>OY856415.1:42233334-42902334 GCA_963693085.1 Alisma plantago-aquatica | reverse complement strand
AAGAGGAACAATTTACAACTTAAGTATATTACCTTAATCATCATGGGATTTCTCCCTTTAATCTTGACATTAACATTACATGATTTACATAAGTCTTTCTTCAATTTCTTAATCATTACATAAGCATAGCATTAGACTAATGAGCATCAGTGATAAGCACAGGACTTATGATTATATCAAACAACATGCAATAATAAAATCTCAGGCATCATCATTATCTTAATTGCATTCATGAACTTGAAAACTTAAAGCATAATCCTCAATCATACATAACAGGCAATTCATCCAAGATATATATGCATAGTGGCATGACCCACTTACCTGGAGCAAGGCAGATCCTAACTTAGTTCCTCTATCCTTGATTCGATTCTATGTTCCTGAAATTACATGATTTCTATTAATTATCTTCATTATCACATCCTAAACCCTAATTTGAGTCTTCTAGGAAAACAAGGTTTGACACTCTCGAATTAGGGTTTGCAAACCTGAAAATTGACTTCCTTATCAAAAAAAGCTTTCCAACGAGTATTTTTTGGGTATTTTTATGATCATCCTATGATTTAATACAAATTTCCAAATTTTGACCAATTAGAATCAGAGAAAAGCCACATCGTTATCCAAAGGTGGGACCCTTTATCTAGTTGGTCCAATCCGAACCAGCCACCTGACAAGGGCCTCCCAAAACTAGGTTGTGGTTAACCGCTAATCAGACAAACAAAATACCTTCTTTGTCCATACTGGCATGTGAGAAAAAGAAAATCAATGCAAGGGAAAAAGTGTAAAGTCGGCGTTTTGGGTCTTCTTTCTCCAATCCAACCACATGAAGAACACATGCGCAGAACACAGGTGAGAAACATCATGATTTTGGAGAGAAAAATTGAGATCTTGATCGTGTCGATGCAAACTAGCTAGAAGAACCAATTCCTGGGATCACTACAGCCTCAACGAGCGTTGACTCGGGGCCTGTGGTGCCAGGAACACCATTGTTCCTAACTCCATACCATGAGGAATAGCGCATCAGGCTCTGGTTTCAAGACCATTGAGAAATAGGGCATCCCAATTCCAAACAAAATGGGGAGACAACTACCAGAGGAAGGCGAAGTAAAAAGGGGGATTTTCGTGACTAGAGCAACGTCAGGGCGACGAGGTGTCGTACAGCCGGTGAGGACCAAGAGAGAGTTTATAAGGTAGCACAAAGGGATGACCGTGGGCAAAACTAATAAAGGAAAAGAAGCCTAGAGGTTCGTAGATGTTTACCTAGTACGCTTATTGTACGGAAGAAGGTTGAGGGGGATGAGACGTGACAGAGTTCACTGGAGATACAAATCGAGTAGGCAGCGGTGGTTTGGGGCACAGGAGATGAAATTGAGCATAGAGGAGGGTTTTTCTAGGTCTTTCGATCATTTTCGACCCCTTATATAGAGGTTTGGGCATTGAGAAGACTTCCTATAAAACTAGGGCGGTGCGGAGAGTCTGAGCCCCTTTGGGCATTTCTTCATTAGGGCACAAAGTCCAGGTAAACTTGGGATTATTGAGATCGCATGGTGATCCTGATTTCATCTGTGACGAAATTGAATAAAATGGGGAACAGTGGTGGCCAGTCTAGGTCGGAGAAAGAGACGCCATCGGGCTGCCTGTGCTCGGTCTGCTACCCAAGGTAGGAGATGAGTTCGGATCCCTTCGATGGGCATATGATGGACAGTATGGAATCTAACATAAGTGTAATGTGTGTGATAGAAAAATCGATGAAAATCTAGGACGTGACATTCAAATAACCAAAAACTTAGGTCAAACATAGAATATTCGATTGATATTCAACCAAAATTATATCTTTAACTTTCCTAATTGATTTGAAGGGTCAAACGAAGTCCTATTGACTTCAAATTTGGACCACATGTTAATTAGAGAGTCTAGAATCTCTCTGTCACTTAGATTTAGGTTTTCATTGACTTTTGTTCGTCAACCTCATATAAGTTTCTAATTAAATGCATATTTTATTAAAAGGTGACATTGATGAAATTATCCTTTCTTTAATGAATTGTTTAAGCTAAAAATGTGAGGTTATGAGAATAGTTCATCATATTTGACATTTATAGGTCACATTACATTCTATTTGTCTGATAAAATCTTAAAATTGCAAATTAGGGTTTCCCATTAAGGACCAATGATAGGTTTATGATTTTGAGGATGTTACAATTCTACCCACCTTAAATAATTTTTGTCCTCGAAATTTTCTTAGACCACTACCCACCTTAGGGTTTTCCATATTCATACAACATCATAACTTTTTATTTAAAAGCTCAAGACTAAACACCTATATGGTCTAAGGATAAAGTCAAAATCTAAAAGTGATAATCTAAACCATACCTTGATCACTTTCCTCCTCCATGTCCATAGAAAAGACTCTTGCCTGCCTCTTAGGGTTTGGGTTCTGGTTCTTCACTTCCTTCCTCTGTATCTTAGGGAAATCTAGCTTTATGTGTCCAGGTTCTCCACAATAATAGCATAAACTATTACGGAACCTGCATGGCCCTCCATGGACCCTCTTACAAGTAGGGCATTGTGTTTTCTCTTGGGCAATAGTGGCTTCAAACTCAGGATCCTTCCTCTTGTTGTTGGGAGGTTGATGTTGATGTTGGTTGTTCTTCTGCGTAGCCTCCTTCTTGTAGGACCTTCCGGGGTGGTCTTGTAGCTCTAGGACAGCATCTAACGTAGCTTGAAGGGTTTTGTGGCCTCTTCCTGATAGGGCAAAGCTTAAGTCGGGCTTGAGTCCTTGAATGAACTTCTTTGTCCTGTGTCGCTCATCAGAATCATATATGTACTTCTACATGATCCTAAACTTCATGGCATACTGGGTCACTGTCATGTCGCCAACCTGAGCTAGACTGGAAAACTCTAGCTCCTTTTCTATCATGGCTTCACACACATAGTGCTCCTGGAAGGCTTCAACAAATCCTTCCCATGTCAGTGCAGGTGCATCAGCCACTCTTGAGTTGAGGATGTTCTCCCACCATGTACGAGATGCTCCCTTCAGCATGTGGGTGGAAAAGAGAACCCTATACTACTGAGGGCAATCCAGGTCATGAAAACAATGCCCCATGCTCATAATCCATTCTTCTCCCTTGGTGACGACACCATCATCTCCTTCTCCAGCAAAGGATTTGGACCTGATCTTCAAGAAATTCACCAAGGTCAGCTCATGGTGTCTGGTTTGACATTGTCTTTATCCTAGGGCATTGGTGAGCAGTTGTATTAAGTCTTCCAAGGTTGCCTTAGGGTTCCTTCTTGATCCACTTCCCTCACTAGAAGAGCTAGCACCATCTTCCCTATCCTTTCCCGTATCAGACTTCTTAGAATCCATCTAAAAAAATAAGGTATACCTAGGGTTAGAACATGTGAATCTTTAGCTTAGTGGCCATCTACTCATTGCTATGATACCATATTGTAACACCCCTCCAAGCACATATATGATAGCGAAAGCAAACCTCATGTTTTCCATAACATGGGTCACTCATCTTAGAGGAATATTACAAAACATGATAAGCATTACAACAAGATAAATGAAACACCATGCATTAACTCAAAAATAGATTCATACATAGTTCTTTAAAAGGGAAAACATAAATTGTCTCATCTTGATTCCAAGCCTAAAACATATAAAATAAGCAAATCTAAATCATCAAATAAACTAAACTAGATAATCTATGGAGTGGTATATGGCACCCCACCAAGCTAAAGTCTCCTTGATCATCTACAGTTGAATGCTCGCTTCAATTTCCTCTTGCTCCTTGATCTAGGGACATCTCTTCCCACGGCCATGCGAAAGAAAGCAACAACATAAGTAAGCGGCACTATGCATGTTATAAGAATTGAAAGTAAGCTTATACTTGAACTGAAGTAAACATGACATGGATTAACATTAATAATTCTCATTACACTTTATCTTTCATTACATCAATGAATTAAGAAACATTACTATATGTGTTCTCTCCATCACTGCCCCATGGCGCACATCGTGCTCGGAAATCCCATCATTGCTAGGAAGCCCATAACGACCATAAAGGTCCATCATTGCCAGAAAAATATAATAAGTTACTTAATCCTCTTAACTTAATCATTAACACCATTGTTCTTATCTTTCCATCAATGTAAATTGTCCTCATCCAATAATTTCACCAAAGTGCTCATCAGGCCAGTTAAGGCTCATCTTAGTTGCACCAAAGTGCTCATCAATGTCTTAAAGACAAAATAACATAAAGAGGAATAATTTACAACTTAAGTATATTACCTTAACCATCATGGGATTTCTCCCTCTTAATCTTGACATTAACATTACATGATTTACATAAGTCTTTCTTCAATTTCTTAATCATTACGTAAGCATAACATTAGACTAATGAGCATCAGTGATAAGCATAGGACTTTATGATTATATCAAACAACATGCAATAATAAAATCTCAGGCATCATCATTAACTTAATTGCATTCATGAACTTGAAAACTTAAAGCGTAATCCTCAATCATACATAATAAGAAATTCATCCAAGATATATATGCATAGTGGCATGACCCGCTTACTTGGAGCAAGGTAGATCTTAACATAGTTCCTCTGTCCTTGAGTCAATTCTATGTTCCTAAAATTACATGATTTCTATTAATTATCTTCATTAGCACATCCTAAACCCTAATTTGAGTCTTCTAGGAAAACAAGGTTTGACACTCTCAAATTAGGGTTTGCAAACCTGAAAATCAACTTCCTTATCAAAAAAGCTTTTAAACGAGTATTTTTGGGTATTTTTATGATCATCCTATGATTTAATACAAATTTCCAAATTCTGACCAATTAGAAATCAGATAAAAGCCACATTGTTATCCAAAGGCGGGACCCTTTGTCTAGTTGATCCAATCAGAACCGGCCACCTGACAAGGGCCTCCCAAAACTAGGTTGTGGTCAAATGCTGATCGGACTAACAAAATACCTTCTTTGCCCATACTGGCATGTGAGAAAATGGAAATCGATGCAAGGGAAAACTGTAAAGTCGGTGTCTGGAGTCTTCTTTCTCCAATCCAATCCACATGAAGAACAGAGGTGTAGAACGTAGGTGAGAAGCATAATGATTTTAGAGAGAAAAACTGAGATCTCATGCCCTACAAACTAGCTAAAGGAACCAATGTCTGGGATCACTGCAGCCTCAACGAGCATTGACTCGGGGCCCGTGGTGCTAGGAATGCCATTGTTCCTAACTCCAGACCATGAGGAACAGAGCATCAGGTTCAGGTTTCAGGACCATCGAGAAACAAGGTGTCCCAATTCCAAACAAAATGGGGAGACAACTACCAAAGGAAGGTGAAGTAAAAAGGGGGATTTTCATGACTGGAGCAGCGTCAGGGCGATGAGGTGTCATACTGCTGGTGAGGACCAAGAGAGAGTTTATAGGTAGCACAAACGGGATGACCATAGGAAAAATCGATAAAGGAAAAGAAGCTTGGAGGTTTGTAGATGCTTACCTATACGACAATTGTACGGAAGAAGGCTGAGGGGGCAGAGTCGCGACATAGTTTGCCAGAGATACAAATCGAGTAGGCGGTGGCAGTTTGGGGAACATGAGATGAAATTGAGGGTAGAGGAGGGTTGTTCTAGGTCTGTCGATCGTTTTCAACCCCTTATATAGAGATTTAGGCGTTGAGAAGACTTCATGTAAAACTAGGGCAACGAGGAGAGTCTGAGCCCCTTTGGGTGTTTATTCATTAGGGCACAAAGTCCAGGTAAACTTGGGATCGTTGAGCTCGCATGGTGATCCCGATTTCATCGATGAAGAAATTGTATAAAATGGGGCACAATGGCGGCCGGTCCGGGTCAGAGAAAGAGACGCCAACAGGCTTCCTGTGCTCGGCCTCCTACCCAAGGTTGGAGATAAGTTCAGAGCCCTTCGATGGGAATCTGACAGCTAGGATGGAATCCTACATAAGTGAAACACACGTGACAGCCAAACCAATGACAATCTAGGGTGTGACATTTAAATAACCAAAAACTTAGGTCAAATATAGAATATTCAATTGATATTTGACAAAAACTATATCTTTAACTTTCCTAATTGATTTGAAGGGTCAAAGAAGTCCTATTGACTTCAAATTTGGACCACATGTTAATTAGAGAGTCTAGAATCTCTCTGTCCATTTAGATTTAGGTTTTTGTTGACTTTTGTTCATCAACCTCATATAGGTTGCTATTTAAATGCATATTTTATTAAAAGGTGACATTGATGAAATTATCCTTTCTTTAAAGAGTTGTTTAAGCCAAAAATGTGAGGTTATGAGAATATTTCATCATAATTGAGATTTATAGGTCACATTACATTCTATTTGTCTGATAAAATCTTAAACTTGCAAATTAGGGTTTCCCATTAAGGACCAATGATAGATTTATGATTTTGAGGATGTTACAGTTCTAGTACAAATTATTTACTATTATCCCTCATAAGTGGTTAAATTGTATTTTAGTCCCTCATTGAAACGTCCACTAAGATATTTATGCATATGACCTTACATGGACATAATTAATGTTCAATTACATTCCAAACCATTATTATTTACACAAATTAAACATTAAGGCACTAAAAGGATATAGAGGATATGAAGAATTTAGATTAAGGGTTAAACTAGAAATTTACCCAAGATTCAGTATGCTACATGTATACAAACCCCAACCCCTACAAAACACAGAACAATGGGTTCCTTAATGTAGACACACCATTTTCAAGAGGTAAAAACATGTTGTTATATGGTTAGCTTGAGTTATGTCTTTTTCTTCAACAACAGGAGGGGACGACCCCCTATTTCCCAAATGGTCGCACAAACACTGGGATGTGTAATGGAGAGAAAACCAAGGATGTTTCTAGATATCATACCGAGATCATTGTTGAGTGCCCTTCACTTGCACCGACAACATGATATCCTTCTCACATGAGTTATGTCTTACTTAGGCGAGATGTAATCCATTTCACTAGATAAAGAAAGTTGCATTACTATTCACTGCTATGCCATTTTGTTCTTCTTTGAAATATTAGATCCAACCATGAAGTAAGAACCAAAATGCATAAATTCTCCATATTTCTCCAAGTTGTGATTTTTGTAACACATATTAATTTTTTAATTATACATCTCTCTTCAACAATTAACTTGTCCCCATTGCCCACAAACTATTTCTCTCTCATTATCACCTCCAGTATTTTTGTCTTTTAACATTTTCCCACTATATTGAATTCCCACACCCAATTACTTGATTCTTTATCCATAAACTCCCCTCTCATTGTTACTCCTTTCTTGTAACGAGAATATAATTTTATTTAAATTGTTATCAATTTAATAGATATGCAAGTGGTTGTTCAATAAATCATTTATATTCCACTAATACATTAATCTATTTCATTAATCTTGGTAAGGTTTATAGAATTAGGAACTTTATTTAATATTGTATAATATAATAGTTTTGATTCCTATACTTGAAAATAATGGTTTTTTACTTCCTGTCATTTTTACCTTTTCTATACATTTGTAACCAATATGAATATTCTAGGGAAATATGACATCATATAAGGCAGCGTAAACAAAAATTTAGCTACCATATTCCTTTAAACAATTGATTGTAAGAATAACTATGTAATGGGAAGGATAGTTTGCAAGGTTAAACCTAGTCCTGGAGCAAGTCTGGCGACAATCCCCTTGTAGTAGCATGTACCTTTATTCAAGTTGCACCTGGATAGTGTCAGCATCAGTCTCCTAGTTGATCACCATAGATAATAGTTGACCTCATCTTCCTAGCAACAGGAAACAACATTTTCACCTCTATAGTAGTCTACATAGACCACCATGGAACTCATGTCGTTCTAAAAGAACAGACAAGAAGAATTTATCCCTTCTAGATGGTGTGCTATCACCAACTTGGTCTCCCAATTGTCTCTCCCTTGCTATCCCTCCCTTTGACCCGTAAGACTTGCTCGGGTTCTCTCAGTAACCACAACCAGATAAGACAACAATTGTCAGAGCAATGTTGTGTCTCTAGAAAGCCTCGACTACCCCTCTATTTATAGTACGGTCAGGGTCAGGAGTTCTAGCTTGAACGGGAAGTGAAGGGGATGAAATTTTGTTAATTTTCACATCCCACAAATGGTGAAACGGTTGGTTTAATGGTGAACTAAGTGGTTGGCACGTGAGCCGATCTGTTCAACCCTTGAACCAGTTATTTGACTATGTTTCCCAATCACAATTGTATTGGCAATTAATATTCAACATGATATCAACACTAATCCTTGATCAAATCAAATTCATCAACCAAACAGTCGGTTCATAACCTGAACCATTCGATTAATGGACCTGAGCACATTAGTTCACTTCCTGAATCGATCGTCTCATTGGACCAGATTGTCTGTCACATCCTAATTTTTAGAACCTAGGAAGTACATGATTAAGTCATTGATGAAACTAGATATAAAATGTATTTATGTTTATATTAAAGTTCCATCCAATTTTATCGAGTATTTGGATGAATAAGAAAAAGAGATGATACATGAAGGCATATTGATATTTCATAAATAAGAGTGCTTAAAAAAATGCTTAAGTGAAATTTCACCAGTAATAATTGTTTATAGTGTGAGATCAAGACTTTTATTTTGGATTTGGTATCATTCGAGGCCATATGTATGTTAGAAGAAAATACAAGGAAAATGCTATTAGTTGGGTCTTATTTTGTACCCGATCAATTTAAGATTATGATCCGGATTCTCCTTTATAATCGTATGTATGAATGAATTTTCAAGAGCTCTTATGATAAGTAACCACTCATTAAGAAAGTAAATCATCAGTCCCACATTCGTATGGAATTTGAATTAAAAGTCTCGTTTCCAGGCTTATTTGAATTAAAAATATTCTACTTCACAACTCGGGCAAGATAATTTGCATGGGGTTTCTTAAACACAATTAAGGATGATGGAAAGATAATTGCATGTAGTTGGGAGTCTCGTCGCTTGTATACATGCGAAGGATAGCCTTTGCAAGAAGAGAAGATAAATTTAATAATCCCAACACCTTTAGGATATTGGTTTTATCTCCATATTCCGTTAGGATTATCATAACGGAAAGGTCTAGATATCGGAAGTAGATGGGGTGATGGATTATAAAGGATTCCGTATTACTTTAGAGCCTCGAAGAACTAGAGCACTAGGCCATAGCCGTGTGATATCTTTGACTTCCCTATACAAAACCAATGCGATCGGAAGTGCTCGTTGGGAAGTAGGCGAAAGGCAAAGTTTGCCGGCTGAAGGACGTGACCTGCATGCTAGCCGGGGAAGCTGAAGTGTTGACTTGTGTGAATCGGTGCAAGGACCTGGAGCATCCTAGTTATTCGGGAAGTCCAGTATGTATATATCAGACAACACCGGAGGACCTCAGCGTGAGCAGGGAGCCTTCGGGTATAGGATCTCAATGATGTTCGACTCTGGCGCGTGCGTATAGGACGCAAGTTCCTGGACTTTGACCACTGGTGATGTCTCACTGGATGACGGATCTAACACCCTTCGCCTTCATGACTAAGAACCAGTCAAGGGGACTCTCCTAGTTCTTGCTGGGCCGCCACGGTGAAGGGGGCTGAGACGAAATTGTTGTTGGCGGTTCTTGGAAGATGTGTGGTAGGGTTGGCCGAGGTGTTGCTCACCGGAGAAGATGCTCGTAGCCGAGCCCTGTTTTGGGCATAAGACAGGGGAGCTGCATCTCCTGTGCGAGCGTCAAAGCGGGCGGAAGGCCTGAGGGGCGTCTGTGTCGTTTGGAGAAGAAACAATCCGGTCCACTGGATCTTAAAGTAACGACTGAGATCAATTAAATCTAAGGTAACTTTGAAAATTCATATCTTTGGATAGGGAGCTCTGTTTTTAGCAAATAAGATACCTACAGAAAGCTCATGATGAGTACTATCACACACAAATACTTCCATATTAGTTTTTGATATCTGCTATTTATTAAATATAGTGTGTTCAAAACTATATGATTTTGATGTTTTGTCAATTAAAAATAGCAAAAAAATTTAGAATTTTATGTAAATTTTACTGAATGTGTATCTTAATATTCTTAACATGATTTCAAAGCCTGATCTTTGTTATATGAAGTTTTAATGAGGTTTTTAATATAAACTCTAATAAGGATATTTTGGGTATTTCACCCATGATATGATTTTTAGATGACCTAATATTTTAATACATGATCATTCCTACATTTTATGAATACTTTTATGGAGATTTGATGAAGTTTCTTGTGCTATTATATTAGTATCTAGTTTTAGATGAGTAGCCATTATGAAAGAATAATAAATGATTATCTTGAGACAATAAGTGGTATATATGCCTAATTAAGCCTGATACTATTTATCTAAATGTTATTTTAGTTTGATTTCATAATAGAGTCAAGTAATATTAGTATGTATGCCTATGTTTGAGATTTTCTTCTTATATGATCTATATGTTCATATTAGTGCATAAGAAGGTTTATGTCTTATTTGAGTATAAAGATAAAATTTATTATGTAGTATGGGTTTTATTTTATTTCAACGCCAAGATTTTATGGTGATTTTGGATTAAAATTATGTTTAGTCTAATTAAGAACCCTAACTTGGTATATATAGTTAGGAAGATGGGGTTTTGAGATTTAGGAATAGAAAGAGGGAACATGTACTTGGACTTATAAAACTTTGATTATATCCAGGTGATTAAGATTTTGAATAAGAAATCAAGACTAAGATAAGGACATCATCAGCACAAGAGGTAAGTGGTTCATGACCATGAGTATTTATGTTTGTCAAACCAAGTACATTTACATGCTTCTTAGGTAAGACATTCATGTCCTACACTCTAAGTTAAATATGTAAGAATGATTTTATGTGCTTATGATTGTAGAATTTCATATGCTCAATATCTTAAGTAGTGATGTGTCATGGAATGATTCTAGATCATGAAGTTAAGTTCATAAGAAGGATAAGAAAATATAGTTCTATCATTTCTCTTAAATATAGATGTAACCATATATTGAGATTTCAAATAGGAACATGTCATCAAGGTTTCTTATATATGTAGTGATCTAAGACATTAAGAAGTGAAATAGATTCCTTAATAAGGTTGATGTTTAAAAGTTAAGTATTATGTGAGAATATGGGTGTTGTAAATGGTAGACCATGGCCCAATTTCTAGGATAAATGTACTAAAGTGTCATTAAAGATATTGGAACATGAGTTTGTGATGATATTATCAAATTATGAGATATTAAGTCATGATTGAGTTGCATGATGAGAATCTATATGATTTTTACCTTAAGGTTTAAGATTTAAGTTCATACAAATGTATTGAGATTAGACTTAATGAGATTAAATTGAGTATGATTAAGATGCAAGTTAAGATTTTCTAAGGTTCTATTCTATGGTTTATGATTTTAAGACTTAAGTCCATTAAGATCAGATTTTGATGAGGTTTTAACATAGAATGAGTTATCTTGCCAAGAATCAGATATCATACTTGAGCTATACACATTACTTAAGTTACTTTTGTATATTTAGTATTTCTATACTCATTTCAGATCTTGTCTCATAAGACATTAGACTCATGTGTGATATAATTGGTATAATGAAGTAAATCTTACCAAATCAGAGTTTTAGAATAAAGTTTACCTAGATAATGAGATACATGATTAAATCCAATAATGGATTCAGTTTAGAACTCAAGAATAAGATATTTAGATTCAGACTTAGACTACTCACTGTGTGAGTAGCCAGATTTTGAATAAAAGATACATGATAAGGGTTTTAGACCAAATCTCAATTATGAAGTAATTGAGATTCATATTCACATTCAGTTGTAGATTCAATTTATCACTTAAGAATAAAAGATTCAGATTTAGAATTTACTACATGCTCAGTACTCAGTAATCAGTTTCAGATAAGTTCAGTTTTCAGTGTTCAGTTTTAATATAAGATAAGTTCAGATTCAGTATTCAGTAAAGCTATCAGTATTCAGCTTCAGTTCAGATTAAGAATTAAGTAAGTTTAGACTTAAGATAAATAAGTCGAAACCTTCACATAAGACATTATATGATAAGTCCTCATTCAGTAGTCCCGGGACGATTCAGAGGCATTTGTTGCCAATTCAGAGGAGTGTTACTCCAATTCAGAGGTGTTGCGGCACCAATTCAGGGCGTAGTCATGCCAATTCAGAGACACATTGGTGTCATTCAGGGCATGTAGTGCCATTTCATGGTACCTTGGTACCAATTCAGGGCGTAGATACGCCAATTCAGGAGGACTTATTGTATAATGGTGGCCATAATCAGATAAAAATTGTAAGTAAAAGATACCTTAGTTCATAGCATGCCCATAATCTCATCCATGAGTCACTACAAAAAACTGGGCCATTATTCACGGGAGAGTCCTGTCACAAACCCCTCTCTACAGGCCCTCAGAAATAGGGACGGTTGAGGGTCTGGCCCTCACAAATGGTCCGTGAAGAGAACTCACGTGACAAATACCAATGGCCCTCGCGAATACAATTGTGAGGGACTATTTAGCCTTCATAAATACATTTTTGAGGGACTATTTAGCCTTCATAAATACATTTTTGAGGGACTATTTAGCCTTCATAAATACATTTTTGAGGGACTATTTAGCCTTCATGAATACATTTTTGAGGGACTATTTTGCCTTCATGAATACATTTTTGAGGGACTTGATGGTCCTGGAGAATATATTTTTGAGGGGCTATGTGGTAGTCATGAATGCAATTTTGATGGTCAATCTGGACCTTCATCAATATATTTATGAGGGACTACTGTATGATTTGGTTATTGATTATTGAATGATTTATTAAATGTTAATTAATTGTTACTATAGTGAATATCAAATTTTAAATGAAAACTTTGTATACATAACCTCAAGCAATATTTTTATACTAATTCACATGACATCATAAGAAGATTCAACACCAAAATGACACATAAAAATGTTAAATCACCTCAAACCAATTTTTGATATTGAAGCAAAATATTATCCATACATTGCGTGCTCAACGTTAATATAAATAAAGAGTACATATGGTTTTAAAATTTGAGATTGATGACAATCAACATATCATGCTAGAAACTCTTAAGATCTATAATGTCTCCATATTCCTTCAAATGGTGTTGTGTTCTTCATCAATGCCACGCCTCATACAGTTAGGTACTTGAATATTCTTCTCCTAAAAATGACAAATCATTATATTAATAGAATTTAAAGTTAATACATAAATCATAGTACAACAAACAACTTACCCTTATATTTCAGTTTTGGTCTACTCCAAGGTGAATTGTCCGTTGAAATCCATCATTAAAAGTAATTCTACCCTATCAATATAAATACAAAAATGAATCATAAGAAACATATAATTAGAAAAAGTAGATAGGTATACATGCAAGTTATATGAAACCATCCTCAATATAAGCAAGCCAATAGCTGGATGTGGAAGAACATCCTCAATGTAAGAGATAGATATCTCTATAATGTCCAATTCCACATTGGAAAGGGGACTGATGTGAAGTGTGGAGTGTGGAAGCTCCCTGAGATCAGAGGAATTGAGCAGATTCAAAAAATCTGCAGCAGCGTTGAGCTGGGAAGTGGAGATGATATATGCATGCTCGGGAAACTAAAAACTATCTCTCTAAAAGACGCTTGGGAGGTCTGCAGGTCTAAACATGAGGTCTTTCCTTAGACCAAGTGGTTGTGGAAGAGTCGAGCACCTAAAAGAGCAATACTTTGCTGCTGGAACAGAAATGAAGTACACCTGCTAAAGAACAGAAATGAAGCTCTTCTTGCTACTCTTATCATTTATCACATATGGCCACAAACCAATTCAGACCCATATTACAACGCAGAATAATAAGAATAACAAATATATGTTTTTGAACAATTCCCAACAATTTGGAGCAGCTTGGACAGCCAAAAGTTAAAAACAAAGTAGATAGAGTTAGCCCATACAGAGAGTGGCCATTCCCAAGGTTATTAATATCAACAGCCCCTTAAGAAAATGACTCAAAAGAAGGGGACAAGCAGGGGACAAGGGCATCTGGAGCAGAAATAGTAGGCAATAACAGTATTCATCATCACAATTACTGCCATCTTTAATTTGAATTGATAACTATAGGAGAATCAGGGACAACAGAATTAACATGAAGAAAATGAAACAACAGTAAGAGGAAGACAAGTACGAATTGGTGAGAGAAAATGGGATAAAAAGAGCATGCAAATGGTAGAAGTTCTGTAGGAAGAAGTCAGAATAAGACAAACCAAGGGCAGTAAAAGGAGATTGAAAGAGGAAGAATCAACAAAACAAAATAAAAAAACAGCAGTAGCAGGTGCTGAATTAGAAAATATAGAGGAAGGAATAGGTCACTGAAAATAAATGGAAACATGCAAACAACAGTGGCTAAGAGAGGAGATTTAGGAGGAAGAAATCAGAAAAAGAAAATTAGATATGTAAATAGTAGTAGTAGATTTCGTAGCAGGATGTATAGGACAAATTTGAAAAAGAAAATATGCACATGCTTGCATAGTAGGAGGGAATATAGGATGAATAACTCAGAAAAAACATAGCAGCAGGATGCAGGAATAAGATGCAGGAGAATGGATAAAAAAAGAAAAGAGAAAGAAGCAAGAACAATAAAAATATGAAAAAGTAGAAAAAACTTAACAAACAGCGCTATGAGGACATACCAATTTGGCCCAAATCAATCCTCATTTCCCCAAATCAGACCTGATTTTCCTCAGACCAGACCTAATTTGCCAAAATTTGACCTGATTTACTCTAAATCAGACCTATATCAACCATGAAATGATTGAAGGTGATCTAATTTGACCAAATCTAGACTGGATTCATGCTAGTTTAGCCTTTAAATTGCATAATTTGGGCCTAAAACGCCTTAAACGCCCACTTCATGTAGATAAGCTGAAATGAATTACTTACAGGATTTAAACGCTGATTTCTTGGTGTGAAAGACATCGATGAAGATGTGGTTGGTGTGTTCTGCATTTGAGGATAACTTTGTCGATTATTACCAGAAGAAGGGGACCAACTTTCAACTGCAGCCTTTAATAAAGTGTACATGTTAATATTCTTATGTGTATGAATATTGAAAATAATCTATAGTTGTAATGAGTTACATGTGGCAGAAAGATCTGTGGATGTCCATTGCCTTGTATGGAAAGCCTGCCTACTCCATTCTCCCTTGAATTGTCTTGTATGGAAAGTCTGCCTACTCCATTCTCCCTTGAATTGCCTTGTATGGAAAGCATGCCTACTCCAGTCTCCCTTGAATTGCTTGGTCTAGAAAGTCTTCCTAAGCCATCCCCGCTTGAATTATTTTGGCTGGGAAACATGCCTACATCTGCACCATTACTTGTATTGTCTTGTATGTGAAAAGAACCCACATCCGACCTATTTGTGCCACTTTGCATGTGTAAGACACCTGTAGTATTCTGATTGGGGTATTCAGCTGCACAATCAACATTAATACCGCCATCCTATAACAAATACATCAACAATGTCAAAAAAAAATTATATATTACATTGACATAGACAACTGAATCTGAGTTACCTGCGATTGATTATACCAAGTCATTAATTGGGAGACGGAGTTCTTCAATCCATTTACTGTTTCTTCAAGTTCCTTAAGTTTATCCTGAAATAGAAAACAAATTACAAACATCAATCTAATAGACTAGTTGTAACTAATAGTTCAAGTTTAGATTCTCTCCAACATACATCCTTTGCATTGCTTTCCTCAAGAAGCATTTCATATCTTATACGGGCAGCTTTTCCCCAATGTCCTATCTCTTTGTGCCCAATTCCAACACCTCGGATCCTAGCCTTTTTGGAAGGATTTAAAACTTGCAAATAAGCAGCACGTGTTAGATTATCAACACCTCTAGGATCTATTTCTTCTTGGTTTGCTACTTAGTTTTCCACGATATCAGAGATTTCAAGCTGTAATTAGAAAGCATCATCAAAGGAAAGCTTAAATTGAGATATCTAAGCATATGTATCTTTGTAGACATCATAGGAAAGCAAATATCCATTTTCTAACCACTTGTGGGCTTTTGTCGTAAACTTTTTCCAAAAATTTGTTAAGAGGCACAATGGGTTGATCTTCACTGACCTACACATGATAGATAACATAATAATTGTCCATGTTATATGTTCAACTCCTACTAAGAAAGACAAGTGTCCATTATTAATACCATTTCTGCCCGATAACAACTCCATGGCTTTGATCCTGTGGTACGATCCATCACTTTTTTTGCTCTGTTTGCCTTGTTGATCTCGGAAATTTTCTAAACCATAAGAAACATATAATTAGAAAAAGTAGATAGGTATACATGCAAGTTATATGAAACCATCCTCAATATAAGCAAGCCAATAGCTGGATGTGGAAGAACATCCTCAATATAAGAGATAGATATCTCTATAATGTCCAATTCCACATTGGAAAGGGGACTGATGTGAAGTGTGGAGTGTGGAAGCTCCCTGAGATCAGAGGAATTGAGCAGATTCAAAAAATCTGCAGCAGCGTTGAAGTACACCTGCTGCTGGAACAGAAATGAAGTACACCTGCTAAAGAACAGAAATGAAGCTCTTCTTGCTACTCTTATCATTTATCACATATGGATACATAGAAACAGATGTGTTTTTGAAGACAGTAGGAGAAAACCAAACAGTGTGTGGCATTGCATAAATACTGATTATAGAAGTTTGCATAGATAAATTGCATCCTTCTTTTTGACTTTTGATATCTATCTTTATAGATGTATTGAGCTTTGCTCCCCTTTGTAAATTTTGTGAGTAATGAAAGAGAAATGCGCTTATTGATAATAAAAAAAAAAGTTATATGAAACCATTGTACCTTAGACTTCTCGGTTCCCCATTCTTTAACAAGATTTTTAAACTGGTCCATATCTATGGAAGCATTTTTCTCAACTTTCTTCATCATCAATTCTGGTTCAATCTTGTACTTTTCATAGTAATCTTTCTTTACACGTGCCCTCCACACTGATATCCCTTTGCTAATGTGTTCATCAATGTGATTCCATGCATTAGGGTGACTGCCTAAATCAAAGTATTTCTACAAAAACATAGAAAATATTACTTTAGATATAACAATCATACAATTTGTTGGTCTTTTATGAAAAAGATTACCTCAATAAATGATTTTCTATCTACAAAAGCTTGTTCTGGTTGTTCGTTCCACTTCAAGTCTAGATGCCATATGTGTGGTTTCCTTGCTAGCATATGACAATAATGATTCAATTTGGCACCATTCTCCCCAATAGCATTTCCTTCATCATCCCATTGGACCTTGTGACATGGTTGCCCTTGCTTAGGAAGTAGGCTTTGCTCACTTGCAGGCCCACGTCCATACTTCCTATTCTCTTGTTCATCCTCAACATTTTCTTCAACTATTACATCATTTTCAATATTGTTGGACAGTAGAGTAGGTTCATCCTCACAATTTTCTTCAATTGTGGATGGAGGGACAGCAATAGGTTGATTGGGTGTGTTGTTACAACTAGATCTAGTGAATCTTCTTCCTGCCATCCTTCAATTGACAAGAAAAAAAATTAGATTATTAGTGCAGAAATGTCAGTAACAAAAGTAGTAGCTACATTTGAAAAACAAATAAATTGTGGAGAATATGAGACACCAACATATGAATATTCAGCATTTGAAAAACATATAACTTGTAGAGTACCTTGGTTTCATATCCCAAAAAAGAATAATGATGTCCTACTTGCTGGTATATGAAACAAGACTAAATAAATTGCAAAGAATATGCCATATAGTAACAGTTTGCCAAAAAAATGCAATACAACATATTCCCCAAGTAAATTATTCTAGACTTGCAAACAAAACAGACAGATTAATGAACTAAACATTAGCCCCATCATTCTTTTTTTAGTTCTATCAACAAAAGATCCCCCGGTGTCACTCCTCGTCCAAGACACATCACTAGTTACACCACCATCAGATTGTAAACCAGTCAAACAATTCTCAATAAGAGGTACTTCAGAATAATCTTTAGGAGGATGCTTTAGCACTGTGAACCAATCATCATCATTAAGATCCTTCACATAAAAGCATTGCAATGCTTGAGAAGCCAGGATAAACGGTTCCTCCTTTTTTTTTTATCCTTGAAGTGTTGATTTGTGTGAACCCATACTCATCAATTCGCAACCTGTTAGAAGTGCTTTCATCATACCAAGAACATCTAAATAATGGAACTTTGATTCCTGGACCATAAGTTAGCTCAATAACCTCCTCTAAGTAGCCATAGTACGTGACTTCAGCATTTATAGGATTTCGATCTCTACCACTTGAATAACTTGAAGTGTCAGCACACAAATACACTCCACTATTTTGTGTAGTACATGTACTTTCAATGGGCTTTGAACGGAAACGATATCCATTGACCGAAAATTCTTCATAAGACATTCCCTCAGCACAAGGGCCTTGGGATAACCATCTCAAATCATCGCTAATATTGTTCGGTCTAATCTCTCGCATTTGCATTACCTTCATAAAAAAGTAAAACATTAATGTAATCTACACTAACTTGAACATTAAGAGTGACAACAATATTTATGTTTGAGACTTACATGCTCTTTCAACCACTTAGAGAACTCCTTTGCATGTTTTGTTTCTAGGGTCCGTGGGGCAATGTTGGGTTCCATATCTTGAAGAATACACATGTGTTCACTGCTTTATAAGAAGTGTCTAAATTAATGTACAACATATATACAAATATCAGCAAGAATTTTAGGACGTAATTAAATCTTACCTTCTGTAAACATCCAATTCCTCTTTATTGAAAAGGACATAACGATGGGCTTGTTCCAAAGTGTGGATGTCGAAATTTCTTGACACTCCAACTCTAATTGGAGATCCATCAACATTATGAGGAGTGCGGATCAGTTTTGTCTCAAAATTATGCAAGTACCTACCACAAAATGTCAAACTTTCTTCAGCTAAATAGCAACTAGAAATACAACCAGCCGGTTTAGCTTTGTTTCTTACATACTTCTTCAATTTCTTCAAGTATCTCTCTATTGGGTACATCCACCTAGTTCGGACAGATCCGGCTTGCCTGGCTTCATAAGCTAAATGAATGGGAAAATGCATCATGATGGTGAAGAAAGAAGGAGGGAAGATTCTCTCCAACTGGAAAAGAGTGACAGCAATTTCTTGTTCCAATTCTTTGAATTCCTTCACATCAATAATGTTAGAGCAAAGCTTGTTGAAAAATGAGCACAAATTAGCAATAGGCTTGTACACATCTAAGCTTATGCAATGTCTCAAGGCAACAGGTAGAAGTTGATGCATAAGAACATGACAATCATGACTTTTCAGCCCAATAAGTTTTCTATCAGATTTGCTAACACACCTAGATATGTTAGAAGAATAGCCATCAGGAACTTTCAACTTTTCTAACACAGATAGGAACTTATCTTTATACGCATTAGTCATGGTGTAAGATGCTGGAGGCAAGTAATAGCGGTCACCTGCATCTACTGGCCATAAATCTCTTCGAATGCGCATTTTCTTCAAATCTTGACGAGCTTGTAAGTTGTCTTTACTTTTCTTAGAATCACCCAATAATGTGTTTAAAATATTCTCACACACATTCTTTTCTATGTGCATCACATCCAGATTGTGTCTAACAGATAAATACTTCCAATAAGGTAGCTGAAAAAAGATGCTTATCTTATTCCAACCAGGAGGTAATGGTTGAATTTGATCTCTAAGCCTCTTGCGCTTATTCATTTTTCCAAATGTGATATTTTCATACCCATCAAATTGCCTCAGTGTATCTTCTCCAGATAGTGGCTTAGGTGGAAGTCGAAAATCTTTTTCACCATCAAAATTTTTCCTATCACGTCTATACGGATGATTCATTGGAAGAAAACGTCGATGGAAACCATAGCATTGCTTTTTCCCATACTGTAACCATTTTGATACAGTCTCCACATTACAACAAGGACATCCCAAATCTTTCTTACCTTTAGTGCTCCAACCAGATAAGTCACCAAATGCTGGGAAATCGTTAATGGTCCATAAAATCATTGCCCGCATAGTGAAGTTCCTTTTTCTATATGCATCATAAACTTTGACTCCAAGCTCCCAAAGTAGTTGCAACTCCTCAATTAATTGCTCCAAGTATACATCAAGGTCATTGCCAACCATATGTGGACCTGAGATTAATAGGGACATCATAATAAATTGTTCTTTCATAAGAAGCCAAGGCGGAAGATTGAGAGGTGTCACCAACACAGGCCAGATGCTATGTGATGCACTCATATTGCCAAATGCATTAAATCCATTTGTTGCTAATGCCAATCTAACATTGCGTGGTTCAGCAGCAAAGTCTGGATACCTGGCATCAATAGACAACCATTCTGGTGTGTCTGAAGGATGATGAATATGACCATCCTTGCCTTTTACTTCTGATGGCCAAATCATGTCTTTAGAAATAGATGAAGACATATAGAGCCTCTCTAACTGAGGTATCAAAGGGAAGTGATACATGAACTTAGCAGCTACTTTCTTTCCCTTTGTTTTGTATTGCTTTTCATTCCATCTTGAAGCACCACAAGTATCACAATTTTCTTTTGAAGCTGCATCTTTGCGAAAAAGCATGCAATTATTTGTACATACGTCTATAGTAGAATGATCAAGTCGTAAATCCTTCACGATCGCATTTTCTTCATAGTACGTCTCCAGGAATAGACAATTTTCTTCCGGAAATCCTGAAACAATCAACTGTAACAACTTTGTGAAAGAATCGTTGGACCATCCAGATTCCTCCTTCAGAAATAGCAAGGCAACCAAATACGATAGCTTAGAATGACTTGTGCAACCTCTATAGAGTGGTTGATCTACCTCTTTTAGTAGCTTGTAAAATCTTTGTGCATCTACATTTACAGGTTCCTCTGTAGCTTCAGTAGAATGGTCATTTGTTGTGTCACCCATACCAAACAAATCCTCCAACATATGATGCATATTGTCGGTGCTAGGCATGTTTGGTTCCACAACAGGATTGCTCCTACCAATCACCTCCCCATGAAACGTCCAAACATCATAGCTATGCACAAATCTTTTTGTAATACATGTGAGAATACCTCCTCCTCTGTTTTAAGGTATCTGTTCAAACATACCTTGCAAGGACATATTAATTTCCCCTGTCTAGTTGGTCTCTGATAAGAGCAAACTCAATGAACTTTCGTAACCCTGCCTTGAATACATCACTGCACACTCTGTTCCCAATGTACATCCAACTCTGATCTATTAGAAAATCCATCTACATGAAGGAAAATATATAATAAGTAGAGGAACAGCTATTTGAGATGTAGTCATGTAGGAGATGTAGTCATGTAGGAGCAAGAATAAGTAAGAAAAAGTAGCAATAAGAGGGGACATAGAAGTAACAAAAATTTAGATGCAATAGCAGGAACAGGAAATGAAGGAGAAATTGCAAAAAAAGAAAAGAAAAGAAGCTAGAATAGGAGACACAAGAGGAAATAGAAAAAAAATCAAAGAAATAGTAGTATAAAAGGACTGATTTTTTTGCAACAATTGCAGCAAAAGGGGGTCGAATATACAACATGAAAAAGGAAAAAGAGAAAAGGGGAGGGAAGGGAGAAGACATACATGAAGTCTATCAATATACAAGAAGCTAAAAAAGAGGCAGAAGAAACATCCTTCAAGAAAAATCCTTCAAGAACTGCAATAGCATAGGTACCCACCTAATCAATAATAGTTCACAGATCCATCCATTAACTTTTGCTCACATGTCTCAACATATACTCGATTACAGGGGCTACTTATACTGTCAGACTAGCTACACTGCTTCTCTTCTCAAACTAGGCGATCTCTCTACTACAAAGGAGTATTTTGACGCATGGCTATTTAGACTCTACCAAAGGAGATTCAAAGTTGTGTGTGGTCCTGATGCTATGGGTTATGTCCAACATATCCCATAGAATCTCAATATTGTAGCAGATCTCTATGCATAAAGGCACTGACAGTCTATTTCTTCTTAGATCTGATATCAACATATTGTTATTACTTATAACAAGCATTATGAGACAAATACCTAACTGTCCCTATAAGTCAGCTGAAATACTTAAACATATAAGTATATGATATCATGTATAACATCTCATAAAATTAAGAACTGAAATACTTAAAATAAGTCAGCTGCATAAGACTTAACACCAACCAAGATAGAACATATGACATGCAGACCAGGACAACAGGGACAATTTCATTGTTTGGTATCTTATTAATAACACAACACTCAAATTATGATAGTAGGAGATTGTAAACCAGCAGAACAATAGACTAGCAGAAGAAAACAGTTCATATATACCAACCACTACAGAAGAAGAGAAGTTTCCTCCCAAGAGAAACATTGTAGAAGTGTCTATCCCATCTAAAAAGATTACTTTCATTGATAGCTGCTAGATATCAAAAGAGGAAAATACCCACTTCCGAAAAATGGCAATTTGGATACAGATATGAGTAGCAATAATAAATACCAAGAAAGTTGACCATAGATATCAATATTTTAGATGGAATCCTTAAGAAGGTATTTCTCATGGATCAATTTGATCCATAGAATACCTTAAGAAGATGGTTACATCATCCCACTTAAGAAGATGGATATCATTCTTGCCTTCACACTATCCCCACAAGAAATTTATAATAATTATTTCCACTTCATCACAGATAGAAGTAGGAAGTGAAAAGGAAGAGGACCAGAATTTTTGATTGGCGGACATAGTAGAATTACAAAGTTCTAGTCTCCAATGGTAACTGAAATGATATGTAAATAAGTTTGGTATCTTTAAAAATCAAATGATGGGCATAGAAGCACTAAAGCATGGGCGTGAAATGAATGTAACTTCTGGTTCACTTGTATGATATGTATCATTATAAGTTAGTAGCATACCATCTTTGTGCACGCTTAGCATCAATAGAATGTCTGTCATGACCATGGAAAGTTTCAGACATGCATTCAACAAAAGGTCTGCTCTGGTTGAGAAGTCTAGCCAGAAGCCTCAAGAACGAATGGGTGTTCTTAGTAATGTGGGTTCCTCCTTGATCCCTTTGTTGTTAAAACAACATTTGTATATTTGTCTTTTTTCATTTTCCCCCTCCATCTAAAATAATTCCCTTTCTTTAACATGTGGTTGTGATGCAGGCCCTAAAAGCCAATAACTATGATAATGATCCTCTGCTAAGTGCAGCTTTGTACCTGGAGATTAATTAAAGGCCGACTGCCCAGGGCTCCCATGGCACACATCCATTCCTAATATAATAGTTGGCTCTTAGGAGATCTTTGGCATGGATGGAAGATGCAGAGAAGTTCACCACAGCTGAGCATCCTCCATCCATGCCAAAGATCTCCAAAGTGCCAACTATTATATTAGGAATGGATGTGTCCCATGGGAGCCCTGGGCAGTCGACCTTTAATTAATCTCTAAGTACAGAGCTGCACTTACCAGAGGATCATTATCATAATATTGGCTTTTAGGTCATACATCACAACCACATGTTACAGAAAGGGTATTATTTTAGATGGAGGGGGTAAAGGAAAAAAGACATATAATATATCCAATTGTTGTTTTAGGAGGAACCCACATTACTAAGAACACTCATTCGTTCTTGAGGCTTCTGCCTAGACTTCTCAACCAGATCTGAGATGTTGACAATGACTTAGTGTGCCTCTGCAAAATGTAAAAACACTAGGCTATATTATACTTACAACCAAAAACAAAATTAAGTGGTGACTAGACTCTTACATATTCCATTTGACCCATATAATTTTAATAAATCATTACACTTAGCTTACTACATGTCTATTTTTAAACATCAACCCATTCTCAGTCCATAGTAATATTACCCATTTATCAAACATCACAATGTGAGTTCCGAATGAAGGCTATAAGGTTTGAGATTTAATTTATATGGATATTTTATGTAAAGAGGAGATACGTTATAGGAAACTCAAAATTTGGATACGCAAATGAAGAAAGAAGCAAACACTGGCAGTAATTAACATATTACAGTAAACTATTGGGATACACATATGAAGAAATAAGCAAGCATTGGCAGTGAACAGTACATTACAGTGAACTCAAATCTGGGATACACATGAAGAAGGATGCACATTGGAATCGTTACCTAAAACTAAATTACCAACACATGATTGAATCAAACAGCATAACAACAAGCAAGCACAATAGTTGCAAGAGAATAATAAAACAAGTAGCACAGAAAAAAGATGCAGTTTTAGTAGCAGTACCTTTTCCCACGCTTCCGGTCAATGGACAGAAGCAACGAGATTAAAACTGAAGAAGAAGAACAATGGACGTTGCAAGAGAAGAACTGGAGCAGAGGCGGTTGGGCAGCTTATGGGCGTCAGATCAAGGAAAAGAGACCAGTAGCTTGATCCAAGGTTGAAGTATTCTTTAGAGCTCCTGCTGGGCGCCGCCTGAGTCGGGTGCCGCTGGTTTTGCTGGGATCCGACACGATATGGCTACTCCTGGCCGTGGAATTGGAAGTCGGCCGATGATTGGAGTTACGACCTGCTGCAGTTGGGGTGGCAGGAGCAGTTGGGGCGCCGTCCGGGAGGTAGGCGCGGTTGCAGCTGGGTGCGACCGGTGGGATTTGGGAAATGCTAAGCGGCTGGGGTCGTGGGGTTGCTGAGGCTGGGCGGCATTAAGCTGGAGCAGACCCTGGCCGTGGAGTGAGCGAGGCCTGGTCGACGGACTGAAGGTGTGGTCGATGGAATCAAGGAGGCGTCGAGGACGAGGGCAGGTGATCAGTGCTTCCCTAGTTCGTCATTGTGCAGAGGGACGAGTGGGGAGGGTTTTTCTTTTCCTTTTTAATTTTGATATCCAAATGTTGTATTTTAGAATGGAGGGAAGGGAAATGAGATGGAGGGAAGGGATATGAGATGGAGGGAATCATTTGTCATGGTATTTTTCAAGGAATGATTAGTGACTAATGTATTTGTGAGGGATTAGTATTTGTAAAGATGTTAAAAAACGGTTGAGGGATTTGGTCCCATATTTGAAGGATGCGCCCTCACAAATAGCCATCATTATTCACAATCTATGGTTCCTCACAAATGTTCTTCAACAAAGGCCAAATTTTTTGTAGTGAGTATGATGAGAAGGAATCAGATAAGATAAGTATGACCCAAGCACTTTGGTGTAGGTCTTGAGATCCATGTACCAGGGTACATGTATCTAAAATAAGATAAGGTAGAAAGATAAAGATTCATATTGAGAAATAAGATATTTTATGTTTCAGTTTACTCATAGTTTGATGTTAGTTCATGTTTATATTACCCAATTTCAGCTCTTTAGCAATGTATATTTCATAATACTCATGCCACTTACTCTAACAACTGTTTTCCCAATGCATGGATGGGGACGCGATATCCGCAGGTTTGGAGCGATTAAAGAACAAAGGGACCAACAAAGGCCTAAGAGACTTTCAAGCTTGCCTAGTGGGGTTCCATCTATTGAGACAGTCCAGAGTTTAGACATATCTTTTTATGCTTAGTCTTGTTTTAAAGAGTATGTTAGATGAGTTGTAGTTTTCTTTTTATCAATGACTATGTATGAATCAATTTTACTCAGTGCAAAGTGTTTCATTTGCTTTAATTGCAATGACTATCATGTTTGTGACACTCCCAGATGAAGAGAAAAAAAATTATTGCTTCCGCTCACATGTTATAAAAATCTGGGTGTTACATTGTCAATGTTGGTTCAATTGACCTGACACTTTGAAATGACCGCTTCAACACTTGAACCGCTTAGTTCAACACTTGAACTGGCCAGTTCATAGTCCAGTCAGTCAACATTTAACCATTATTGTTTAAATTGAATACCTAACTCTTTAGTAATCAAGATTAAACTGTATTCATGAATAAAATCCTATTCTAAGTGTATCTTATGTGTGTGACCCTACATGTTCCAAGTTACATTATAGTGAGTATCCATAACCAATTTTTAACATCACAAACAAGGATTCGTATCTAGAAAGACATCATTGCTACCTAAGTATTCAGAAAATTAGAGAGAAACTTCAACCTATAATATGTGATTGGTGTTATAGTGTTTGTATAATTCCTTTGTCACTGATATCAAGATTGAACTTGATGCATGGAATCATCATCCTCTTAACGTTCAATCATTGTTCCTTGAACTGGAGCAGATTATCTGAGATATATGTGAACTTAATATCATATGTTGATTCACATGTGCATGCACATGCTTAGCTTGGTCTCGCTTATCAAGTGTCTTGGATATCAAACTCCTTTAGGAGGGACAAATCCTATATACATCACTCACAATCATCCCCATGTGTCACAGTGCACCCGAGCATTACCTTTATAGCAACCCTTATTCAAGGTCACGGTGGATGATGTCTAAGTACATCAAATGACATGTGATGAGTGTAGTGATTTTAGGTGTAAGAATCACAATCATCACCATTACCATGAGGATGATTTTGACTACCATTCATGATTTCCATGTATCACTATCAAGGTGAGTCTGTCTGATACACTATTCTCTAACAAATATCTATATGTTTGCTTTGATATAATATATCATGACTAATGAGATTCTATCATCGACCAACACACACTCTAGTTTTATATGTTTTGTTGCCTATCAGCCTTCCACAATAACATCCAACTAGGGACATAACAAGAATGTACATACTCTTGACATATGTATGATCTCATTGTTTAGGTCCTCAACCCAAACACATACATCATTGAGTAATATCATTATTTAGACATTCATTATGTTTCATCATTATCTCATAAATGAATAAAATAGAATAAATTGGAAGATTACCTTTATTGTCAATCAAATCATTTATAAAATATACCATTACAATCATCATATGATTGGCTCTGTGGGCATGCATACAAGAAAGTATATGAATTGAAAATTCCTTAATTCTCATTGACACTCTCTCCTTTCACCCTTTTTTTAAATATATTTCTTCTATTTTTTTATTTCTCCCTCCTCTTCATCCCTGATGTATCTGATATAAAGAATTCCCTAATGAACTCTCATTTGATAAATACATGGCTCTCTCACTCCCTCTTCAAAATCCATTGCCCATTTCCTTACTTCACCTTCTTGACTTCCCCCACCTACACTTATGTAAGAGTAGCTATATGTCAAAATTGACCAAAGTTCCCTCTACACAAATTTATAACAAATTTATCACTCCAACAATGTTGTAATTCCAACAACATATATTTGTATATTTATATTATTGAATAGAGAAATGACATATCCCATGCTCTTAAAAACATGTTTCCTTATTGATGAATGCATATTCATCAGGAATTTCAATTACCATCTTGGGTCAAATTTGACTCAATGCATTCAATTTCATTTACTAAATATCAATATGTGCAAAATTACTTAACTGGTCCAACTATCATGATTTTAACTGAATTTATGTTAATTTGATGCAGGTCTTGACAAGGTTGAACAATTGAACCATTTTGAGTGGGACCCATGATGAATCCTCCAGATGCATCCTCTCAGTTGCCAATTCTAGGGATTTTGTGCATCATCATCCTCAACCATTGCCAATGGTCATGACCCCTACAGCCTTGATTCTAACGGTTTTGGCCAACCGGTTTCCCCAAACGATTTGCTCTAACGGTCTCAAGACCGATAGGCCAGCAGAGACCGATTGGAGGCATAACCCAGACTTTTTGGACGATCAATTCAAGACCGTTTGGAGAAAAGATTAACGCAAGACTGTTTGGAATCTGACTCATAACCCAAGCTTGTGCAACAAATGATCAAGATCATGAAGCAGAGCACTTGCCACGACCGTTGTGATCAGCCACGCCCGTGCTCCATTACCCTTGCCACGATCGTGTTGCCATTCCACGGTCGTGGCACACCACCATCAGTACCTAGGGTCTCCACCCGCCATGCCCGTACGAGGCAGCACAGCTGTGAGATAGTAGCATCACCACAACTGTGTTGTCATGCCACGACTGTGGTGCACTACCATCAGAACTTAAATCTTCACCTGCCACGCCCGTGCGAGGCAGCACGGCCGTGTGGCAGCAACCTCACCACGACCGTGGCGTGTCGTCCCCTACCTCCCACAACCCTGGTCCCTGCTGCCGTGACCTCCACCTTCGGCGCTACAATTCGCTTCGCCGCATCCAGCAGTAGCTCCGACTTCACCCCACCTATTGATGTAGCACCACTACACCTACTACCTTCAGCCACCATGCCTCCACCAATTCCGGCACTTTGCTTCCCTCCGCCTAGACCTGTTGCACCATGCCACAACCAACATCTCCAGCGGTAGCTAAACGGTCTGAGACCGTGACAATTCTGAACGGTCTGCGAACGAATGGAGGAGGGCACCTCGAGACCGTTTAGTCTCTTAGTTTACATGCAAACTGATTTAGCAGCAGATCGAGTGACCACAGTTGCGTGAGCAGGACCGTTTGCCAAAGCATACTTGCAGACCGTTTGGATTAGCAACTCAAAGACCAAATGGCTGGCACCTCGACACCGTTTGAGGAAGGTATCACAGACCGTTTGCACTAATCTGACCGTGAGACCGTTTGGTATTATATTTCCCAGATCGATTGGAAAAGGGAAATCAGCAGACCGTTTGCCAAAGTGCAACGCGAAGACCATTTGCACATGAAACTGTTTGACAATTAAATGGTTTACAAACCGTTTGCATGCCAACAATGAAGACCGTATGGAGGAATATAGCATACTAGACTGTTTGCTCAAAGTGCATGACCATTTGGTCTATACAAAGAAAGACCGTTTGGTCATATTTAAATAGACCGTTTGGGCACATTAATTAGAAAACCGTATGAAGTTTAGTACCCCAAGACCGCTTAGAGGCCAATCTCTTAGGACCGTTTGGTCAGATTTTAACCAAACCGTTTGTACTCACACCAAAAGCATGAGGGACAGATCGGTGCCTATAAATAGGACCAGCAGAATCCCCATTTTGGGGTAGCGGTTCTGGGACACCGACAGGCTGCCTGTATACAGGTCTGATCCAGATCCAGTTCCATCCACGCCAGTTTCACTCCACCTACTTCCTGTGTTGCAATCAAGGAGACCGAGAAGAGAAAGAAGACAGAATGAGAGAGACTGTCTGGTCTATCTTGGCATCTCCCGTTTCACATTCAAATCTTCTCCGACACTACGTAGAAGGCCGCATCATCTTCACCAAGCTGCGACTACCTTTTGCACTGTGCTCATGGTGGATTTCTCTCTCTTTCTCATTCTTCTTATTTCTCACATCATGAGCGAGTCATTCCTTTTCACTGGGGTGCGGGGATTAGCCCCACTGCCCATGCAATCATGTTCTTTTATTAAACTTTCCATGGCAATGTATATAACTTTTCATTTCTTTGTTAATCATTATGTCCATAGTTAGATTAATTGTTTGCTTTCATCTTTGTTCTTCCTATATTTTCAGAACTTCTATATGTAGGATTGAATATTGTTTAACAAGTTGACTCCCAAACTAGAAATAGAATGGGATTCCTTGATGTCGTAAGTGTATGATCTACGAGGGGACGAGCCATCTAGCCTTCGGTGATGCTTTTGTGCACCTAACGCCTGTATAGGGGGTTCACAGCCTTAGTTGGATTTTGTATCTTCTTGTTAATCGTCGATGTTTGCTCGTATGTTAATCACCTACTTGCTTATCGATAAATGTGGTTGACTCCCAAACTAGAAATAGAATGGGATTTCTTTGAGGACGTAAGTGTATGATCCGTGAGGGGATGAGCCATCTAGCCTTTGGTGACGTTTCTGTGTGTCTAACGCCTGTATAGGGGCCCCACAACTTTGTTGGATTTCTGTATCTTCGGAGCTGTAAGTAAGTGATACGGATGGTGATGAGACATCTGATGCCTAAGGTGATGCTTACACAAACCTAACGCCTGTATGGGGGGTTTTGCAGCAGCTCTATTTGGATTGTTATATCTTGCCTGGATTGTTTGTGATTGAATGTGTTTGTATGTGTAGTGGCGGTGAAACCCGATACCATCCCAGTGATTCCATATCATTGATCTAGATCCAACTTTAATTCCACTCTTTACTTCCTTGCAATTAGTTTAATTAATCTCAAATCAACCAATCGTTCTAAATATTAGTCTTACTTGAACTAGATTGGACTGACAAGATTCTTAAAAACGTTGTCCTTTGGGTTCAATCCTTAACTATACTGCGATAATACTCATCCGCTTGTGGGTGGTATTATTGCACATTGGTTTTGGTAAAAGCTCAGGGATTTCAACCCCGAGCGAGTTTGTTAGTGCGATAAAATCCCACGTCAAATTCTGGTGCCGTTGCCGGGGACAACGGAACCAGTTAGTTAAATCCAGTTCTTTTAAGGATAATCTAGGATTTTGTTTTTCTTTTGATATAATTGATCATCTACTTGACTTTGACTCTACTTTGTGAATCTCATTTTCAAAATCCTTCTACTTTCAGGTACTTCAGGAGGATTAGTGCATGCACCGCCTGAACAACCCCGGACTCGCTGCTAGCTTTGATCTGGAGATTGACAGAACCTTCCACCATCAAAATAGAGAGAACCAAGCAAGAATGTCTCAAGAAGAGGAGATAGCTCGAAGGGTGGCTCAAGCCCTTAATGTACAGAGAGAAAGATTCATGCAAGAAGCTAGAGTCACGGTTCAAGAAGAAATTCAAGAAGCACAAGCAGCAGAACTACAAAAGGACCTTAGAGAATTCTCGATCCCCAAAGTTGCTAATGTTCATCATCCAGTGCAACCTCCTCCCATCAATGCTGCCAATTTTGAGATTAGGGCGCATTGGATCACATTGCTTCAAAACAACCCTTTCTATGGCAAACAAGGAGAGGATAGTCAGGAACATCTTTTGAGGTTTATTGATCTATGTTCCATGACAAAGCAAAATGGAGTATCCGATGATGCCATTCGACTCCGTCTCTTCAAGTACTCTCTCGCTGATAGAGCCATAAGTTGGTATAACTCATTGCAAAGTGAAACCATCACCACTTGGGAACATCTTCAAAATGTATTTCTAGAAAAGTTATACCCTCCCTCTCTCACCTATGAAATTAGAGGTTGAATAACAAATTTCACTCAAGTCCCTAGAGAAACCCTTGTTGAAGCATGGGACAGATATAAAGAGCTTCTACACAAGTGTCCACACCATGGAATTCCTAAGAATCAACTCATTAAAATTTTCTATAGGGGTGTGGATGAGGATATCAAAATATTCTTAGACTCCTCATCTAGAAGAAACTTCATGCGTAAAAGTTATGACATCGCATGGAGGGTCGTCACCCTTGGAGAAAAAAATCAAGCCAATTGGGGTAGATCTGTAGGTCAAGGAGTCTTGAAAGTAGATATGGCTGAAGCTATTCCCGAGTACAAGTCTATCACTGAAACCCTAAAACGCTTAGTTTCCAAGCAAGACCATATTGAATCATCTTTAGCTGCTATTGGAAGAGGACGTTCACCCACTCGACAACAAGAACAGATCAAGTCAGCTTCATTGTTCTGTGAAGCATGTAAAAGTACTAATCATTCCACATTAGCATGTAATGTTCTTTATGATGTTGTTCTAAGAAACGTATGTGGACAAGGAGATAATAGTCAAATGGAAAATCTTAATGTTGTTAATACCATCACTGGTCAAAGTTACTACAATCCGAATCAAAATAGGAATCATCCAGGATTTCAATATGGAAACCCCTCTAGAGCAGTAAACTCACATCAATTTGGTTCAAACAATCAGCCACGAGGTCCACTAGGATTTCAGTACAATCAACAATAGAATTTTGGAAATCAAGGAAATTTTAAGGGAAACTTTCAGAATAGGAACTTCAATAATTATCAAAACAATTCCCAGTACCAAAGTCTTAACCAAGTTCCTTATCAACAACAAGGAAAACAAGTAGGTCTTGTCTCTCCTAATGACAAGCTAACAGCTATTGCAAATATGTTGCAAACTTAGCAAACTATGATAGATAACTAGCAAGCCCAGCAGAAGGCTATTGAATCTCAACTAGCTCAACTCACAGCTAGCATAAATCCACCTGCTGGAGTTTTTGCTGGCCAACCCGAGAATAATCCTAAGCATCCTAAACAATTGAAGGCAATCTCCACCAGGTCAGGAAAAGACTATTCAGATTCTCCTATCAAGACACATGTGGTTGTTACAGAGGATGATGAACTTGTGATTGTCCAAGACTCAACAACACTAGAGTCTCAACCAAAAGAACCAGTAACTGCTGATAAGACAGACAAGGAAAGTCCTGAGAAACCTATTGATGAAGGAACTGAAACACTAGAACCTGATATTCCTATATACAAGCCTCGCATACCATTCCCTACTCGTTTAAGGAAAACCAAGCTTGATACTCAGTTCAATAAGTTTAAAGAAGCTATGAAGAAACTTCATGTTGATATACCCTTTTTGGATGCGCTGGCTGAGATACCAGCCTAGAGAAAGTACTTGAAGTCACTCCTCATCAGGAAATATATAACTGAAGAATATGAGACAGTAAAGTTAGCTAAAACCACTTCCGATATCATCTAGAGTAAGATGCCAAAGAAACAGAAAGATCCAGGATCTTTTGGGATTTCCTGTCATATCGGTGATTCTTCATGCAAGAAAGGACTGGCAGATCTTGGTACTAGCATCTCCATCATGCCACTCAGCCTTTGCAAAAGGCTAGGGTTTGCTGAACTTCTTCCAACTGGCATGACCATACAACTCGCAGACAATTCGATAAAATGCCCGTTAGGAATTATTAAGGATGTACCTGTCAAGGTAGGAAAAGATTCCTATGTTCCTTGTGACTTTATCATCATGGACATAAAAGAAGACGCCAGATATCCTCTCATCTTTGGACGTTCGTTCCTTACCACTACAAGATTTCTAATTGATGTTGAAGCAGGAACTTTACTTCTTAGACTTGGTAAAGAAACTCTCAAATTCAAGGTTTTTGAAAGCATGATAAGACCAAGTATGCAAGAAGAAATTTATCTAATTGACTGCATTGAAAAAATATCACTTCTCACACAAGAGGGATATGAACAAGAAGATCCTTTAGAAGTGACTCTAACAAACCCCTCTACTGATAACTCCATCAGTAAACAAGTTAAAGAGTGTGTTCTTGACCTTGACACTACCGAAGAAGATCCCGAAGCTACGTTTGAAGGACTCAAGGCTGTGGAAGCTACTAAAGAAACATGCGAAAAACTAGAGGCCCCCGAAATGAAGCCCCTGCCTGAGGGACTGAAGTATGTGTTTTTGGATGATCTCAAGGTTTGTCCAGTAATAATAAATTCCGATCTTACAACCGAACAAGAAGATAAAATCTTGAAAGAATTGAAGGAGAAGAAGAAAGTGATTGGCTACAAAATGAATGACCTAAATGGGGTTAGTCAAGCGATGTGTATGCACAAGATCCCTATTGTAACATCCCTGACCTGGGTTATGAACTAACCCTAGATGTTTTGCTTAAAATATGATTAGAGGCTTGTGATTACCCCTTGATATGTCATTAAGCTTTAGAAGAATCTATAATTTCATTTCTGTCCCTTTTGAACAATGTTGTAATATTGTTTTGTAATACAGGGACCTATGTGCAAATTACCCAATTAAAAGGGGTTAACTTACAAATTGCACATGTTAAGATGGTCCTTTGGTGTTGAGACATCATAAGAATGAATATGATAAAGTATGATGGATTCTCCAAGCTTGGGCACCAAGATGCAGCTTGTGGAGCAATCCTTGTACTTAAAACTCTAGTTTTGGTGTATAGTGCAATTTACCCAAAATATGGGGTGCAACTTGTAAAATACACCTTCTAGAGTATCTTTTATGACTCTTGGCATCATTAAGAGTAATAATGATGAAGAGGTCACTTCAATTGAATAATTAAATAAGAATGATAACCCTTATAAATTAAATGATCAAGTTATAAGTCTAATAACCCTTCTATATGTGCAACTTAGTAAGAAGTTGGCTTTCTTCACCTTTAGACCTTGGGTTTAAGATGAGTTTTGCTTAAGTATGGAAGGGAGAAACGTGGTTTATAATAAGGGAAGGACCTAGAGGAGAAATGGAGAAACAAGTTGTCCTTATGATTGAAATTTCACCTAAAGTATATATACACCTTTTCTCACTTAGCAAGGATCGTTTCCTTCACTTCCTTTCTTATTCCATTGCTTAGAACGACTTAGGACAGAGCTCTGGGGAAGAGGAGAACGGCCAAGCAGTTCTAGGTAAGCTTTGATCATCATCTTGCTCAAATTCATGGAGGAATTCATGGTGCAAGGTTGGTTTTATGGTCTTCCTTACTTGTTTCTTCTTTCTAGCCATCTTTTCCCAACCTTTCCTTGGAGAAACACCCTTGGCCGACCTGTGGAGCTCAAGACACCATTAAAGACTGGAAGCTTGGAAGCTTGGAGCTCAAGGAACGACCTTAAGGCGGGTTTTATAACTCTAAACCTTTTGCTTTCTTATGCATATCTTTGTACTTGCAAAAGTAGCTTGTTCTTCTTTCCCCCATCCTTCCTTGCTTTCTTGCATCTAAAACCATGAGGAACAGACCTGGATCTGGAGGTAGAAGAAGGGGGGCGTGTATACCTATGTCACTTTAGCAAATGGTCTTGCACCCTTGGCCAAACAGTTTGCAAAACCGTTTGGGGGTTTTGCAAAACCGTTTGAGGGGCAAACGGTTTCACATGGTCGGTTGGAGAAAACGGTCTCCAAGACCATTTGAGGGCGTTGACCAAGCATGGACCGTTTGGGATTTCTGTTCATAATTATGTAGGCTAATGACCCACCAAATTTTAGGGGTTAACTCCAAAGGAATCGTAGGTTAAAGGCCAATCAATTAGGCAAATCAAATTGAATTAAGTGTTGTTTTTTCAATCTGATTAACTTGAACTTTTTGGGAAAACGGTTTCAAACCGTTTGAGTGAGTTGACCAAGCATTGACCGTTTGGGATTCCTGTTCATAATCATGTTGGTTAATGACCCTCCAAATTTGAGGGGTTAAATCCAAAGGAATCGTGAGTTGAAGGCTAATTAATTATGTAAACCCTAATTGGATTAAGTGCTGACTTTCAACTTGATTGATTTGACTTTTTGGGTTTTCTTGCCCAAACGGTCTCAAGACCGTTTGGGGGATCATCCAAACGGTCTCAAGACCGTTTGGGGGTCACCCAAGACCGTTTTAAGGTCTAGGGTCAAGTATGGATAGGTGTTTGAAGATCCAAAGATGTGGTGTGAAACCTAATCGGCTAAGTGTTGGATTTGCATTGAATTGAGTTGATTGTTTTGGGTTGATTGACCCAAATGGTCTCAAGACCGTTTGGGGATCACCCAAACGGTCTCAAGACCGTTTGGAGGTCTGGGGTCAAGTATAGTTGACCAATTGAAGGTCCAAAGGTACACAATTACAAAGCAATCAATTGCTGTTTTGATGATCAACTCAATAGCTCAAACCCTAATGATTTTTCACTAGAATCCAAGGGTTGAGTGAGCCAAACGGTCTCAAGACCGTTTGGAACTCATCCAAACGGTCTCAAGACCGTTTGGAGGTCTAGGGGTGAGTATGGTTAAGCAATTGATGATACAATGATACTAAGTTGGAATGTAATCAATTGTTGTTTTGGTGATCAATCCAATGATCCAAACCTTAATTGGTTGACTTAGATTTTGATGATATGATGGGCAAACGGTCTCAAGACCATTTGGAGGTCATCCAAATGACCTCAAGACCGTTTGGGGTCAGGTCATGTCCCAATGTAATGATGGTTCAATAGGTTCAAATTAATTAGTCCCACATTGAAATATGTTGAAGGGTTATTGATTCCAATCCCTAATTCACTTGAGTTAAACCCTAATTGATGGTCAATTAAGGGTCAAGTGAGGGACAAATCAGTTGAAGGTTGACCTATTAAACTCAATTAAGGTATGAGTATAGGTCCAATTTATGTTTGGTTCCATGAATTCAAAGATTGAAGGAATCAACATTGGAAACCCTAATTCAATTGGATACCTTATGAAGTGGAGGTCCAATGTGATTGAATCTTTGAGAATTAAGATGATGAATGTTCTATTGATCTAATAATGATTAGTAATTATAATCAATGAATGTGTGAAGGTTGAAACCCTAATAATACCTAAGTGATTAAGAACCAATTAAAGGGAGAATTCTTAATTGTTTATAGGATTAATAGCTTGATACACTATGTTAACCATGGTAGTATGTACTTGATTGAAAGGTCGATGTGACCTAATCAATTTGAAATAATGAGAAATTATAATACATATATATAGATAGATAGATAGAAATATGAATCATGTAATGATCTGCTGGAGCACGGCCGTGGTAGCCTTAGCTTGCACGACCGTGCAAGGGAGCACGGCCGTGGTAGCCTTACTTTGCATGACCGTGCAAGGTGGCACGGCCGTGGTGTCCTATATAGAAATTGAGAAGTTTTGGTATTGTGCTGACATTGTTATATATGCATGTCCTTATTTTTATAAGTCATACAGGTTGATATTATGAGGTAATCATAGCCAGGTATGAGTTATGATGTCATATTCCTTGAAAACAATTATAAGCTTTTAGAGTAATGATATGTGAAAAGTATATACATTGCTTCAATCAAGGTCATGCTAATAGATGACTTGATGCTGATATGGCACTTGATAGAAAGTGTTATGATGATATAAGGGTGTGAGCACCCATGTTCTTGAATCATAGTGATAAGATGATTAAGAATTGATATCCAGTTGATAACTGATATGAGTTATACTTGTACATTTAGTATTCTTCTATTATAGCCATGTTTAGTACTTGAATGTTTGGAAACATGTATGATGCTAAAAGAATATTGATATGTACCTAATAATCAAGTATAATCATACCATGTAGAGCCCTAATCATAGATCCATCATTGTCAGAATTTAAATAATAGTGAAACAGGTTTTACAAAGGGAACTCCTGGATCACATACTTTAGAGTATGTGGGAGTATATGGAATAACTGATAAAAGTTAAGCTTGACAGGTTTCATATAGAGGTGATCAGATCCAGGTAAGATTTATAATGCTAATTGCATTAAGAACACTTGTTACCTATAATTCAAGAGTATAACTAAATGTCATGTTATCTGGTAAGTGATAACATATGAGCTTGATAGGTTGAATGAGCCATGAGTAATATGATGTGTTGATCTTCAAAGGTCATATTATTTAGATAACCAGATAAAATGAGATGTTACTTGGTAACAAATGCTATGATTAGTCCAGGGGTTTGAACTACCACATTCCGGATTTCATATTAATAAGATGGTTAGGGATTGATATCCCAATATTAAAAATATGAGGTATGACCTAAACCAAAGTGTTTCTATTTGAAATTCTATTACGGAATAATCCTATGAAAAGCTTAACTACAGACTAATGGGTTATGAATGTAAATAACCCTTGTATTACATAAGTAATGTTAAGTCTGATATCATATGTACAAGTTATGCAGATATGTTGTGGAGTTGGAATCCTAACACTTTGGGAGAAGGAGTATGGCTACAGGCCATCCTTTCCCAAATAATAATGCCAGGCAATGGATATATGATCCAAGTCTGAAGGGAGTTAGTGATGTGATAAGTGACATGTGATTTTATCAATTTATAGTTGCATTGCTTTTAGTAGAAAGAATAGTTTAATCTGTTAAACATTGTTTTAACTACTCTCAAATATACATAACTTCTTTGTGTACATTTATTCTCTTATGCTGCAATAATTATGGTTCTGGCGAAGAGTTATATCTCTCGCTGGGACGATTTTTATAATTGTCTCACCCCGTAGATTTCAACCTTTAGGTGGACGTGGGCGAGGAGGCAGAAATCCTTCAATAGGTGAAGGGCAGCATCAGCAGTACCAAGGGCAGCAGTGAAGCTTCAGGTGGAGGCATTGGCTGCGATGTCATGTGTAGATAGTGTTAGAGTCATATATGTCGTCTCTGTACTCTCAGGTCCTCGGAGTAATAGTTAGTGCTTTCGAGTTTTTGGTCCAGTCCTTAGAGACTTTTGTATCTTGCCTTACAAAGTTTTACTGATGGAACAGTTGTAAACAACTTATCATGTTGCTTTATGAGAAAGCTTTACCTTTAAAGGATCTCTTTGTAAAAATTTTAAAATTTTTAGTGATTTTTGGTAATCCGATGCTTAGTGAACGCTTCCGCATTAGTTAATCTTGTTTTCTTAAATTAGACGTTTCACCTATGATGGAAGATCACAGGCCACCTATTGAGCATCAACGGAAATTGAATCCAAATATGAAGGAAGTAGTCTGTCGCGAAGTCATTAAACTACTCACAGCTGGAATAATCTATCTGATATCAGACTCGCCATGGGTGATCCAAGTGCATGTTGTCCCGAAGAAAGGTGTAACAACTGTTATACGAAATGAAAACAATGAATGAATAGTCACAGGGTGGAGGATGTGCATAGATTATAGGAAGTTAAACAAGGCAACTCGAAAGGATCACTTTCCAATGCCTTTTCTTGATCAAGTATTAGAGCGGCTGGCTCATCAAGAATACTTTTGTTATCTCGATGGTTACTCCTATACATCCAGATGACCAGGAGAAAACCACTTTCACCTTCCCATTTGAAACATACGCATTTAGAAGAATGCCATTCGGCCTCTGCAATGCACCTGCAATTTTCCAACGTTGCATGGCTGCCATATTTGCCAGTCTCACCGAAACCATTGTGGAAGTTTTCATGGATGATTTTTCTATATATGGTGATTCATTCGATTCATGTCTAAAACACCTCTCCCTGGTCCTCAAACAATGTGAAGAAGCACATATTGTGCTAAATTGGGAGATGTGTCATTTTATGGTAAAGGAAGGCATTGTCCTGGGCCATAGGGTTAGTAGTCGAGGAATTGAAGTAGATAAAGCCAAGATTGAAGTGACTTCCAAGCTCTCTATCCCTATCAATGTAAAGGAAGTTCGAGCATTCCTAGACCATGCAGGATTCTATAGACAGTTTATAAAGGACTTCTCAAAGATAACCAAGCCAATGACAAATTTGTTACTAAAGGATGTTGAATTAAATTTGACGAAGAATGTGTTAAAAGTTTCAACACACTGAAGCATGCCCTTACAACCACACCCATCATTAGAGCTCCCAATTGGGACCACCCTTTTGAAATCATGTGTGATGCAAGTGATTATGTTGTAGGTGTTGTTTTGGGCCAATGTATAGAAAAGAAACATTATGTGATCTATTATGCATCGAAGACCCTCGATGAAGCTCAGAGGAATTATGCTACTACTGAGAAAGAACTTCCGGCAGTCGTGTATGCCTTTGACAAGTTCAAATCCTACCTAATTGGTTCAAAGGTCATTGTCTACACAGATCACGCTGCCATTCGTTGCCTTCTAGCAAAGAAAGATGAAAAACCTACATTAATAAGATGGATTCTCCTTCTACAAGAATTTGATCTAGAGATCAGAGATAAAAAGGGTACAGAGAGTGTTGTAGCAGACCACCTCAGTCATATCCACACTCTAGATACCAAGAAGATTCTGATCAATGATTCCCTTCCAGATGATCAACTAATGAAGGTCTCCAAAGCTATATCGTGGTACTCGGATTATGTGAATTATCTGGTTGTAGGGGTTATTCATCCTCAATGCACCAGAAATGCACTGAAGAAATTTATGCATGATGTGAAACAATATTACTGGGATGAGCCATACCTTTTCAAATTATGTGTTGATGGTTTATACAGACGATGTATTGCCAAAGAAGAAGCTCATCCTATCCTGGAACAATGTCACTCAGGACTAGTGGGGGGACATATGAGCTCTAAAAATACTGCCTTGAAGGTTTTGCAATGTGGATTCTTTTGGCCCACCATATCCAAAGATTCCCATGACCTTGTCCTATCATGTGACAAATGTCAAATATCTGACAATATAACAAAGAGAGATGAGATGCCACTGAATATGTGGTAGGAAGTAGAGATAATCGATGTTTGGGGGTGGAATACATGGGTCCATTCCCATCTTCTCATGGATTTTCTTACATCCTAGTGGTGGTAGACTACGTCTCAAAATGGGTTGAAGACATACCAACCGTCACTAGTGATTCCAAACCGGTCATCAAATTATTCAAAGATATTATCTTCCCCCATTTTGGAGTACCACGAACTGTGATATCCAACGGAGGGTCACATTTTCTAGAAGGAAACTTTGAAGCGTTATTGAGAAAGTATGGTCTAACACACAAGGTAGCCTCGCCCTACCATCCACAAACTAGTGGATAGGTAGAGGTTTCTAACCGTCAAATCAAGGCTATTCTAGAAAAAACTGTAGGCCGCAACCGGAAGGATTGGTCGGTGAAAATCAACGATGCATTATGGTCCTATCGAACTTCTTATAAAACTCCCCTCAGGACTACACCTTTTCGATTAATATATGGAAAGGCTTGCCACCTGCCATTCGAACTAGAACACAAGGCATGGTGGGCAATAAAATAACTGAATTTTGATATGAAAGAAGCAGGCCAAGCTAGGATTCTACAACTCTAAGAGCTGGATGAACTCAGGATGACAGCTTATGAGAATGCACGAATCTACAAAGAACGCACAAAACTTTGGAACGATGGACATTTGAAAAGAAAAGACATACAAGTGGGAGACCAAGTTCTGCTATTCAACTCAAGGTTTAAGTTATTCCCAGAAAAACTCCGCTCCCGCTGGTCTGGGCCTTATATTGTCATGAGCATCTACCCACATGGTGCTTTCTCTTTATGGAATGAAAAGATGGGTAAATTTGTGAAAAATGGTCAACGATTGAAGAGATATTTCACCTCTGTTGATACAAGCTCTGAAATGATGATGGATCTTTCCAATCCGACTTATCCACCGTAGAAGTTGAAGGAATCAAGTCGAGTCATCGACATAAAACAAAGGCGCTTGTCGGGAGGCAACCTAATAAATAAATTCATATTTAGTTTTAATTTTGAATTAGAAATATTTCCTTAATTTTGTTTTCACTTTTTAGATAATTTTGTACCAAATAAAATTCACATCGTGAGATGCTATTTTGAGTTCTAATTAATCTTCATTTTTGAGATTTTCATATGGAGGAATGTGCTAATTGGAACACAACCACATCTAGTGGTCCAAAGGGCATGAACTTTCTCCCTCCATCTCATATTTAGAGTTTGCTCAGGATGAGAAAATTTCTAAGTTTGGGGTGGAGGGTGGGTGGTACGTATCTTACTTTCCACCTTCACCCATCTAATTTAGACTTAAGATTGCATCGTCGCATTTTCGATAAAAACACTTTCAAAATTTTTAACAATTTTGAAGTTTTTCAAAGAAATTGAACAGATACTTGATGAATTTTTGACACTTCCTGGTTTCATTAAAAGTCACTAACTAACTCGCTATGCATTTGGAATCATTATATCCTCCTTATTCGAAGTAAATCCTCAAAAGGACCACTTTTTGAAACTAGCCTTTTGATTGAAATTGTTTTGTGAAGCTTATGACTCCTAACATCATGATACTATGAAAAAATGACAAGTATCTATCAAACTAATAGGGATCAAACACATCGTGCTTCCTAAATGAGTAGTGGAACAATAACATGGAATCCCCACTGGATCCTCATCAAGCCATTATTTAAGCAGAGTGCGATAAAGAGAACAACCTGGAGCACAGAATTGTAAATCAAGTCGCATTTTGATATAAACTCTCTTCTACACTTCTTCCATCATCTTCATACCCCTCCATCCATAAAAAAAAATAACCAAAATAGTGTCAAACCCTAAGTTCGGGGTGGCACACCACCTCCCTCTTTATCTGCTTCTTCCATACCACTCACAAATTAATAGGGGCGTACCACCAAAATGCAATCTCGAGTCGAATAGAGGGGAGATTTGCACACAAAAAGATGCCAAAGCACACACAAAAACAAATGCAATATCGAGTCGAATAGAGGAGAGATTTGCACCCAAAAAATGCAATAAATGAAATTGCAAAAATAATAAAAATCTTGAGTCGAATAGAGGAGAGATTTACTTCTTCCTTCCATACCACCCTTCACTCCCTTTTCTACCTAAAGGCACTATAAAAGTCTTCAATCCCCTAAAAACACCAGTGTCAGATCAGATGCACACTTGTTGTTCAAAGGGTATCTCTGGAGTCTTACAAAACTATTTGACAATTTTGTTATTGGAAAAAGTGAAGAGGAAGTGATATTGGAAAGCAAACTCAGGAACGAAGATATGGTAAGATGTGTTCAGTGGTCTCAAGAGGTTGAGATACTGAGTCATACTGAGCAGAAGGAAAACAATCGTGATGTGAAGATGAGGCAATCACACGAATTGAAAGTAATCATTTGGCGACTGTTTCAGATTTTGTGTTATTCGAGGATGAGCAACGTTTAAGTTTGGGGTATTTTGATGAATGCATATTCATCAGGAATTTCAATTACCATCTTGGGTCAAATTTGACTCAATGCATTCAATTTCATTTACTAAATATCAATATGTGCAAAATTACTTAACTGGTCCAACTATCATGATTTTAACTAAATTTATGTTAATTTGATGCAGGTCTTGACAAGGTTGAACAATCAAACCATTTTGAGTGGGACCCATGATGAATCCTCCAGATTCATCCTCTCAGTCGCCAATTCTAGGGATTTTGTGCCTCATCATCCTCAACCATTGCCAATGGTCATGACCCCTACAGCCTTGATTCTAACGGTTTTGGCCAATCGGTTTCACCCAAACGATTTTCTCTAACAGCCTCAAGACCGATAGGCCTGCAGAGTCCGATTGGAGGCATAACCCGGACTTTTTGGATGATCGATTCAAGACTGTTAGGAGAAAATATTAACGTAAGACCGTTTCGAATCTGACTCATAACCCAATCCTATGCAACAAATGATCAAGATCATGAAGCAGAGCACTCACCATGACCGTTGTGATCAGCCACGCCCGTACTCCATTACCCTTGCCACGACTGTGTTGCCATGCCACGGCCGTGGCACACCACCATCAGTACCTAGGGTCTCCACCTGCCACATTCGTATGAGGCAGCACGGCCATGGGACAGTAGCATCACCACGACCATATTGACACGCCACGGCCGTGGCGCATCGCCATCAGAACTTAAATCTTCACCGCCACGCCCGTGTGAGGCAGCACGGCTGTGTGGCAGCAACCTTACCACGATCGTGTTGTCTCACCATAGTCGTGGCGCGTCGTCCCCTACCTCCCGCAACCCTGGTCCCTACTGCTGTGACCTCCACCTCCGACGCTGCAATTCACTCTGCCGCATCCAGCAGTAGCTCTGACTTCACCCCACGTGATGTTGTAGCACCACCGCACCTACTACCTTCAGCCACCACACCTCTGCCAACGTCGGCACTTTGCTTCCCTCTGCCTAGACCTACTGCACCATGCCACAACCAACATCTCCAACGGCACACAACATCAAAAATGCCCATTAGTGGCCATTTAGAAATGCCACAAAAAATAAACAAACACCACTAAACATGTTTAGTGGCATTTGTTGACACTTAAAAAAATACCTCTAGTACCAATGCCACTAGAAAGATAGTGGCGTAAGTTGTAAATGCCACTAAACATTTGTTTCTAGTGGCTTCCATTAAATGACAAATAAAGTCCACTAAAATATCATTTGGCATTTATAAAAAAGCCACTACCCATCAATTGGCTTTTATACAAATGCCACTATTTTGTATAATGTTGTTGTATGAAACGGTTTTTATTGAGTTTAATGGCGTATAAAAAAAGCCACTAATGACATACTAGTTCTCTATTACTACATTTTCATGGGTTTTTTCATTCAATTTTTAGTTCATTATCAAGTTTTCTACTTGAATGTCAATTGCAGCCAAACTTAGTTTTCCAAAAGTATGAATATTTTTTATTTATAATCAAATGACAATTACATGGGGAGGACATTTTACCTTGCCCCTTAGATTGAATACAACACCAATGATATACTTTCATACAACATTTTTCTATCTAGCACAATAACTTCTACATCATTAATTAGATATGTCTCTAATTTCCTGATGTGACTATATACTATTCAGCAAGTCAGCTTCAGAGCTCCTTTAGGAAATAGCTTTACATTCTGATGGAATCCCAAAACTACCTCCCAGAACCACTAGATAACAGGTGATGCATTGTTGTAGTCGGAGTCACCTCCCATAATCACTGGATAACAGGTGTTGCATTGATGTAGCCATAGTATTCTGTATTATGAAGTAATCAGTAACCATGATAGAATTGGAACTGAAGTTTCTAGAATATTATGCATTGTTTCAGCTGTTAAAAACCTACATCACTTGAAAATGATTCAAACTCATGTTAGGTGCACCTGAATTTTAGCATGTATGCAATAAAATGAGTAATAGGGAAAAGTTGGTGTTTATTGTCTAGATTTTAGCATGTATGCAATAAAATGAGTAATCTTAATAAGTAGATGTACCTGAAGACTAGCATGAATAGCAAATTCAAGACCATTATGGAAACAATAATAGATAACAACTTGCATGGGTTCTGATTGAAGGACTGTGTCTTCAAGAGAACTAACAGAATATGCCACCATACTTGTAGCCTACAGGACATCTTCCCAATCTTCAAATGTCTCTTTCCAGTGGTTTACCCTCAACCACCCAGCCTCCACTTGTAGGCCAGCTTCTCAGTTTAAGCACCATGTTACTTTGCATAGTTCAGTACATGTATAAGTAGCACTGGCTAATGATAATCAACAATAATTACCTGGATTAAGTACATCATAGTTGCTTTAGCAGCCCATTCAGCAAGCACCTTCTCAGATGGTGCTTCAGCAGTAGGGACAAGCATTACAATCAGGATTACAACCTTCTCAACCATCAGATTCCCAGCTTCAGCAACAGTTGCAGCTAAATCTTGAATTGAGATTGAGTCAACAGCAGTTCTAAAGTAATGTAACCGGTGCAATTTTGGGGATTTGTAATCAGACAAACTAAAAAGATTAGTCATGCAGACAAAAAGGTAAAAAAAGAGACATGTCATCAGTTATATTGGTAAAACCAACTGAGAAAATCAGCCATGCTAGGATCAATTTAGTACTTAATTAAGTTTCCAGTACCTTATAGATGTGTCTAGCATAATTTAATAACATGCACGTCCTGCATGATCATCAACACCTATAAATGACATGGTAGAACAATTCTAAATCAGTTTGTTTCTTGGTATTCAATGAACACATTTGCATAACTTTATAGAATATGTACGTCAATACAGAGATGTAAATTGGTTACCAGAAATAGAATATGTACATTCGAACCTTTTTGCCAACTACAGAGAGAAGATCACCAAAAACTTAAATATAACAGACTACATGATAACAAATACACAAATACCTACTGAAAGAATCATGTTATTTATGAATCCTAGGGAGTACACTGGAACTAAAATGGATTCTGATAAATAAATAAAAATCCTGATAAATAAAGATAATGAAGCATGTGGGGCCTTGAATCTTCAATGGATGATCATCATCGCCGACATAATTTTGCATACAATACAACTTGACATGTAAGTGTTGGGCTTTGGCTGCATGAATCCTTCTTAGCCATTTACTTCTCTTTCGAGTTTCATTTTCATTAAGATGCAATCGATTTAAATTTGTTCATATCAGCCTTTCTGCAGTTAATGAAGGGCTACAACCCCCTTTTTAAAACGATCATTAACTATTTTCTTAGACTTATACTTCATTATGTTTGTACCCATTCTGTTGTTTGTGACCCAGACCTCTGTTCTGAGAACCACAAACATTCAGCAGTCAGTATCCCTATGTATTGCCCATAGTATGTTGATTGGTTTGGAAATCAAAATCTGTAAGTTTGGAGATGCCCATTATGATTCAATTTTGGTAAACAACCTAAGTTTTGACTCAAAATTGAATGGATAAATTGATGTTGTAATCTTTGAATATTAATAGATGCTCGTAAGAAATAATTTGAGTATGTTTCGTAAGGGGATCTTTATATATGTAAAGGAAGCTCTAAAACAATCTTTGAAGTTGTAGAAGTAAAAATGGTGAATAGAAGTGAGAAATTTCTAGTAATCTTAGCAGTAGAGGGCAAATTGATTAGGTAAGCAAAGTGATGCATCTTGTGATGCAGTTGTAAGTTTTTTATTACAAAAGGCATTCTGATTTGGTGAATTTTGATGTAAAGCATATGCCAATTTTCGAATACAAGAATCCACCAGATCATCTCCTCATTCACTGTAAATTCTACTGTTGTGCCCCCTCATCTTCCTCTACTCTCCTCTTCCATACCCTAAACATAACCTTCAAACTTCCATCACCCTGTGTATGCATCTGTGATAGCAACAAGACTACAGTTTCAATCTACAGAGTTCACCATAGGGTGTCACCATCAGCCCAGAGGTGGTTGACACTGACTCTAGTGCCACCAAAAGGCCATGGTACATCCTCCTCCTTTGATGTGGAACTTGCAAAAATGACACTCTCTATCCTTCCACCAACATAGACCTGCAACACAACCTTATCTTTAGCTCGAAAACTTCAAGCCATGGTGGTTTCCACCCTACAAACCATACTCCTCCTTCTTCCTTGCGCTAGTAGACTAGCATCATGCAGGGACTATGCCCACTTGTGCTCCGTCCCTCTTCACTACTCAATTTGCCACCACCACTTTGAGGATATACAACCTTCGTCTTATTCGATCCACAAACTAAAGGATGATCTCCATCATAAACCAATGAGAACATAGCTACTACACACCTATAAAAATACCAACAACTTTGTTTCCTAGTTTCTCATCAACAACCTACACACTAGCACCATTACCACCAAATGATTTGAATTAGATAAACCTCACCTCAAACTTGTCACTATCATCCATGACCTCCACCTTATCTACAAATCTCCATTTAATGATCTACAATGCACTTTGTTGATTCTATCAAACTTCTAGCAGCACACAGTTTGACTCAAACTCTTGACAAAACATGTAGTTAGCAAAGATTCAGGCATACATCACCCATGACCAACTTCTTGTGGGTTCTCATGGTTCTAAGATACATATGTCGACAACCATGTTGTATAAAACTCCAACTCATCCTAGACTTGATGCTGGCCAATCACCCCCAAGAATGTACAAACCATATCACAACCACAACTTCACCACACACCTTTTGACGTGTACCTTGTAACAATTAACATAATGTTTTATCCAGCCACCACCATTCATATTATTGATGTTTTAGCTTCCCCCATACATTCCACACCTCCACTCCAAAAGCCACTATAATGATTTGTGACAACCTACTCCCATCTGATCCTATTGTGTGCCACCATCTGCTACTTACTAATGCTTCATCCCTTCTCACTTTCACATGTCTACCACTACTCCATGTATCTAGAATACATCTCTATAATAGTTGCATGCATCTCACAAACCAACAAGTAGAAACACACCATCATGCCACAATTGCAACTGATCCCATAGCCTCCATTACACATCCCATATCAGTTTTAAAACTAATCCTTTCACATTCCAAACCTGTATAAATAATTATTAATGTTTGAAAGTTTCCTATCATAACACTGGCTTATTAATATAACTAAGAGATACAATACATAAAACTTTTCAGTTCCTAGTATGTAATCGCTAAGTAATAACTAAATTCTTATGTAAATTCTCATAATTTTATGGTAGCATAATCACAATGTATGAACAAGGTACCTAAATTGAACCATCAACATATCCACTGTACATGTGTCCCTTATAGAAACAATGATGTGTTCTCTCAACAAATAGAGCCAGAAGCACTAGGGTAAAAGGATAAACATGGGAAAAAAACATGACTTGAGAACATTTGAAAAGGAGGAGGAAGTGTCTGGGTTGAAGATACAAGCATTACAGGTTTCATGTTTGCCTAATTATTAAATACTATGAAAATGCATGCTCTTAATTGATACAAAGTATGAAAAGTTAGCGTTAAGATTAGAGGAATTTCACAATAGAAGACCACAAGACCACTTAAGAAAAAATCATAGCTAAAAAATCTTTAAGTGAAAGAGAAACTATCTTGGGCCATCTAAGTGTAGATCAAATTAAGCACATGTATCCATCAATCATCCCAATTAGAATATATGACACTAACCAAGTTCATATGACCTAAGACACTAAGGAAATTTTTTGAGTTCCCAGTGACTTAAAGTGTAAGGTTAATGCTTCCCAAATTTATTTTTCATTGCCTTTATGGAAACTAAATAAATCTATTTCCCTTGCAGTCTTATTATATTTGGTATAGGAAAATAACAATGCTTTGTTACGCTTGTGAGATATATCATATACCTTTTCTATAGATGTTTGAGCTCAGACATTATCTCAAATAATCTTGATTGTGAAGATTATTGAAGCATCTTTGTAGAAAATTGTAGATCTCAATAGAGGAATGTACTTACTCTATTTCAAGTATAAGAGTAGTTTTGAACATCTCAAGGATGTGGAGAAACCTTCAAGGAATACAATGTCATGCCAAGGTAGTACATAAGAGTTGAACATGGATTCCTTTCACTTCTTCCATAGAGAAACAACTCCAAGACTGTACCAAGAATTGTATATAGAAAAAAAAGGATGTTGACATTTGTTCCCGTAGACTAGCACAAACAAAGGAAAGTAATTAGGAGTACTAAGATGCAGTATACCACATTTTTATGAGAAGTTACATTATATCACATACAATACCCTTACTAGGAGGGACATATCCAAAAGATAAGAGCCTAACTTTCTTAAGAACCTTGACTATGACATTGATTTCCTTAATCACGCTTGATAGAAAAGAAATGGAAGTATTCTTTATTAAAAAAGACAACATTTGATTAAAGAAGACAGAAAGAGAGATAACAAAAATCCAATGTCATGTATTAGATATTTTTTAGCTAGAATAGTATAAAGAAACTTCACTTGCATTTGGAAATAGATGCAGCTATGTTGTGATCATGACTGTCAAAATAAAGAAAAGAGTTACAAACAATGTCTAGTGTTTTCTTATTATTTCGTATGAGAAAACAAAAAGTTCTTTAGTTTCCAACCTTCATCAATTGTCTTAGAATATTATTGATAGCAGATCAATAAAACTAGTTATAGGAGATATGAAGTGAGCAACAAGAGACAAATTATGCTACACTAGAAGAGTGTTGGATTTGTATGTTACACATTGTTAGAGTTTACATACCTCACATTAAAAATGCTCCTATTTGTGGTTGATATCAAGATTGGTGAAAGTGAACTCTCTAAATCATGACTAAGGTATGAAAAATACTCCATGTTGAGCATGTGAACCTGTGAAAGAAATGTATGAAAATTATGGATAAGATGGATTGTGAAGATAAGAAAATATACCAAACAAAATTTGCAATAACCTTATCAATAAAAAGAACTCTAAGAACAAGATTTGCCACCCCTTCATCGATACACTTGCTAACTACATGAAATGCTTGAACTGTTCAAGCTATGTGTATAAACTATTCTATATATACAATATAGATAAATCACACATTTTTTGCAACACTTGAGATGCTAATCTTAGATTCTAGAGACCTTACTTATTTCTTGACGACTCTTGCCAATGATTTCTATTTTTTGAGGATCCATCATTTGTCCCATTAAGATATAATATCTTGACCTACTTGAGGGTGTGCATTGGCATCATCCAGATTATGCATTTTTACATCTTGTATAGTAAATCAAAATAAAAGGCAAATCACCTACATACAATGTGTCCCAGTAATTAAAGTAAGGAAACTGCACAAGGGTAGAAGGTGGCAACATGCTGACTACATTTAAAAGCAAGAAGAATACTAGTAGATAACTATCAACATTTGGCACATAAACATAGAGGAACATATTACTTTATTAATACCTCAAAATCAAGAAAGTGTTATAAATGTGGCCAGTATAAAGAATGTGGTTATTATTATATAAGTTGTTATACCCTTTTTTAACACTATTAGATATGCGGGTGTTGTATAAGTGGCAAGCACTGAGATACCTTCCGAAACCAATTGTGATGCAATACTTTGTCAAAATCAATCTCCCCCATCTCCGTTGAATCTTTCACAAGAGTCTCCATATACCCATCAGTACAGCCATCCAAATAATCACGACCATCAAAAAACATAAACTCTAATCATTGTTCGTTAGAACATAAATCTAATAGCTATCTATGTTATTCGAGAAAAATGATAGAAAAGTCAGTGCTGATAAATACCATACCTCCTATAATTCTCGTATTCATATGTTCTTACCATCATGAGTTCGGCTTTGCTATTCCTAGTTTCAGGAGGAGCAGGCTACTCCCTTATTAATCAACTTGCACGTGTCCCTGCTCATGAATTTGTAGGGTGGGGATTATATTCGGGTTACACATGGCATTATCTTAAACAAGGTGCAGCCTGCTCCTTATTTAATTAGGAACAGCAAATCCTACGGGTACCATCATGTTTACGTATTACTAGATTTCCTGCATTTTTAACATATAATAGCAAGTTGCCTATGCTTCAGTAAACTCGTAATTCTTGGCCTTTCTTGGCTCAAAGTACTGACGTTGCTGCTGACCTGCCTAAGAAACCAACATCTGAAGATATGATCCATGTGCTAGTATCTGTACAATTAGGAAATATTATATCTCGCTTCAATGGGATATCACATCATGTGAACGGTCTAGTGTTCTATCACTAGGTGAGCAACATAGGTTAGAATTTGCATGGCTCTTGCTTTCACAACGAACTTTGTCTTTAGTGGATGAGTCAATGAGTGCGTGAGATGAGGCAAATGAGGCTCATCTATATACTATATAGGCTTATCGAAGATGTTGTGTTAACATATATGATCAGCATCGTACACAGAAGAACACTCCGGAACAGTCATAGCAAGTTCCGAAATATTTCCGCAAGAAGACCATCATGAACTATTTTGCTGTGCATATCTTGCTTGACTGTCTAATAGTGGTTACTCGAATATATAAAAAAGATAAACTGATAATAAAAAACATATGGAAACAATGTAGAGACTACAAATAGAGGCATAATCATTCACACTGTAAACTTGCTCAATAATTTTCAAGTTAAATTTACCGAAATACCTAAAGAAAGCAGCTTCAGTTTACCACTTTAACTCATTCCTGGGCAAGATTTAAAGAACTATTTGTTTATTGATTGAACAAGAAGCAAACTTCAGACAATGCGATTGAATCCTCTAAACCATCATAGCAAAGCAAACAACTCTACTTTTAGGTCTAGAGTTTAGATTTAGATTCAGTACCTTTACCTCTCAAGACAGATTCATGCTGGTAGGCCATACCATAACCCCTAGTCTCGTACATTCATTCGCAGTCAAGAAAATATCAAAGATCATCTGGATGGCTCAGCGGCAGTTTTGGAGTTCCTAGCAGTCGGTGGTTGATTGGACTGCTCGCAACAGAAATGTAGTAATGAAAATTGAATGGCCATTGCCCTACTTGCAGTGGACAAGGGGCAGCGGACATGGCTGTGCTGGCGGATTGATGGCTGAAAGTAGGAGTAGATTTTAAGCCGAGGGTTGTCCCGATCGCCTGCGGCAGTGTCACAGTGGATGAGAAGGGGCGCTCTGATGCAAAGAAATTATAGACTTTGGGGTTTCGGGACGCGTGAGTCTGGATTAGTTTCTAGGTCTTTTTCACAATTTTGTTATGAATCAAGGAAACCGTTGCCGCGCAAACAAAATCCAAATAAAGTGGAAATGGCGGCAAGAGACTACAATAAGACTCACAAAAAGCACCGATCGTGCACACAAGAGTCTTCTGGAAGAAAATTCCATATTCATTATCCCAAAGCACATGAAAAATATAGAATAAAGAATTGAAAAGTCGGTAGTGGCTGTTATGAAATGCCAATGTTGATATGTAGAAACGCCATTGTTGTGGGTTTCATCTGAAAAGCCAGAACAAAGACAGTTAATGGCATTAAGATAAAAAATGCCATTGCAGTTGAACGTTTAATGGCATTGTTAAAGAAATGCCTATACACAAAATGCCACTAATTGTCACTTTTCTTGTAGTGGCAGCTAAACGGTCTGAGACCGTGACCATTTCAAAAAGTCTGCAACCGAATGGAGGAGGGCACCTCGAGACCGTTTAGTTTCTTAGTTTACATACAAACTGATTTAACAGCAGATCGAGTGACCACAGCTGCGTGAGCAGGACCGTTTGCCAAAGCATACTTGCAGACTGTTTGGATTAGCAGCTCAAAGACCGAATGGAGTGTGAAGACCGAATGGCTGGCACCTCGAGACCGTTTGAGGAAGGTATCACAGACCGTTTGCTCTAATCTGACCGTGAGACTGTTTGGTATTATATTTCCCAGACCGAATGGAAAAGGGAAATCAGCAGGATGTTTGCCAAAGTGCAACATGAAGACCATTTGCACATGAAACCGTTTCACAATTAAACGGTTTACAAACTATTTGCATGCTAGCAATGAAGACCGTATGGAGGAATATAGCATACCAGACTGTTTGCTCAAAGTGCAAGACTGTTTGGTCTATACAAAGTAAGACCGTTTGGTCATATTTTAGTAGACCGTTTGGGCACATTACTTAGCAAACTGTATGAAGTTTAATACCCCAAGACCGCTTAGAGGCCAATATCTCAGGACCGTTTGGTCAGATAACCAAACCGTTAGTACTCACACCAAAAGCATGACGGACAGATCGGTGCCTATAATAAGGACCAGCAGAGTCCCCATTTGGGGGCAACGGTTCTGTGACGCCGACAGGCTACCTGTACACAGGTCCGATCCAGATCCAGTTCCATCAACGCCAGTTTCACTCCACCTACTGCCCGTGTTGCAATCAAGGAGACCGAGAAGAGAAAGAAGACGGAGCGAAAGAGATTGTCTGGTCTGTCTTGACATCTCCCGTTTCATGTTCAGATCTGCTCTGATACTACATAGAAGACTGCATCATTTCACCGAGCTGCGACTACCTTCTGCACCGTGCTCATGGTGGATTTCTCTCTCTTTCTTATTCTTCTTATTTCTCGCATCATGAGCGAGTAGTTCCTTTTTGCTGGGGTGCGGGGACTAGCCCCGCTGCCCATGCAATCATGTTCTTTTATTAAACTTTCCATGGCAATGTATATAACTTTTCATTTCGTTGTTAATCGTTATGTTCGTAGTTAGATTAATTGTTTGCTTTCATCTTTGTTCTTCCTATATTGTGAGAACTTCTATATGTAGGATTGAATGTCGTTTAATAAGTTGACTCCCAAACTAGAAATAGAATGAGATTCCTTGAGGTCGTAAGTGTATGATCTATGAGGGGACGAGCCATCTAGCCTTTGGTGATGCTTCTGTGCACCTAACGCCTATATAGGGGGTTCATAGCCTTAGTTGGATTTTGTATCTTCTTGTTAATCGTCGATGTTTGGTCATATATTAATCACTTGCTTGCTTATCGATAAACGTGGTTTACTCCCAAATTAGAAATAGAATGAGATTTCTATGAGGTCGTAAGTGTATGATCTGTGAGGGTACGAGCCATCTAGCCTTCGGTGACGCTTCTTTGTGTCTAACGCCTGTATAGGGGGGCACAATCTTTGTTGGATTTCTATATCTTCGGAGCTATAAGTAAGTGATCTAGATGGTGACGAGACATCTGATGCCTAAGGTGATGCTTACGCAAACCTAACGCCCATATGAGGGGTTTGCAGCAGCTCTATTTGGATCGTTATATCTTGTCTGGATTGTTTGCGATCGAATGTGTTTGTATGTGTAGCGACGGTGAAACCTGATACCATCCCAGCTTCCATATCATTGATCTGGATCCAACTTTAATTCTTCTCTTTACTTCCTTGCAATTAGTTTAATTAATCTCAAATCAACCAATCGTTCTAAATATTAGTCTTACTTGAATTAGATTCAACTGACAAGATTCTTAAAAATGTTGTCCTTTGGGTTCGATCCTTAACTATATTGTGATAAGACTCGTCCGCTTGCAGGTGGTATTATTGCACATTAATTTTGGTAAAAGCTCGGGAATTTCAACCCCGAGTGAGTTTGTTAGTGCGATAAAATCCCACGTCACTTATCTCACATAGAAGTTATTTACCTCATCTCCCTCTGACTTCTTAAAAATTTATCTTATCACAATAGCTAACTACTTAATAACTTAGCTAGATGGAGGAAATGTCCTACCATTACTCAGTTTAACATATCCCTCACTATTGCTTGAAAAATGAAGAAGGCATGAAATGTGCACATATGCTTCAGGAATTTGTGAAACCATTTATTTTTTTGTGTTGTTCTCTTTTATCTTGCACTCATTCTTGTCTCCGCCCCTTCACCTAATGTTTTTCTTGTAGGTTTGATGCATCATCTTTTTAAGAAACATATGGGCAAGTCTTTTGATTTGTTGTCGTCACATGTATGAGGATGTTTTTCAAATATAGGCATGAACTCAAGTTATTCCACTCCACTTCACTCACTTGTGATAAGGATCCGAGTGAGTAAATAGTAGATATATGTTATCCATTGTACAATTTTTACCAACATAATACGTTTTTTTCTTGAGAATCGTCTTTCCCTATGGTGCACACATATTCTATAAAACATTTCTTTTTCAATTGATATCCTTAAGGTAACGTAGGACCTGTAGTGGAGGTAAGAAAATAAACATTTTGTTGTCTCTAAGAGAAGCAACTTCTTCTTCCCAATCCTAATATGTGAATGCAAGGTGGAATGCTAAACTTAGTGTGAAAGATCTTGAAAATAAGTGTACCCAATGACTACAATCCCACTCTCACCACACACACGTCTAACACATTTCTTAGATAAAATTCATGATTGTGTGTTTTGTGCAAAAGAATAAGGCAACCACTATAAGTCCTTTTGCATTGTAAGTACGTGCTCTCGGATTTTGGGTGTACTCAGGGTGGAATGTTTATGCATGTAATAATGGTATATGGTATATTTGTGTAGAAAAGATTCCTTAATTCATGGTTAACTACCACTATTACTACAAGTTATAAAGTATGAGTTATGTTAATTTATACAACCAAAACTTATCATACTTCTTGGTCACAAAACTGATCTCCAATTTTTTTGTTAAAGACACAATAATGTAGTCATTAGTGGAGTGAAGCAGTCGACCAAGGGTGTAGTTGTCATCCTAGATAGAGCATGGAAGAAAGTCTGTTTTGATGCTAGCCACCAGCCTCCAGATCCTCATGTGTAGGCAGTAGGCTCACCTAAATAATGAAGAAAAAAAGTTATAGCGAGACACTAGGCAATCTCCATCTATCATTTATGTGCCTTTTTAGTACATTGTTGCAAAGTAGAGTGCTCAAACCCGTCGGATTATTGATGAAAACTAAAGTGGCTTATTGGGTGCAGTGTGATATATATAATGACACAAAAGAATTTCATCTCTAAAGGGGGCTCCCAAGACGAGGCTATAAGAGAGATCAGTGGAAAAACCACATACAACTGAGGGAGGGGGATGTGTGCCATACCCTCATTTTGGGGACTCTACAACTTCATGTGTTGGATTGGGTAAAAAGTATATGGTAATACCAATGTGTGCCCCCTTACCATGACACAAACTATTTTACCTTGCATGTCATTTGAGCGGTGCCCCCTAACTAGAAATTATGGCTCAATCACTGAGAGAGATACCTGGTTTTTAAAAAATGGTAGATTATTGGTTATAGGTCACATTATAGTTCTATTATTTTGAGGTCTATGTTCATGCCTTGGGTTTTATATATGTAGATTAAAGGCTTTAACATAGTGAAACACCTATGCTTATGCTTCTACCATGTGTATGGCATGTTAAAATATGAATAATGTTTTAGAATACCCAACCCCAATTGATGTTCTTTAGGGTATCCTCATGTTGACTTCTTATAGAACACAATATTTTGTGTCGTGCACATGTAAAATTGACAGTTCTTTTTCTGGAAAGGGGATTAACCTTTTATGGTTATGAAAGATCATTGCGATGGAGATTCCCATAAAAAAACATGTTTGTTGGCTACATTTCACTTGTGAGCCTCAATAAGATGAGTTAAAACAAATGATAGGTTATCGTCATGCTAACTACATGGCAATAATGTACTTCTCAAATGTATGTAAAACTTAGCATACCACTCATTCAAAAATATCATTTCATTTATTCCTTTTTCTGTGTAGAACTTTTAGCTCATGTCTTTATAGTATGATATCAATGTTTTAGATTTTTTGTTATATTTCTAAGACATGAAATCATTACTAAGAAAAACTAGAATATGAAGAATATTGTAATAATTTTTTGTTCTATCATATTATTGCTTTCCTAAATTTCAATGTGTTCCAACTTCATCCTAGATTGAGAAAATATAAAGTATGGAGATGTATTTAATTAAAGTATCATATTATGTTTGACTCCATATATTTTTTCATAATAAGATGGTTAAAAAACTCATACTTTTTGTTGCAAAATTACATGTCGAATTTGAGACTCTTAGTTCAATTGTTCCATTTCTAACCCATATCATTTTGCAAACAATTCCAGTAAGTATATTTGTTATTTAAATACAAAATTTGGGAAGATAATGTTATACTTGTCAGTCACACTCAAACATCTAGTTCAACTAAACCTATTGCTAGTTGTAGCATAAATTGGGGGTAACCCACCAAAACACTAGAGGGGGTGTTATGATGGGTTTGTGGACCTCTTCTTTCTTATCTCTTATCCTTCCATGGTTGAGAAAAATTTTGTTTTACAAATGGAAATATAATTTCTTGATTGTATCTAATATCTAATTCTAGGTAACATCTTATTATTTCAATTTTATTGTTCACGTGCATTTGAACATCAGAACATGTGATTTTTTTATAGTGATCTAATAAAAATGAGTCACTATATATGTGTTCATGTGTGTAAAGCTCAAGTTTGTGATAGTTTTTGTAAGCTGCATTACAGAACTTCACTACCCTTGCTCAACAAAACCAACCCTACATTAGGAAAATTGTTTTAACACAGGGACTTGAGAATGTCCTAGAATGTGTTTAGAGTCTTTTGACGAGTCTAGAATGAGTCAACAACCATTTTCCCAGTGTAAAAAGAAGGAAAATGATATATAGACGACTTACGGAATGAAATCCCGGATGACCCGTTATCGTCTTCCCCCACTTGAGTTTGTAGGGTGTGATTGATTGGATGGGGATAACAGCCTCACAATTCCCCGCGCCTTCCTCATTCAGTTCTATGTGTTTCAAAAAAAATTGCCCCCAAATGCTCCCCCAACACCCCCCTCTCTAGTCTTCATTCGTCCCTTTCCTCCATTTCTTCCGTTTCTTTCCTCCGATCTTCATCCCTCCCTTTCTTTTGTCCCTTTCCTCCATCCTTGTGAACTACTTTTGCCTCTCCCCCCTCCTCATCCCCTCCTCTCCCCTCTCTCTTCTGCCAGATGACCTAAAGCAAGCTAGGTTAACATTGTAACCCTTGATGATGTCAGCAACTGGTACGCATGTCGTCTCATACGACGGGCAGGATGGATCGGTGGCTAGTGGCGTTCTTGAAGGAGTAATAATGGTGCCTCAAGATGTGAATGTCTATTTTTGGATATCTTCCGCCCCCCATTATATTAGGTTAGTATGATAATGCTACTAGTAGGAAATTTGTTTGCATAGCAGAAATCTGACTGAATGATCTTGCATTTTGAAGTGTTGGATCTAACATTTGAACAACCTTAGCATTAACAATTAGGTCTTCTTGCATTTCATTCTATTTCTGCAATAACATCCCCTGTTGACCCAGACCCAGCTTGTATGCTAAGCAACATTAACTTGCATTTATGTAAGTTGGCCCCTTATTCACTATAGTTATCCTCAAAGAGACTTCACTAAAACCTTGTTTAGTAGACCCATGTTGATTAATGTCAAAACACCCTTCTTCAATATACACCATTAGCTCAATTCACCCACAAATTAACTGCTTATTATTTAAACTCAAAACAAAACACCCTTGTATTGTGCCTTGCCATAATAGTTGTCCCAAACTGTGACAAAGTGGGTTTTTCTGGCTTAATTTCGAGGACGAAATATATTTTAAGGTGTGTAGGATGTGATGGAGTGGACTTTTGGAATCCTAAAATGTCCAATGATACAAGTGAAGATATGTATGTTGAGTTGTTTTGATAATCCCAAGTGGGTTAGTAAAGTTGGAGTGTTGATTGAGATTTATATAATGATTAAGATCTCTCTTTATATGCCTTCTTGAGGAATTTGATTGGATGGTCTGTTAGTTGAGTTTTGTTACCAAAATTAAATAGAAGGTAGATCGATAGGTAGGGAAGCTATGGTTAAAATTTGGTGGCAATTGGAGCATCCTAGAGAAAGTTATGTATGTTTGAAGTTGGTGAAATAATGTGCATTTGATGTGTTTTGGACCTAAGTTGGTGATCTTTAATCCATGTCACGCCTCTTTTCTTTTGGGTTGGGCTGTGTGGCCTCTTGCGTGCCCTAGATCTGTGATCTAGCGGCTGTGCCTAACAACCTTAAGATGCTGCAGATAGGCCTGTGTTGAGCTTTAATCTGGGCGGTAGATTAAGGATCTAAGGGTTGTGCGCTTACCCTCAACCTCCAGCGGAGTGGTAGCAGGAACGTGGGGAGGACGAGGCCACATCTACCTCCATCACTTCATGGATCGTGTGAGTGACTGAGATCATCAACTGGGTAGTTGGCTTCGTATGGGGACGAGCTCCCATTTGACCCCTCTCTCTGGAGGAACAACCATCTGAGCGGTGAGTTTCGACTCCCTCTCCTCTCCACTTCTCCATCGATTCTTGCAGAGAGAGCGAGAAGTAGAAAAGACGGGTAGAGGGGATAATAGAGGAAGAGGAATAAGGGAGGAGCAACGAGAAGGCATGGGGATGCATCTGTGCTTGATTGCTTGTCCTCAAGCAGTCATTATCATGACCGACGACCTCCAGTCAGTCGCCCATGAACGGGGAGATCAAAGACCGGTTGGGAGAGCTGCTCGCCGCTAGAGAAGGAAAGGGTCGAGTTCGCATATACCCTACAAAGCTTTTTGAAGCCTTAGTCAGGTGCAAAGTCAAGAAGAGGCCGATTGCCTCTTTGTCCCGCCGCAATCAGGGCCAGGCGGCGGCGCCCTTGTGGAGAAGGAACTCCACACCTGACGATGAGGAGCAGAGTAGCCGTAGAGGTCGAGAAGAGATCGCCGAAGGTGTTGACGACCCTAAGAGCAAACGAGGAGCACCGAAGCCACAACTAGAGCTCGCCGGGTCCGAGCTCTGCGGCGACGCCCTGCGCAAACAGAGGCGCGGGTCTGGACCTGTCGAGCAGACTCAAGACAGAAGAAGGGGGGACCGGGTCCAACCCCTGAGAACTAGCTAAACCGCCCGAGAACCAGCCGGCCCAGTGCAAGCCAGGAGAAAGAACCGGCCAACTCGATGATGAACCTGGCAGATCCCAGAGGAGCCCCGCCCGGACATGTGGACGAATCTGATTGGCCCAACGAGGTAAAATACTTTAATAATGCCCAGACCTTGTATAATTCACAGTAAATAGCCCGTTGATCATAAAAATACAATCTATATACCCAAATGTTCAGAAAAATGCGTAGAACAAGATGGAAGAATAATACTAGGCTTTTGACGAACTAATATCAGAGTAATCATGTAAGATGTAAAATGGTATTTTCATGCATAATAAATAATAAACAAAGACCTAAAATTTTGGAAAAATGTCAGTAACTCCATAATAATGTCTGTAATCCATATGATGTCAGTAATCATGATGTTGATGCACGAAATCATGTAATTTGCTTAATAAGTCTAATTAGGGCTTATAACCCTAAATAAAATGTATTAAATGCATACATGCTCAATAAATGATGAAATTTACAGAATAAGCTCATATCAGTATCTGGAACCTCATAATTAAATATGAGATCAATATGTTACACATAATCTATGTTATACGAAGATGACCCATAATACACATGATGAAACCCTAATTTGAGTAATACATGTAACTTAGGGTTAATATGTGTAAATATTGATATAGAACCTGATAATCAGATTATGTACCCCAATCTGGAATATAACATCAGTAACCTAATTACAAGATGATAAGACAAGTAATAAAGTACATATACTTAAGAGACTAAGTAAAGCCCTAATGAACACGATTAGGGTTAACATGATGAGAATCTGATGCTAGTATATGATCTTGCCTTAAGCAGGGGTTTGACCAAGATATAGTTGACATGAGGATATATCTGATATCAGTAGGTATGTGATTAGGTTGTCTTTCTTGATCGAGGTACGCCATTACCTCTTACTTGGCTTATTATACAATATGCTTGTGTTATATGAGTAGTAAAATACTTGGCATATGGTATTGATTGAAATGATTGTCTGGTATGATATGTTGCATGATTTTCCATACTTATTGATATGAACACATGAAACATAATATATCTGTTCCATTATATCTAAGCACTTCAACTCTTTGGTAGTAAAGTGCTGGAAATAAGTACTTCAACTCTTTGGTAGTAAAGTACTTGGAAGTGATCCAACTCTTTGGTAGTAGATCACATTGTGAAATGATCCAACTCTTTGGTAGTAGATCATAAAGGCCTTAATGCATTCAACTCTCAGGTAGTAAATGCATGGATGATATAATGGAAAATGTGCTTAAAATATGTGTTCTCTTTTGTTGATGAATATCTTTGTGCGAGTATACGCTTTTCTTATATTCTTCTATTACTGCCAAGTATTAGTTTTATCTTATTGCCAAGATATGATGAGAGGTATATAAAAAGACACGTAGGCATACTCAGTACAATATTCATGAAATATTGTGCTGACGTGTACCGCATGTAATCTTTTGTTAGGTTGTGGTTATGCTCTTGAAGATCCAGGATAGTTGAGAGTTGTATGGCGAGCTGATGTACATGTGGACCTGTTGTCTTAAGATCCTGTTGTTTAGATGTAGTACATGTATATGTATAGTTTTCTGTTCAATATGTAATATCAAATGTTGTAACAATTCATGTTGTAATTATATGTTGAATGGTGAACATGTGTGTATGGTTTTATTATTGTTCATGTACATGTGCTACTGTGTTTCCTTCTGACTTCCTCTGATTTTCTTCTTCTTAGCCTTGTGTGGGGTGTTTAAATTGGAATTCTCGCCGAGGTGAGGGTTTCAATTTGGATGTCACACATCAGATTAAGTTTTAGAAAATCTGGGGACGTCACACAAACCTAGTTGTAACATAACCTACCAATAACACATTCCCCATGAAACTCAACTTGTTGTTCATCTTACTGCTTGACATAACACATAACACATGGTAACATACCACAACAACATGACACTAAGCTTGCTATTTAGCACACCAACAACATTACAAAGCCATGGCAAACTAGTTCAACATCACCTTACCTACCTTTGGGTTGAAATTACACATGACCTAATGCGTGCACATTGAAAACAAAGTTGCCATGTTGGATGAACATCGCCCCCATGCTACCCATTGACATTAACTCATCCTGAAGAGTAGTTTGTTAAGACATCTTTTTTTACTAACAAACTTTTCATTCTTTCACGCCCTTCCCTTGTTACATAACTCTATATAACGAACTTGTCTATATAATGGATATGTTACTCATTTTTCTTTACAAAATAGTTTAGCAACCTTACCATGTTAACTTTTAACTTTATCATGCTTCCTGTTTGCGTTACCTTGTGATCAGTTCTCTAACAACAACTAAGTTGATACAGACAGCTTGTTTCCTACAACAATTTGCTATAGAGTTACAACACTCACCTAACGGTCTGCCTACAGTTCAGTTAGATCTTGCTGTCAAGGTTTCCTTTATATTTACTTCCACATTATATAGACATTCTCTTATATTTTGGCATGTTGTTTTGCATTCAATGCCCATTTGCACTTAACACTTCTTGGCTATGTAATGAAAGTCGCCATTGTATTTTCTATTATTGCAAGGACCAAAAATTTTCAAATAATTTTATTTAATTGATGCACTCCCTTCTCCCCCAACTACGAATTTCTATGCATACCTTGCTTCATAGAACACTCCATACTCAAGTTACTATTGTTACAACCTCGATTTTGCATATGTTTTCATAAGTGAAATGTAGTGATTTTATGAATATGTACTAACTTGAAAGGGTTGTATGCTTTGCTTCAAAGAATGGATTTTCATTCTCTACGAGGGCGTTACGTTATGGAGCTAATATGTGACAAAAGGTTCTTCAAGGACCCATCTATGGCGCCTAATGACGTTCCTCGCTACCTTTACTCGGCCATCCAACGTCCTCAAAAATAGCCATTCCGGCAAACATAAAGGAGTTGGAGAAACAACAGCCAGCCAAGGTCCCTGAGAAGAAACAATGGGACCCTTATTCTTTTGATTTGGCGGATGATAAAGGGGACATTGAGTTGCTAACTGGGGCTACCATCAACAGACCATCTTCCCAAAAGGCCTCCCATCTGCCATTACATCGACGTTCCCTAATTTTGACCTTAGCGTCTGCAAAAATCTTTCCGACAATGAACTTTAGCTTATCATGTCTAGGCTTTATGCCGAGAAAGATGATCTTGTTTTTCTGGCCGGAGATATTCTGGTTATGGCAGATGTGCTACGTGAAACTGTCCAGTTCAAAGGGTCTCTATCCGTGAGTTTGATGGCCGCCTATCAATATCTCCTCAGACGGAACCACCCTACGACATATATGGCATCAACATATCTGAAGGACGATCTCCTCAAGCTCAAGAACTTCGGAACAACTGAAGCACTCATTTCTTTCCTCCAACACATGATGCCGAAGTTTATCATGCTTCCTTTCCTTCATTCTAATCACTGGATGTTACTGACGACAAATCTTCATGATGGAACAACAATCATATATAACAATTCCGACAGCCAGTACAATCCAGATCAGCAGCAGTACACTACAACACCAAGAACGCCCACAGAAGAGGTGGCAAAGGAGTGTACTGACCAACTACATGCCCTCCTCAGCAAGCACCCAAGGGTGTACGATAAAGAACACTTTCATTGCCCAGCCTTCAGCCACAGATATCCCCAACAGCTTAGAGAGTCAAACGACTGTGGCTTCCACGTCCTCTACTGGATGTACACTATCATGGTCCTTGGAAGACCAGTAGAGGACATGACAGATGTGGATTACCACACGTTACATGGAAAGTTCACTGCTAATCTTCTTTGTACAAATGAAGCTAATAAAGGATTAACAGAAGCCTGATGCCCTTGTCCTTGTACTTCTCAACCTATCACTTTGACACTCTGAGGACATAGTGAGTGATAACTTAGGGGGGGAGGACACTAGACAAGGGCGAGGTATCAATTTTTAAATCTCTCCCTCTCTGCCTTCTTTTTCAATTATGTACAAAAAAATTTTAGCTCTCTTTGCACATTTAGATTTTGTTTTAAGTAATTCCCCTGATAAAATAAACCATGTGCATAAGAATAACATCCCTCTTGGAAAAAGTCATCCCCAGCTAACTTTAGAATCCAGATAGTCCTCAAGATAAATAACAAGAATAGCATATAAACATCTAATGGTGAAATAATAAATTATCTTCACACTAGATATTCATGCTTTTGCTTCAATTCTACAGTTGACTCTCCACAGGTTAACATTAGGGCCGAAACAAGCCAAACACTCTCAAGGATAGGAGGGATATCAGGTGACATCCAAATCAAGAAGCCTCGCAAGTGGACCACTAAGTAGAAACCAAATAAGTGCATGTCGAGAACTCTAAGAATAGCTTTCTTCTCTTCAAATAAAAGAGGCTTGGTCGCCCAACCAAAACCCCTAAAAATTCCAAAACCTAAGCCTGTGAGTTTATGAATAAAAGACAGAGTGTTGAATAAAAATATGAGAGTTGTGCCACGCATAAGGATCTATATGAAGAGCCAATAAAGGTCTCGCCCGGACAGTACATTCAGTTGCCCTCACAAAGATAGATGTATCATGCCCAGTAGTGAAACCCTAAGGTATCCAAATATATGAAAGGCTGTAAAGGACTCACCTGGCCGGTACATTCAGCTACCCTCACAAAGGCAGATGTATCGTGCCCGGTAGTGAGACCCTAAACGCATAGACAAACCCCCCCCCACTTGAAGGGGGAGTAACACAACAAGTCTTTAGCCAACCATCATACCCACTCTAGCTTCCGGCAGGATTTTCAGAGAAGTATAAAACTGATTAGAGTCGACGACATGCACAGAATAAAAAGGTGGTCCCGATGCAGGCTATGAGATATGGAAGAAACCTGAGATCCAAGCAACTCTCAACACCTGAAAGAGTTAAGGCAAGAAAAAGCTCTGATACAACCTTAGGAGATCTCTGGTTTAGACTTGAAGAAAGAGTATGGAAATCTTAACTAAATAAAATTGCCTCGCCATTACATGCCTCAGTTCTATCTAACTTGAGGACAAACTAGACTCTAAGTTAGGGGGTTGATAACCTCCCATTTTGTGATGTTATCTTAGTAATTTTCCTCAGTTTTCCATACTCTTTTTCAAATAAATTAGATAGAATCCTTAACTTTCCTTCTTTACTGCAAATATACCATTAGATTAACTTTTCTCCTTTTTATCCTTACAGAAAAATACAAACAAATCACAAAAGTTCCAAACGGTCCCAAGACCGTTTGGAGACTACCGGGTCCCAAGACCGCATGAAGTCACACGGTCCCGAGACCGCATGAAGTCAAACGGTCCCGAGACCGCATGGAGTCAAACGGTCCCGAGACCGCATGGAGTCAAACGGTCCCGAGACCGCATGGAGTCAAATGGTCCCGAGACCACATGGAGTCACACAGTCCCGAGACCGCATGGAGTCACACGGTCCCGAGACCGCATGGAGTGACATGCTCCCGAGACCACATGGAGTCAAACGGTCCTGAGACCGCATGGAGTCAAACGGTCCCGAGACCGCACAAAATCAAACGGTCCTGAGACCGTGCAAATCCAAATGGTTCCGAGACCACATGGAGTTACACGGTCCCAAGACCAAATAAAGGCAAACGGTTTCAAGACCGTAAGGACTCAAACGGTTTCCAAACCACACGAGTCCAAATGGTCTCAGAACCCAAATAGTTTCCAAGACCGTTTGAGCCTAAGACTACCCAAACCGTTTGGACTTCACTTAGAGCCTATAAATAAGACCCAAAGGGTCCTCACAAGGCATCAAGTTTCAGATGTCCAAAGGCTTCCTCTGCTGCTCCATAGCTGTTTCATCCTTCATCCACTGCCCTGAGGCTGCCAGTCTGAGATCCACACTCCATCCAGAAGTTGCTTTCTCCCTCATCGCCAAAGAAGGTGGGAAGAGGAGGATTCATCATCAAGCAACCTACGAAGTGTGAAGATCGTCTCTCTCTCTCTCTCCAAGGGGTTGACCTTCCTCCCACCTTCGTGGAGATGACGTTCTCTTTCTCTCTTCTTGCCTCCTTCTTTGTCCTTGCTATGAGCGAGTAGTCTTATTCATTAGGGTGCGGGGAGTAGCCCTGCTACCCATTTTTCATTTCATGCAATGTAAGCCATAGTTTGCAAATAGAGATATACTTTCTTTTCAGTTCAACATCAATCGTTTAATAAATGCTTGTTGCTTGATCACCAACTTGTGTTACCTTTTATCTTTTAGTATGAATCGTCTACGTTTGTACTATTAGATTCGAATCTCGATTGAATGTTGGTTCTTGATGCATGTATCCACCATACATCTGTTTCGGTATCTAGGAGTGTTTATCAAGAAGTGGAGTAAACTCACTTCCATCGTTGTACCTTCATACTATGAAATGGAATCAGTTGACGTATGAAAGTACAACCTTGATAAGTCGAGGAACACACTTTGTGAAGGGAATGATGTAAAGTAAGTGACCATTCATTCGGGGATGGCTGGCATTGCAACATTCTCACACTTCTCGTAGTTAGTTCTCCAAAAGGAAACTAAATCTACAAAGATACTAACTGTTTAGACTCTTATTGCAGGTTATGTTTTTATGTTGCATGTTTTGATCCATGCGTAGAGGTGGTGAAAGTTGATCACATCCTAGTGGTTTCTTATCATTGTTTACAACCTTAAATTTACTTTCATGCTTTGTTTTACTTACACTTAGTTTAAAACAACCAATCCAACTTTTCGATCTAGATACCAACTGTTAGGAGGTTAAGTGAAATTCTAAACGTTTTCCATCTTATTGCTCCCAACAAGAATGTTGTCCTGTGGATTCGACCCTTAACTATACTATGATAAGACTTCCACGTATCCCAGCATACGTGGGTGGAGTTCTCAATCTAGTATAAGCAAGGCTAAACCTAAAGACTTACTATCTTTAGGATTTTTAGTGGTACATGCAATTCCACGCGAGTGGAAGCTCCATCAAAAATTGGTGTCGTTGTCGGGGACAACGAAACGTTTTAATTTCATTTACCATCTTGCTAGTTGGTTAGGGTTTTACAATTTTCTTTAAACATTACTCCATATCCTTTTGATTTCATCACACTTTTCGCATCATCGAAAAAGTGTGTTTCTTCCTCTACTCAGGTAGAAGACGTGTATGCAACCATTGCATAATCTCATATTCTCCCCTGATCCAGAGTATGACTCTAAGGTAGAGAGAAGCTTCCACCGCCGCATCAGACTCAACCGCCAAAGAGCCAGACAAATGGTTGAGGATCAACGTCAAGCTGCGTTAGTAATGGAAAGGGTCAACACCGCCATAGCCGCTCAGAGGGCACAACTCATTGCTGACACCCGTGCTTAGATCCAAGCGGAGATCCGAGCTGAAGAACATGCCCGCATCCGAGCCGAAAACGAAGCAGCTAACCAAGCTGTCCAGTTAGAGCTAAGAAATAAGCAATTGAGGGACTATGCCATCCCCAAGAACTATGAAGATAATCATCCAGTCCGGCCACCAATCACCAACATACCCAATTTCAAAATCCGGACACAATGGATTCAAATCATGCAAGGCATCTCATTCTCTGGTGGTTCTGGAGATGACTGCATGGATCACTTGAAGAGGTTCAAGGCACTTTTCCGACTTGTCCCACAAGTCGGAGTTGCCTTTGATGCAATAATGCTACATCTTTTCCACTTCACTCTATCCGGAAGGGCTTTGAGTTGGTACAACTCACTTGATAGGGAGCCAATCATCACCACTTGGGCTCCCTTGGAAGAAAAGTTCCTGGAAAAGATTTTCCCTCCTTCATTAACCTACGAAATTAGGGGGCAGATCAACCACTTCGCCCAACTTCCTGGAGAATCACTCGCAGAAGCATAGGAAAGATTCAAGGAGCTTCTAAGTAAGTGCCCTCATCATGGTATCTCCAAAAATCAATTAATAGAAACGTTCTATAGGGGGGTGAGTGATGATATCAAGCAATTTCTAGATTCCTCGTCTGGAGGAAATTTTATGAGAAAGAACTACGAGGATGCTTGGAAAATCGTTACACTTGGAGCTGAGAACCAATCCAATTGGGGACGATCATCCGCCAAGGGAGTACTCAAAGTTTATAAGGCTGAGGAATCAATGGAAATGAAGGCTATTGCTGAAGCTTTAAAGACTATAGCTCACAAACAACAGGTACTCAAAACTTCATTTGGAGAATATGATAAGAAGAAAAAACCCCAAGCCCAACAAGTTAAAACTTCTACAGGGAGTTGTGAAGCTTGTCACGCATCTGATCACCCTACACTGTCATGTGGCCTACTTTACAATGTGATGATGGATATGCACCCACCACAACAGTAGTATGATCCAATCATCGAACACCCTGAAGATCGGATGCCCGAACAAGTTAATTCCATTCATTCCATACCGGGACAAGCTTACTATAATCCAAATCAACCAAGAAACCACCCCGGTTTTCAATATGGGAATCCTGCGGGGACTGCTAACCCGCAACATCAAACACAAGGCGGATCCTCCAATAGGTTGCCACCTAGATTTCAAAGTAACTTTAACCAAAATCAAGGAAGCCTCAAAAATAATTTCCCAAGATCCAACTACCCTATAAATCCCTCTGCCTACTATCAATATACCCATCCTCCTCTACACCCACAAGTGCACCCCCAGCTGTAGCAACCGCAACAACCTCAATTAACACCACCTCCGCAACAACCACATCAAGGACAACAACAACTCACTTAGAAAAATGCCCCTTCCCAGCCAACAGATGAGATGACTATGATCAGGCAGATGTTACAATCACAACAAACCATGCTTGCCAATTAGCAAGCTCAACAGAAGGCTGTGGAGGCTCAACTAGCACAAATTGCTGCCCAACTGAAGCCACCAGCATGTACTTTTGCTGGTCAACTAGAGTCAAACCCTAGACACGATCAAAATAGACCAGAGCAATTGAATGTCGTCACTACAAGATCTGGTCGTGTCTTTCATAAAACTACGAGAATCACCCATGATGATTATGATACACCTATCTTTACTCTGAATGCAAGCCCGAATCTAGGAATTGAGAAATCTACAGAGGCTGCACAAGGCAAGGAAAAGGAACAAGCTCCCAAAGAGCCATAAGTTCCACAATATAAACCTAGGATACCATATCTAGGATGATTGAGAGAGACTAAAATGGACACTAGGTTCCAAAAATTCAAGGAGGCGATGAAGAAACTTTATATCGATATCCCGCTCCTCGATGCTCTCTCTGAAGTACCAGCTTGGTCTAAATATTTGAAAACTTTTCTATCAAGGAAATATATTATTGAAGAGCAAGAGATGGTCAAACTGGCTTAGACCACCTCCAATATCATTCTTAATAAGATTCCAAAGAAAAAGAAGGACCCTGGTTCTTTCAGTATTCAATGTTGTATTAGAAATGCTTCGAGCAAAAAGGGATTAGCTGACCTAGGAGCTAGCATATCTATTATGACCTACTCCATGTGTAAAAGATTGGGCTTTACTGACCTGCTACCCACAACGATGATAATTCAGTTAGCTGATTCCACTATCACTACACCTCTAGGAATTATTGAAGACATTCCAGTCAGGATAGGCAAGGATTCTTATGTCCCATGTGATTTTATCATTATGGATATCAAGGAAGATCTCAGATACCCAATCATATTTGGTAGACCCTTCCTTGCCACAGCTAGGGTGCTCATTGATGTTGAAGCTGGCATGATCATTCTGAGACTGGGGAAAGAAGCAATTCAGTTCCGGGTCCTCAACAGCATGAAAGGTCCCAACATTCAAGAAGAAGTTTTTCTCTTAGATGCAATACATCAAATGTCCCAATTGGAAATATTTGAACCATCTGATGAGTTAGAAAATGTCCTAATAAATCCAGAAGTTGAATTCTCAGCCAACGAATTAGTTCAACAATGCTTGCAACGCTTAAAGAAAGTTGAAGAAGCACCAATAACCACTTTTGAGGAGCTCAAATCGGTCACTATTCTAGAAACAACAGAAGTACCTAAGGCTCCCGAGATGAAAACCCTACCAACGGGACTTAAGCACATCTTCCTGGACGAAGAAAAACTATGCCCAGTAATCATCAGTTCCACTCTAATGAAAGACCAGGAAGAAAGGCTTCTCGTTGAGTCGAAGAAACATAAGAAATCCATTGGGTATAAAATAACTGACCTGACAGGTGTAAACCCAGCCTTATGCATGCATAGACTGCCCATGGTAGAAGAATTTAAGCCTTCAAGAGAACACCAGAGAAAGTTGAACCCCAATCTTAAAGAGGTGGTTTGCCTTGAGGTCCTCAAACTGCTGAAGCCGGTATTATCTACCCAATTTCAGATTCCCAATGGGTCAGCCCTGTCCAAGTGGTCCCTAAAAAGGGAGGAACCACTATCGTGCTAAATGATAAAAATGAGCTAGTACCCACGAGGACCGTCACAGGGTGGAGAATGTGTATCGACTATAGGAAACTAAACAAAGCAACACGAAAAGACCACTACCCTCTACCTTTTCTTGATGAAGTCCTCGAATGCCTATCCCATCAAAAGTTATTCTGTTATCTCAATGGTTATTCCAGGTTCTATCAAATTCCTATACACCTGAAAGACCAAGAAAAAACAACTTTTACTTGTCCCTTCGGGACCTACACTTTTAGAAGAATGTCATCTGGGTTGTGCAACACACCTGCTACCTTCCAAAGGTGCATGTCTGCTATTTTTGCAGGGTTAACCGAGTCCATAATGGAAGTATTCATGGATGACTTTTTAGTTTATGAAGATTCCTTTGACAATTGTCTACTCAACCTTGGACAAGTCTTACAAAGATGTGAGGAAACGAACCTTATCTTAAATTGGGAAAAATGCCATTTTATGGTAACTGAAGGTGTCATCCTCGGACATAGAGTGAGTGACAGAGGGATTGAGGTAGACAAAGAAAAAAATGATGTCATCTCGAAACTGTCAACGCCAAAAGACATAAAAGGAGTACGAGCATTCTTGGGTCATGTTGGGTTTTATCGAAGATTCATTAAATATTTCTCGAAAATAGCAAAACCCATGACCCAATTATTAACAAAAGACGCCAAGTTCAATTTTGACAAAGAATGTCTACAAAGCTTCACAACCTTAAAGAACGCTCTAGTCTCTGCACCTATTCTGAGAGCACCTGACTGGTCGCAACCATTCAAAATAATGTGTGATGCCAGTGACTATGCTATAGGAGCAATGTTAGGACAGAGAATTGACAAAAAACCTTATGTAATATACTATGCGTCCAAGACTCTTGATGAAGCGCAAAAGAACTACACCACTACAGAAAAGGAGTTCTTATCTGTCATCTATGTGTTTGAGAAATTCCACTCCTACCTGATTGGATCAAAGGTCATAGTCTACACTGACCACTCTGTCATACGATATCTAATTCAGAAGCAAGACACAAAACCCAGACTTATCCGTTGGGTGTTAATGCTTCAGGAATTTGATTTAGAAATCAAAGACAAAAGCGGAGTGGAAAACGTCATCGTTGATCATCTCAGCCACATTGAAGTCGAGGATTATGATAAAGTACCTATCCGAGACTCCCTCCCTGATGACCAGCTAATGAAAATAACCACCGGATTCCCCTAGTATGTCGACATAGTGAATTATCTGGTTATAGGAATAATCCACCCTTCCGCCTCTCATCACGATAAAAAGAAATTCCTCCACAATGTTAAGCAATACTATTGGGACGAACCTTATCTTTTTCACCTATGCACAGACGAACTTTTCTGTCGCTGCCTACCTGAAGAAGAGATTACTCTTGTCTTAGAACATTGTCATTCTGGCCCCACTGGGGGACACATGAGTTTGAAAAAGACCGCTATGAAAGTTCTGCAATCAGGTTTCTTTTGGCCAACGATAGTAAGAGATTCCCATGATTTTGTAAAATCATGCAATAAATGTCAACTTTCTGGCGGTATAACTAAAAGGAATGAAATGCCCCTCACTATGTGGCAAGAGATCGAACTTTTCGATGTGTGGGGGATAGACTACATGGGTCCCTTCCTGTCTTCATATGGATTTTCTTACATACTGGTTGTTGTGGATTATGTCTCGAAATGGGTAGAAGCTATACCCACAGTTTCCAGCGATTCCAAACCAGTCATTAAGATGTTTAAGGATATCATCTTTCCCAGATTCGGAGTCCCCCGAATTGTCATATCCGACGGAGGGACCCATTTTCTGGAGCGAAGCTTTGAAGCCCTCTTAAAAAAATATAGAGTCAACCATAAATTTTTCCACGCCTTACCATCCACAAACTAGTGGTTAGGTCAAAGTTTCGAATAGACAACTGAAGGCAATCTTAGAGAAAATTGTCAATAGACACTGTACTGACTGGTCCACCAAGCTTCCCGATGCCCTTTGGGCTTACCGTACAACTTATAAAACACCAATTGGAACAACCCTGTTCCGTTTGGTATACGGGAAATCATGTCATCTTCCAGTTGAACTGGAACATAAGGCTTGGTGGGCCATTAAACAACTGAACTTTGATTTTAAAAACACTGGAGAAAACAGACAACTCTAGTTGCAAGAACCAGAGGAGCTCAGAATGACCGCGTACCAAAGTGCCATGATCTACAAAGAACAAACCAAGATGTGGCACGATGGTCATCTAAAAAGAAAAAACATCTCCATTAGAGACAAAGTCCTTCTTTTCAACTCCAGACTCAAAATGTTCCCCGGAAAACTTCGAACAAAGTGGTCTGGGCCTTTCACTATCAAGAACATATACCCGACTAGAGCCATCATAATTGTTGACGACAATGGTGGAGAAAAGACAGTCAATGGCCATAGATTGAAAAAATACTATACTCCAACAGACAAAATTCTAAGACAAACTATTGAGATCAGAGAACCCACATCATCACCATAACAAAAACAAAACTTCGTCGAGCCAGTGACATACAACTCAGGCGCTACTTGGGAGGCAACCCAAGATCTGTTTATCACCATTTATCTTTTATTTTTGGTTTATCATCTTTAATCTGAAAATATAAAATTCACATAAACAACCAAAGCAAACATAAAAATATAAAAATTAAAAACCTAAACCATTTTAAACAGTTTTGAAACAGTTTCAGACAAACGGTCCTGAAACCGTTTGGAGCCAAATGGTCTCGAAATTTTTTGGAGACCAAACGGTCTCAAACCGTTTGACCTAGGGAATTTGTAAACTCAACCCCCAAATCCTATAAATATAACCCTACCCCCTCTCCTTCTTCTTTCTTTCGATTCTCGAACCCTCTAAACCCTCGCAAGCACTGTTTCATCTCCTCTTTTCTTGCTCCCGCACAGCTCATGACGTTGGTTCTCTCCACCACCATCACTCCCGCTTTCGTGTGTCTTCACGACATTCGCACCTCTGTTACTGCCACTCTTCACATCGTTGTCATCATCATCACCTACAACAACAAGGTAGACCAGCACACCACCATCACCGGCACCTCCGTCATCGCACCACCTCTATTTTTAGCATCGCCAACGTCTACGTCGCTGACGCGGCCCCATTTTCTATCGCCTCCGTCATCTCTACCGTTTCCGTCATCTCTATCGCCACCACCATCACTATCGCCTCCGATATCTCTTCTCTACCGTCCATTGCGCCCCCGTCGTTCCACCTTCTAAACGGTCTTGAAACCATTTGGAGCCAAACGGTCCTGAAAGGAAACCGTTTGGACTTACAAACCGCTTGAATTCCGCTAAAACCTAAAAAAATTAACACTTACATAACGTAAACTTCTTTTTTTTAATATACTTGATATCTTTGCAAATCCAAACCATCTTAACACATGATTTTATGCAACATTTCTCAGATATGGCCGGAACCGCCGATGACCCACACTGGAAAACGGAACAACTGATGGAGAACCGCGCCAGACTCCAGAAGGTCGTAGATACCTATAAAAATACGGGAGAGATCCAACCAAAAGTCAACATGATAGCGGTCATGTGTGAAATTGACCGCATCAACAAATGTCTAGCCGAGGAGCCTGAAGAAGAAGTGGAAGAAATCTCTTCCAGTGATGAAGGCTTCGAATACGAGCCAAACTCCGAGGATGAATCCCCAACCGAAAGATCTAAGGGAAAACTAAAGGTCCAGGAAAATACAATCGAACAACCAACAAAAAACGGGCAAGAAAACAGGTCTTCCCCGCCACTACTAGGGAACAAACCCTAGCAGGATATATACCATCAACCGCTACCACAACCCCCACTAACACTCCTACAATCACCACTACCCATGTCTTCTCCGTCATCACCACCACCGCACCACCACCAAAAAACATTTTCATCCACACCATCCCATCCATCGACAAAACTCTAAAACCAACAAAGTACGTTTGCTCAAACGTACTAATGAAGATGGGGATATATGACCGAATTCTCACCCTGCTCGATAACGCAAATCTCTCAAGATTATGCTTTGTCCCCGAAATCTCATACGTCGAGCCCACAACAGAATTCTTTACACATCTCACCAAAGAATCTGTGGACATTATGGATAGAGCAAGGGATGGAGGTGACCGTAGGCTGGTCACCAAACTTTTTGGTCACAAAGTTGTCATAACAGAAAATTTATTTAATGAAATCTTCATAGACAACCAGGAGCAGCTAAAAAAGGCCAAAGTTGTTAGTACAGAGAGCCCCCAGTTCAATAGACACACCTTTTGGAAATCCCTAATAGGGATCCCTAATTATGAGGTGACGACCTGCAAGGCCTCCAATATTCATTCTGGGTTAGTGCGCATGCTTCACAAAATTCTCACCAGTGCGCTCTTCCCCAGAACAGAGGGCGAGAATGTTATCACCGCTGATCTTTTTATTATGTGGTCCATCCAACATGGGAAGTCGGTCAATATTGGACAACACATGATACAAAAGTTTTCAGCATACGCCCTAGGGAAAGAAATCTGCATAGGCGGACACATAACTTCCATTCTTAAATACCTCAAGATGGAAAGATTAATCCCTCGGTGCACGCAGATCAAGGGCGACATCCTCACTAATAAGAAAACTTTGAAGAACTCTTACATTATCAAAGAAAAGGATGTGAAATTACACTACATTTTTTGCCCTTTAGTAAGATCCTCCAGAACTCTGCTACCGCTTCCGGAGCTAGCAGATTACGACAAGGAAAAATTGCTCTTTACTAACGAAGAGCTTACCAAAATCCTAGCTGCAGTCAAAGTACAAGAGAAGTAGACCAAAGCGGGCCAGACAGAGCTGATTATCACTGCCCCGACAGCTAGGGTAACAAAAATACCAATAAAATGACCATCTAAGGCACGTTTACAACCACAACAACTATCGGGGACGTCGACATCAAAGCTAAATCCTATGACAGAACGCCCCCACCCCGAGGACCTTATCAATCCCTCATCATTAGACTCATTTATCATAAGCCTAACTAATGAGCTCGCCACCACCACTACTCCTACAACACTACCATCCACTACTATCCAACCATCTACTACCTTCCCACCTTTCTCCACAATAATCCCAACATCAATTCCTTTCCCCACATCCACACCTCCACCCACATCTTCCACCTCAACCTTTTTCCCTTCGAGTATCCCACTCTCCACTCTAACACCCGACTTCACCTCCTCCGCTCCCATCTCCACCCTATTCCCCCCAACATTTTCGGTCCCACCATTCTCACTGGGAATGTCACCTTTTTTTCCGCCACCACCCCGACACCGCTGGTGACTCCATCTACAGTCACCACGTAGGTTGTGGGACCATCAATAGTGTCTCTTTCACAAGACACTTCCACCCTTCCACCTCGACCCCAGCCACCCCACCCTTCCGCATCTGGGGTCCCTTTTACAAACGTCGGTGAGGAATTCGGACGTCAATTTGACGTTATCTGAAACCTCCTCACTGACCCTTCTAATATTTTACAATCTATTTTTTCTTGTGTGTAGGGTCTAACTACACAGGTCGCCAAGATTGATGAGCAAAACCGTGCCCTGCCAGACATCCTCTCAAGCATCAACCAATAGCAGAAAGCAGTGGCCATGAAAGTCGAATGCATCGACGATCGCCTGCAACAACTGCCAAAGTTGGTGCTTGATGTGAAAAGCCAGCTAGGCGATCTGGTCAAGCAAGTCAATAGGATTTCTGCGCATAATCAACCATTGCCAGAAACTTTGCGCGAGCTTAAGTAGCAACAAACTGCTTTAAGCACACACTTGGATGACATCAGCACTACCCTCACACAACTCAATAATCGCCAAGATGAATCATCCAACAATGAAATCTACCAACTAAGAACTCAAGTGACAGACCTCTCTGCAAGAATCCTCTCCTCCGAGGCTCGTTATTCAGATCTCAAAGAAACCCATGATGCACTGCTTGAAACACATGAGCATGTGCAAGTGGCTTTCAATGAACTACAAGCACTCCACCGGCAATGCAAGAGGCCTCCACCAAAGAAGACAACAGATAAGGCGGAAGATGAAGAAGATGATGAAGAAGAAAATGATGATGAGGATTCTAACTCCTCGACTGACTATAACAATAACACCTCCTCAGATGATAAATCTGATGACCCAGAAAATGCTGGGGAGGGACCCAGCCAAGGAGCTGCACCAAAACAACAGAAAGATCACCATGAAGGTGATAAAGATCCCAAATCCCCTACTCACAATGACAACGTTAATATGTCATATGTGGATCAATTTCTTGACTATTCCGCAATGGGATCTCTGGGGAAAACTATCAAAGAATCAGTTTTTGCTGAGTTCTAACAATGTTTATTCGGAACCAACACGAGTCAACAACAGGAAACACCAGCTCAACATTTCTCTGCACCAGAACAATCGATGCCTTTTCCCCCAGAATAGTAAGAAATAGAAAGAGTCAGTTTAGATACAGATGAAGACCTCGAATATGCTTCTGATTCAGATACAGACAAAGATCTGCAGCACTACATCGATGACTTGAAGCAGACTTCTTCCCACCTACCGCAAGAGCTTCCCCCGTCTCCCCCTCTACCTCACAAGATGCACGATCTAGACATGGCGGCCATCTCTACTTTAGATGCTCAAGATATCTTCATCTTAAACACTATCGTAGATGATGCCAAAGAAGGGGGTGATGTTATCTACCATAATACAAAGACCCAGCATAGGTTGACACATGAAGACTTCCACCCCATCCTTCGACCACAGTCATCGGTGAAGATGGCAATCTTCCGTGTCCTCCTTGCCAATTCTATCGAAATCTATAGAAGCTCTAAACGGATGCAACCAGTACTCAACGCTTCACCTGCTCTGGCAATGAGTCTTTTATATAAACATTTACAAAATAAATCTATCAAGCGGTTGCAGAGGGGGATTTCCAGAAAGGCACGCTATATTACCGTGCCCTTTCAAGTTTCTGGCCACTGGCTGCTTATGATCGTGGACATCGCCGCTCGAGATGCCAAGGTGTACAATTTTTGTGTCAGTGAGCTAAAGGCCGGAATAATTAATTTTGTTGGTATTGAAGTCGGGGAGGCAGATGCATCCCTTTCTGGCTTTTGAAATTGATTTGGGATGCATGCCCATCCCTCCGAAATGGTTGGAACCAACCCTGGTTTCAAATCATCAACCCACAAGTCCAAATACAAGAAGGATCTAGAGATTGCGCTTTTTACACTATACGTCACATACAAGCGCTCAATCAACAAATCCCTTTCACTAAACTGGCCACAGATGATTTTCATTCTCTATGAGGGTGTTACGTCATGGAGCTAATATGTGACAGAAGGTTCTTCAAGGACCCAACTATGGCGCCTAACGACGTTCCTCGCTACCTTTACTCGGCCATCCAACGTCCTCAAAAATAGCCATTCCGGCAAATAATAAAGGAGTTGGAGAAAAAACAGCCAGCCAAGGTCTCCGAGAAAAATTATGGGACCCTTATTCTTTTGATTTGGAGGATGATAAAGGGGACATCGAGTTGCTAACCGGGGCTACCATCAACATATCATCTTCCCAAAAGGCCCCCTTGTCTGCCATTACACCGAAGTTCCCTAATTTTGACCTCAGCGCCTGCAAAAGTCTTTCCGACAATGAACTTCAGTTTATCATGTTTAGGCTTTATGCCGAGAAAGATGATCTTATTTTTTTGGCTGGAGATATTCTGGTTATGGAAGATGCGCTACGTGAAACTATCCAGTTCAAAGGGTCTCTATCCGTGAGTTTGATGGCCTCCTATCAATATCTCCTCGGATGGAACCACCCTACGACATATATGGCATCAACATATCTGAAGGAGGATCTCCTCAAGCTCAAGAACTTCAGAACAACTGAAGCACTCATTTCTTTCCTCCAATACACGATGCCGAAGTTTATCATGCTTCCTTTCCTTCATTTCGAGCACTAGATGTTACTGGCGACAAATCTTCATGACGGAACAATAATCATATATAACAGTTCCGATAGCCAGTACAATCCAGATCAGCAGCAGTACACTACAACACCAAGAATGCCCACGGAAGAGGTGGTGAAGGAGTGTGTTGACCAACTACATGACCTCCTCAGCAAGCACACAAGGGCGTACGATAAAGAACACTTTCATCACCCAGCCTTCAGCCACAGATGTCCCCAACAGCTTAGAAAGTCAAACGACTACAACTTCCACGTCCTCTACTGGATGTACACTATCATGGTCCTTGGAATACCAATAGAGGACATGACAGACGTGGATTACCACGCGTTACGTGCAAAGTTCGCTGCTAATCTTCTTCACAAACATGAAACTAATAGAGGATTAACAGAAGCCTAATGCCCTTGTCCTTGTACTTCTCAACCTATCACTTTGACACTCTGAGGACAAAGTGAGTGATAACCTAAGGGGGAGTACACTGGACAAGGGCGATGTATCAATTTTTAAATCTCTCCCTCTCTACCTTCTTTTTCAATTATGTACAATTTTTTTAGCTCTCTTTGCACATTTAGATTTTGTTTTAAGTAATTCCCCCGATAAAATAAACCTTGTGCATAAGAATAACATCCATCTTGGAAAAAGTCATCCCTGACTAACTTTAGAATCCAGATAGTCCTCAAGAGCAATAACAAGAATAGCAAATAGACATCTAATGGCGAAATAATAAATTATCTTCACACTAGATTTTCATGCTTTTGCTTCAATTCTACATCTGACTCTCCACAGGTTAACATCAGGGCCGAAACAAGCCAAACACTCTCAAGGATGGGAGGGATATCAGGTGACATCCAAATCAAGAAGACTCGCAAGTGGACCACTAAGTAGAAACCAAATAAGTGCATGTCGAGAAACTCTAAGAATAGCTTTCTTCTCTTCAAATAAAAGAGGCTTGGTCGCCCAACCAAAACCCCTAAAAATTCCAAAACCTAAGCTTGTGAGTTTACGAATAACAGCCAGAGTGTTGAATAAAAATATGAGAGTTGTTCCACGCATAAGGATCTATATGAAGAGCAAATAAAGGTCTCGCCCGGCCAGTACATTCAGCTGCCCTCACAAAGGCAGATGTGTCGTGCCCGGTAGTGAAACCCTAAGGTATCCAAATATATGAAAGGCTGATAAAGGACTCACCCGGCCGGTACATTCAACTGCCCTCACAAAGGCAGATGTATCGTGCCCGGTAGTGAGACCCTAAATGCATAGACAAACCCTCCCCACTTGAAGGGGGAGTTACACAACAAGCCTTTAGCCAACCGTCATACCCACTCTTGCTTCCGGCAGGATTTTTAGAGAAGTATAAAACTGATTAGAGTCGACGACATGCACAGAATAAAAAGGTGGTCCCGATGCAGGCTACAAGATATGGAAGAAACCTAAGATCCAAGCAACTCTCAACACCTGAAAGAATTAAGGCAAGCAAAAGCTCCGATACAACCTTAGGAGATCTCTGGTTTAGACTTGAAGCAAGAGTATGGAAATCTTAACTAAATAAAATTGTCTCGCCATTACATGTCTCAGCTCTATCTAACTTGAGGACAAGCTAGACTCTAAGTTAGGGGGGGGGGGGTGATAACCTCCCATTTTGTGATGTTATCTTAGTAATTTTCCTCAGTTTTCCATACTCTTTCTCAGATAAATTAGATAGAATCCTTAACTTTCCTTCTTTACTGCAAATGTACCATTATATTAACTTTTCTCCTTTTTATCCTTACAAAAAAATACAAAAAAATCACAAAAGTTCCAAACGATCCCAAGACCGTTTGGAGACTACCCGTGCTTGAGACCGCATGAAGTCACACAGTCCCGAGACCGCATGAAGTCAAACGGTCCTGAGACCGCATGGAGTCAAACGGTCTTGAGACCGCATGGAGTAACACGATCCCGAGACCGCATGGAGTCACACGGTCCCGAGACCGCATGGAGTCAAATGGTCCCGAGACCGCACACAACCAAATGGTCCCGAGACCGTGCAAAGCCAAACGGTCACCAAGACCGCATGGAGTTACATGGTCCCAAGACCGAATAAAGGCAAACGGTTTTAAGACCGCAATGACTCAAACGGTTTCCAAACTACACGAGTCCAAACGGTCTCAGAACCCAAATGACTTCCAAGATCGTTTGGGCCTAAGACTACCCAAACCGTTTGGACTTCACTTAGAGCCTATAAATAAGACCCAAAGGATCCTCACAAGGCATCAAGTTTCAGACATCCAAAGGCTGCCTCTACTGCTCCAGAGCTGTTTCATCCTTCATCCACTGCCCTGAGGCTGCCAGTCTGAGATCCACACTCCATCCATAAGTTGCTTTCTCCCTCATCGCCAAAGAAGGTGGGAAGAGGAGGATTCATCATCGAACAACCTGCGAAGTGTGAAGATCGTCTCTCTCTCTCCAAGGGGTTGACCTTCCTCCCTCCTTCATGGAGATGACGTTCTATTTCTCTCTTCTCGTCTCCTTATTTATCCTTGCTATGAGCGAGTAGTCTTATTCACTAGGGTGCGGGGAGTAGCCCTGCTACCCATGTTTTCATTTCATGCAATGTAATCCATAGTTTGCAAATAGAGATATACTTTCTTTTCAGTTCAACTTCAATCGTTTAATGAATGCTTGTTGTTTGATCACCAACTTGTGTTACCTTTTATCTTTTAGTATGAATCGTCTACGTTTGTACTATTAGATTTGAATCTCGATTGAATGTTGGTTCTTGATGCATGTATCCACCGTGCATCTGTTTCGGTATCTAGGAGTGTTTATCAAGAAGTGGAGTAAACTCACTTCCATCGTTGTACCTTCATACTATGAAATGGAATCAGTTGACGTATGAAAGTACAACCTTGATAAGTCGAGGAACACACTTTGCGAAGGGAATGATGTAAAGTAAGTGACCATTCGTTCGGGGATGGCTGGCATTGCAACATTCCCACACTTCTCGTAGTTAGTTCTCCGAAAGGAAACTAAATCTACAAAGATACTAACTGTTTAGACTCTTATTGTAGGTTATGCTTTTATGTTGCATGTTTTGATCCATGCATAGTGGTGGTGAAAGCCGATCACATCCTACTGGTTTCTTATCGTTGTTTACAACCTTAAATTTACTTTCATGCTTTGTTTTACTTGCACTTAGTTTAAAACAACCAATCCAACTTTTCGATCTAGATACCAACTGTTAGGAGGTTAAGTGAAATTCTAAACGATTTCCATCTTGTTGCTCCCAACAAGATCGTTATCCTGTGGATTCGACCCTTAACTATACTACGATAAGACTTCCACGTATCCTAGCATACGTGGGTGGAGTTCTCAATCTAGTATAAGCAAGGCTAAACCTAAAGACTTACTATCTTTAGGATTTTTAGTGGTGCATGCAATTCCACGCGAGTGGAAGCTCCATCAGGTATGTGGTTACGTTTATGAATAAACTGCCTTAGTTTCACAGCGATTCCCAGAGAGTTTATCGGTTGTTTTAAATAAACTGCTTGGATGACTTTTATTTCATGCAACTATAAAGTGACTATGATTATCACTATACATGTTTATGTATATAACTGGCTTAGATCTGAATCCTCCTCTGTGGCTTTGCAAATGCTAAAAAGGGTAATCTAGAGCAAGGTCTAGGCTATCATGAGTTAGAAATTGGGCTACCCACGTTTAGTGCCATGAGACTCTCTAGCACATCATGAGTTAAGGAGTGGGCTACCTACGGGTAGTGCCATGTGACTCAACCCTAGAAATTGATTCACATGTTAGGTAGGATCATGAGGGGTTTAATGGGGATCTACCATAAGGAAGGTAGCATCCAGGTCCACTGCAGGGACAGTGTAGAGGATAGGATAGGTATGGATCGTGCAGTTATATTTAAAACGTAAAGTTGTTTGTTAAATCATAGTTGACTGCAATATGTTGTTACAATTAATTTCATGATTATCATTTCCCCCACATAATAGCTTTTTGTTGACCGATGTTGTGTTTGTCGGCGTTTTAAGTACAAATAAAAAGAACAGACAGTAAAGTGGCATATGTGGAATTAAATATGAATTAAAGTTCAAAGGAGGATTAGTTAGAATAGACTCCATGTGGATAGAAGTAGATATCCAAGTTTTTGAAAAAGGTATGAAAAGTTTAATTTTATTACAGCCTTTCAGTTTAGTTTGGTAGAATTTAAGAATTATTATCAATTATTTGTCGAACCTTTGATCCGGGAATTGGGATAACGGCTCCGACATCTTGGTCTCCCGTAATTGGGGGTTATTGGGAGGAAGGGTCGTTACAATTGGTATCAGAGCATAAGTTCCTCATTTAGTTTTTAATAATTATTAAATTTTATAAACTCCGTAGAACCCAAGGGAGTTATTAGAGGATTTTCTGAAAGATAGAGGTGTCTAGAAAATGATCACGTCTAGGGACTGGCAAAATTTTCCTCTACACCGCTAGTCAGAATATGAGGACTCCTGAATTAGTGTGACTCCTGGACAATGTCTTAGGATTTGACTCGAAATAAGATACCTTTAGGACTCTCTCATCTTGTTCATCACTTCTCAACTCAAATGTTGTTAAGGACCTTAAGGATTAGGGTTTCCTCTCTTTTCCCCACCCTCTTGAGGTATGGGTAAGGTTGATAAGATCTAAGGAATCCTCCACCAAATTAATGAAAAGCATGTAAATAAGATATCATGGACATAAGCTTAATAGATTAAGTGTAAACTAAAGAATAGATACATGCTTAGGTCGTATGACATGAGTTGTCATTGTCCTCAGGAGAAACCTGAGGCTAGACCTTCTTATCATGAGGATGAGTAGAGAGAGTTAGTTATGGAGGCAAGATCTCCATTAAAAGTAGAGACCTGACACATCCTCTGAGGATGATGTTAACCCTAACCCTAAGTGAAGGTTAGAGATAGAGTATACCATGTGTTTGAATAGACATGCCTTGGATGCCATATGAGCCATGAGAAGTTGGATGACCGAGTACCTTTGGTGACCCAACCCTGGGAAGGGTTGTGCATGTTAGAGTGAAGGATAGCACCTTCCTTGATGAGGTTAGAGAAGAACATATATAAACCCCATGATCTTATATGAGCATGGCATAGTAGGCACCCAGAATACGTCAGTAGTGCGAGCAGTAGGTTGAAACCCTAGCCAAGGGAGTATGTTGGATAGCTAATGAGATAAGCATAAAGAGCTAGGGATAACCTTGAACAAACATAAGTTTGAATGTAAAGGTATGCTTGTGAGCTTGATCCATCTTCATGAAGAGAGGACCTTTAGTATAAGGATGATTGTAGAGATAGCTCTAGAGAGATAGAGTGGGACCCCAAGCAAGAAGGTCAGAATCCTAGACTCTGAGATATGAGGAAAAGTGGGGAGTTGAGGATGATGCGATCTAAGTGGATGTTTCATGCTTGATCCCTGGAGGCTAATGATGTCTTGGTTGCCATGAGAGGAACTAAACCCTAGAGAGAGGATGAGTCTGCTAGTACCTCTGTACCTATGGTATAGATGAGAAGAAGAGTTTCTTAGACCCTAAAGAGGTTTAGTAATAGGTTGTGAGGCATTGTACCTTGTTGATTGTCCTTGAAGAGGACTCAACTCTGAAGTGTTACTTGAGTAGAAGGATGACAGGAAGTGCATGTCATGCCTTATACATGCTTGATTTGTGGTTAAGAGATTGAGCATGCAGATGGATACCCAAAAGTGAACCTAGGGTTCATAGGCCTAAGAGGGGAAGTGGTGTACCTGATGCTCATGATGAGTTTTGAGTTTCTATAGATTCGAGCATGGTACTCTTCATGGTTAGAGGAAAGGGAAACCCCTTAAGTTTAAGGTATGTTTGATGAACCCCTCACAACTAAGTTGATGACATGGGAAGGAATGATCTTGATCCGATGTTGCAGATGAGAACAAGTATGACCTAGCATGGTTTAGTAGGTGGTCTTCTTGTGCCTTAGTAGCCGCTGGGTTAAGCATGCTCATGTGAATATAAACCCTAAGGATGTTTGTGACCTTGTTATCAAGAGTTGTAGTTTCCTCCCATCCTGGGAGAGGGACACTTTGCTAGGGTGTATACCAGTTTTATGGGTTTTGAGGAAACCTAAAGAGGTCTCATAGGATCTTGAGAAGCTAAGTGAAAAGTACACGGTATGAGAATGAACCTGTAGACCCATAGATAACCATCTCTAAGAGCATGTGGATGTGTTACCATGGAGGTAATCGGTATGGGGCCTGACCAAGGTAGGTAGGTTGCCATGACCCCTATGAAAGGATGAAAGTCAGCCCAGGAATGCATAGAGAGATGATGAAGGCTTGGGTAAGGTTCTAAGCTGGACATGTACTATAATAGAATCCTAAGTCTATCCTAGGGTCAGGTAGGGCTAAGACCGATGGAAGTAGGAGTTGCCTAATTCCCTAGTTTCACATGACCATAGGGTCGGGTGGTAACAACTATCATTGTCTAATGGCCATGGGTTAGGAGATTGATCACCTTTGTGAATTCATGGGACCTAAAGGGCAGATGAGTAGGGCACTCTTTGGATGCATAAGGGAAGAGGGATGACCCCTAAAGTGCCGGCACCCTATAGACCTAGAGGAGATGACCAATGAATATGTGTGGACCCAAGTAAGTTAGAGACCAATTTTTCATGGAAGTCACTTTGATATCAAGATGATTGTGATGTAGAGGCATAAGATGCACGTTTCAACTTAAATTTAAAGGTGTACTGGCAAGGTGGGATGTACCATCTCTACTCTTGGAATTGGAAGAAATCTATATTTGGACTATAGCCAAATGCTTATTTCCTCTTGTTATGGGAGTGAGAGATAGGACAATACGCATGCCATACACCAAGGATAAAAGATGATGTGAGTTGGAACGTTGCTATGAGGTATGAGGACAGAGATGATAACATGCCCTTGTGGAGTGGATGATACATGAATGATTTACAAACACTAAGAGAATAAGGTAGTCATCTTATGAGGATGTTTTTATCATGAGCTATGAGTTATACAAGGCTGAGTTCAAAAAACCAAGATAATAAGCTTAGAGTTTTCTTGATGAAGATAGACTTAGAGCTGAGGTGAGATAATAAGTGGTGGTGTATGTCTTCAAATTTACCTAACACCTAAGGATGTGAAGTGGTAATGGATGCCCTGGATGAGATACATCTGCCTAGTTTGGATGGAGGCTAGAAGAGGTTGTTAGGTTAACCCTCAGCTAGAAAAAGTGATAAGTTTGGCTAACACTCAGATGTAACAATATTGGTTAATTAGGTTAATGGTTGTTTGGTTAGCCAGCCTAGGGCTTATCACGATAAAAGGATGGTTGTAGAACCTCAGATGCACTTCTCTGGAGAAAAGGAGATGAAACCCCAACTAGAGTGGTTTAGGGTTTCTAAGGAATCAATCTTTAGGAATCATGACATGCAGGAGATCATGATACACCTTGGTACTAAAAAGATAATAAGTGACAGTAGTACTTTGGATGCCTAAGATGAAGTTGCATGTGGTATGTTACCATGCAAGCCAGGAGGTGAAGGATGAACACCAGTAACCTAGTGTAATGATACAGAGGATAAAGAGTCCTCGAGAGGGAGTGGGAGTTCATCACTATGGATGTTGTGGTAAGTCACCCCTAGACCAAGGAGTGTCAAGATGCAATATGGGTTATGGTAGATCGTCTTACCTATACGACATGAGAAAGAAAGAGTATTGTCAAGGGACAGATCCGGTTGAACTACATATGAGAGAGATGGTTCAACTGCACCATGATGCGAGTTCAAAAGTTCTTGAGTATAACCTAAAGATACACTTCCGTAAGGTGGAAGTAGATACATGAAGAACTCGATGTTAGTACAGTTTATCACCCTAGATAATGGTTAGTATGATCCAGACTAGAGGGTCTGATGAGAGCATGTGTGCTCATTCAGGGTGATACATAGAGACAATTTTTGTCCTTTATAAGATGTGATGATAACCACCATAGCCAGTATCGGGATGTAAAGAAGCTCTACAAGGGATGTTGTGTCGGTCACCACTTTAATAAGATGATGTTGGTGAATGGACCCCGTGAAGGTTAGAAAAGAACCACAGTGTGTGCAAATGAAGTTTCTTTGAGCGTGCAATGGCTGAAAGGAGCCCAAGAACGACACGAGTCATGGGCTGATGCAAAGTAGACTGACATGCAGTTCACTGTGGGGGAATATGTGACATGAAAATATGACCCCTCTAAGTTATAGCTAAGAGAGATGAGTCCCCGATGCATGTGTTCTTTTGACATGGTTTAGTGGAGAAGGTTAAGTTTGCCCTTACCCCTCAGGATAATGTGTGATGAGTTCCATGTGAGCACTATGTGAAGTACCCATACCATGTGCAGAGCAATGAACCTAGTGAGCCCCAAGGGAGGCTGAAATAACCTCAGTCGTCTGTGAGGTTTATAGATGCCAAGGTGAAAGGACTCACAGAAAAGAATATGTGATGATAAAGGTTCTTTGGAAGCTCCATGGATAGGGCAAAGCCACATAAGGGCCAATGACGGACATGGAAAAGTCTTATCCTGAATTGTTTGTATGTTTGATGGAATTTTGAGGACAAAATTCTTATAAGAGGGGAAGGATGTTACAACCTCGATTTTGCATATGTTTTCATAAGTGAAATGTAATGATTTTATGAATATGTACTTACTTGAAAGGGTTGTATGCTTTGATTCAAAGAATGGATTTCTTTGAAAATGTCCCTTTTGATAGGAATTTTGTGATTTCTACTTTATTAGTAATCTGATAATGGATATAAAAGAGAAGAAAATAAGAAAAGTCCAAATAGTAGAAAAGATACACGATAATGAATATAGATGCATCTAGAAAGATAATAAGTATCCACTAAAAAGGATTTCGAAATATTAGAGTTTCTTGGGGTCCAAGGAGCCCCAATGGAGAAAAAGAAAGAAAAAATAAAGGATAAATAATGAATGAATTTTGTTAAAGAGGTGGTATTTTTTCTATTAAAAGAAAATATAATTTCGTATACCTATGATTTCTAATGGAAGAAACAAGAAAAGAGGAAAAAGGAAATAAAAGATAACGAGAAATCCTTGAAAAGAAATCTTTTAAATAAATAATTAAGAAAAGGAGAAAAGAAAGATTTTATATCTAGATACTCTTAATAAGGTGGTCATATGTGTTTATGGAATACCTTACTTTTTGCACAAAAAGAATGGATAGAAGAAACAAGTAAAAGATTAGGGAAAGGAATGACCATGCATTAATGATTCCAATGGGATATCTAATCGTGTCTTAAGGATTTAGTATTCCTTTTATGGTGGTATGTATATGGAAACCTCTTCCAAACTAGTAGCTTATGACCTGCGGTTGGGAATATAAGAGGAAAGAATCATATGTTTTGGCCGTAGGGTCTCTCCTTATCCCCTTCCTTTTTCTCTTATCGTAGAGACTAATAGGGTTCTCTTAAGAAGTGTATATATATATGGATATACATCGGAGCCCTCAGCTTCCATCTCATAGGAGGCACCCAACCCTCTTCTTCGCAAGAAGGGTCGAAGAGTCAAGAACCAAACTTTTTGGTCAGCCTGTGTTGTAGACCCTTCGTCCCTCTTTTGTCTCACTAGATATCTTGTTGTTTGGTCACCCTGTTCCATGTTCCTACACATCCATGACCATAAAACTTGGACGGGTGGCTAGGGAAACCCTCGACTGCAACATAGACCTACAGAGATCCTTTGCGAGCAACTCCTATGGTCTCAACACCAACTGTGTTATGAGATGGTCATCTTTTTCTCTTCCCGTTTGAGCATGCAACCAGGGACCTTGTCCCCAGCTTTGGCCACCGCTGATGAAGCAAAGGACCTGTAGAAGGTATAAAGAACGTCATCTGATTGCCTGATGCCCAAGGGTGAGGAGCCATGAGGGCTCTGGGTGAGCCGCCATTGGCCTGCCTTCATCGGGTGATGTTTATCCATCGAGTCGTCACACGTGACAACCTCAACTTGCTCCGCTCTGACCTAGGCAACGCCGGGGTCACGTCTGTGTTTGGGAGCATATTCTCTAGGCTCGCCATTGGTGTGGTGTGCGATCTTCTTAGACTGAGGTACGGGTGCATGTTCCTCATCATGCTCGCTGCGCCGACGGTGTTCGGGGTGTCGATGGTTTCGTCCGCCGGCTCGGTGTGGGTAGAGGAAGGAGTCCAGGAGATTCCAGTTATACAAAGAGCACGGCCTGGTCCAGGAAGATCTGGCGAAGATAGCTGCACCGTGAGCCAACTTCCCGACACCCTTAAGTGAAGGGAGGAGGTATTGCACCTCCCTCACGCGCAGCCGCGTCAGGCTGGAGGTGCCCCAACGCGAGGAAGACGATCGTTTGCCAAAGGACCCTGATGCCCTTGGTGCTATACGTCACCCACAGGGGTAAAGATGTAAATTTCCACCTCATAATCTTTATCTAGCCAAAACAATTAGAAATAAGTTAAACGCTGACGTGGCCGTCCTTGATTGGCCAGATTATCTTTAATTTTGCAAAAATTGTAACTAATTGTACTTAACTCAGAATTAGACAAGTAATATATGAAAATTGATCAGAAGAACATGTAGAATCCAAAGAAAATATGATTGAGATCTAATTGGGCTTTTTGTTCTAAAAATAGGGTAACATATGTGATAAATTGGTGATTAATGTAGTTAAACCCTAGATTTTGGGTATTAACATGTTGAATACCTTAAAAGCACTTGCTTTATGATCTTATCCAATATTGTTTAACAAGGTGATTGTGATAATGATAGTGATTCCAATGTGTATAAAAATTCTTATGAGAATTAGGGTTTTAAAACTAAGATATGGTTAGTGAATGTAAGTTGGATCTAAGTAATAATAACAAATAGTTTTGTTAGATATATTAATTAGGGTTACACATGATGTCTAATTTGGACTAATAACTCTAATAAACAAGTATGCGATGGAATTAGGGTTGTACCTCTATTCCTTAACCAAACCCTAATACCCTAGATTAGGACTGAGTAAGGTTTACTTGGAATAATATGTGATGGTGACAATTTAGGATTTACATACATGCAGATTAAACGATCGATTGCTTGGTTTGCTTGCTCGGATCTATTGATTGGTTGATTGAATCTACTTGAAGTATAACTGTATATTTCTGCATGAAAAAGGTATGTGGTTACGTTTATGAATAACTGCCTTAGTTTCACGGAGATTCCCGGAGATTTTATTGGTTGTTTGAAATAAACTGCTTGGATGACTTTTATTTCATGCAACTATAAAGTGACTATGATTATCACTGTAAATGTATATGTATATAACTGGATTAGATCTAGTTCCTCCTCTGTGGCTTTACAAATGCTAAAAAGGGTAACCTAGAGCAAGGTCTAGGCTATCATGAGTTAGGGCTACCCACGTGTAGTGCCATGAGACTCTCTAGCACACCATGAGTTAAGGAGTGGGCTACCTACGGGTAGTGCCATGTGACTCAACCCTAGAAATTGATTCACCTATTAGGTAGGATCATGAGAGGTTTAATGGGGATCTACCATAAGGAAGGTAGCATCTAGGTCTACTGCAGGGACAACACAGAGGATAGGATAGGTATGGATCACACAGTTATATTTAAAACATAAAGTTGTTTGTTAAATCATAGTTGACTGCAATATGTTGTTACAGTTAATTGCATGATTATCGTTTCCCCCACATACCAGCTTTATGCTGACCGACGTTTTGTTTGTCGGTGTTTTAGGTACAAATAAAAAGAACAAACACTAAAGTGGCATATGTGAAATTAAATATGAATTAAAGTTCAAAGGAGGATTAGTTAGAATAGACTCCATGTGGATAGAAGTAGATATCCAAGTTTTTGAAAAAGGTATGAAAAGTTTAATTTTATTACAGCCTTTCAGTTTATTTTGGTAGAATTTAATAATTATCGATTATTTGTCGAACCTTTGATATGGGAATTGGGATAACGACTCTGACCTCTTCGTCTCCCGTAATTGGGGGTTACTGGGAGGCGAGGTCGTTACAACTACACTCACTTAATAGTCTGTGTTCTGTTCAGTTATATCTTGTTGTCAAGATTGCATGATCTATTTAATTAGTCCAACTTATCATCTATCATAACACCTACTACATTCATCTACATTGATGTCAAGGTTGCATTTCATCATACTCACTCTATCAAATATCCAAAACCAAATTACATCTTAAACCTACAAACTTCTATGTATAATGTTAATTTTATTCCAGATATCTATTACCTTATGCTTTTAGATTGGTTACATTAAATACATTGTTAAATGTCATAGAGTCCCGAAGTCATTGTCATATATTTGAACCAAGACCCCAAGAAAGTGTACGTTAATGTCAATGAAGATATTAATGTAGCTAAAGTCGACGTTGGCGAACATGCATTAGACACTCACGTTCTACTATTATTAAAAGATTATGTTGAGCATTCATCTACAAGTCAGATACATTCAGCAACATCCTGCTCATCCAATGTCCTGACTATACTAGATAGCAAAACAACACCTGAGGTAGGACTTAAATTCCCTTCTATAGAACAAGCAAGGTAGTTCTATGAGGCGTATGCAGACGGTGCTGGATTTGGCATAAAAATCTTGCACTCACATAAGGAAAGACATTGCAATGAGACCTCAAAGATCATGTACACTTGTATCAAGGGTGGTAAGCCACCAGCCAAATGCAAAGATACTCTATACCAGTACAAGCCGACTGCACGTACAAAATGTCCCTCCTTTGTTAAGCTGAAATGCACTCTATCAGGTAAATATCATATTTCTCATGTTAACCTAAAACACAACCACCATATGCTAGCCAAGCACATGTTTAGGCTACTCCCATGCAAGAAAACAATCCCATTAGATATACAAAGGTGTATTGACTTCAATGATGCAGCTGACATTGGCACATCTAAAACAATGACATCCTTAGTATGCAAAGTTGGAGGGTATGATAAACTCTCATTCACCTAGAAGGACATGAATAACCATCTGCTTCAATCCCAGAAGCTCTAACTAGGGGAAGTCAATGCCCATGCAATTCTAACATATTTTGTTTGTATGCAAAAGGAAAACGTTAACTTCTTCTATGTTCTAGACTTGAATGAAGAAGGGGTACTTCGAAATGTCTTTTAGGCGGAGGCAAGGTCTCGAATGGCATAAAAACACTTTGGTGATGTTGTTACATTCGATACAACATACTTGACAAATAGATATGAAATGCCATTTGCACCATTCCTCGGTATTAACTAACATGGCCAGTCTATCTTGCTCGGGTGTGTCCTGTTCTGTGAAGAGACAACGGATAATTATATATGATATTGTTCCAAACTTGGCTCCAACACATGGGTAAGCGTGAATATAACTAGGTGTTATCAATCAGTTCACTAATTTCTATGTTCTACGATATATCCTTATACAAAGTAATTGAATGTGTACCATGAAGCAACTATACATTAGGTTGTTCCATTGTTACAGATTAAGGTGTTGGATTCCATGCTCCACATCACCAAAATATGTGTCATTCACATTCACAACATACAACTCATATTTGTTAAAAACTACTCAATAATTCTTTATGCTTCATTTTTTATTTTGATGGACTAGTTTTGTTGTTTTATTTAAAAAAACATGCCTCATATGTGCCTGTGTTTTTATTGTTATCAGGTACTCCACCAAAGGGCATTGTAACTGATCAAGCCCAGTCTATAATAAACAATATTAGGTATGTGTTTCCTAATGCTAGGCACATACTCTGTCTATGGCACATAATGAGAGAATCACCAGATAAATTAGGGAAAAATTCCCTTTCATCCCAACTCATTAAGAATGTTGTTTATGAGAGTTCATCAATTGATGCATTTGAACAGAACTGGGAAGCTGCAACACACTCATGCAAGACAAACCAAGATGGATGGCTTTCACGCATGTACCGGATACGACACATGTGGGTACCTGCATACATTGACGACTTCTTCTAGGCAGATATGACCACAACACAGAGGAGTGAGTCAATCAATTCATTCTTTGACAATTATGTTAACTCGAAAACTTCTTTGAAACAATTTGTCAATCAGTGCCAACGTGCATAAGAAGCACGGTTAGAGGCAGAGCAGTATACTGATTATGATGATCTATTTAAGGTTGTTCAATTGAGGACTAACTTAAGCTGTCCTCATGAATAATGAAGCCACATTGTCTATTTTTTATGTCAATGAACAACACAGAGTGTGCATAAGCGTTACTGAATCTAGCCTAGTTTAGAAATAATTTGTTGTCTCCTTTGACTCTACTCAGAACAATCTGTTATGCAACTATCATTCATTTGAGTGCAAGGGTCTAATGTGTAGACACTCGCTATGCATGCTCATTCGGAATTGCAGGGTAGACAAGCTGCCAATGCAATATGTCTTACATAGGTGGAGGAAGGACATCATAAGGGATTACGGTAATGAATCAACAAAAACCGCAGGCATGTGTCTACAGAATCATCAATGAGAGCAGAAGATATCTCAAACATGTGTCAAACCTTCATTACCACATCTAGAATTTCAGAGCACCACTATGATATTGTTAGGAAATCACTGAACACAACAATCCAAACATGCATAATAGAGCAACAATTGCATCCCATCAACAACGTAAGTAGACAATGCATAAAACATCAGAGTACCTTATATATGTTGCGTAGATGTATACATTCTACTGCTTGCCAATAACTTCACATCTATATCATGCAATTTGGTTTTTGATACATTTTTTCCATTTGAAATTTTCTCCAATTGTTATTTCCTTGCTTTCTCGCATAAGCTATACGTTGTATTCTCATGGACTTCTGAGGTCTTGCTATAATGTGACAACAATTTTTCACCAGAAATTTGTGAACTGCAATACTAAAAAGTTGTCCAAAACACTACTTATCTCAGAATTCTACTTTCTAATTTTCATGCAGTAGTCCCTCTCATCTCTTCGTCTTTAATCTCCCTACCTATTTGTATAATACCAGGCTTTCTTCTAAATTTATTTTATGAGTAACCTTTGTATTCTCTTGTTATTATGCTCTATAAACCAGTCCCATTCCTTAGACTAAGTGTTTATTATTACGCAGTGCAAACGTTATGCTTAGAATGTCAGTGAAGTAATTTTCGGGTATTGACAACAACACTTTAATCAATACGTATAACTTGGGAACACCATACTCAAGTCAACATGTAGTACTACTAGAGTTTGTTGATATATCTGTAACCTCATCTACTTACACTATCTATAACTCTTTCTATTTTTTATATTTTTAGTGCATGCGTTGTCCAATGAGTTTAAAATTCTTTTTATTTTTAACATCAAATTAGTGTTTGTTACTAAAATATCTCTACATGAATCAATATTACTTAACCTCTATTTACTCAAATATCTATAACGGTTTGCTGTTCGGAATGATGATCTTCATATATGTTCTTTAACATTGTTCTATAGCAAAATTAGATTGACCTCGCCTATTTTTGGATAATTTTTTATAGGTACACAACCACAATTATGAACATATTAACGTCATAAAAGACCCCTTCTCAGCTAAAAAGATTGAAAGGCCTCCATCTATTTGCAAAAAAAGTTGGAAAGAAATACAAACTACAAACAAATCCAAATCTGCAAAACTTACCACGAAGCAAAAAGGGGAACAATCTACAAAGGAAAGCACAATGTTGTTCAATGAATATACATACGGTAACAGTAGATTTGATCCATATCACGCCATGCAGTTCCCTACAACTTTTGCACAGAATCATTCCATGCCATCACCTCTAGCAGCCGCATGGCTAAAATTTTTGTCTGAACAAAAGTAGCTATTGCATTGGTTGGGTTCTTATTTTGCGATTGCATGTGTAATTTTTGAGAAACAACATTTGCAATATATCCAAATATATAGACATGTGTAACACATATCACACCCAATACATTTTTAAAAACTCTATATGCTTCCTAGTACATGTCTATTGTGGTTGAAACATAACAAATTCTATTGTCCACTTCATGTTATACATCGACAACCTTTGCATACAGGTGTTTTCAACTTTTTTACATACTAATTGTGTCTTGATTTACACCGTGTTTTGTTGCTACAATCAAATAGGTTGTTACAATAATTAAACTGTATCTGATGTTACATTTCCACGTCATGAATCTATTAATACAATTCACAAAACTTTTACACGTAACTTCAGTGCAGTGACTTAATTGTGTTGTCATGTTTCAACCATAAATTTAGGAGAACAACTATCATAATGTATGTGCTTCTGTTGCTACATTTGTCATGGGTTGCTCAGTCTTTTTTACATCTTCGTTTGCAATTACCTAACAGTTTGATTCCAATAAAGCATGCCAGCCAGTCCCGAACAACCACACATTTGCAGCTTCACATTTTTTCAAAACGTAACAAAAAATTATATTACACATAACTAATTTTTCATCGGTGCGCAACATCAAATTTGCACTCTCCTTTGGATTGTTTGACGGGGCCTAATATGAACGAAAAAGACCAGCTATCAATATTACAACAAAAAAATGTGTGTTGTGCACACCAACCAACATACCTTTACACAACTCTTTCTCAAACCACAACCATATAATGTTCTTGAAAGTGACTTCACTACATACCAATCAAGCGGCGTTAGAACGCTGCACTGCTAATCACATTGCCTTCATAATAGGTGATCGTCCGGTTTAGGGCAGTCTAGTTTAGGGTCCAACAATGACTTTGTATCAAAATTACAACCAAATGTGTGTTGTGCACACCAATCAACATACCTTTACACAACTACTTCTCAAACCACAAACATTTAATGTTCACGAACGCGACTTCACCACTTACCAACCAAGCGGCATTAGAAGGATGTCATGCTTATCCAAATACCCTTACACATAAGAACTACGCGTACTTGTCCCTAAGCACATTGTGTTGTTGCCATTTATATGTCCCAATGAATCACCTGCGAATGATATCAACTTTCTTTCAAATTGGTAACCCACGAATTTCATTAGTTTGCTCTCGTGCATGTAACTCACATGGTACATTTACTACCACCATCTACAGACTAGTTGCAGTTGTACCATGTCTCGCTGCTATTGACAACCATCACAACCATATTAACCAACTAGCCCCTAGCGTAACTACCCTCGCCAAGCCTCGTTGCCACTTAGTTGTATTCCACATCATTTAACACTAACTACTGATCCATCTAACGACCTTCAAATTATCTGTACCTTAACATCCATAAATGATGGATCCACATATTCAGTTACTAACACGCATGCGTCGAAATTCTAACTGCATGTGCCACAACCCCATCATATCCTTCTTCTGGAACTGCTTTTTTCTTGCAATTGCACTCAGTGTTTAATGCAAGCTGACCTTAGATGACAACTGCTAAAAGCATAGCCAACATGTTCTATAATTTAGTGCACAACCTAAATAACACACCAATCTTGTTGCCATTTTTGCACACAACCATGCGTCTGTGCCTACCTTTGTATTTAATTGCAGCATAACATCTTTTTAGTTGCACTGCGAACGAATTACGTAAACACTATCCTATCAACATATCGACTTAATCAACAAATAAAAACATGTTTCACCAACATACTCAGCCATACATTAGCAGTCTGAAAAACACATTTCTAGACAAATTCAAACGACGTATATAGCTATGAACCCCATGCTAACTGAGATATGCATATATGATCTCCTTATAGAAGCACAATTTATTTACGGACAACAAGGTTTCCAATAGGATGTCTTTGTGGTACTGTGTTCAACACGTCAGTTCACAAAAGCAGTTCGTTTCATAAATCAAACAAAATAACCTATCACCATCCTTTAGAGCACACCCCAGTATCAAATTTAATATTCAAGAGTAAGTTGTTAGCAACAATACGCTTATATATATTTTCTACTTTAACTGTCATGTTTAGTTGTAGCTCAGTGCTACACACCACAAACTATCACCAACTTTAGCCTTTTCCAGTATAAAACCTTTTGCATGTATACCCCAGACACAAGAAACAAAGCAGCCTGCTACCCTTCTTGAACCAAACACATGACGCTGCATTACATTACTACTTTCTTGAACCCATGACCACTTGAACTTGTAAAAAGTTTGATGTGCGGGTCTTCACTAATACAGAAATGGGTTATAACGTCTCTACGTGTAAGGTCGATTTTTCCAAATAACCGACCTTATATGTCTAAAAAAAACATGGGCACCACTTAAGACCTCTTGGGTCGATTTTCTTAAAAAAATCGACCTTGTAGTGTATCTCTATAGGGTCGGTTTTCCAAATAACCGACCTTATATGTCTATAAAAAATGCGGGCACCACTTAAGACCTCTTGGGTCACTTTTCTTAAAATAATCGACCTTGTAGTGTAACTCTATAGGGTCGGTTTTCCAAATAACCGACCTTATATGTCTATAAAAAATGCGGGCACCACTTAAGACCTCTTGGGTCACTTTTCTTAAAATAACCGACCTTGTAGTGCATCTCTATAGGGTCGGTTTTTATAAAATAAGCGACCTTATAGACAATTGGTTTTAGAAATTCATTTACAAGTTTCCCGCGGCAAAATTTTGCTTGATTTTGGCTTCGCGCCTCGATCTATAGGTTCGATTTTTCCTTATAACCGACCCTAAAGGGCTCCTCGGTCGACAAATTCGTTGACCGAATAAGAGCTGGATTTCACGTATACGAGCACCTTTAGGGTCGGTTTTTTTCCTTATAACCGACCCTAACGTCCTCTTCGGTTCAGCACCTCTAAGGTCGGTTTTTCCTTTAAAACCGACCCTAAAGGCTCCTCGGTCGACAAATTCGTCGACTGATAACAATTCTGGATCCAGTTTACTTCACGCATGCATAAGCACCTCTAGCGTCAGATTTGTACTTATAACCGACCTTAGAGCTTTTCTCGGTCGACAAATTTGACGACCGATAGGGAGTCAGATTTCAAGTGTATAAGCAACTTTTAGGGTCGGTTTTTTGCTTATAACCGACCTTAGAAGTCCAATTCGGTCGACAATATTGTTGACCGAATTGGACTTCTAAGGTCGATTATAAGCAAAAAACCGACCCTAAAGGTACTTATACGAACGAAATCTGGTTGTTTCTCGGTCGACGAATGTGTCGACCGAGATAGAGCCAGATTCATTCGTATAAGCTCCTGTAGCGTCGGATTTTCTTAAAATAACCGACCCTAGAGGGATTTTCGGTCGACAATATTGTCGACCGAGATAAATTTAGGATCCAGTTTAGTATTTCACACATGAATAAGTACCTCTAGGGTCGATTTTAAGGAAAAAACTGACCCTAGAGGTACTTACACGAAGGAAATCTGGCTCTTTGTCGGTCGAGGAATTATTCGACCGAGACAACATCGGTCGACAAATTTTTCGACCGAGGCCAACCCTGTGAACCTGCATTTGTTAGTTCGATCGACCGTTGGCCGACCGGGAGACGACCGTTGAGGGCGTCGGTCGACAAATTGTCGACCGAAATGGCTAAAAAATCAACCGTCATAACAGCTAGAAAATCGATCGTCATAACGGCTAGTTCGATCGACCGTTGGCCGACCGGGAGACGACCGTTGCTGGTGTCGGTCGACAAATTGTCGACCGAAATGGCTAGAAAATCGACCGTCGTAATGGCTAGAAAATCGACCGTCGTAACGGCTAGTTCGATTGACCGTTGGCCGACCAGGAGACGACCGTTGCGAGCGTCGGTCGACAATTTGTCGACCGAAATGGGCTCTGTTTTGCTATAAATAGCACCCAAAACGATCCATTTCTTCACACCTTCACATTCTCACTTCTCTAGCTCCGCTCTAGTGTATTCTTGTGAAAATCTTTAGCTTCTCTACATCCAAGTCTTGCTTGCTACTTCTCCATTTCAAAGCAACGAGATGGCTTCCTCATCAACGCGTGGAAAGAAGCAAGTTGCAGCCAGGAAAGGAAGGACGGTCTCTCCAGCGCTGTCGATCATCAACGACGTCCCCTTCCACGACGCAGCTGCAGGCGACCACTACCTCAGGCTCTCCTCAAAAACTCCTCTTCCACGACGGCCAGTTGACGTCATGGACTTCCACAACATTGTCGATTTGGAGGAACTTTTTACGGTGCAACATTTGACTGATTTTCTAATCCCCTCCTTCCATTCCTACTCCTCCAAAGTAGTTAATGAATTCTATGCCAATTTAACCCCACATCCTGACCATGATTCCTTCTCCTCTATGGTTGGTGGGCATGGATTCCATTTTACTAAGGAGGGTATTCTTGATATGCTTGACATAGACATAGAAGAATATAAAGATTTTGTTGATCTCACCACAGGAAATCCACTCAACAAACTCTCCCAAGATGACACTACAACTATCCTTAGTGATGTCAAAAAAACCATCTTTCAATCAAATACGACTTGCCATGAAGATAGGGGTACCTATTATGCCATAAATTTAAAACCTGAAGCTAGGATCATAAATCTCGTTGTTGCCACCAATATCCATCCTAGAGCAAACAAATCTGAAGTACCCACCTTTCGTATGTGCCTTATCTATGCCATTCTCAAAGGTATTCCCATAAACTTTATTCGTATCATCCTTAAGAATATGCTTGAGTTTTATGGAAATCCACCTTATGCTGACTTTGTATGCCAAATCACTCAACATTTTCTTAAGAAGAATATTGAGGATGACTTAGGTTACACATGGGATAGAAAACCCCAAAAGATAAGTAAAAATACGATGGAAAAGATGGGAATCAACTTTGGTCACAAAAGGGCTAGGACTGAAGGGGAGACATCCACCCAAGACATACCTCCACCACCTCCTCCTACCAACCTACCCCATGATCCTATTACAAACTCCTTGACATACATTATTGGATCCCAATATCACCTAAGTAGGCAATTGGATTATAATCACCATGGCATGACTTATTTAAACCAAAGGATGCAAGCTCTCTCTCCTAACCAACCTGATGAATATCCCTATTCCCTTAATCCTGGCATGATAAATCCATACAATCCTTCCTACAACTACTATCAAATTCCATCTCCACCATCTCCTGATCTTACACATACTCAGTTTTCCCCAATTCAACTTCAAGACATTGCTGTCCACTTTCGCTTTGATCGTGTTCCCACCTTCTTGGAGGCTTATGCCTTAACCAAGACAGGTGTCTTGGAGTGGCAGACACTGGTCAAATATTATGGAGCTGAGCCCTTTCTTGGAAAAGACCCATACATTGATGTAATCCTTCGGTCTTTTTAGTGAGATTATGAGATATCTTTGTAATGATTGTAATGGATATCTTTTTATAAAGCAAGTATGTCATGCTTCATCTTATAAAGTGTATGGGCATTAAATTGTTATGAATAAAAGTGTTTTCCATGGCTTCATTTGGACATATACATGTTATATAAAAATATTGTTATTTCAAATGATTGAAAAATAAATTATGGCTGAATTTGACAAAGCATCACTTGGTTTTAAAATTAAATATCTCTTTAAGGGAGAGCATAGCATAAAATTAAGAGGGAGAACTAAAGAGTCATACAAAATGATTATATTGGAGATCATTTAAATTTTGTACAAGTACTTAGATATCATGTAAATCAAGCGTTAGATCTTACCTAGCCATTTACAACACTTAGATAGGTCATCCCCTACAACAGTGTCACAACCGCACACTCATACACACACTTGGTACTTAATTTAAAACATTGAAACAGGGTTAATCTCGGTCAAAAATATTGTCGACCGAGATACTCTCAGTCGATAATATTTTCGATCGAGGAGGACTTCAGATCACCTCTAGGGTCGGTTATAAGCACCTCAAAGGCACCTCGGTCGACAAATTCGTCGACCGAATAAGAGCCAAATTTAACGTGTATAAGCACCTCTAGGGTCAGTTTTTCACTTATAACCGACCCTTAAGGGCTCCTCGATCGACGAATTGGTCGACCGAAAAGACCTCTAGGGTTTCACATAACATCATTATTAGGGTTGTGTAAGCACCTAAAACACTCCTCGGTCAACGAACTTGTCGACTGAAAAAGAGTCATATTTCACGTGTATAAGCACCTCTAGGGTCGGTTTTTTCTTTATAACTGACCCTAAAATGTTCCTCGATCGACAATTATTGTCGACCGACATGAATTTTCGATCCAGTTTAGTTCACGCATTCTCGGTCGACGAATTTGTTGACCGAAACGACCTCTAAGGTCGGTTATAAGGAAACAACCGACGCTAGAAGTGCTTATACGAAGGAAATCTGGCACCTTTCGGTCGACAAATTTGTTGACCGAAAAGTCCTCTAGGGTCGGTTATAAGGAAAAAAACCGACGCTACAAGCGCTTATACGAAGGAAATCTGGCCCCTTTCGGTCGACAAATTCGTCGACCGAAAGGAGCCAGGTTTCCTTCTTAGAAGCACCTCTAGGGTCAGTTTTTTCTTTATAACCGACTCTAAAGTCCTCTTCGGTCGACAATATTGTCGACCGAGATAAACTTAGGGTCGATTATAAGGAAAAACCGACCCTAGAGGGGCTTATACGAAGGAAATCTTGCTCCTTCTCGGTCGACGAATTTGTCGACCGAAAGGGGCCAGATTTCCTTCGTATAAGCACTTGCAGCGTCGGTTTTTTCCTTATAACCGACCCTAGAGGTCTTTTCGGTCGACAAATTCGTCGACCGAAAATGTGTTTGAGTGTTTTTAAATAACACGACACGGGCACCGCTTATCTGTAGCTTCGGTTTGTTTTATTTAACCGACGCTACATGTTTTTCTCTAAGTGAAAAAGCCGAAACCCTTTCTTCCTCCCGCGAAAACCTTTTTGCTCTATTTTTCTCTCCCGCGGCACCGCAAAACCCTTGCTTTCTTGTGTCATTCCGCCGCGAAGCCCTTGCCTCCTCTCCGTGAAGTCGTGCCACCTCTCTGTGCCGCCAAAGGATCGGGGTGTCCGGGCTGTTGCCACTCTCCACGCCACAAAATAGAGCTCGTCGTCGCCGGAAAATAGAGCTCGTCGTCGCCTCCAAATAGAGCTCGTCGTCGTCGCCTCTCCACTCTTCCACGAAGGTCGTTGCCTCTCCGTGAAGGTCATCTCATCCTCCACAAAGGTCGCCGCCATTTCCAAGTAAGTTCTCCGCTTCCGTTCCTTCGTTCCCGCCCGACGCCATGGTTGCGTCCAGGTCCACTCTCGGTCGACAATTAGTCGACCGAGTGCCCACCTGCGCGCAACGTCCAGGTCCACTCTCGGTCAACAATTAGTGGACATGCTCCTTATTTATGTGTGAGCTATAAATGTTTTAATCATATTTGTTGTAATGTTCACAAATAGTTCTGAATATTATAATGATTTCAATCTTTGGACTGTTGGAAATGGCCTTACTTTGCTAATTTGTACAAGTATTTTTCATTTTATATGATTTGATAACCCAATAATAAAAACATGTCTTTTTTCATATGTAATAATTATATAAATTCTAGAAATTAATATGAGATTAGACATGTGTACTCTTAGATTGACACTTTAGGGTTGATGCATTTATATATTAACTTAGAAACCCGTTCAAAATTTACTCATTAGGAGTAAACTTTAGATAGTCCCCGGTTTGGGACTGTTTTTGGATATTTTAGTCTCACTTAGGATGTACCTGTATAATGTATGTTTAGTTTTGTAGATTATTTCAGTAGGATTTTTTCATTTGTTCTCTAGGTACATATGTGAGTGGTTATTTGCCATTTACATCGGTGTACTTGGAGAACTTAGGGGAAATGTTGCTGAAATTTTCTTCAAAACTAAACATATACATTATACAGTTACTAGTGAGATTAAATATTCAAAAATGGGATAGGTGGTACACTTTAGTATATAAGTAATTAACTTCCTATCAATAACAACTTACATATTATTATAGTATCAATATTAAATTGTTAGTTTTATAATTAATTTTAATGTGATATAGAAAATGGATCGAAGTTGGATGTCTATCAAGAACCGTTGCAGTCCAGAGTTTGCCAAAGGTCTTGATGAATTTATCTTATTTGCTGAGGAACATAGGAAACTGCCTACAGATAGGCTATATTGTCCATGTAGAAATTGTTGTAATAATTTGAAAGTTGATACTGGTGAGGAAATTAAGAATCATGTCATATGCAATGGGATCATACAAGGTTATAATGAATGGTATTGGCATGGAGAGAAATTGAATTATGGATCAGAAAATGTCGTTACTAATAGTTGTGGCATAGAAGATATAGATAATGATGATAATGTTAATGATGTACCGATTCAGGATGATATGGTTGATGAGATGCTACGTAGTTGTCGGGACAATGTCATTGATCTACCTTCTTTATTTGCAAACATTGTCCATGATGCTGAAAAACCATTATATAAGGGTTGTACTAAGTTCACGAGGTTGAGTGTTGTGATGCGATTATATACTCTTAAAGCTCAAAACCGTTGGAGCGATAAGAGTTTCACTTCATTGTTGTCTTTGTTAAAGGAAATTCTTCCTGAAGGCAACGAGCTTACAATTTCAACATATCAAGCAAAGAAAATAATGTGCCCAATGGGAATGGAGGCTAAGAAGATTCATGCATGTCCAAATGATTGTGTGTTATTTCATAAGGACTATAGTAATTTGATAAATTGTCCAAAATGTGGTGCGTCAAGGTATAAGACTACAAATTCAGCTAAGGCTAAAAATGGCTCTCCTGCCAAGGTGATGTGGTATCTACCAATAATACCACAATTTCAACGCTTATTTGCTAATACAGAAGATGCACAAAATTTGTCTTGGCATGGGGAGTTAAAGGTCAATGATGATGGCATCCTACGACATGCATCTGATTCACCACAATGGAAGAAAATTGATTTATTATACCCTCAATTTGGTAAAGAACCAAGAAACCTAAGACTTGGGCTCTGTACAGATGGAATGAATCCCTATGGTACATTAAGAAGCCAACATAGCACGTGGCCTGTTATGATTGTTATATACAATCTTCCTCCTTGGTTGTGTATGAAAAACAAGTATGTGATGTTGTCAATATTGATATCAGGGCCCAAGCAACCTGGAAATGATATTGATGTTTACCTTCAACCTCTAATTGATGACCTAATGAAACTATGGGAAGAAGGTATTATGACATATGATGCTTCACGTAAAGAGATCTTCAGTTTGCGTGCTATGTTATTTTGCACGATTAATGACTTTCCAGCTTATGGAAATTTGTCTGGATATAGCATAAAAGGATACAAAGCATGTCCTGTTTGTGAGGAAAATACTGATTCAATCAGACTGAAACATGGTGGTAAAATCGTATATCTTGGTCATCAGAGATTTCTCCCACCAGTGCACCCTTATCGAAGGCAACACAAAACCTTTAATGGGTCAACTGAGGAACGAAGTGCTCCTAAACCTATACCAGGAAATGTTGTATATGATAGGGTGAAACATATTGTTAATGAATTTGGAAAGAGTTCAAGTAGTCATACACTCGCATGTGACAAATCTCTATATAAGAAGAGGTCAATATTCTGGGATCTTCCTTATTGGAGATCTTTGGCAATTAGACACTGCATTGACGTCATGCATGTTGAAAAAAATATTTGTGATAGCATCATCGGTACGCTATTGAACATACCAGGAAAGACTAAAGATTGCATCAAATCTAGAAAAGATTTAGAATTAATGGGTATTAGAAAAGAATTATCAGTGGAGATTAGGGGTCGCCACACATATTTTCCACCGGCTTGTTACACTTTATCAAAGAAAGAGAAAAAAACTTTCTGTGAGTGCTTGTATAATATTAAGGTTCTACAAGGATACTCTTCTAATATTCGTAGATTGGTATCAATGAAGGATCTGAAACTGATAGGTCTCAAATCTCACGATTGTCACACCTTAATGCAACAAATTTTACCTGTGGCTATTCGATCTATATTTCCGAAGCATGTAAGGTTTGCAATCATAAGACTCTGTTTCTTCTTCAATGAAATATGCAATAAAGTGATACATCCTGATACTCTCGATAAATAACAGAAAGATGTAATTGTTACCATGTGTCAGCTTGAAATGTACTTTCCTCCTTCATTTTTTGATATCATGGTTCATCTTGTAGTACATATTACAAGGGAGGTGAAGATGTTGGGTCCAATTTTCTTACACTGGATGTATCCATTTGAAACCTACATGAGTGTTTTTAAAGGTGATGTTCAGAATCGTTATCGTCCTGAAGGGAGTATTGTTGAGGGTTACGTGGCTAGGGAGGTGATGGACTTTTGTAATGATTTTTTGAATTGCAATGAAACTTGTAGCGATCAAAAAAATTCCCATCACACTGGATCTTATTGTGGCAAAGGAACTCTGGGAGGATGAGTGAAAGGAATCAGTCGTGAGTTGTGGGAACAAGTGCATTTGTATATTTTACACAACATCGATGAAGTTAGTAGCTACATCACAGAATACAATGATCTTATCAAGAGAAATCATCCGCGATCCAGTTCAATGTGGCTTGCAAGAGAGCATAATCGAACATTTATTAGGTGGTTTGAAGAGAAAGTATTTAATCAACTATCTGAATCACCAAATAATGTTGTTGAGAACATAAAATGGCTCGCCTTTAAGCCAAAAATGGATGTCATGTCATATGAAGGTTATGACGTTAACGGATTTTCATACTACACAAAGCGTCAAGATGAAAGTAGTGTAGTTCAAAATAGTGGGGTCACTGTTAAAGCTTGTTCATTGTATTTTGCTAGTGCCAAAGATAAAAGACCACGCGAAGCTGAGATGTCATATTACGGCGTCATTGAGGACATATGGGAAATGGACTATACAAATTTTCGAGTTCCTATATTTAGGTGTAATTGGATTGACAACAACAAAGGAGTTTTAGTGGATGAGTTGGGTTTCAAATTGGTGAATTTTGAAAAGATTGGTTTCAAAGATGAGCCATTCATCATGGCAGACCAAGTAAAACAAGTATTCTATATTGATGACCCGACAAATAAAAATTGGTCTGTCGTTCTTAATGGAAAAAGACAGTTTACTGTAGATCCTATAAATGAAGAAGAATACTACGAAAAGTATGATGATTCCAGTCCATTCTCAGTTGGTTTGCCAAGTGTAAATGTTGAATATAACACCGATGAATATTATAAACGTCAATACCATGCTGAAGGAATTTTCCTTGACTAACAACTCAACCAATACTAAAGGCATGTATTCTTTGAATTATTTATTTTATTATCATGTATACCTTATCACTTGTGCTTTTATTATCACTTATTTTTTTATCATGTATACTTGCAGGTTTTAAAATGGCGAGTGAAGATGAACATTCTGAGCATTAGCACCATGAGGATGGTAGTGGTGATGCTAAGGACCTTAGAGGTCCTACATTGATGCGTAGGCTGCAGGAGCTCAGGGCTAAAGGGGATAAATTGCCAGTCCAGTTTGATATGACAGGAGCACCTGTTGGGGAACATGCTAGTGCTTTCAAGCATTACGTAGGGGCGACCGCACACAGTAAGGTGCCAATAGATACAGAAAATTGGCATGATGTTCCTAATGCCAAAAAAGACCTCATATGGAAAGATATATCTGTGAGTGGAAGTGATATTATTTTAATATGTTTTTTATCTATTGATTCTAATTTAGTTTTCTTGGAATTAATTCCTTTTCAAAACAACATTATTAATTGCTTCTTTTGTATGTATAGGGTGTTTTTCATCTAAATGAAAAAGATCACAAGAAAAGAGTGCTACAACATTGTGGTGTACGATGGAGGGGTTTTAAGACATATCTTGTAAGGGAATTTATAAATAATCCTAAACAAAATAAGAAAGCTAAAGATGTATATATTTTTATAGATCCTGAGGTGTGGGAAAGATTTGTTGTAGCTAGGAGATCGGAAGAGTTTGAGGTAATAAAGATTGTGATGTATTGTATGAATATTTAATTTTATACAATTAAGGAGGTGAATCTTTTTATACATGTTTGCCAAGTCTAAATTGCAATACCTCATTTTAAATGATCAGGCTATTCACCATGCTCAAAAGGAAAGACGGGCTAAAAATGTGCATGACCATCGCTTGGGGCCCGGTGGTTATGCCTTCCGCCGCCAACTACAAGAGAAGCAATCATCTTCTGGAGAAGAATCTAGTACAACTCAAGTTGAGCGACCACCCCGACAGTTGACATGGATTGATGCTAGAAAGAATCGAGTCGGTGAAATTGTCAACCCTACAACTAAGGAGGTGGCACAAAAGATGGTAGGTTTATCCCAACTAAGTAAAGAGTAACTCCCACAAACTTAGATTTATTTACATCTAATTGATATTGTGATTTAATATTTTTATTAACTATGAATAGATTGATCTCCACGAGCAAAGGAAGGAAGGAAAGTTCATCCCAACTGGCTACATGGATGAACTAGCAGTTTCTCTTGGTACGAAGGAGCATCATGGACGTGTTAGGGGATTAGGAGCTGGCATAGGATTCAAGTCTTATTTTGGCCCTTCGCAATCTAAAAGAGGTCGTGCAGGAGGTCTTACACAAGAGGATGTTGAAGCATTAGTAGCGCAGAAAGTAAAAGAAATAATGTCTTCATATCAGCCTACTCAACCTTCTCAACCTATTCATACTGTGCGTCTCTCAAGTGATGAGGTACAAGCCCATTCTCCAGTTGTAGAAGGTCATGGGAGCACTCCTGATGACCCACCACAACAATCTGCAGTAAGTTTTTGTTCTATATGTTGTGTTATTAGTATGATAAATATATGATAATATATATAGTTGTAACATGTATATGTTCTATTGTTTCTTATATAACTTATATTATTTCAATATAGGTTGGTATGAACTGTAAACTTGTAGTGGAGGTTCCAGAATATAATGTTGTGGCAGCGGGCAAGGTGTACAACCTTGGTGGTACATTGCATCGCCAACAAATTACTGATAACATTTGCCGTGTGTCCATCCATCTTGTGTATGGCGGAATGGGGGACAAACCACTACCCATACCTAATCCTGAATATAGTACAGTTGAAGAAGTTGAGGGTGCTATGGTGGGTTGGCCTAGACACTTGGTTATCAATGACAAGGTATACCTTATTTCTACCATATTTTTCATATTTGACTGTATATATGAACTCATGTAATATAAGTATGTAATTTAATTAATAGGTTTGTAAACCAAAAAGTAAAACTTCTACTAGTCGTCCTCCTATGCCCAAGCCATCTTTCATTCCCGAAACTACATTCAATGAATTGGGAAGCAAATCTAAATGTTTGTGTCGATACTTAGCCAACCAAAGACCAGGATCACATATGTTGGTCAATTTAACACAAGATGCAGCTGCGAGGGACTTTCAGAATTTTATTTTTCTTGATGATATTATAGAGTTGTTCCAGTATGATTGGTTGAACACTTCAATAATAGAAGTATGGATAAGGTAAGGATCTATCAATATATATAGAAAATTCCAATACACATTTTTATCTTATTTCTACATATGAAAATAATTACAAATGTTTAACAACCATTTATATACCGAGGCCACAAACTTTGATATAAAGAATGTTGGATTCTTAGTTCCTTCGGTTAGTAGTCAGGTGGAGACACATATTGAGGATGTGAATGAGTACTTCTCTGATGCATTCAAATATTTTGCTAGTGAGGGCAAGGAAATTATCCTAATTCCTTTTAACGTCCAGTAAGTATTATTATTCAATATAATTTAATAATAAATAAAATTATTTATTTAAATGTTTGTTTTATTCTTACTCAGAGCTAGACATTGGGAATTAGTGGTGATTGCCCCAAAATTGATGACTCTTTATTATCTTGACCCAATGGGTAAAACAACAAGGAGTCACAAACTGAAATTTCCAGCTATGGAGTAAGCATAAATTTAATTAATGCTTCAACATGATATTTCTATTTAGAATTTCTATTTTACCAACTATCGTTTAATTTGATAGGGGTATAAAGGCTTTTCGTGAAGCTGGAGGACAAATACCCACAAAATTAAAGACATTGACTTTGAAAAAGGTCAAGGTAGCTACTTTGACAACTTCTTACTCTTATATGTATTAATTTTCAACTGTAATATGTCAACTCTTATACTCTTATCTCAATTGATGTTTATAGTAGTTTACTAACATTAAGTATAATTTGTTATTTGTAGTGTCCTATGCAAAATAATGAATGGGCTTGTGGATACTATGTAATGAAATATATGCATGCTATTGTCAAACAAGCATCACATGACATTCAGAGTATAAGTCAGGTAATAAAGAATAACATCATAAATTTACAAGTGATTGTAGTCATTTTATAAAATATTAGCATGTGCATTTTCTGTTACAGATCTTTACAACCCAGCCTTACACATATGTGGACCTGGATGAATTCCGAGAAGAGTGGTCAGAGTCTTTTATAAATGAAGTCGATATAGCATTGGATTAAATATGTCGGCTCCATTTATGTATGTGGTTTGAGTACTCTTTCATATTTACTTTTGTATCTGTCATCTCAGACTTGCACTCTATCATTTTGTAAATTATGATGTGATTATGAATCATTTTTGTTATGAATGTGTGGTTTTGAATGGTGACGGTTGAGCATCAATGCTCCCCTCTCCCAGAATATATGAATCTTCTTGTTCTTCTGTTCTATTTCAATTTCTGCAGAAATTTTTTTAAAAAAATCGTAACTTCTAGCGTCGGTTTTTTAAATAACCGACCCTAAAGATTGAATTCAATGTACCCTCTTCGGTCGAACAAATTTTTGACCGAAATATGACTTCTAGCGTTGGTTTTTGAACAAAACCGACTCTAAATGTCCTTTATAAGGTCGGTTATTTACAAAAACCGACCTTAAAGATTGAATAAACATTTTCAGTGTACCCCTCGGTCGACAAGTTTGTCGACGAAATATGTTCGGTCGACAAGTTTGTCGACCGAAATATGTTCGGTCGACAAACTTCTCGACCGAAAGGTACACTGAAATGTTTATTCAATATTTAGCGTCAGTTTTTGTACAAAACCGACTCTAAATGTCCTCTATAAGGTCGGTTATTTACAAAAACCGACCTTAAAGATTGAATAAACATTTTCAATGTACCTTTTGGTCGAGAAGTTTGTCGACCGAATTAGTTTCGGTCGATAATTTTCTCGATCGAGTGTTACACTGAAATGTTTATTCAATCTTTTAAGGTCGGTTATTTCGAAAAAAACCGACCCTGTAAACTCTCTCGGTCGAAAATTTTCTCGACCGAGACCGTTTACATGGTCGGTTTTGTTCGAATAACCGACCTTACATGCTCCTTTTTTCTCGCCTAGGTCAGAATTTTTACAACTTGTTGCGTCGGTGTTTACTATGTAAGGTCGGTTTTATTTGATTAAATAAACCGACGCTATAGAGCAAATTCTATAGCGACGGCTACTTAGGCGTCGGTTAAAAAGTGACACTGTAGGCTTAAAAAAACCGACGCTACAAACCATTCCTGTACTAGTGCTTACCCAATGTTTACCAACTAAACTAAAAAACAAAAATTTGTCATGTGGCAAGCTCAAAGTGCACCTTCATTAGCGTACTGCTTCAGATTCAGTATCTCCAACACATTGTGTCCTTGAAACTGGTGATATTCCTCACCGTACAAGTTCTTGGTTGTTTACACTAACGAGTTTCAATCATTAAAAAAAATGATCTTTTACTCAACTTAACCAAACTCCGCAAGTATACGGAGGTGTCAAGGTCGAACACAAGGAGCAAATGATAACTTAATTGAACACAACAGTATTAAAGTTCAACAATCTAGACCGGTTTTAAAGGGACAGAAAGATTTGTTCCAAAATCATAAAGTTTAGGTTTTAACTACAAGAAATTTCAGATTTTAATTAACAAACTAGGATTACAAGGAAAGTCCGAATTCAGAAAGTTTATGAATCTTGGACATTAGGATTTCACTCATATGCCATAGCAATCAAAGAACAAAGCAATTTAAACATACATAAGATCGAGTTTCAAGGAAGAGTTGTGTCATATTTCACCTCCCGGTGTAAATGTAACGATCATAACTCGAAACAGCACTCTCGTGCATGAATTTCGTCTATGATCACAAACAGATCCTCAACTCATTCTTCTCTACTCTCGTAGAAGAAGAAGAGTTGCCAAGAAAAGCGTCTCCATACAAACCTACTTATTTTCTCAAACTAAGCAAGAAAGCAGAATTCATGCATATAAAGCGGCCAACAATACATGCAAGGAAATGAGTTACCGACACCTTAAAGGTATAGAAACAAGAAGCAAATGCATTTAGTACGAAATTACTTGTTCATTACATGTTATGGCATGGGAGTTACTCTCCCATGCCCAAGAAAAAGGATCTACTCGTCCATAACTATGTACAGCAGAATTTCTATAGAATTCTCAATGCTAGACATGGTTTTGGGAAGAAAAGACAAGAAGAACCAAAGATGTAACCACAAGGAGTAAGAAATCCGGATTTATGACGAGATTCCCTTCCTTTAGCTGCTCCAAAACGGACTGACTCCTCTCCCGAGAAGCTGCACGGAGTTGGGGAAGCTTGGCTGCACTTTGGGGAAGACAATGGAGAAGTGAAGAAGAAGAAATGGCTTCTTTGCTCAAGAAACCACATTAGTTCCTCCCAATTCGCCCTCCTCTGCTCTCCTCTACCTTTGGGACGAGAGAAAACTTTCAAATAGTCGAACGTAACCGTCCCATTACTTCCCTCTTTCTTTTAAAATCATATTCTGCATTTTCAGAATTCTGAAACTGCCAGGTGCACGTCGTGCACCTGCAGTGCAGTTGTAAATCGAGCTGCAGTTGACATCAAACCGATACGTGCACGGCGTGCACGTTTGATTTGCACGTCGTGCGTCTCTCCAGAGCCTCTTCAGCAATTCACGTTCCAGGTGCACGCCGTGTCTTTTGGATGTGCACGCCGTGCATCTTCGTGGTTGAACAGAACGGAATTCCCCTGTGATGTTGCACGCCGTGCACTTTGAAAGTGCACTCCGTGCATTTTACTGTTTTAGCAAATAAATCTTCTCTGGAACGGTGCACGTCGTGCATCTGAGTTTGCATGCCGTGCACTTTACTGTTTCTGTAGAAAAACATATGAAATTAGTCATTTTTGTGACAAACTTGCAATACAAGTTATTGGACACGTAGAACAACTAAAAGATGGCAAAACTACTATGAAAGAGACTGAATTACATTAGAAAGAACCAAATTTGTGTGTGATAACATGTGAAAAGATGATATACAAATCACACAACAAATCCCTCTAAGCTTAAACCATTGCTTGTCCTCAAGCAAAAAGAGCATGAAAATACAATTGAAGAATTGTGAAGAACATGAATAAATCAAATGAAATGAAAGATGTGTATAAAACCAAACCAACCATGCTCAACATGTTTATGCTCATAGCCATCAATTCAACTCAAACACCCAAGAAAAAGATTTTAGTTCAGCAGGGGTGGCATCAATTTCAATGAAACAATTAATTAAACAACACTAGGTAGAATTTGGATGACCAAGCCAAACAATCAGTAGATGTACAACTCCAACTCTCAATTATTAAGGATAACAAAAAATGAAATCTTAGTTAAAAAATTGACAATTTTTGTTGTACTCTCTTTTTCCCAGAAATGATATAACAAATGATTAAGGGCTTCGACACTCGACTGCTAATGTAGGCTTATGCACACGAGGAGTGTCGGTTGGGGTATTTTACCCTCTTTTAAGGCATACCACCTAACCATCGTGGCCAGATCGGACTTACACTAGGCTAGCATGATATGTGGGCAGATTAGCCATCTTTAATTGGGTATAGAGTTATTTAAAATTTTCCAAAACTTTAGAGAGTCAACTGAAATGCAACATTAACTAGATTTCTTCATCTGTTTTGAAAATTTTTCATTGAAAGAAAGTTTTCATATGTACTAGGAGCTTGGAAAAGTCATCACGTATTCTAAATGATGTTGTACAACTGATTTATTCACAAAAATTGAAACCATTACATGTTTTTAAACAATCAGGGATGTGAAAGATGAAATTTTCAGGCTAGAAGCATAAACTTGAGTTAAACACATGTTTGTGGTCCAAAAGTTTCATTTGATTTACACATGATTTTTACAATTTCTTCAATTGAAATTTCTCATAAAAGGAGGACGAACAGTTAAGCATATAGGGGTGAGTCTCATATCATATTAGATTTGCCATCAGAAAAAGAAGAACTAAAACAACAACTAAAAGAGAGAACAAAACAAAAGTACAAAAGCAAATGACATGAAGCAAATAACATGGAAAATAAAAGCTAAAAATACTAGGATATCAAATACCATCCGGTTGCTCCCCCCTAAGCTTAAAATCAACAGTGTCCTCACTGCTTCATTCAAACTTTTGGAGTTTACAACCGGATACCTGCCATGAACAATATCAGAAGAAAGATCCCCCGCCTCCCTGATCTGGGAAGAATTGACTGACGATGTCGGGGATATCCATCGGTGTTGCGGCTGATGAACCTGGCTGCTGTTGGGCTTCTGGAAACTCATGGTGCGGAGCGTCTGGAGCTATGGTCTACTGGCGAGATGGAGACTGGAAGGACTGTGGCGCTGGGTAGTGGCCTTGCGAGATGTGCCACACATCCATCCTGTTTGCCATGTCGTACACAGTTGAGCATTGTCCACTCAATTGGTCAAACCTGGAGTCATGTTGCGCGCCCATCTGATCAAGGCGGGTCTCCAAATGATCAAAACACCGCTCCACGTAGGTATAGAGATGCTGAAAATCTGGCGTTGACCAGCTGTACTCGGTCTGAGTACTCGTGGACGGTGGCAGAGGGGTGGCTGCTCCTGGGGTAGGTCCTGTTGTAGAGCTACTGGCACCCCTGGCGGGTGTTCCGTCATCATTCTCTGGCTGAAGCTCTACTTTCCAGGTTGCCTTGTCCTTGATATTATTACGGCTCGCATCAGGGATTGTGATGAATTGTGTCTTTGTGATATAAACTTTGAACTTTGACTCGATGTTACCATGCTTTGAGATCAGACCGCAAGAGATAAGATAGCTTATATCCATGAGATTCTTCCCTGGTGCAGGTTCTAAGCTACCTACGTCCAACCCCAATTGCATAGCAAGGATGCTAATTACCCCGCCACACATGATGTCGCCTGCCTCCCTTTTCTTTTGCTTCTTTGTTTCAAGCAGCTTGTGCACAATGTAATAACTTGAACTTATGCGTTCATTTTGTACCACACACCACAAAAAGAAAAGATCAATCTTCCCTACAACACCCTGTGTTTCATTCTTTGCAAATGGTCCTGTGCTAAGAAGGCGATGAAGGATTCGGAAAATAGGGTTATGGATGCTAGAAGCCCGTGCATTCTGTGCCTTATGCACTGTATCAGAAGTGATTTCGGACCAAAATAGATCGCTGTTGAAAGCCAGAGGGTAATCAGTATAACCGCCAAAATTGCATTTGAGTAAAGTGCTAAACCGCTCGAGATTCATGAAAAATGGTTTATCCAAGAGACGGAAATTGATTTTCTGAAAAGGGATTTGAAAACGATCACCTTCGGCCTTAAAGGTAGTGAGAAACTCGTATACCAGACAGGGATAGGTTTTAGCAACCCAAGTGCAGAGAAAGTGTAGCCCCAAGAAGTTTAAGTGGTTTACTACCTCATCCTTGAAGCCCAGTTTGGTTACTGATTTTTCACACATGTATCTTGAAGGGAGAACACGCCTTGTAATGAGAAACTGATAATCGGCGTCTTCTTCAGGTTTGACCATGAATTGAGCTTGCTTCAGCTGCTACTTGGAAACCTGGACGGCTGCTGGCTTTCCTCTTGATTGGCGCCATCAGATGAGTGCACGAGTGAACTGGAAGTCTGTTTCAGGCAGGTAGTTGCACGGCGTGTTTTTGCAGTGCACGACGTGCACCTGCAAATTTGGGCAAGATCTGGAAATATGCAGAAACGGCTCTGATTTTTGGGCGAAGAGGCGCGATCGGGCGGCGGTGTAGCTGGACGACTGGGCAGCTGTGCTAGATAGCTCGCTGAGAAGAAGGTGTTGGCTCGTTCGCGCTCGTGCTCGGCTGGTTAGCGGCTGCGTGAGGCGGCTGTGGCGGCGTGACGGTGTTGCTGTGCTGCTGCAGACGGTGACTCGGCGGGAGAGCGGGACGGTGCCGCTGAGCGGAGAAGAAAGGAAGAAAAAGATGGCCGGATGGAGATGGCGGCGCTGTTGCTTTGTGCACGGCTGCTGCAGGTCGGGCGTGCTCGGCGGCGGTTGCGGACAGAGAAGGGCTGTTGTGCACGGCTGGAGAAGAATGGCGCACGGCTGGTTGACGACGGAGCTGTGCACGGGCGGCTGCCTGGGTTAGAACTGCTGGGGTCGGGGTGCACGGTTTAGGGTTAGAGTGTTAGGCCGTGCACTTCGACCCTTTTGTTCACATTTCACTTAAAAATGCACGGCGTGCATTTTTTGGGTGCACGACGTGCACCTTTCCAGGTCTTTTGTAGATCTTTAAATGCCCAGGTGCACGGCGTGCGTATCTGAGGTGCACGTCGTGCGTGTTTCTAGATGCTTAATATCAAACTCGAACATCGGGTGCACGCCGTGCATTTGTGAAATGCACGTCATGCATGTTTCGTGTAAGTTTTCAGATCACCAAATCTCCAGCTGCACGGCGTGCATTTTTGAGGTGCACGGCGTGCATGATTCCAGAACGTTCTTTGCTGCATTTCGTAAGGAAGTGCACGCTGTGCATTTTGCGATTTCTGTAGAAAATTGTATTTTGTCAGCAGAAAATTATGACGGATCGAATAGAAATCAAGTCTAAATTATTACATTCATCCATAACAGGCTTATTAACAAAATTAAAGAGTGTTTTTGATATGAAGAACTTAAAAGAAAATCTATCCTAATGTGGGGTCAACTCCCACGAGTTCCTCCATTTATAGTCCGGAGTAAGACTTCTTCTAGACTTTAGGCATCTTGTAGGGAGCAAGAAGCTCCTTTCTCCACATCTTCTCCACTTGAATAACGTTTGCAGCGTTGTCCATTTACTTTGAAGGTCCCATCCTTGCCTTGGAGTTCTACAACTCCATATGGAAATATCTTGAGTACTTGAAACGGGCCGGACCACTTTGACTTTAACTTTCCCGGAAAAAGCTTCAATCTGGAGTTAAATAACAATACTTTATCTCCTTCTTCGAAATCTTTCTTGCGAATTCTTTTGTCGTGCCAAGCTTTTGTTCTTTCTTTATACACCCTTATGTTCTCATATGCATCAAGTCGAAGTTCCTCGAGCTCTTGTAGCTGCAACAAACACTTTTCTCCTGCTCTTTTCATGTCGAAATTCAGGAATTTTATTGCCCATAAAGCGCGGTGTTCTAATTCAAGCGGAAGGTGACATGATTTTCCATAAATTAGCTTAAAAGGAGTAGTCCCAATGCTGGTTTTGAAAGCCGTGCGATATGCCCACAATGCATCATCAATCTTTAGAGCCCAGTCCTTCCTCGAACTAGAGACTGTCTTTTCAAGAATGGTCTTCAATTGCCTGTTTGAAATCTCTACTTGCCCAGATGTTTGAGGATGATAGGGCGTAGAGATTTTATGGGTTACACCATACTTTGAGAGAAGATTGTTGAACTATTTTTCAACAAAGTGTGAACCTCCATCAGAAATGACTGCACGTGGGACTCCAAACCGAGGGAATATGATCTTTTGAAAAAGCTTGACTACAGATTTAGCGTCCGGTGCTTGGGTTGGAATGGCTTCAACCCATTTAGAAACATACTCACAGGCAACAAGAATATATTGATATCTGCATGAAGATGGGAATGGTCCCATGTAATCCACTCCCCATACATCGAACACCTCAACTTCTAGAATAGAGTTGAGTGGCATGTCATCTCGGCGGGATATTCCTCCAGTTCTTTGGCACCTATCACAAGATTTGACAAATAAATTGACATCTTTAAATAATGTAGGCCAATAGAATCCAACTTGAAGAATTTTTGCTGCGGTCTTTTCTCCTCCAAAATGGCCTCCATAAGGAGAGGCATGGCAATCAACGATGATACTTGGGATTTCCTCTTTAATAACACATCTCCGGATTAACCCGTCGCTTCCATGTTTGAATAGCAATGGGTCGTCCCAATAATAAAATTTGACGTCATGAAAGAATTTTTTCTTCTGTTGATATGTCAAACCCGGAGGTAGCTGTCCCGTAGCAAGGAAATTAGCAATATCTGCAAACCATGGTGCTTGGATGGATGATAGCGCGTAGAGTTTTTCAATCGGCAAATGATCTTCAATGGGCAATAAATCTCCAGAATCTGTTGTCAACCTAGAGAGGTGATCTGCAACGCTATTCTCTGTCCCCTTTTTGTCTCGGATCTCAAGGTCAAATTCTTGCAATAGAAGTATCCAACGAATGAGACGTGGTTTGGCATCCTTCTTATTCAGCAAATACTTGATTGCAGCATGATCAGTGTACACAATCACTTTTGAACCTACCAAGTACTGTCGGAACTTGTCGAAAGCATAAACGATAGCAAGCATTTCTTTCTCCATGGTCGTGTAATTGATTTGAGCTTCATCGAGTGTTTTGCTGGCATAATAGACGGCATGAACTTTCTTGTCCTTCCGCTATCCCAAAAACAGCTCCCACTACAAAGTCACTTGCATCACACATGAGTTCAAATGGGGAATCCCAATCTGGAGGCTGGATGATTGGAGCTGAAATGAGAGCTTCTTTGAGTTGGGAAAACGCTGCTTGGCAATTTTCATCAAATATAAATTATGTGTCTTTTGCAAGAAGAGAACATAGCGGCTTGGCAATCTTGGAAAAATCTTTAATAAATCTTCTGTAAAAGCTTGCATATCCTAAGAAGCTGCGAATGTCTTTTACCGAAGATGGAGTAGACATTTTTTCGATTGCTTCAACTTTTGCCCTGTCCACTTCACTACCCTTGTTAGATACCACATGTCCTAGTACTACGCCGGATTGTACCATAAAATGGCACTTCTCCCAGTTTAGTACTAGGTTGACCTTTTTGCAATGGGCTAAGACAAGAGAAAAGTTTAATAAGAATTGATCAAAAGAATCGCCGTATACACTGAAATCGTCCATAAAAATCTCCATTATATTTTCAATGAAATCGGAGAAAATAGCCATCATGCACCCCTGAAAAGTAGCGGGAGCATTACAAAGACCGAACGGCATACATCGGTAGGCGTAAGTTCCATAAGTGCATGTGAAAGTGGTCTTTTCTTGGTTGGGTGGATATATGGGAATCTGAAAAAAACCTGAATATCCGTCCAAGTAACAAAAATATGAATGTTTTGCAAGACGTTCAAGCATCAAGTCAATAAAAGGCAAGGGGAAATGATCTTTTCTGGTTGCTTTATTCAAATGCCTATAGTCAATACACATGCGCCAACATGTAGCAATGCATTTTTGTATTAACTCATCATTATCTCCTTTGATGACAGTTGCACCCCCTTCTTAGGTACCACATGAATGGCACTAACCCAAGGGCTGTCACTAATTGGATAAATGATTCCGGCGTCTATTAGCTTGAAAATTTCCTTCTTTACCACCTCAAGCATATTTTGGTTTAAACGTCTAGGTGGTTCAACAGTGGGTTTAGCATCATCTTCCATATTTATTCTGTGCATACAAATGGAAGGATGAATGCCTTTTAAATCATCGATGGAGTAACCAATGACATCTTTATACAAGCATAATTCGGCAAGCAGTTTATTTTCTTGATCATTGGTTAGTGCATTATTTATTATGACAGGAGATGTAGAGTTTGGGTCAAGAAAAGCATACCTTAGCCCATGTGGAAGGGCTTTCAATTCTACCTTTCTGTCTGTCGTAGTATCATCAACCTTGTCTTCAACAAGTGGGGCATCTTCATCAATAGATGTTGCTTTAGAAATAGAAAGTGCTCCAGAATTTTCAGAATTATCAAATTCAGCTGCATCGTCATCATAGAGATCAATCATGACATTATCTTCACTATCATTTTCAACAGGATCAACCATATCAAGCAAACAGATTTCTTCGACACGTGCGGGCACTTTCATAGCTTCATAAATAGAAAATTCCATAGCTTCTTCTCTGACACGTAAAGTAAGCTTCCCTTCTCGGACATCCACAAGGCATCCGGCAGTTCTCAAAAAGGGCCTCCCAAAAAGAACGGGATTGGAAGGAACTTCCGCCATGTCAAGAACAATAAAATCAAAAGGTATATAGAATTTCCCGATTTGTACAAGCACATCTTCTACTATACCTTTTGGATATTTAATAGAGTGATCAACTAATTCAATAGCCATTCTTGTGGGCTTTAGGTCCCCAAGATCCAATTCTTGCCATAAAGTGAATGGAATAAGGCTGATACTCGCACCGAGATCTACTAAACCCTTGTCAAAAGTGGTGTCATTAATCTTGCATGGCAGTGTGAAGGCTCCCAAATCATCAAGCTTTTGAGGTAGATGGTTTTGAATAATGGAACTGACTCGTTCAGAAAACATTACAATTTCTACTTGATCAATCTTTCTTCTTTTAGACAGAATATCCTTTAAGAATTTTGCATAGGAAGGCATTTCGGCAATAACTTCAGAAAAAGGAATGTTTACATGTAGTTTATTGATTATGTCCACAAATTTCCTGAACTTTTGATCTTCCTTCTTATTGGCCAATCTTTGAGGAAAAGGTGCAGTTGCTTTGAAAGAAGGTGGAGCTTCATCTTTAACTTTCTCCTCACTGTGATTCGGAGTGCTATCCTTTTCTTCAACAGTTTGCATCATGTTCTTCTCCTCAGATGGAGAAGGTCTTTCAATTTCAGCTCCGCTTCTTAGGATAATGGCATGGGCTTGCTGTCTTGGGTTCACTTCCGGCTGGCTTGGAAGAGAACCAGATTGTGGAGTCCTTTGCTGATTCAAGGCTTGTTGTGCTATCTGATTTTCCAACATCTTGGTGTGGGTGGAAATTCCATCCACTTTTGCAGAGAGTTGCGCAATATCATCTTTTAAAAGCTTATCATTTCCTCGGAGTTCCTCATTTTGCTGCATTTGTGTTGATATGAATTTCTCCATCATAGCTTCCAAGGAAGAACTTTGGGGTTGTTGTTGCTGCTGAAAACCCCTATTATTGAAACCCGGTGGATTTCCTTGGCGGTTTACATGCTGTTGCTGCTGCTGCCCTTGCTGGAAATTTTGGGTATTGCTTGCATTCCTGTAAGAGAAATTAGGGTGGTCTCTCCATCCTGGATTATATTGGTCGGAATAAGGATTGTATTGTTTGTTTCCCTGCATCCCAACTACATTAACCTGTTCCAAATTTCCATCCATAGCATTAGGGGCAAAACAAGAGGAAGAAGTATGCCCTACATTACCACAAGCTTCACATGTGGCTTCAGCGGATTGAATTGGTAGAGTGGTCATCTTCTCAAATTTCTGTGTGAGAACATCTAACTTTGCAGCAATTAGATCAACGGCATCAATAGTATGCTTTCCTCCTTGCTTTCTGGCTGAAGAGCTTGCTGTAGAGGTGGATTTAGCTCCTCTATCTCCTCCCCATTGGCAGTGATTGAGAGATATATCTTCAATGATATCATAGGCTGCTCTATAAGACTTGGTCATTAGTGCATCACGGCGCTGCGGCATCTAGAGTCAAGCGAGTGTTGTAGAATAGTCCATTGTAGAAGGTTTGCAACAAAAGCCAGTTTGTCAAACCATGGTGCAGGCACAGGCGTTGAAGGTCCTTAAACCGTTCCCATGTATCATACAAGGTTTCTCCTTCACATTGAGAGAAATTTGTAAGCTGGTTCCTCAAGTCAGCTATCTTGCTTGGCGGAAAGTACCTTGTAAGAAAAGCATTAAGCAATTGGTCCCAACTCCTAATAGACTTCTTGGGAAGAGATAAGAGCCACGCCTTGGCTCTATCTCTTAGAGTGAAGGGAAATAACATTAACCTGATTCCATCATTTGACACTCCATTAATCTTAAAAGTGTTCAAGTATTCCAGAAATTCTGCAATATGAAGACTTGGGTCTTCATTAGCTGTACCCCCGAAGCGATTTTGCTGAATCATTTGCATCATGGAAGGGGAAATTAAGAAATTGTTTGCTTCCACAGCAAGTAGGTCGATGGCTCCACAAATATTTGTGGCAACCGGCATGGCAAAATCCTTTAGAGGGCGATCGTCCTCCATGGCTGAAATAGTTGGTGAAGCTACTGCAGAAGATGAAGAAGACGATGGTGGTGTTGATTGTGGCGGTGACGATGGTGAAGTACCTCCAAAAGGTAGTTGTTCTACTCTTCTTGTTCTCCTCAAACTTGAAAAAGTTCGCTCTATTTTAAGGTCTAACAAAGCGGGTGTTTGGAGACCTCGTTGTGAACGACGCATGCAACCTGAAAAATGACAAGAAAAATTAAGAACACACTAAGAGGTATATGGAAATTCGAAAATGATGAATGATGGTCTAGTTTCGAATACTAAGTAATACTTATTACTCCAATTAAGTTACCGTAGCTCCCCGGCAACGGCGCCGAAAACTTGTTGGTTGTTTACACTAACAAGTTTCAATCATTAAAAAAAATGATCTTTTACTCAACTTAACCAAACTCCGCAAGTATACGGAGGTAGTATAGTCAAGGTCGAACACAAGGAGCAAATGATAACTTAATTGAACGCAACAGTATTAAAGTTCAACAATCTAGACCGGTTTTAAAGGGGCAGAAAGATTTGTTCCAAAAGCATAAAGATTAGGTCTTAACTACAAGAAATTTCAGATTTTAATTAACAAACTAGGATTACAAGGAAAGTCCGAATTCAGAAAGTTTATGAATCTTGGACATTAGGATTTCACTCATATGCCATAGCAATCAAAGAACAAAGCAATTTAAACATACATAAGATCGAGTTTCAAGGAAGAGTTGTGTCACATTTCACCTCCCGGTGTAAATGTAACGATCATAACTCGAAACAACACTCTCATGCATGAATTTCGTCTATGATCACAAATAGATCCTCAACTCATTCTTCTCTACTCTCGTAGAAGAAGAAGAGTTGCCAAGAAAAGCGTCTCCATACAAACCTACTTGTTTTCTCAAACTAAGCAAGAAAGCAGAATTCATGCATATAAAGCGGCCAACAATACATGCAAGGAAATGAGTTACCGACACCTTCAAGGTATAGAAACAAGAAGCAAATGCATTTAGTACGAAATTACTTGTTCATTACATGCTATGGCATGGGAGTTACTCTCCCATGCCCAAGAAAAAGGATCTACTCATCCATAACTATGTACATCAGAATTTCTACAGAATTCTCAATGCTAGACATGGTTTTGGGAAGAAAAGACAAGAAGAACCAAAGATGTAACCACAAGGAGTAAGAAATCCGGCTTTATGACGAGATTCCCTTCCTTTAGCTGCTCCAAAACGGACTGACTCCTCTCCCGAGAAGCTGCACGGAGTTGGGGAAGCTTGGTTGCACTGTGGGGAAGACAATGGAGAAGTGGAGAAGAAGAAATGGCTTCTTTGCTCAAGAAACCACCTTAGTTCCTCCCAATTCACCCTCCTCTGCTCTCCTCTGCCTTTGGGACGAGAGAAAACTTCCAAATGGTCGAACGTAACTGTCCCATTACTTCCCTCTTTCTTTTAAAACCGTATTCTGCATTTTCGGAATTTTGAAACTGCCAGGTGCACGTCGTGCACTTTGGGGTGCACGCCGTGCACCTGCAGTGCAGTTGTAAATCGAGCTGCAGTTGACATCAAACTGATACGTGCACGGCGTACACGTTTGATTTGCACGTCGTGCGTCTCTCCAGAGCATCTTCAACAATTCACGTTCCAGGTGCACGCCGTGTCTTTTGGATGTGCATGTCGTGCATCTTCGTGGTTGAACAGAACGAAATTCCCCTGTGATGTTGCACGTCGTGCACTTTGAAAGTGCACGCCGTGCATTTTACGATTTCAGCAAATAAATCTTCTCTGGAACGGTGCACGCCGTGCATCTGAGTTTGCACGCCGTGCACTTTACTGTTTCTGTAGAAAAACATATGAAATTAGTCATTTTTGTGACAAACTTGCAATACAAGTTATTGGACACGTAGAACAACTAAAAGATGGCAAAACTACTATGAAAGAGACTGAATTACATTAGAAAGAACCAAATTTGTGTGTGATAACATGTGAAAAGATGATATACAAATCACACAACACAAGTCTTCAATTCTTTTCCCTGTATACACACATTCCATCCACCACATCACGTACAGTCCACAATCATTCGATCCTACTGGTTGATGGTTTGCTTGATTGTCAAACACGATATTCCACCCTTGTTCAAAAACAACGTGATTTTACTAAATAGTGTTTTTAGAGACACCGCCTGTATTAGACATGAATTATATTATAACAAAAACTCAAACCTTGTCCCACATAATAACATTTCAATTAAAGCTTACCACTGTAACAACATCATCGTCATTTGGGTGATTCATGTTTGGCCTGTTATACCTCCTTACAGGTCGCATGCTGCTGTAATGAAGGATCTTTTTGTATTCGTGTGATGCGACAAGTAAATGGAAATGTTGATGGCTAAGTAATGGTCGAAGTATAATGTTAGCCTTCTTGATTTGTTCCCGACGTTCGTAACAATATTTTCTCATACAAGGTTCATTCCTCATTTTTATGGCATGTGTCATTGAAGTGTGGAAGATGAAGACCCTCCTTCCCAATCTATTACTATACTCTTGCCGCATGACTTCATTATAGCCTTCAAGCATCTGCCATAATCATATTAATTATCAAGGACCTACGTAACTCAATTATTGAACCAAATGTATTTCACACAAATAAGTCACTCATTAATATTTGTAATTAAGGTTTCCTATATACAAAGAAGAATCACTGTAACATATGTTGTGTAATCATGAATCATACCATTTAAACATCCGTGTGACAAAGCAATACACATGTTTATCATTCCAAAATACAACCCATCAATGGACATTTAACATGCGGTCTTTAACTTCAACACAAACTTTCCTACATATGGTTCAAAGTATCATCGCTACTTAACACTTCATGATACTGTTTTAGCATGCAACACTTGTCGTCTAACATAGATTTACATGGTTTTTAAAATAACATGGCTGTATTGTAGTTTACTGAATTATACAATGTACAAATTTAATATCCAATAATTAACAATGATACCAATTTTTCCTACATTGTTTGTCACTATTGCATCAACATTAGTGTTTAAGTTGTTTAAAATAGGTTCCCAACATTAATGCAACTGTAATAACCACTTCCTCAATTTTTTGTTGACAACACTACACGACATATGACAAATGATTCACACATGTGACACATCTTGTTTGTTGTCTTGATGTTCTACTTTATAAATATACTTGGGGTGGACGTTGCCGCAATAATATAATAACAAAATAAACAAACCTGATTAATGATGTTCCCTCCCACCCTCATTGCTGACTAAAAATCCGATCTCATAATACAAGCATTTTCACTCTTGAATATAACATCTCTTGGGTTCCTATCATGGCTCGTCAACTACAATAGAAAATAGGAACGTGCATCAACTACAACAAAAACTTATGCTGACTATTATAACAACCCATTCATGTATATCACACTATTTGTTTTGTGTGTATCACACTACTACCCTCTTAAATTTTTCAACATCAACATGTTCCACCCATAGCACCGTTCACTCATCCCAGCTTGCCATCAACTGGAACTCTTTCTTCAGACCCGGGGTCATTAACTTTGGCTTGCGATCGCGATGCACATCTTTCACTCTTCGTACTAGCGAACTTAGACTGTTAGCTACGTGTAAAACTTCTCTGGAGTTATCCATTTGGCCACCATCAATTGTTATCCTATGAACTATCTCTTTGACGTGGTTCTTTACCATACAAAAGTCACATTAGCATCACTTGACATTTAAATTATAATGGCTAATCTTACTTCAATATGTTCATCTAGACAAATGTACATTTACATTAGCCTTTTCTAGATCTACAACCACCCATTCGGCCTTAACGGGCTGTTTAGATTTCCCCTTCTTTGTAACTGACATTGATAACAAGGTTTGCATACTAAGCACACTTAGTAGATTGTCAATTTCACCATCTATACCAGTCTTCTTCCACCAGTCCTCTACCTACAAAACACATAATTGATTCATTTAGGGGAGTGTTGTGATTAAAACAATGACCATTACATCTTCAACATGGTGTTCAAAATGTATACATTTTTGTCTCCAGTAGTAGCTACATCACCACTACTCAAAATATCCCCCGGTCTTCCATCGCCACATGTTAATGGAATTGACTTTGTTGTCTCCGGCGTTACAAAATCTGAGTGTGTATCAGCCACTTTTGACTAACAACAAAACACAAGCGACTACTTGCTATCCATTTTGTTTCATTAAAAATTTCAGAATGATATTCCAAACTTATTCACACAAAAAATACTACTATGCATAAGGATGGTTGTGTTATTGGTGCCTGGCCCGGTGTTGTATGACTTGTGAGTGTTGGTGACGATTGCTTGCCTTCCATTGAAACTTGTTTATTCTTCATCAAATGGTCTTATACTGTCACTCACATTACATATTGAAAAAATATAACTAAATTTATAAATCATGACATATCTACCATTTCAAGATTATGAAAGAGTTTTTGTTCTTGTGGTAAGGGTCTTGAATCTGATACTGGGTCTCCAACATTACCTGACGACAACAGGTTGTGATATAGCCTGAACAAAAAAAATGTTTCAGTACAATTTATGTTTCAACACTAAATCTAATAATTATGTCAGCTCAGGCATATATATATATATATCGCTTTAGTTACACTGCCTTTCTATTTTTGATGCATTCTGTCAACCATGTGAGGAGTCAAAACAGTTGGCAGTAGTGTTTCTACTCCATCATGTTATGTTTTGCAACATGTTAGCAAATAGATTTTCCCTTACTATTTTTATATTCGCTCCTTTTTTGGGTCCTATTTAAACCCAGTCATTTGAGAAATTATGTTACTAAAAGCACAAGTACATGCAGTACCTTTTTGCTTGCAGACCTGGTACGTGGTCGACTGTCGACAACGTCATCCACATTACCACCAATACAAGTTTCCTCTGTAGACGTGTCCACCAGCCCAGTCTTACTAGACAGAGGCGTGTCGTAACAAATCTTGCACAAAAACATATTTAGGACAAAATTATGTTATTGAAATCAATAATAAGTGGCTAACATTAACAATCATTGTATAAATAATTTACCATCTTTGCAACCGTCCATTTTCTCTTCCCCGACAATGTAATTTCACCTTATTTCAAAGAATATGTCACCAATGGTGTTATCAATCCAACTTGTTTAGATTATTTTCTAGACATTACCTAACATTTTATAAAATTAATCCAAAAATCAACATTCATGCATTCACAACATCTAATGTTCAATTCTATGATGCACCTTCTTAGCAACAGACCTTGTAACAACAAGATCACTTCCGAATTCACAAACTTGCCCCTATGATTAATATACATGTTACAAAATTACCACATCATAACCTATATGCAAATTCTCTATCCAACCGACTTTTTGTGATGAATTATTTTGACAACCAAAAAACTTTCCATATGATTTAGATGCTACACATTTGACATCAAACAATTTATAATTTTATTGCACGGTGGCACACATTTGGAATCTTTGTTTCAAATAAAAGACACAAAGCGTTGTAAACATATGCATGATGGGACACTAACAACAAATTTTAATGCACTATGTTTCATTGTGTTAGGGCCATAAAAATTATTATCTATACAAAATAAATTCATTAAGCAATGCCTCGCACACAAACCAATTTTAGTTTTAGAAATGGATTAGTTTGTCTTCTACACAGGAGCTAACATATAATATATGTAATCCAATCATCAACGTCAGGGCACTCACAAGATTTTATGTGTAAATTTGTGATGTACCTTCCTAGAAGATGACCTTGTAACTGCACGATCACTTACAACTTCAGTGACTTGACACTATGATTAATTACATATTAAAGTTTTAGTGAACGAGGACATATACAGTAGCTCCCTAATAAAAAAAATTCTTTTATTTGATAAATATGATAAAATAAAACATTTCATTGTGATTTTACTGCTACACATTAGACGTCAATCAATTTGATACATTTGAAGTTATTCAAAGATTCACATTTCATTTGTAATTTCCAAAAAATAAATATATTAACATCAGTAGTTGTTATCCGAATTGATGGAACAATCACCGTAAAATATTGTTTTCATTGCAGGGTAAGACACATTTATATTTTCTATCAGATAGAAATTGATTGAACAATGCTTCCCACACAATGCTATTCACATTACAAACACTGGCTATAAAATTTGTACTTCATGAGGTATTTTGAAGTTAACACAATATCAAAATATTGGTATTTTTGCTTCAATGGCAGCAGAAGTTGATTTCGGGAGCGATGTTTCAAACATTGATTGTACCAAAACAAAGTTATACTGATGATCTTATTCACTATAACAATAGAACAATTCAACTTCTTCCAGTACGGTTACAAACCTTTCTTTCTCCCTGCATGCTTGAACTAGTGCCCGTTTGCACTGCATCTTTCTTTTTATGCAAATTTCTGAACGTTGTTTTTCTGTTGATTCCCTCCACATGCTTTATATAGCTTACCTACGGTTGCAAAACATATATGGTTGAATTTTTCTAGCATGTAAGTAAATAACTTGTCATCACACTTCATTGAACACAAAAATATTTGTCTAATTCTGCACCGGCTTTTCTTCAGGCAAAACAGAGTTAACATCTTCTCTCAATGGGATATTCATTACAACCTGCTCACATACACATTAACAATTTATTATAACACAAACACACATACCAATGAGTTCAGAACATTCCTCGGTAATGTAAAATTACCCGTTCCATGCTTTTTCCTACTGATTTAGTGTTTAAGCACTGATTGGACTGGCCTAATTTTACCTGCCCACATATAAAACATTAAATCAAATGTGTCCACATATAGAACATACCGCTAACTACCACTAGTGTGCATGTGTAAATATCATGAGAAACATCTAGTTCTCACGTTCAATATTACTTTTCGTGATGATATACATTTTTAAATACGCTAGTCAAGGGTTGACTAAATAGTACAAAACGGTCTGCCGTTGGTGTGCTGCGTAGGCATATACATTTTCCCTGTTGCTTGTTCTTTAATCCACTCACCATCTCGCTGACATATGTTTGGTCTTCCACAAATCCCACCACTACCTTGTATGTGTTGATACGTACAAATCACGAGGTTACATATAATAACTCTTTGATCATTTTGGCGTATCTAAACATTTCTTTTACAAAACTTACTACATTTACACTTACGCCTAACAAAATCTAATTTCCCCAACTCAGCGGGGACACTGCCATAACTTTTGTATTCATCTGACACCATATTGTTGTCTGACTCTTCTCCAAAGACCTTTGCAAATAAATACATGTGACAACAACATTAACAATAAAACTCACAAATTTAAACAAGTTCAAATGTCTACTAACTTCCATTTCTTCAAACACAAAGCTTGGTTCCTTCATTAGTTGCTGCTTGGCTGGTTTCACAACGCTGATCCTTCCACTTGCCAGGGATGCAACTGAATCCAAAACAAGCCCATGCCCGAGCTCGTTGTATGTTCCTCATTAGCATAATTTTAATATTTTCATATCAGAGCATCGCAAATTTGTTTCTTATGAATTGATACAGAAAAAAAATATCTTTAGGGTTGCATTTACTACCATTAATGGTGTCGATAGATCAATTAAGTCACAATGTTATGACTCTTGATATTCTCCACATAATACATCAATACTTAGTTAATGGGTTATGTAAAATTACTAATGTAACGATGTTCTTATGTGCACAACGTACCCTTTATGGTGTACCTTCACCTTTGCTGCACTCGCTGCCAGCAACGGATGAACACCCTTTCAACTAAAATAAAAACTTTGATAGATATGTAAGTTCTTAAGTTAACACATACACGAAAAAATCAATCCGATTTACACGCTTTACACATTGAGCGCTGCTTACTCCTTTTAGTTCGTTTGCCTGATTTCCAGTTTCACTCCCCTCACCATCACCTCCCTGTTGTTACAAGTCGTTAATAAATAGATTTTTCCACATCATACTGGTTATGTATTGATGCATAACCAAACCCTAGAAAATTCATATTGAAAAGAAAATAAATTGCATCTTTATTATTACCTCCATCATATTTTTGCTCCCTAACATTGCCACATCTTTATTCTTGTCATTGTTCTGATGTTCACATCAGACACATTAACCAGAACAAAGTTATACCATAATTCTATCATTAAAAATTCTATTTCATCTATCTTTCTAACTGAAATTTGGATATACTTTTCCGTCACGCTCTGCCATGTATGTACCAGTTGACAAACCATCCGAGTTGCTCAGGGGAGCAGTAGGATCAGTAATTTCACGGGTTTGCAGCTCCAACCTAAGCAACTCAATCTCAAAGAGCCTGACGTCATACTGTGCCTTCAACACATCAAGCTTGGTAGTGGCAACCTTTAAATTTTTTTCCAATAAAGTAACCTTCTCCTGAAGATCAACATAATCCTTACCGTGCTGCGCCTTACTTTCTTCAATTTTTTTTCTTTAATTTCAGACTTTTGAGCTTTAGTTTTGCCAACTCAAGCTGGAAAATAGTTTACATGCACAAATATAACTTAAAATAAGAAATATGATTAACGCCAGTAACAACAGACGTAAAAAACATTGACTATGTACACTACCTCCCCATCTAGAATAGATGTATCAACTATGTTCTGTACCTCATCCACTTGGTTTACATTACTTACGTCTTTCTTCGGAAACTCCGTTCAAATTTATCTGCCAGGTAGCGTTCTAATAGACAAACTCTCGTCGGCCAACCACACACTGAGCCACCGTTGCCATAGTCCCAACAATTCACAAGAGGTGAAACATGCTCTCTTGCTCTATGACTCATGAGTGTAACATGTCAGAACCAAACCATAATAACAAAACAACATCCCTTCAAGTATCCCATGTTAATGCTCCCCATCTCAGACATACCAGCATGTAGAAATGTATATACAGAATCAGACCAGTTAGAAATCTCAGACAAACTGTCAATGTACATCAAAATACCTTTTTTTATACCAAACCCCATCGCTGGAAAAAATGTAACCATCATTACAGCCAGTCGAATCTTCACAAAATCCGAAGATTTTGGGTCTGTCTTATTAAACAATTCTTTTAAAACTTTCAATATCGTTGCTACCTTTGTCTCACCTTTGAAGTATTCCTCATGGATGGTTGCTTCAACCTGACTACCTTGCCCTTCCCCTAAAAATACTTTTTCACCTTCAAAATAAATCAAATGCAATAATAAGATACAGTTTATATGTTTATAACATGAATTCATTGTGCATGAACTTCACCAATGCTAACCTTTGACGGGGAATCCTAGAAACTGCCCAACCTGTGGTACAGCAAATGGCACAAGGTGCTTGCCAAGTCTGAAACTCTTCTTTTCTTTGTCATAAGTTTCAACAAAGGCCCTTACTAGCACAAGGTCTAAGGCTCTGGGACATTTAAATGAAGTAAAATGCCCACAAACCGTTGCCTTCAACACTGCCTTATGTTGCTCGTTAGCAATTTCTAATACAGATAAAAATTTATGAAATGAGCAACAAGAGGTAAAATCTTTTCCAATGCTGTACCGCATTCTGCCTCATCGTCCAAGACATTGTCAGACATCCTACATTCAGTGTAATTCAAAATCTCACGCACAAAAGATAAATATTACTTGCCCTTGAGGTGCAAATTTGCAAAAATCTTACGTACATGTCAAGTGCTCAATACAAACATTATGTACATCGAAGATTATCTACCGCCGTGTAGCTACAAAAATAAAATTCTTCTTTAATATTAAACAGTTTAGTCTTATAAGAATGCTGTCATGGTTAAACTAACACGATCTACACGTAGGCAGGTTTTTTTGAGTCCATACGCTCAAAACTTGCCACAAAAATTGTTAACATCGTCAACACGTTAAACTGTCAGCATTTCATACTGCAATACATGTACTTATCATTTCATGTGTAAGTTAAGAAATACCAACACTATTTAGCACCATTCCAAGGAACATTAAGCACAAGGGACATATTGAGTACCATTTAGAGCTACAAGTTCCAGTTATTTTGCCTCGGAATATCACACAAAATGGCCAGCCAGCTATACCGTGCCCACAAACAATCAAACTACGCCGATCTATTGTTACCCATATAAATACATCCATTACGGTACACACATAATTTACAACAACACTCAACATTGCACCACAAACGCATATATTCCAGGAAACTACCCGAACTCTAACCAACACCAAGGGGTGTTTAACATAAGAGCCCGTTTGGTTGAGCAGAAGTTGAACTCGTGCAGCTTCAACTGCACGTTTTTTGCAACTGACTGCGTCTGGTTGCGTGTAGTTGTAACCCACAGCGTGAAAATGAACCCCCGCCATCCTCTTGTTTCTGTAGAAATTTAAGGAAAACAGACCACACTCTTTTTGGGCGCGGTTCCGTTTCTTCAGGTCATTAACTACTGGTAAACTAGTTTTTCGCAAGAAAAGAACATGAGAATCTGACGTCGTCCGAGGCATATTGAGCTGGTTCAAAGTTTAGCATTAGGTTATGAGTAATGTTGAGTACCTGATCAGCAGGTCACCGGAAAACTTTCAGCTCAGAACTGCATTATACCAGACGCATCCAAAGCAACTGGTTTGGTTTCATTTCGGTTCAACCAAATGCAGGAATCGTATTTACAACTTTCAACCTTTGATTTCCTGTTTTTGAAGTACTAATGCGGGTTGGTTTTACATCCAACCAAATTAACGCTAAACGCCATTTTCATCCACTCTCGACTGTATTTTACCATCCCACGATTTTACACCCTGTCCGCCTTCTAATCGGTGACAAACCTGTCCTGCTGTAACAACTCTCCCTCCGTGTAATCTAAGTTTTTAGCATCAGCTTGCAATTATTACACCTCAAAAATAGATTTCCATCACAAACAAAACAAAACACACATACGACATACAACTAACACACTTGTTGCAAATATTGACTGAGCCAGCAGGGGATGCTAAACATATATCCCATATTATGGCAATTTAATCTGTATGTTAACTTGTTACTCGACTCTCCCTATACAGTACGTTGTTACCTAGCTCTACAGTAACACCCAATTGGTTAAGGACGTCTTTGACGTTTTGCACCCTTACTTTGTTGTTGGACTGCCCCCCTACAACATTTTCACAATGTACCGTTACATACTTAGCTAAACAACATCTAATGTGCCCACAAACTTATATAGGCGTTTAATCTAAGTTTTTGACATCATTTTCCAATTATTACACCAAAAAAACATTAACTTTATAGCATCTTCTTGCCATTACTATACCACAAAAACATAATTATTACACAACAAAAAAAGCACAAAAACGTCATACACCTAACGCAAATGTTGCAAAGATTGACCATGTTAACAGGTGATGCTAAACGTAAAAGTCATGTTAGGAGAATCTCATCTGCATGTTAGCGTGTTAATTGGCGTGTTGCCATGACTAGTTAAGCAAATCTACCATGTTGGCAGCATATCGTTACGGAATTGTTAAAGATCTAAAGCAACACACACTTGGTTTAGAAGTTCTTACGCATTTTGCAACCTAACATTTTTGCTGAACTTACACCACAACACATAGTAACAGTGTCCCGTTACCTACACATCTAACTTGTAAACACTCAACATTGCAGCACAAATGCATAAATTCCAGCAAACTAAGTTTTTTTCATCATCTTCCAATTATTACACCACAAAACAACACAAATACTGCATAAAACCAACAAACAGTTTGCAAACATGGGCCGTGTTAACAATTGTCATTTATCATAGCTACCATGTTAGGGAAATCTCATCGGTATGTTACCATCCAACCTTTTCATACTCTTGTGTGCTACATTTTTATCACTTATTTATGATCGGTAACAAACTTGCCCTGTTATAACTCCTCTAGTTTGTTAGGTAACACCACAACATGGGACATCGGCGTGCCTTTGCCCTACCACGATTTATCCTACCCTTTACCATACCTTAATAGGTAACTCTTCCTTTTGCCGTTCCTTAATGAGTAACTAGCCCTCACTTAACATCCTCATGTTTTTAACTTGTTAGCAAACTAACATGCTACACATTACAACACATCGTCCTGCTCGTTACGCATTAACAGATGGTTACGATACTGTTATCGTGAAACATGTTGCAAACTGATAACAAACTACCTGATGCTGATAACTCATAACAATATGCCACACTACAAACAATAGTTAGATACTTGGAACAACCTAACACAACTTAACAATTAGATGATGCTATTCATACAACTAACTAATGTTGTCGGCTATGCATAAACATTACCAACATCGATCCATAAAGGAAGATATGTCAACAAAATAGAATACATGTCACAGACACACACACCTACTGCATTAGCTTTTTTCGTAGTTAACCACAAAATCATGACATTATATGGTCCAATGCTCCTTACGGAAATAGATTGGGTGGTTTTTTTTGAGTTAACCATAGCAAAGATTTTGCATTTCAGATAAGCTACACAAGCTGTCGTCCGATTTAGGGTCCAACAATGACCGAATAGCAAGTCTCTAATTTTGGTAATGCAGGGACTTTATTTGCCTTTCAGTGGGCCCGTGTACGGTCCACACTACTACTCCGGAGATAGCTCGGCCTCGTCGGTTGTCACCCAGTTCGAAGCGATTGCTAACTGAAACGGCGAGGGGAAGAAGGTCCACGGACGCACGATCAAATGGACGCCGGCGGCGGTATCAACTTCTCTTTACTGAGCCGACCCGCTCTATTGGTCATCGCCGATCCAATCCGTCAAACACTCGCGGCAACTCCCTACAAACAACCCGACTCTTCCCCAGTCTCCGTCAAGTCTATCCTCGAAACCTTCCTTCCCTCCCCGACCCCACGTTCCTCCCCGGACGTCTGCAGCGAGGCCCTAGACTTCTGTCTTTGTTGCGCTGCACTCGCCTCAGCCGAGGGGGACGACAGCCCCGCTGCTCACTGGGTCCCGCTACAGCTATGCCGCGCTGCACGGGCCGCACTGGTGGACGTCGCGGGGGCTATAAGGGCAGGGGACTTGTCATTACTAGTGGCGGGGCTGATGCCGCAGGCATTTCCTTCGCTGAAAGGTGTTATCAAGGACAGCTGCATCGATCCAGATGAGGAGGATTTCGCGAGTGGGAAGGGGAAACCGCCGGTGGCGTGCGCTTTGGTGGCAGCTCGTCAGTTCAGGTGGTTGGTTCAGCAGGTATTTCATTTGCCTTTTGCGAAAGAATAGATATTTATAAAAATCCAATGCAGAAGCTAATGCTAATGCTGTCTGGGTCTTAAGAATGTTGTAATGATTATTATAAAAATGAAAAAGGGAATCTACCCCTAAGGTTAGGAACTTTGCTATACCATTATCTCATTTGGCATCATCAAAGCCATTTCCGGAGATGCAACCTTAAGAATTAAAAGTTTCCCATGTCGATTATTGTTTTCCAAATGTCACTAAAATCTGAGTTGTTCAGCATCTCCGTCATGGAATATCACATATTTTATAAAATACAATGAGGCTACAAACTGTTCATTCATTTTTTTAAAATGATAGCTCACATACTACACATGCGATTTTATTGAAATTAGAAACAGATTAAGTCTAAACCGTGTTCTTCAATTATAAACAGTCAGATTACACAAATGAATGGTGGTAATAAAAAGTGGTATAGACTCTAATTCTTGTTTGTAAAATCACATATATTATGCTCATTTGATGTGGTATAAAAACTGTCTCTAATCAAGCATAGCTGCATCCTGGTGTCTGAAATGGAGTAATGGTAACAAAGACTGAGCATTGGGCCTAGTTGTACCTCACTTATCAATTTATCATGGGCATATGAAAAAGCTGCAAACTACTTATTGATGGTGGCAGTTCACAGAACATCATTTCACCCCATGGATTGAAGCACATGAAGTTGCACCCGGTGCCCCATCCTCAACCACATAAAGTCTATTGGGTAAACCAAATTAGCTTGCCCATCACCCAACTATGCCTTATGCCCATCACTCTAGGTGCTTATTCAAATCACATTTGGTGTGATGTGTTGCCTATGGATGTTGGCCACATCATTCTTGGCCGTCCTTGGATTATGACCTAGATGCCCGCAATGAGGGACATTACAATGTTTATACCTTCAAGCATAAAGGCAAACACATACGATTAGCACATACTTGTTTCATCTCTCCTATGAATAAGAGTCCACCACGAGACCCCAGACCTCCAAATCCCAACACTCTCTACACCTTGTCACCCGAAGAGAGTTGGAAGAAGCTAGTGGCAAATCTGGATGCATGTATGTGCTATATATGAAAGAATCCACTCTTATATCCGATTTTCAGCCCTCACTACGGGAGCTTATCTCCCTTCTCGACGAGTTTAAAGACATGACACCCACTGACCTTCCCGATGAGCTCCTTCCTTTGCGTGATATTCAACATGGATTAATTTGATTCCAGGGTCTTCGCTCCCTAACCAACCTCATTACCGTGTAAACCCGAAAGAGCATGCTGAATTGAAATGCCAGGTTGATTCTTTTGTCATCAAAGGATACATTCGAGAGAGCAAGAGTCCTTGTGCAGTTCCTGCTCTCCTTACCCCTAAGAAGGATGGTAGTTGGAGAATTTGCTTAGATTGTCGACCCATCAATAAGATCATTGTCAAATATTGTTTCCCTATTCCACACCTTGACGACATGCTTGACCTACTGAAGGAATCCTGCTATTTGTCCAAGATTGACCTCTGTAGAGGTTACCACCATATCCATGTTAAGGAATCTCATGAATGGAAGACTGCCTTCAAAACACCAGACAAATTATATGAGTGGCTGGTCATGCCATGTGCCCTGTCTAACGCACCCAACACTTTCATGAGAGTAATGAACCATGTGTGGCGGCCATTCATTGGTAGATTTTTGGTGGTCTACTTTGATGACATTTTGATTTTTAGTAAGATCAAGGATGAGCACCTGACTCATCTCCTACTTATCTTCAACACACTTCACACTGAGAAATTGTATGTCAATCTAAAGAAGTGTTTTTTTTTCAAAATAAAGTCCTTTTCCTTGGCTACTTCGCATCCACTACCGGCTTTGAGGCTGATCCTGCCGAAGTCAAAGCTAACTGATTGGCCCCAACCCATTGTGATCTCTGAGCTGTGTTGCTTTCACAGGTTGGCTACTTTTTATCCTTACTTTGTTCGAGGATTCAACACCATTATGGCTTCACTCACTGAGTTAATGAAGTTTGATAAATTAGAGTGGACGCCAACCCCACACGAGCTTTTGAGGCTGTCCAAACTAAGTTAATTAAAGCTCCTGTTCTTCGCCTTCCTAATTTCTCACTTTAGTTTGAGATAGCATGTGATGCTTGGGTGTTGGCATTGGTGGCGTTTTGAGCCAAGGGCACCATGTTGCCTTTTTCAATGAGAAACTCAATGACGTAAAGCGTAATACTCCACTTATGATAAAGAATTCTAAGCTGTTGTGCAATCTCTGTGTTATTGGAGGCACAATCTTTTCTAGCAGGAGTTCATCCTCCGCTCTGACCATCAGGCCCTTGGCTTCATGAATTCCGAAAAGAATAAGTGTTTGTCCACTAAGTGGTCTGAGTTTGTTCAAGAGTACACTTTTGTTCTCAAACACTGCTCTGGTGTCGTGAATAAAGCTACAGACGCTCTCAGTCGTTGCTTGACCACCTTACAGCGTATGAGTGTTGAAGTTGTGGGCTTCAATCGTTTGAAAGATCAATTTCCCACCTGTCCTGACTTTGGAAGTATTCATACCGACTTCCTCAGTGGAACACCCGACCAAGCTTCTAATTTTATTCTACGTGATATGTATCCTTTCCTTAGTTATCAAGGCGCCCGCTTAGGCACCCTAGGCGCTAGGCAAGGCGCCTCAAACTAGGCGCCCAGCTTATTAAGTGCATTAAGTGGGCGTCTAAGGCCTTTTAGGCCCAAATTAAGCCATTTAAAGGCTAAATTAGCATGAATAGAGTCTAGATACGGTCAAATTAGATCACCTTGAGTCATATTATGGTTGAAATAGCCCTGATTTAGACCAAATCAGGTCAAAATTTTGGCAAATTAGGTCTGATTGGAGAAAAACTTGTCTGATTTGGGGAAATGAGGTCTGATTTTGGCCAAATTGGTAAGTCCTCATGGTGTTGTTTGTTAAATTGTTTTCTACTTCCTCATATGTTTGTTGTTCTTGCTTCTTTTTCTTTCCTTTTTTGTTCTTTCTCCTACACTTTATTTCTGAATCCTACTGCTGCTGTGCTTTTTTATGAGTTATTCCCTCCTTCTATGTGAGTATGTGCATGTCTTATTTCAAATTTACCCTATATCTCCTACTACCAAATCTACTGCTACTATTTGCATATATGTGTTCTTTTTTTATTTCTTCTTCCTAAATCTCCTCTTGAAGCTATTGTTGTTTGCATGTTTATATTATTTTCACTGACCTATTCTTCCTTCCTCTAAATTTTCTATTTCAGAACTTGCTACTGTTGTTTTTTTTGTTTAGTTGAATTCTTCCCCCTCTTCCAATCTCCTTTTACTTGCCTTGTGTTTGTCTTATTCTGACTTCTTCCTCAACGACTCCTACCATTTGCATGTTTCTTTTTATCCCCTTTTCTCTCTCCACTTCCAACATATCTTCCTCTTACCGTTGTTTCTTTTTCTTCATGTTAATTCTCGTGCCCCTGATTCACCTGTAGTTATCAATTCAAATTAGACATACAATAACATTCAATGAATACACATTATCACATACAATATCATGTGTAAAAACATTTAAATATGTAACTAAAAAAAAGTAAAAAAAGGCCCAGAAAAGCCTAGGTGGGCTAGGCGCCCCTTAGCTTAAACCCACCGCCTAGGCGCCTTGACAACCATGATCCCTTTCACTACAATTCGAGATTTTCTCATTTGGGAGTTACATGCCGGTGGTCTCGCTGGTCATTTTGATAGGGATAAGACCACCGCTCTAGTGACTAACATATTTTATTGGCCTTCCTTACATCATGATTTTTCTCGCGTCGTGTCTCAATGTCGTACTGGTCAATTGGCAAAAACCAAAAGACAAAATACATGCCTTTACACTCCTTGTTCCCCATGAGCCTTGGAAGGACCTAAGTATGGATTTTATTCTCGGTCTTCCTAGCACTTCACGTGGCCATGACTCCGTGCTCGTAGTTGTTGGTCCTTTTTCCAAAATGGTTCACTTCATTGCCTGTAGTAAGACTTGTGACACCTCTCGTATCGCCTGCCTTTTCTTTAATGAGGTAGTCAAGATACATGGATTTCCCGCCACCATAGTCTCTAATCGTGATGTGAAATTTCTTAGCTACTTATGGAAGACTTTATGGAAAATCTTTGGTACCAATCTCAAGTTTTCTTTTGCCTTCCAACCTCAAACTGATGGTTGAACTGAGGTGGTTAGTAGGAGCTTGGGTAACCTCCTATGATGTCTTATGGGTGAACATTTAGGCAATTGAGACTTATTGCTACCTACTGCTGAGTTTTCTTACAACAGTTCTGTTAATCGATCCACGGGAAAGAGTCCTTTTGAAGCTGTTAATGGTTACAAGCCCTAACATGCAATAGATCTCGTACCTATGTGCACTATTGACCACCCTTCCCAGACTACAAAGACCTTTACCTAGTACATTCATGATTTGCATGTTGAGATTAGCCAAAAATTTACTGTCTTATGAAAACTATAAGCTTTCTGCAGATATACACCACACGTTTCAGGAATTTATTGTGGGAGATTATGTGTTAGTACTGTGTGTCTTGAACGCTACTCGGAAAATTCTTTCAAGAAGCTTCATGCTAAAGCGTCAGGACCTTTCTAAATACTTAGTCTACACCTAAAGCCTATGTACTAGATTTGCCAACAAATTGGGGCATTAGCGCGATACTCAATGTGGAGGATCTTTCTCCTTATCGTGGCACAATCAAGGCCTCTCTACCACCAGCGACAACTTCTACAGATATTCATGGTGCTTCACGTCTTTAGTAGTTTTACCTCCTCTGCCTCGACTTCCTCAGCAGCCCCCTAGCGCATCGACACTGTCTTGGACGACCAGGCCGTCCTCACCAGCCAGGGCACCGTATGTCGTTTCTTGGTTCGCTGAATAGGTTGTTCTTCGACAGACGCACATGGATCACCGAGGAGGAATTTTGTCACATTGATGCAGATCTTCTCAGCTCACCTCAGTACTGACTCGACAGAGTCGAGTCTTTTGCAGTCAAGGGGAGTTGATGTAGGACAGGCTTCGCCTTTACACACTTACGAGCGCAGACGTCGCCGTGTCGTTAGTTAGACTTTATTAGCTTGCTTTATTTTATTATGCTTTTTTAATCTTTTTCAGGGTTCTTGTAAAGTCAAGTGGTTTAGTGCCAAATTTGCTACTGTTCGTTTAATCTTTCTTTTGGAAGCCTATATAAAGGCTTTTTTTATGTCCATGTAGGGACACATTTGATGAATAAGAAATTATCTCTTTTAGCCATTGCTTCACATTTACTAGTTCGTAGTTTTACATTGATGGGCTTTACCAAGATTATAAGTCTTAGACGTCTAACAAATACCGGGTACATGAGACCTTGCCAGATGACTTACTGCTGTCGCCAGTTGGTATCTTTTAATTTGACACTTTCGGATGTTAATGTGTAGATAGGCAATTGTAGTTGTTCTTTTAATCCAATTTTGGATCTTTATTTGATTCTGAAGTGCAGCAAATGGTACAAACTACCAAGTACTTATTGTAGTGACTTTCTTTTTCTTCTAACTTTAAGCTCTAATCATGATTTCTTGGTCATGTTTTTGGGGGGTGGGTTCAGATATGAATTTGGAATTCTGAATACAGATCTGATAAGTGCTGATGCTTTCTCTACAAGGAAATAAATCTAGGTTCCCCAAATTTTCTTGGTATAAATTTGATCCTAAACGTGTATGCACTCATTAAAATCCAATTTTACTCCAATGTAAGTGCAAACCTCCTTTACATGCTTAAGCACATACCTAAAGGTTACGATAAGTTTGTCATTTTTTCCCTTCTGATAACTACATATATTATAACAGTATTTGACCTAAATATTGATGTCATTAAGGAGTGATCTTGAAAACATTTGTCATCGATCTTTATAAATCCCACTTAAAATCAACTCATTGTCAACAATCACCACCAAACCCTAGTATGACCTGTTTAGTTTTTGTTTCGATTAGCTACATGTGTAGTTTTTTGTACTCTTATATCCATCTGTCGCAAACTATGATAATGATATGTCATGTGCGTGTAGTACTCTGTTGATACTTTAGTCCTTAAGTTTAATTAAATTTAATACTTGGGATCCAAGCGCTACGATCCTGTATTCCTATATAAAAAAATTGAAGCCTCATTATAAGTGGCTCATGTTTTCTTTGAGTTTTAGTGTTTTCCACTTCTTTAAGTTCTTTGTTTTCTCATTTAGGTTCATTATCCTCAGCTTGGAAAGCTATGCCCTGTGGTAATTCCTTGCGCACTGACTGCCTTGGATCACTGGTCCCCAGAAGTGAAGGTGATCGAAGCTTCCAGAATTGTATTCTAGACCACTATTGATACTGAATTTATGAACATTACAAATGAAGGAAACAAACTTTTTTGTTATTTCTGATGTAGTAATCTTTCTATTGTCAACTTTCATTCTCTGGGTTCTTTGTAGTGCTCTACTAACAATTAACTTTGTCAAAGTGGATATTGTATCTGTTATACAGGGTGCAAGCCTTTTCAATATCACAAGTTTAAAATTACAATTTTTTTATGAATTACCTTCTGCCTTTTTTTATCATCCAGGACCAGGGCATATTAAGTTTTATGCATCTAGCAAAGAATGTGACCTCAGCTGAGCTGGGTTGGTTTGAAGATCCCATCTTGGATGCATGCTGTAAAAACATAGTTTCAAGTGACGAGATTTGGCATCAGGTAGTGGAAATGTCTGTCACTTTACTGACTTCCATTGTCCAAAGAAACCCTCGTAGTTTCTGGTAAGTTTTAATCATTCTATGAACCCATTTATGTTCTCAGTCTACAAATGTCATAGACTTGAGTTATGTACTCATATTTTTTCAGAATATAAGTAGGAGGGCAATGGATTCGTCCTGCCTCTCCCTGTGAGCAATCCGTACAAAATTTCAGTCAGTGAATACAGCCCCCGTTCCGTGTATGACTCTACAATCCTTCACTCTGTATAGGATGGTGCATCCCCCCATCCAGCAAAACCAGCCCTCTAATAAAATCGAGCAACATCCCTTCCTCATGAAACATAAATTCCTGTTAAATTTCCTCCAATTCTTTGCCTGTTTGCCAATGTGTATGCGGGCTTGTTTGCTATACAACTAGTCACTTTGACAGTCAAATACCACACTACCCCATTCTTTTCTGGTAGCTTCAACACCGATCCATATGTTATATGGTGTAATAGGTGGTTTGTTTATAAAGTCCATGACCATTTCTCATTAATCTCCACCTTCTGTATTATACCTTTTAAGGAACAGAAGTTCAACCAAACGAGATCGCTTCTAAGTAGGTTTTCGTTCTAGAACCAGCTTCTGTTGTTGCCCCAAAGAAGAGGGCTCAAATCCTCTATGCCCGTCACATGTATGCCCACAAATCCAAACCGTCCACTCTCCCATGACCCCACAATCCAACAGATGACATCTCCCGGTCACACATATGGGCACAGAGGATTTGGACCCCCAAGAAGAACCCAAAAAATTGTAGCCTAACCACCCCCCATAGGAAACCTGCTTGGCCTTGCCTCTTCTCAATGCACTTGCATTTTAACTTGTAATCTTGCTGTGCTGGCTTTGGCCATTTCACTTAGACGACTTTATACTGATAAACCTGCGTTATACAAAGCCCCTGGGGTTGCAAAGATTATGTAATCTACCTATCGTCTTCCTTTTAAAAAAAGCCCATCACAAAGCTTTTTTGCTTCTGTTTTTAAAATGTGCTATATATTTTCCTACACTTTCTAGTAAAAACTTAGAACTGTTGTGGTCCATCCTGAACAATGTTATTCGCATGGGCTGTATACTTTCAGAGTGGAAATTTAAGTTGCAGTTAGCTAACTGTTCACTGAAGAAAATCATTGCATGATAAGGGAAATTCTCACTTTTAAAAACTCTCTTTGGTCCAAGGATCAGATTTAGTCATGCTTCCTGGTTGGAGTTGATTTATAAGGCCATCCATACCATTTTTCAAGCACACAGCTCGATTGGTCAGTACATCATCATCATAACAATGAAGAAGGTTTCGACATAATTCATAGTTATCTAAACCCCACCCTGGCGACTAGGCTCTGAACTTGTCCAAGTTTGGGTACCTAGGTTGTCAAGTGGACTGGATGTCTGGATGGGTGCCTATGGCCATTTACTCCAAATTTAAGTCATTTTGTGCCTAATTAGGCTAATTCATGTTCAAAATATGTCAATGGAAGGTCAGTTTAGGGCTAATCAGGTTAGTCCATGCTCAAATTAGGTCAGTTTAGGTCTGATTTTGATTTAAATTAGGCTTGTTAGTGTTTATATATTTCATATTTATTCTATTTTGTAATTTCTATATCCTGCTGGACCTCTATGTAAATTATCCAATTTCTCTTATTAATAAAAAGGGAGAAGGCCTATGGCCTCTCTCAACGCTGCATTACACGTTGCATTGCGGCACCACATATCACATGGTATCAGAGCAAGGTTCCTAACCTAACCCTACCCAGCCGTGACAACCCAGCGCCGCCGCCGGTCGGTCGACCGCCAGCCTTCCCCGGCCGCCAGCGTGAACAGTAATTCTGGCGGTGAACAGTAATTCTGGCGTGAACAGTACAACAGAGTGAACAGTAACTCCAACGTGAACATTACGGCGGAGTGAACAGTAATTCCTGCATGAACAGAGCACATCGCCAGCCTTCCCCGGCCGCCGCGCCGCCGGCCCAAAGCGGGCGGAGCAGCCGTCTCCCGGGCCAGGCGTCGTAGCCGCCGTCCCCCCTTCTCTTCTATCTCCGGATCGTCGGGTCCTTCGGTTGATCCAACGGATTTCTAAATCCCAAACCGGAGGGTGCGTCGGTACGTAAGAAATTCCTAATCACATCTCCTCCATGTGTGATTAGGGAATTTCAGTTGGGGGTTGTGGATGCGACAAATACGCATCTGATCTTGTGACGTGACGTGTATCTCCCCGTCACCCATATCTTCTTGTGACGTATATCAATCCGTCACTCTTCTTCTCGTCAAATCATGGAGGACACCACGACATCTACCATCTACAATGATATATCTCCTATCCCCTCCATTAAGCTGAGCGGGACAAATATCTCTTATGGATGAATGCTGTCCATACTGTATTGGAGTCACGCGACAAGGTGAGACACGTTGATTCTGATCCTCCTGCACTTACTGACAAAGGCTATGCTGAATGGAAGCGTCATAACAGTATGGTGAAGACCTGGTTGTGGGGGAGCATGGAACCTGGGATTGCCTCGAGGTTCATGTTCTACTCTACCGCCAAAGAGATCTGGGATGCAATGAAGAAACATTATTCTCAAGAGAAGAATGCGTTTCGTCAGTTCATGATATATGATCGTCTGTTTGCAGAACGACATGGAGACAAACCTTTAGAAGAATACTTTGGAGTGATTCAAGGTATTGCACAAGAGCTGAGTTTCTACCATCCAGTAATTGTCCAGGAGCAAGTCAAAGACAGAGATGACTTGTTTACAACAAAATTCTTGTCTGGTCTGAGTTTTTCGTGCAGTTCAATCCGCAATGTTATCTTAGCTTCTAATAAACTTCCCAGCTTGGAAGAGGCCTATTCAAGGATTTTACAGGCAAATTTTGAACCTGTTGATCCTACCGTTGTCTCATCTCAGGGAGATTCTCATGCTTCTGTAGCTGCTGTAGTGAGAGGAGAACAGAAAGGTATGGGCCGAGGACGTGGAACTCGCCCTAAGTGCACTTTCTGTGACAAACCTGGACACACAGTTGAGAAATGCTAGAAGAAGCATGGTCGACCTGCTGCACCACCTGTGGGAGCAACAAACTATGCTACCACTACTGAGTCTACTGAGCCTCCTGCTTCGAGTTCTGGTCCTTATGGCATTACACTCACCAAGGAGGAATGTGATAGATTTATTCTGGCTACTCAGCATCTGAGCTTGGGATCATCATCTTCAACCAACTTGGCGTCCACCACTGGTAATCAGGCTTATTGGCTTCTGGTTCTACTTCATCATGGGTCGTTGACTCTGGAGCGTCACAGCATATGACTGGTATGAGGAGACTTCTTCATTCCATTGACTCACATATTCCTCACAAATCTGTAACAATAGCAGATGGTTCAATGAGGAGAGTGTTAGCCAGTGGATCTATTTTTCTGACTCCTGGAATTGATCTTAAATCTGTACATTATGTGCCTGCTTTTCCTTTTAATCTTCTGTCTGTTGCTAAGTTGATTGATACTGTGAAATGTACGGTAACTTTTGGACCTTCTTGTTTTGTATTACAAGATCTCAAGAGTATGAGGACGATTGGTGGGGGGCCTAGGAAAGGTGATCTCTACCTCTTCCACGGTGACAGTTTGCCTCGTCAAGTGTCTGCTCCTGCTCCAGCTGTCCTGTTGAGTGACTCTCCCTTACTGTAGCATTACATATATGAACATCCTTCATTAGAGAGCCTGAGAAAGAAAGTTAGAACCAGAATTGTCTCAAGTATCGTCTCTAGAGCATCAGTCCTGTCAACTGGGGAAACATCATAGAATGTCTTATCCCGGTCGTGTCAATAAACGGGTGTCATGTCCTTTTGAGTTGGTCCATAGTGATGTTTGGGGTCATGTAAAAGACCATAGTTATAATGGTTTTCGTTATTTTATCTCTTTTGTGGATGATTTCTTGCGTATGACTTGGATTTATTTGTTGAAAAGTCGAGAGTGTGTGCTATCTATTGTCAAACATTTTCATCAAGAAATAAAAGTTCAATTTGATTGCAATATTAAAGTTCTTCAATCTGATAATGCCTTGGAGTATGTTCAAAATGCTATGGCTAATTTTTGTAGTTCAGTTGGGATGATACATCGTACATCATGTCCTCACACCCCTCAGCAGAATAGGGTAGCAGAGAGGAAAAATCGTCATCTCCTTGATATTACCATGACAATCATGTTTCAATCTAATGTTCCTAAGCGTTTTTGGTCTGACGCCCTTCTTATTGCTTGTTTTCTTATCAACATACAACCTTCTTCTGTGCTTCAAGGACGTACTCCTTTCTCTGTCCTACGTCCCAAAGATCAACCTTTCCTTGTTCCTCTTAGAGTGTTTGGTTGTATTTCTTTTGTCCACAATTTTGATCCTAAGGCTGATAAGTTATCTCCTAGGTCAATTAGGACTCTCTTTCTTGGGTACTCTAACACTAGCAAAGGGTACAAGTGTTATTGTCCAAGTCTTCGTCGCATGTTTGTGTCTAGAGATGTGACTTTTCATGAATCCACTCCATATTTCTCTAGTGTTCCCAGTAAGGGGGAGCAATTATGTGAGAAAGTGCCACCATCAGATGCTAATGAGAGAGTGCCACCACCACATCAGAGTGAGAGAGTGCCACCTATCATTCCTGACTATACTATAATTCAGGAAGAGCAGCCAGCAGATGGCCCATCAATTCAGCAATATTCACATGTTTATAGCAGACGAGGCAGACAAGATCCAGAGGAGGTAGCGACTCCAGTCTCTGAGCCCTCCCCATCCTCCTCTACTCAAGGGATTCCTGAAGAACCATCTGACCTTGATGTTCCCATTGCTGTTCGCAAAGGTACCTGTTCATGTACTATTCAACATCCTATTACAAATGCGTGTTGTTTGTCCAAGTTATCTCAGCAGGCTCGCTCATTTGCTCTTGGGATTGATTTTGTGGTCATTCCAAGAAATCATCTTTATGCTATGAAGGATATTGGCTGGAAACAGGCTATGCATGCTGAAATGTCTGCTCTGTTACAAAACAACACCTGGGAACTTGTTGACTTACCTCCAGATAAAAATGTTGTGGGATGCAGATGGGTATATATAGTAAAACATAATCCATATGATTCTGTAGAGAGATTGAAAGCTAGACTGGTGGCAAAGGGGTACACTCAGACATATGGGATTGATTTCTTTGAGACCTTTTCACCAACGGCTCGTCTGAATTTTGTGTGTATTCTTATTTCTCTGGCTACTACATTTGACTGGCCTCTATTTCAGCTCGATGTCAAGAATGCCTTTCTTCATGGTGATCTACAAGAGGTGTACATGGAGCAACCACCTGGTTTTGTTGCTCAGGGGGAGTGTCAGAAGGTGTGTAGACTGAAGAAATCCATATATGGATTGAAACAATCTCCTAGAGCTTGGTTTGACAAGTTCAGTGATGTTGTGCTAAAGATGGGTTTTTCTCGTTTTGTTACTGATCACTCTTTATTTTATTCTACTTCTTTTGGTGGATCTATTATTATTGCTGTGTATGTTGATGATATTGTTATCACTGGTAGTGATTCCACAAGCATATCTCGTGTGAAAGCAGGCTTGCAGGGACACTTTCACACAAAGGATCTGGGAAAACTGAGATATTTTCTGGGCATTGAAGTACTTAGATCTCATGCATGTACCAATTTGTCTCAGAGAAAATATGTGCTTGATTTACTACATGAAACTGGTATGAGTGAGTCCAGGCCTGTGTCTACTCCTATGGACTATCATGTGAAGGAGATGACTGATGATGCTGATTATCCAGATCCAGGGTATTACAGGAAAACTGTGGGAAAATTGATTTATTTGACCGTTACACGTCCTGACATTTCTTTTGCTGTAGGAGTGGTGAGTCAGCATATGAGCTCTCCAAAACAGTCTCATTGGACATCTGTCTGTCGTATTTTGAGATATCTGAAAGGTGCACCTGGTAAGGGAATCACCTATTATAGGCCGAAGACTCATGTATCCACACTGTCTCTTACTGGTTATGCAGATGCAGATTGGGCTGGTAATCTGAATGACAGGAGGTCTACGTCTGGATATTGCACATTTCTGGGGACTCATCTTATTACCTGGAAAAGTAAAAAGCAAAATGTTGTGGCAAGATCTAGCACAGAAGCTGAGTATAGAGCAATGTCACATGCATGTTGTGAGTTGCAGTGGGTTCAATATGTACTTTTTGAATTAAAGATTCCTATTTTGTCTCCTATAGAACTCAGATGTGACAATCAAGCGGCCATATACATTGCTAAGAATCCAGTCTTCCATGAACGTACTAAGCACATTGAAGTTGACTGCCACTTTATGAGAGACCAGATCAAGAATGGAACTGTTGTGACTCCACATGTCAAGTCTGAGGATCAACTTGCAGATGTTCTTACAAAGCCATTGAGTCCAGCAGCTTTTTAGAGTTTTTGCAACAAGCTGGGTTTACATGATGTGTACACTCCAGCTTGAGGGGGAGTGTTAATATATTTCATATTTATTCTATTTTGTAATTTCTATATCCTGTTGGACCTCTATGTAAATTATCCACTTTCTCTTATTAATAAAAAGGGAGAAGGCCTATGGCCTCTCTCAACGCTGCATTGCACGTTGCATTGCGGCACCACATTTCACAGTTAGGTATAATTTAGGTAATGTTAGGTGTGATCAAAGTGAATTTTAGGATTTAGAAATATATTCTTCTACATATATGCATAAGTTAACTCATGTCAAAACGATTTATAAAAGTGCTATAAAGCCTGAGCCGCCTAGGTGACCATGCTCCTCAATCTTTAGAGAGCACCGCCTAGCCGCTGGACAAATAGGGACTTGATATAAGTCATATAACCATGTTGGGATCATGGAACAAGACTTCGACAGGTGTGGAAATGGAAGTTTGTGGAATTGTCGAGGATTTTTACAACCAAACTGAAAATGCAACTTCGACAAAAATTATGCTAAAAATAGTCATTTTGTGATGAGAATGACAGATTTCATCAAATCTTGCTAAAAACACAATAAATGTTTACATATAGCCATCCATATAGGTTTACATATGTAGATAAATACATGGTTACATACAGTTGTCTCCGAACTACAGAGTTCTTCCATATATAAAGTTTGTGACAATAAACAAACTACATAAAGATGGTGTAAATCTATGGTAGATTTAGCAGAGAGGGGGTCAGTCTATTCCTATTAGCTTAGAATAGTAAAAAGTAACATCAAAATCATCTTACCTCAAGCTCCAACACTTTTTCCCCCTCACACAGCAAATTCCACAAAACACCAGAAGAATGTCGCCAACTTCGACAGATGTCGAGGACATTGTGGAATTTTTGAATGGACTTGGGTCAACTTCGTCGACATATGGGGAAATTTCGACAACTTTGACAAAATGTCGAGAATATTGTGGAATGAGGATGTTTACGTGGAATCGACGTTGCCAGCCGTTGACATCGACAATATCGGCGAAATTTTGCCCCATGTCGATGACATTTAGTTCCATGGTTGGGATCACCCTCAATCTTTTAGAGAACTCGAATCCTTCACAAACCCTACTAATGCTACTTTTAGATGTAATTCTTTCTCACTGTTACAATATATTCCTGTTTTATATATTCTGTTAATTATTTTGTTATTTCCATATTATATGTGGACCTCTCTGTAATTGTTTCAATGTTATATATATGAGGGTGCACACATTGTGCAACCCTACGCTTCCCAAACCTGCTTTGTGTTTCACATGGTACCAGAGCAGTAGATCCAGTCGGCCGTCACCCTCCCTTCCCTTCCCTCTCTCTCTCTCTCTCCCCCCCCGCCGCGCCGCCGGCCAGCAGCAGGGCAGCCGCCGGCCCAGCAGCCGCCGCCGGGCGGGCAGCAGCCGTAGCCGAGCGGGCAGCCGCCGCCGCCGGGCGGGCAGCCGGCAGGCCTCCAACCGCCGGGGCCGGGCGCCTCCTCACCGCCGGGGCCGGTGCGCCTCCGCGGTTCTAGCCGCCGGTACGTTAGCTCTGTGAAGTCCTCCAACGCTCCGGTGGCTTGAAGACGTAGACCGTTTGTTTCGGTCTCTTGCCTACCTGCCCGTGTAGGCCGTTGTGCCACCGGGTTCTGTTCTGCGCTTCGGCGTAGACCGTATGTGAGAGGTCTTCTCCGTGTTCTTTGTGCCTGCTGTGCCTGTCTGACGGCGTAGACCGTCTCCTGCCTGTTCGTGCCTGTTCCTGCTGTGCCTACTGCTCCCATGGCGTCTTCGCATGATGACTTCCGCCGTCAGGTTACTACTGTGAAGCTTGATGGGCGCAACTATCCACACTGGGTCTGCTCCATGACGATCTATGCCCGATCCCAGGGCAAGTACTCACATCTTATCCGTGCGGGTCCGGCCGCACCCGCCGAGGATGCTGATGCTAAAGATGTGAAGGCGTATGACGACTGGGTTCGTGATGACTCCACCGTGATGACCTGGATTCTCAACAGCAGCATTGAGAAGATCAGTGTCATACTTCTTCACCTGCCTACGGAGAAGCAGATGTGGGATCAGCTCGCCGGTACTTACTCGCATAGTCAGAACCCCAAGAAGGTGTTTGACATCACCAAGCAGCTGGGACGTCTACAGTTCACGGGGACAGATATTGCGGATTACTTCTCTGACTTCACTGGATTATGGGGTGAGCTGGAATCCTATCACCCTCTCTCCACGGACCTGGCTACTATGCAGCGTCAGCGCCAGGAGCTTTAGTTGGTTCAGTTTCTCTGTGGATTGCCCGAGTCATATGCTGGAGTTGTGGACCAGATCCTAGCTAGTGACCCTCTGCCGTCACTACAGAGTGCCTACAAACGCCTTCAGCGTTTGCCGTCGTCTTCTTCTTCTCTGACTACTGATGTTGGAGACTCTTCGGCCCTTGCCGCAGCTTCTGGTCGTGGTCGCGGTCGTGGCCGTGGTCATTTTACTGAGAGCCGTCCTCCCCTGGGTGGAGGACGAGGACGGGCTGCTCCTGGTCGTGGAGCCTCTTCTACTGCCCCTACTGCTGGTGCGCGTCCTCAGTCAGGACAACGCCTTTGTACCTTCTGTGGCCGGTCCAACCATATTGAAGAAAAATGCTGGGAGAAATATGGTAAGCCGGCGTGGGCCAATGCAGCTGCGGACTCCACTTCTACTGCTTCAGAGGGAACGACTCAGTCTACTGACTCTGCCTCCTCGGGTGCGACTGCTGACTACATCCGTGCTGAGGTGGAGCGTCTTCTTCTTGAGCGCGCTGGTGCGTCGTCTCAAGCTTCGACTAGTGGAGCTTATGCCGCCACTTATTCTGGTTATGACACTGCCTTCCTGAGCTCTTCCTCTACTCCTGGTAATACTAAGTGGGTCATAGACTCCGGTGCCTCTTCGCATATTTCTGGAAATAGATCACTGTTTCAAAAATTATTTAAACCTGCTAGACCCTCTTCTGTCATGTTGGCTGATGGTTCCAAGTCTGCAGTGGTTGGAGTAGGGGATATTTCTTCTGACTTTCTGCTGAAATCTGCCTTATATGTGCCGCGATTTCCTTTGAATCTGTTGTCTGTTAGCAAGATATTGCGGAGCTTACAGTGTAGTCTGACTTTTATTCCTGGTTCTTGTGTTTTTCAGGACCTTCGCACAAGGATGAAGATTGGTGGGGGGTATGAAGGTGCTGATGGACTCTTCTATCTGGATCAGTTGCCTAAAGCTGCTAAAGCATCTGTGACTTCTGCATTATCTACCTCAGTTTCTGCATTACAGTGGCACTATCGGCTGGGCCATCCCTCATCTGAGAAGCTTCGATATTTAGTGTCTGATCTTGGCATTTGTCGTTTTCAGTGCGAGTCATGTCAACTTGGAAAACAAACTCGTGCTGTTTATCCTAGACGCAGTCAAATTAGCAGTAAAAATATATTTGATATAGTGCATTCTGATGTATGGGGACCTTGTCATGCGCCTAGTTTATCTGGTCATAAGTATTTTATTCTGTTTATTGATGACCTTTCACGGACTACTTGGTTATTTATGATGAAAAGTAGGTCCGAAGTCTTGTCTGTTATCAAGTTTTTCTTTGCTGAAATAAAAACTCAATATGGTATGCCTGTCAAAATTTTTCGTACTGATAATGCACTGGAATTTGTTAAAAAAGATGTGGATGTTTTTTGTAAATCTGTGGGTACAATATATCAGACCTCCTGTGCTTATACACCCCAACAAAATGGTGTGGCTGAGCGTAAAAATAGACATGTGTTAGAGGTTGCTAGAACTATTATGATGCATGCACATGTTCCTTGCTCGTTTTGGCCTGAGGCTATATTGACTGCTTGTTTTCTGATAAATCGAATGCCATCATCTGTGATTGGAAACAAAATACCTATTCAGGTGCTTCAACCCGATATTCAGCTATTTACTGTGCCTCCTAGGATTTTTGGTTGTACCTGTTTTGTACGGTTAGTTGGACCTACTTCTGATAAATTGTCTCCTCGTGCTGAGAAGTGCATGTTTTTGGGATATTCCCGTACCTAGAAGGGATATCGGTGCTACAGTCCTACTACAAGAAAATGGTTTACTAGCAGTGATGTGGTTTTCTTTGAAGATACTCCTTACTATTCGGCTCGTGGTGACAGTTTACAGTCTGATCTTATTGCTTCACCTCTACCTGTTATTTCTGAATGTGTGCCTGCCACTACTGACAAAGTCACTACTGAGGCTGATAAGCCTCCTCTTATAGTTTATCAACGCAGGAACAGAGTGCCTTCTACTCAAGAAACCCCCCATGAAAACCAATCTTCACCTCTAGAAGGTTCTGTGACACCTGAGGTACCTTCTGATCTTCATTTACCCATTGCTCTTAGAAAGGGTACTCGTTCCTGCACATCACACAGTATTGCTCAGTTTGTTTCTACTGACCATCTGAATGTTCATTCTAGCAATTTTGTATATGCCTTATCTGCTGTTGCTGTTCCAAAGAATATCCAGGATGCTCTACAAAGTACTGGTTGGTTGTCTGCTATGAAGGAGGAGATGTTAGCTCTTGCTGAACGAGATACTTGGGAGTTGGTGGATCCTCCTCCTCAGTGCAAACCTGTAGGTTGCAGATGGGTGTATGCTGTGAAATATCAACCTGATGACACTGTTGAAAGGCTCAAGGCACGCTTAGTTGCTAAAGGCTACACCCAGACGTATGGTATTGACTATTTTGAGACATTCTCTCCTGTTGCTCGCCTTAATTCTGTTAGAATTCTTCTGTCTGTTGCTGTTAATCTTGACTGGCCTTTGTTGCAACTTGATGTCAAAAATGCCTTATTGTATGGTGATTTACAAGAAGAGGTCTATATGGAGCAACCTCCTGGGTTTGTTGCTCAGGGGGAGTCTCACAAAGTTTGCAGATTAAAGAAGTCTATTTATGGGCTTAAGCAGAGTCCCCGGGCTTGGTTTGATAAATTGAGCAAAATTATGATTGATTTTGGGTTTCTGCGATCTCAGGTGGATCATTCTGTTTTTACCAAGAAGACTTCAGCTGGTATTATTATTCTGATTGTCTATGTTGATGATATTATCATATCTGGCAGTGATTCTCTTGGTATTCAGGCTACTAAATCTCATCTGGGCAAACATTTTGCTACTAAAGATTTGGGCAAACTTAGATATTTTCTGGGCATAGAAGTTTCTAGAAATTCTAATGCTCTTGTGTTGTCTCAGAGAAAATATGTCCTAGACATACTGCAGGAGACTGGTATGCTGGGGGCGAGACCTGCTGATATTCCTCTAGATCCTAATGTAAATTGGGATGATGATTCTTCTCCTCTGTTTGCTGATCATAAAAAGTACAGGAGGCTGATTGGTAAACTCATTTATTTGACTGTCACCAGAGCTGACATTTCTACTGCAGTGGGTCTTCTTAGCAGATACCTTGATAAACCCAGACAGTGTCACTGGGATGCTCTTTGTCAGATCCTACGATATTTGAAGAAGTCTCCTGGCAAGGGACTTCACTACAGGAAACATGGACATTGTTCTCTTACGGGGTACTCTGATTCTGATTATGCAGGTAGCAGAGTTGACAGAAAATCTACTTCTGGGTATTGTACATATGTTGGAGGTAATCTTGTTACCTGGCGGAGTAAAAAACAAAATGTTGTGGCTAGGTCCAGTGCTGAAGCTGAATATAGGGCCATGGCCCATACTGCCTGTGAATTGTTGTGGGTGCGCTCTCTGTTAAAAGAGTTCGGTGTTGACTCTTCTTCTGCTATACCTATGCACTGTGATAATAAAGCTGCTATCTTCATTGCGAATAATCCAGTTTATCATGAGCGCACTAAACATATTGAAGTAGATTGTCATTTTATTCGGGAATCTATTCTGACTGGCAAGATCTGCACTCCCTTCACTCGTTCTGAAGACCAAGTTGCTGACATCTTCACCAAGCTGCTGGCGAAGAAGCAATTCTGCATTCTGATGGACAAGTTGGGCATGATTGATATCTATGCTCCAACTTGAGGGGGAGTGTTACAATATATTCCTATTTTATATATTCTGTTAATTATTTTGTTATTTCCATATTATATGTGGACCTCTCTGTAATTGTTTCAATGTTATATATATGAGGGTGCACACATTGTGCAACCCTACGCTTCCCAAACCTGCTTTGTGTTTCACACTCACAAGTCTCTCCATCCAATAATATCTTCCTATGGGTCAATCATGATCCTGTGTTGGACATATAAAAACCTTCTAGATACTCCCCTAACTGCAACTTCACTAGTTACATGAGTCACACATATCTGCAGAAATATATCATTTCAGTTGGCTAGTTTTCTTGCATTTCTATGGCATACATCAATACTGCTCTTATTTATTTTATATTTGCACTTGAGAAAAATTAGTAAATTGGTCATTATCAAAGTATTATGTGCTTTTTTTGCAAGTTTTTATTATTATATACATGACTTAACAAGCTGGTATATAGGAAGAAAGAGTGAAATGCCTTGGACAGTGAAATTTACTGATTACTATTATGCTTAAATTGTTTGGCTACTGATATATATTTTCTTTTGGCCATGCTTCTACTGTATCGAAGTAGCATGCAACTGATTTGCTTGATTATTCTTCAAATGTGGCCTCTCTTTTTATGCCTATGCTTTGCCATACTAAACGGGTACCATCTTATTTCATGTGAAGGTATGAGAGATTGTTCTCAGAGATGCTAGGTCACTTGGAACGACAACCAAGAAACAAGGACCGCCGTCTTTCTTGGCTTTTGCTGGTTGAACCACTATTAAATTCTATGGGTCTTGTCTTGTTAGCCCATTTTAGGCGGATCTTTTATCTTCTCTTTTTGTGGTTGCATGCAGATGATGACGAGACACTTTCCCTGGTACACTTTTTCTTTTGAAGAATTATGTTGCTACACAATTTAGTTTATCTGAAAATACATAATTCCTGTTTCAAATTTTATTCAAACCATCGGTCACATATACAAGAGAAGTAGAGTGCAGTTAGCCATATGCTTGCCATTCTATTTTAGTACTTTTCAGAATTGCCTTGCCAAAATTCAACAATATGAATGGAAAAGATATAAGTTGGGCTATATATTTGAAAAAGTTTCAACCACATTTTTGAAGTTAGCTTGAGATACAATGGAAAATCATCTAATGGTTTTACACTTTTTGTAACTCCCCAACATTTCATAGATAAGCAACTTCTTAGATGGATGATTCACAAGTGATGAATTAAGATGAAATTAAAACAAGAATAATGTCAATAATTGTTGAGAATAAGATTAGATTGAATGCAATGGGATGATTACAAGACTGGACGTCCTCTCCTTTATATAGGAGAAGGGAGACGCCCTAAGACTTAGGACACAAGTAATCTAAACGGGCTGAAATACAAAAGCCCAATAACTAATTAACCTATTAACTAAATAGGCTAATATAGACTCTCTAACAATAATATGTACTAGATCTATAAGGGAAGTTATGGTAGGATACACTTGAGTTTATTGGTGGCACTTCACATTCAAGTCACATGAAAGCATAGTCACAAATTCGGTATTCGGGATACGTTCGGTTGAGTTGAAAAGTTTGGAATTCGGCAATTATGCGGGAAAATCGGGTAAAAAGCGATCAATGTACGGTCAACTATTTGTGAAAAAGTCGGGAAAAAATCGGAGGATATATACATATATATGTTTTGCACATATATATGCATACATATATTGCATACATATATCTATAACTAATTCTTACATATACATATACATATATTACATACATACACACATAAATGCATGTTCATACACACAAACAAATACACTTGAACTAAGTTAGAGTCTTAATTAGTATAATACAGGAAAAGAACATATAGAATGAGAAAAAACATTAAACGTGGTTAATTAGCAAAAAATACGGGAATAATACGTAATATTCGGGAATTGAGATTTATTCGGGAGTTTCATACGTCTAGGGAAAAGTTCGCATTTTAAACGCGATTTTTTCAAAAAGTCGGAGTATATTGTGACTATGGTGAAAGATTTGGTTCTTGAAACAACAAACCATTTTTCATGTTAAATATCGCATGGATTTCTATTTACACAGCTGGAGCTCTTTTGCATACTTGTAGTCAATTCATTAGAGGACTACAAAACCAATGCGCTTGGATATTTTTTATTATTATTATAGGGTGTGGTTTCTTATAGGCTTAGGATGCATGACCTACATTATAAGTAGTGTTTTGGAGAGTGGGATGTGGAAGGTGGGTAGACCAGATGTTGTAGCCAATTAAGCACTAGCTGGGCACTTAAGCAGGTGCTTTTCTAAAAAAATCATTACTTCTCCAAGAGTCTTCCTCTTGGAGTCCTAAGATCGCAACTGAATTATCGTACACGTCTTTGATTAAATCAATGAATTGGATTGGGCTCCCTTTTTCTCCTAAACCCACAAAAGCAATCCCCTCAATGTTCGATCATAAGCTTTTTCCAAATCAACAAAACCATTTGGAAATCTCTTTGCTCTTTGTACTTTTGGTGAAACTCTTACCAGGAAATTGTACATATACCATATACTTGGATTATAGGAAGAAGGAGGTATTGAGTAGGCTATTACATTAGATACAATGGTCCATACTAAATGGCTATAGAAAAAAAATTGATTAGCAACAGTGCATACCTTGGCTGGTTTGTTATTTGCGCACATATGCAGGGGCACACACTAAAATTCAAATCAACAACTACTAAATGGCACTAAAAATAAAGGTTCATAAAAACCACAGATAGAAGTCAATCACACAACATGCAAAGGAGACCAAGCACTAGTGGGGCTACTAGGCAACACGAACAATGGACATGCCTTATAGTGGCCTGTGGCCTCCTTTGCACAATGAGCTACTTATTCTAGGTAGGGATGGCAGTGGTGCGGATATGGTGCGGTTTATGCCCAAAACCATAACCGCACCACGGTTGAAAATCAAACCATATCTGCAATATATCCACTGTGGTGCTTGATATGATAAATCATGTCTGCACCGCCAAAAAATGCGCGGTTAACTGCACCACACTACAACGAGAATTTTTTTTCATTTCTCTTAATAATATTATACATAAAATATTTCAAGAAAGTGTAAACAGTAAATAAAATAACAAGATAGAAATATGAATCAACAATTTCATATTCATATTACATAATAAAAAACACTAAGTTTTTTGTTCACATGAACGAATGTTCTAACTTTTTTTTGAAAACTATTAAACACAAATATAAGCCTCTCCAACAACACATATATTTTCTCATTCAAAGTTTAAACATCATCCTGTTTTAAAATAGTAAGTCCCCCCACAGATATACATTCTTTTTCTCAAATGACACTATCATGTTTAAGACGATTCCTCAAGTCTCTCTCCCCTATTAAGTTGTCCTCTTCATTTCAAGCATGTAAACTATGATTTTTCCTCTATATATTTATTTTTAATGAGAGAAAAGTAAAATAATATTTAAAATTAAGTGTAATAATATTTTTTCAGAGGGGAAAGTCAAAACTTTTTGCGTGGGAGGATGGTAAAATATTTAAATAATTATGGAGAAAGATGAATAGTAATAATGGATGTAATCATCTCTTCTTGACCCTGTCTTTCTCTCTTTATGTCTTTCTATTTTATTTTCACCTTTTTTATTTTTCTTAATTATATTTTCTCTCAACTAGTAACTATATCCATCTATCAACGCATAATAGGAGTCAGGCTAGAATACACTCGAGTGTATTCGGAGCAAAATACACTCAAGTAGTTTTTCATAATGCAATATTTTTTTCAAAAATCTAATCCGTTGATCTTATTAAACATCTTGTGAATAGCTCATACGCAAAATTTGAGCACATTTGGACATTTATAGGTCATGTTATAAAGACCGCAAAAATTATGCATTTCAAATTAGTTTCGCGCGTCGATTTTGTTGCCCTTGGATGAGTGACTTACACTCTTCCAAATGGGCTCAAAATTTGTATGTAGCCTAGTTATAGTATGACGGTGAAGATCAATGGTTTAGATTTTGTAAAAAATAGTCTTGATATGCAAACACACTTGACTGTATTCGTGCGATCTGTACACTCGAGTGTATTCTAGCCTGACTCCGCATAATAGTTTACTTATATTAGTAAACCAAATTCTCATCTTAATTATCTCTCTCTCATTTTCCAATTGTTGCATGTTTATTCAAGATTGGCATGAAACAGTTCAGTAAAATCTACATAGAATACACTAAATGATTCCACCAACGACAACTATCTACTATCATTATACATATGACTATAAATTTTTTAAAAATACACAGAAATCTGAAGTGCAATATATATAAAAGTAAAACATGAATGGTAATATTTCCATGTGCTAGAGATACATGTATGCTTAGTATTTATACAAAGAGGACAAAACGTGTAGTAATTGCAAAAACTGAAAATTCCTACCTATTTTATACATTAAATGTCATTTAAAAATAGAGATCCAGTAACTGTATGAGAACAACAATAAACAATATGATTTGAATATTATTCTATATACATTTATATACATTTAAATAAATTAACTGCGGTGCGGTTTTTATCCATGGTTATTTTCTCTCAAGCCATAATCGCACCACACCGCGGCTGTTTTAAAAGTTTAAAACCATATCCAGTTATCCACACCATAACCACTTGGTGCGGTTATGCGGTGTAAAATATGGTGTGATTATCTGCGGATATGATTTTTTACAACACCATTGCCATCCCTAATTTCTAGGTTATCACATGTTGCTTCTATCGGTTACTGCTTATCACATACAGAAGAATGGGCAATGGTTTTATCAAAATAAGGGATTGATAACGATTGGGTACAGAGTGGAAAGGACCCCAAGGCCCAAACTAGGTTTCATTTGAGTAGGCAATTTTTGTTTGACGATGAAACTGTTTGGGTGATCTGGAAGGGCATAAAGTGGCTACTTAATCCCAAGTTGCATAGCCTACACTCACGACATCAATTAAGTGAAGGGCACCCAAACTCTTAAGCAGGAACCTAGCATGAATTTTCAAATACTACCTATATTATCCAAATCAATTCAAGTATTGCATATGATATTCAATTTTGAAAAATACTCGATTATAAAAAAGGCTTAAGTGTATGGCGTCACCAACACACTTGAATGTATCTTATCCAATTGTCTACACCATCAGAGTAGATGGTAGAATGTCGTAATCATATGAAATGGGTATTACTTATGAAATGTAGGAGTCTGGTCATATTTGAGAAATATATATTATAAGAAAAGCACGATAACTATTGAATAATTACAAAAGTAAATAGCTATTATTTTCATGCTTTAACATGTGTCTCATTGAATGACTCCTCGAGTGTTCATAAAAATGTCACAGAAAAAGTAATCGCAATTATACTTGTCTCTCTCACACAAAAATGGGAAAATTCTCTATGATTATTCTTTTGTAACTCTTCTATCTAATGACTTGCAAATTTTACATGTAATGTTTAGGCAAAAGCTTAATGTTTCCTCGTTGCTAAATACAATATATATAAGATGAGTTAATATTCTGATAGGAAGGCAAAGACAGTGATAAATTTTTAATCCATTACGATAGTTCATGAAAAATTGATCCATTGTAAGAGTTACTTAAATACCCATAATGTCCTCACCAACTATCTCATCGATTATTTGTCTCTCTCAATATATACACATTGTTCGTGCACAAAATATATCTCTCTCCTCTCTCTTTGCACCCCCCCCCTAATTGAGAGCAGAATGAATAGAAACGAACAAAACTTAATCCTAATAACTTGTTCAAACAAAGAAACTGTAAATAGATCCAATAATTAAGCGTGCCTTCGAATGAGACTTACAAAGCCTATCTAGGTGTTGAAGACTGACAAATGAGGCTGGTAGCCAATGTGGGGCTAGACCACATGGCTTGACAAAAAGATGAAAAAGTAAATAAAAAAAGTAAGCGATGAACAAACCACTATAAAATCAAACTTAAAGTGCATTTGAACGGTGATACCTGCGTATGCAAGTATGCTAAGGTGGTGGCTATCCTGCATCACACACACCATGGCTAAATATTAGCATTTTACACATAAAACATTATTCATTTTGTCTGGATTTTGTTACCAATGTCATTTATAATAGGATAAAAAGCTATGCAAAGTGGTTGAATTTGAGGGTAGTGATCATACTGAAAGCAATTAGATTAGGTTAAGAAAAATTATAATGAGTCCTATATATAGAATGGACTCAAGGTATGGCTGTACATGCAAACCATTATTAGAGAAACTAGACTGGCGCTAATGGGCTTAAGGAAGAGAGGCCCTTTAATCCTATTAAAAAATGAAATGTATTGTTTATTACATTAATACTCAGAGTACACATTGTGTGTTCCCATCTTGCTGCACATGTAGTTGAAAGAGGAAGGTGGAAGCAACTTGGTGAAGATGTCGACAATTCGACTGTCTTCTATCTAGTCTTCACATTTTACATTGCAATCTTCTCGACACATATTAGATCTCGCAGAAAATGACAATCAACCTCGATGTGTTTGGTGCACTCATGAAAAACAACCAAACATGGTTGTTGGCGATATAAATTGCAGCTTGATTGTCACTTTTGAGGGTGGTCGGAGAGGATACAGGAAGACTGGGTTCTTGAAGAATAGACGTCAACCATTGAATCTCATAGCAAGCATAGGCCATGTTCGATACTCTACTTCATTGCTTGAATGATCAATTACTGATTGTACTCCTCCAGTTGATGGGATGACCTCCCAAGAGAAAACAAGCTAGATGTGGATCTCCTAACATTGACATCCCCACCGCAATAAGCATCAACATAAAATGTTAGGGAAATGTCTAGAGAAGGGGCTTTTTATAGAGAAGTCCACATATTGGTGCGCTTTCAGATAGCATAGGATCCTTAAAATCTAAAACCAGTACAAACAAGAGGTTGAGTCAGGTGTTGACTAACCACACTGACTGTAAAGACGATGTTTGGTTATAGTGTGATAAATTTGCTTCCCCACTGTGTGCCCCAATGTTGCTCTAGATCCTTGAAGGACCCCCCCTCACAAAAGACTTTGGTGTGGTAGTCCATTTGAGAGGAAACATGCTTGGAATTGGGCTTGTAGAATCAATAAGGAGATCCATGACATACTTCTCCTGAGAGGGATAGATGTCTTTTGGAGCAAAGAACCTCAATGCCTAAGAAGTAGCGAAATTTCCCAACTCTTTCGTGTGAAAATATGACTTGAGAGTCTTTCAATGTAGAGATCCCTATATTATCAATTCCAGTAATAATGATATCATCAACATAGACAACGAGGATGGCGATACCAGATATGGGCTTGGCATAGAAGAGATTGTGATCGCTGGAAGATATAGAAAATCCCAGTTGCAAGAACTCCACTTAGTTTGTTGAACTATGCCCGTAGTGATTGCTTGAGGCTGTATAGGCAACGTTTGAGTCAGTAGGCTCGGAGTGCTCCCCCTGGTAGTAAAACATGGGAGTTGTTGCATATAGACTTCCTCCTCCAAGTGACCGTGGAGGAAGGTTTTTTTCATATGAAGCTAGAAGAAGGGCCATCTGTTTGAGTGGCAAGAGAGATAACAATTCAGACTAAAGCGATGCTTTAGAGGCGTTCAACAATTGTCAGAATTGAACTTGACAGAGAAGACCCATCGGCGACCCACAATATTCTTGTTTGGGGGTGGCATATGAAGATCCCATGTACCATTCTCCTATAAAGCTGGCATTTCTTCAAGTATTACAACTCCTACTAGGGTGCCGAAGAGCCTCATGGTAGGTTTTTGGGATCTGGATAGAGTTAAGTAAAGAGCAACAATTTTAGCATTGCAGGAAAACCTAGAAAGACAAAAGCTATGAGATATGGTATCGCGTAGGGTGTAAGCACATACCTTTCCAGAGTGCCACAAGACGTGGTGAATCCTAGGAGTTGGACGAGATTGTTGGGTCTTAAGTTGGGTTTTCATCTTTGGGTGCCATTAATAGATTTTCACAAACTCAGAGACAATGGATGTTGGAGGAAGAATGGTAGGATGTGGTGAGGATCAGTGGAAAGAGACTCTACACAAACATGCTCTAAATGATAAGAAAGGTCTAGCTCAAAAAACTTGTTTGGAGGCTAGGGAGAAGGTGAGGAAGGTGTGATGAAGATTTTTTATAATACATTAAATGTAACATCTTCTGAGACATACATGCGTTGGTTACTTAGACTATACCACTTATAACCTTTTTTGAATGGTGGAATATCTAAGGAAATCCATCATTATCGACCATGAATCGAGTTTGTCCACTTTCAGATTAAACCTATGAAAGAAGGCGGTACAACCAAAGATCCGAAGAGGGAGATGATTTGGGCAACTGAGCTAGGAAGATAAGTGCTTGGTTGATGTCCAACAAGTGAAGATACTTGCACTCAATGACCCCATTTTGTTGTAGGGTGTGGGCATAAGATCTTTGATGGACTACCCCATTGTTGGAGCAAAATGATGACATGGAACCTGAGATATATTCTAAAGCATCGTTGATTCAGAAAATTTTAACAAATCTATAAAATTGTGTTAAAATCATTTTATAAAAGGATTTAAAAATGCAAAACATCTCATCACAAGATTTCAACAAATTCTTCCAAGTCATTCTAGAAATATCATTGACAAAGGTAACCAAATAACAAAATTCATTTAAAATTGTGGTTCAAAAGGACCACAAATTTCATCATGAACCAAATAAAAAATAATATTTGAATTTTGTGAGGAAAGGAAATCCTATGATGCTTCCCTTATTGAAAAAATCACATGGAAGATTTTTTGAACTAGATAAAGATGTCTCCAGTTGTTTGAGTTTGCTTAGAGAGGGGTGCCTGCAACGTTGATGAAATGAAGATGCAAACACGAAAGAAGGTAGTTTGTGAAATTCCACCACAAAAGTAGGATGGGTCACCAATTCTAGAACCTAAAGCAATCGTCTTCAAGTTCAGAGGATCCTGTAATACGAAACACAACTATTAAATGTTACGTTGTAGTTAAAAGCATCAATGAGTTTAGCAACAAACATTTAATTGAAGGGAAAATGAGGGATATAATGCATAGATTAAAGCTTAAGTGTAGGTGAAAGATTCACACTGGCACATGGTTGGGCCGTATTAATGGATTTATCAGCAAGTGTGACAAAGGAATTAGGATTATAGAATCCAGGAGTAGAAAGGTGTATCATACTAGTCATGTCACATGTGTTATGGGGCTTCAAAGTCAAGTATCTTGGTAAAATTGAAGGCCGCCATTCAGGCCCTCACATTACCTTAGTTGGAGTTCAGATGCGCCAAAGAGGTCACAATAGCTTGCATAGTCATGGAGTCCCTAGACCTAATCGGGTTTTAGATGCCTACAGAACCTGCTCATATTGTGAACAGAGAATTAGAGTGTTGCAATGTGCAACTTGTGAGAGGAGCAATGTGCTACCTCTCCTTTTACAATAACACAATTGGGAGAATTACATAAGAGTTCCACAGTAAAGAGAAATAACATAATGAGATACTAGGAACATAAAACAACTATATTAACACTCTCCCACAAGCTGGAGCGTACAAATCATGTATTCCCATCTTGTGACTACAACTTTGAAACATTGCTGGACCCAATGGCTTTGTAAGAACATCAACAAGTTGGTGTTCAGATCTGACATGAGTCACCGCTTTCCCATTCTTGATTTGATCTCTGATAAAATGACAATCAATTTCTATATGTTTAGTGCGTTCATGGAAAATTGGATTTTTGGCAACATAGATAGCAGCTTGATTATCACATCTGAGCTCTAGAAGAGATATAACATGAATTTGCAATTCGAAAAGCACGAATATGACCCACTGTAACTCACAACAAGCATGAGCCATTAGTCTGTACTCAACTTCTGTGCTAGAAAGAGTCACACCATTTTGCTTCTTGCTTTTCTAGGAGATAAGATGATTTCCTCGAAAAGTGCAATACCCAGATGTAGACCTTATGTCATTCAAATTACCAGCCCAATCTACATCTGCATAGCAAGTAAGAACCAGAGTAGATGGAGGAGTTTTAGCTCTATAGTATGTGATCCCTTTTTCAGGAGCTCCTTTCAGATACCTCAGAATGCACCGAACTGCTATCCAATGAGAGTGCTTTGGTGAGGTCATATGCTGACTCGCCACTCCTACAACAAGGGAAATGTCAGGATGAGTCACTGTCAAATATATTAGCTTCCCAACAATCTTCCTATAATACCCTGGATCTGAATAATTAGTATCACCAACATTTTCCTTCACATGATAGTCCATAGGAGTAGACACAAGCTTAGATGCACTCATTCATGTCTCATGAAGTAGATCTAGTACATATTTCTTTTGAGACAAATTAGTACATGCATGAGAGCGAAGGACTTCAATGCCCAGAAAATATCTTAATTTTCCTAGATTCTTCGTATGAATGTGCTTCTGCAATCCGTCCTTCACATTCAATATGCCTACATAATCACTACCAGTAATAACAATATCATCAAGATATACTACAATAATAATAGATCCAACAGAAGAACTAGAATAAAAAAAGGAATGATCAGTCAGAGAACGTGAGAAGCCCATTTGTAAAACAATAGCACTGATCTTGTCAAACCAAGCTTGAGGAGACTGCTTCAGCCCATAAATGTCTTTCTTTAACCTACACACCTTCTGACACCCCCCCCCCCCCCCCCCCGAGCAACAAATCTAGGAGGTTGCTCCATGTATACTTCTTCTTGTAGATCCCCATGTAGGAAGGCATTTTTGACATCGTGTTGAAATAGTGGCCAATCAAAGGTGGTAGCCAGAGAGATGAGGATCCTTACATAATTAAGACGAGCCACATGTGAGAAGGTTTCAAAGAAATCAACACCATATGTCTGAGTATATCCTTTTGGCACCAATCTAGCTTTCAATCTCTCTATGGAATCATCTGGATTATGTTACAGTGAATACCCATCTGCAACCCACAATATTCTTATCTGCAGGCAAAGCAGTAAGCTCCCATGTTGCATTAAAAGCAGTAAGCTCCCATGTTTCATTCTGAATAAGTGCAGATATTTCAGAATTCATAGCATGTAACCAATCAACATCCTTCATAGCATCAACATGGCTCTTTAGAAGTATCACAAATCAATCCCAAGAGCAAAAGAGCGAGCCTGTTTAGATAAATTGGACAAACAACAAACACCCGCAATAGGATGTCGAGTAGTACAAATACGAATACCTTTACGGACAACAACAGGAACATTGAGATCGGATGTATCTTTAGGACTCTCTTGAGTAGAGGAAGATGGGAGAGGCCCATGGACTGGTGTCGCTACCTCATCATGATCTGGTCTGCTTCGTCTGTGATACACCTGTGAGTATTGCTGAATTAAAGGAACATCTCTAGATGGCTCTTCGTCATAAGTGATAGGTGGCACTCTCTAACTATATTGTGGTGGAAACACTCCCTCACTGATTGGTGTTGGTGGCACTTCCTCACTTTCACACAATTGTTCCCCCTTGGGAACACTAGAGAAATATGGAGTGAACTCATGGAAAGTGACATTCCTAGACACAAACATGCAACGAAGACTAGGACAGTCACACTTCTAACCCTTATTGGTGTTGGAATACCCAATAAAGAGAGTCTTAATAAACCTGGGAGACAATTTTTCAGCTTTAGGATCATAATTGTAAACAAATGAGGTACAACCAAACACCCTAAGAGGAACAAGAAATGGGTGATCATTAGGAAGTAAAAACGAAAAGGGAGTGCTTCCGTGAAGAACTAGAAAAAGGTTGCCTATTAATAAGAAAACATGCAGTCAGTAAAGCATCCGACCAAAATCTCTTAGGAACATTGGGTTGGAACATGATCGTCCTGGTAATATCGAGGAGATGGCAATTTTTCCTCTCAACCACCCCATTCCGTTGAGGGGTGTGAGGACAGAACGTAAGATGTACCATTCCAACTGAACTACAAAAATCAGCCATAGCATGTTGAACATATTCCAAGGCATTATCAGATTGGAGAATTTTAAAATTGCAATCAAATTGGTCCTTTATTTCTTGATGAAAATGTTTGACAATGGACAACACAAACTCTCGACTCTTCAAAAGATAGATCCATGTCATACGAGAAAAATCATCTACAAAGGAAATAAAATATCGAAAACCATAATAACTGCTTTCTTTTACAGGACCCCATACATCCCTGTGAACTAAATCAAAGGGCAGGAGAGCTCGCTTATTGACACGACTAGGGTAAGACATCCTTATGATGTTTCCTAAACTGCCAGGACTGACACTCTAAAGAGGAGATCTGTGATAAAATTTGGTTTCCACAAACTCTCCAGAGAACGGTGACCATATCTGTCAATGTTCAAAATTTCGTCGAAATTGGCGAAATTTCGCCAATTATTTCGGTACCGATGGCAATCGGATATAGAAACAGCATAACCTCTTGTGACGTACGTAATTTCGCCGGTAAAAAAAAAAATTTCGGCGGTTTTATCAAATTTCGCCGAAACAGGGGGGGTACCGCTGCAAAATGGCCAGTTTAGGCTATTATTTCGCCGATGCGGCTCGGCACGCAGCACTGTGCCGCCGAAATAGAAGACGTGATCTGCAGAGTTGTGCTTAGGCGATTTTGAAGGTTCCAAAGGCTATTTTGAGGCATTTTGAGGTATGTTTTCTCTAATCCTCTTCTTCTTCTCCCCCCCATCTAATGTTCTACCCATTCTCTCTCTCTAATCTCTCCTCCTACTATATTTCTCTCTCTATTCTCTTAGATTCAAGGTACTAGATCTACCAAAAATGGTAAATCTATGCATTAAATCCTTAAATGGTGTAGATCTAAACATGAATCCTAATAAATATCACTAAATTCATAACTTAAACCCGTATTACTACTAAAATCTAATCTTTTTTGCTTAAAAAATCATTTTTTAACATGGAATTGCCTAGATTCATGCTTATATGAACAATATATACTAATATTAACTTAGATTAAGGTCAAAAATGCATTTTGGAGGTAAAAAATTATGTACTTTTTATTATTTTCGAAAAATCAGACTTAATTATTTTTTTCTTTCTATTTTAGTTAAATAAAATGATTTCTAAATACTAGAAATTGCATAAATAATACTATAATAACCTAATATTTGTATGATAAAATACTTAAAATAAGTTAAATGTATTTAGAATAAAGATCAAGTCTTTTTATATGATTAAAAATTATTTTCAGTAATTAAAAAAAGAAAAAATACAATTTAAAAAATAATAATAATTCAATAAAATGTCTTAGCATGATTAATTGATTATACATTTATACTCTACTAGTCTACTTATTTAGTATCATAAATCATTGAAGTAACGCAAACATATTATAAAATTGAGTTTACTCTATTAGTCTATATAATATCATTAAAAGAAATTTCAAAACTTAAAATGGTAAAATAAATTATATTCTAAAAAATTAAGAGACACTAAAATGATGCAATTGTCTTCTAGTTCTACTCTACTTGTACATGTTTGTAAATATGTTACATAATTCATGATTTAAATGTAATGACATGACTCATGAGTGTTTTTCTTTATTCTTTATATTTCGCAGGTGATGGCGAATTCTTCTAGCAATGGTTCATCTGATGGTGACAGAGATGTGGGTGCTGGGAGGGGTAAGAACCAAGCTGAAGCTGGTAAAAAGGGTCCAAATCCTGATTTTGCATGGGGGCATTGCCAACCCATGGGTGGTCATAGACATCAAGTGGTTTGCAACTACTGCGACAAAAAGATTGGAGGTGGAGGAATTACTAGGTTCAAGGCACACATTGTTGGTGGGGATAAGAATGTGGCCAAGTGCAAGAAATGCCCTCAAGGAGTGAGGGATGACTTTATTGAAATGATGAAAGCTAAGAAAGAAACACGTCAGCAACAGAAACAATTAGACCAACTGTATGTGGATACCTTGTTTGGTTATAAGGGAGGACATGGTTCGTCTGCTGAGGAGGACTCTGATGTAGAATATCCCCCAGATTATGACACCCCCCAAGCCCGACGCATGTTTAGGAGGGCCCTGAGAGATTCTAAGAGGTTTGCATGGGAAAAACAACAACATGATCAGTATAGAAGGGGAATTGGACCGTCTGCTTATGAAGTTGGTGGTGGTAGTCGGGGTTCAGGGAGAGCTGTAGTTGATTTAACTGAGGATGACATGCCATCTGGTCAGGTGAAAAGAAAGAAGGGAGGCATTCCTTCATTGTTCAGATCTGCTAGTACTGCAAGAGGAAGGTTGGGCTTAGATGCTGAAGAGCCAGGTATTAGAAAATCTCAACCAGCTCAACAGAGGTTGAAGGATATGTTCTCTGGAGCGAAGAATAAAGTTGGAAAAGCCGTGGGAAAGTTTTTCTTTGCACATGGGATCCCAGCACATGCGGCGTCTGAGCCATACTTGCAACACCTCTTGAGGACTGCGGGGGCAGCTGGCCCGGGTGTGAAAGCCCCAACTGCATATGAGTTGATGAATGTTTACCTTCCTCAACAGAAAGAAGAGATCCAGAAGTGGATTGATGAAAAAAAGGAGAGGTATGAATGATATAATTTATGATTTTTTTTATTATATGAAAATTAGTGTTGAGAATTTGAGATTCATTTATTTATTGCATTACAAATTGTAGGTGGTCTGAATATGGAGTTACGCTGATGTGTGATGGGTGGACATCGGGTAACCGAAAGCAAATAATCAACTTTTTAGCATACTGCAATGGTTCCACAATTTTCCTTGGTTCCGTTGATGCATCTGATCAAGTTCGGGATAGTAAGTACATCAAGAAGCAGATGAAGATATTTCTGAAAAATGTTGGGGTGGAAAATGTTGTCCAAATAGTGACAGATAATGGGCCAAACTTCAAGAAAGCTGGGAAAGAGTTAATGAAGCAATATCCAATATATTGGACACCTTGTGCAGCCCATTGCATCGACCTGATGCTGAAAGATATAGGTAATTCAAAATTTCAAATTCTATTACTTATACCTTCAAGATATATCATATATCTATGACTCTATTAATATAATCACTTAAGATTTAACCATCATTTCCATGTTTGAATTATTGTAGGGGGGTTGAGTCATGTGAAAGCAGTGGTTACTGAAGCTAGAACCATTACAGGTTTTATCTACAACCACTCATTCTTATTGGCAGCAATGAGGAGGAAGGAATATTGTGGTGGTGACTTGATTAGGCCTGGAGTCACAAGATTTGCTACTCATTTTTTAGCACTTCAGAGCCTTAAGGGAAAGAGAGATGGATTGAAGAAGTTATTTGCTGGTGTTGAGTGGAGCTCAATGAAGGAAAGTAGAACAACTCTGGGAGCAAAGATAGAAGAACTTGTAAATAATAGGAGTTTTTGGGATAAGATAACAAATCTGTTGAAAATAATGGAGCCAATTGTCAAAGTGCTGAGGTTAGTAGATGGAGATAAGTCACCCACCATTCCGTGGTTGTATGAGGCCATTGAAAAATTAAAAGAGACCATAAAAGTAGTGGCTCCCCGATCTCATGCACAATATTTATATATTATTAAAAAAAGATGGGACAACATGTTAATGCATCCTTTGCACAAAGCTGGTGAGTTACTTGTGACTTATAACTTGTTATTCATTATATTGGAATAAATGTGTTGCTCTCTCTCTAAATGCATGCTTATGCATCTTTACAGCACATTATTTGAATCCACGATTCCAGTACAAATACAAATTGGGTTCAAATAGTGTCTTCATTTCAGCAATAAAGGATGTGACAAATAGACTTGTTACAACATCTGAGGAGAGACTGACTATAATGAATCAGGTTTAATTCAGACCTTACACCATTTTATTATGTAATACATAATTTTATTATGTAATTAGAATTGCATCCTAAAATTCTGCTTATTTTCCTTATATGCAGCTAAGACAATTCAGAGAAGGGTTGGGCTGTTTTGCGCATCCAAATGCTGTTCAAGATAGGGATAAAAGCATTCCTTGTGAGTGGTGGTTGTGGCATGGCACAGGTTGTCCCGAGCTACGAAGAATGGCTTTGAGAATTCTATCACAAACAGCTGCTGCTGGTGGATGTGAGAGGAATTGGTCCACGTTCAACCTTATTCACAGTAAAAGAAGGAATAGACTTGGGGTTGCTCGTTTAAACGACTTGGTCTTCGTCCACTACAATATGAGATTGAGGGCAAAAGATCTTAGAGAACCAGAGTTCAGAGAAGTGGATCTCTCAGTTGTGCATGATCCCATTGATATTGCGTACACCTTTGCCGGCGCCGATAATAATGATGAAGATCCATTGCAAGAATGGATGAATGAGATTGGTGGTGCCCCAGTTTTAGATGGAGCTACGGGTACGCCAGATGCAACACTTGAAGAAACTTTTGAACCTGCTCGTGCTGAAGATCAACAAGAAGCACACGATGACCGCAGCCCCGTTCAAAGACTAGAGGAAGAGGATGCACATTTAAATGATGACATGGACATTGAAAGTGCTGTGAATGCTGAACTTGGTGGTGCTGCTACTAGATCTGGTTCCAAAAGCAAATCTTCATCATCAAAGTCTCCTTCTGCTAGTGATGATGACAACAATGACGATGACAATGACGATGGTCAAGGAGGTGGAGGTGGTGGTGGAGGTGGTGGTGGCATTGAAGGATGGGAAGGATATACAAATGAAGATGATGATCGCCCTTATGTCACTGGCCCAAGGGCTGAATTTGCACCACCTGACCCTACTCAAACTCAATACCCAACAGCTCAAAAGACATATAACAGAAAGAAAACTCGAGGTCATAAAGAGTATAGTGGTTATTTTTCTGACTTAAATGAATCCGTATCGGGTTTGAGTATTTCTGATAAGGAACCATCATCTACTCTTGCTGATAGTATTTTTGGATTTGGACCTTCACAACCACAACCAGAACCACAACCACAACCCCTAACACAACAACAACCTCCTTATGGTTCCTATGGCTATGGAGAATCTGGTGTTGCTTATACTCCTTCTGGATATGATGCTAGTGGTGGTTATGTTTTCCCAGCCTATGGCTATGTTTTACCTACTGAAGGTGCTAGTGGTGGTTATCTTTTCCCAGCCTGTGGCTGTCTATGGTGGCGAATCTGGTGCATCATCATCATTGCCTCCTACAGTTCCTAGTATTGACGATCAGGAGAAAGATCTTATGGAATTTTTTCCAAAACATGGGATGCTGAAGAATGTGTATGGTCAAATATATTTAGACCATGTTGAGACATACAATAGCGTCTATAGGCATCATTTGAGCTGGAAGGATTATGTAGATCGGATTAATGAAGTTGTGTATGGACAACCACAACCACAACAACAACCACCAAGACACTCAAGCTTCAACTAGTGCAGTGTGCAGGTATGGAGTGCAGTGTACTACAATAATGTATGGAAAATTGGGAATACTATTATTATTGCATGTTTTTAAGTTTCTACTTCATAAACTTGGATTGTATACTTGTAGACTTGTAGTAACTACTAACTAGTAAGTTCTAATTGAAGTTGTAACTTGTAAGTTTTGATTTCCTTGAGTTAATACTTACTCATAATCAGATGATCAGATCAACATTGCTTCGGTACAGCGGCAGCCTGTCATCCCACCTAGATGTCCTACCATACTAGACCATATTTTCTTTGCACATGTTTGTGTCATTAAGTCTATATATCGTGCTTGCAAACTATAATGACTCAACTAATTCATTTCACTATCAAAATTGACATCGAAATCCCCATCGAAATCCCCATCGAAACAGTTTAGCTTTCTTCACTCACTCATGAGGAGACCCCCCCCAAACATATCCAATATGAAATATTATTGCATATTTGAGTAGATCTAGACTAGTAGATGCTTCTGGTAAAATTTCATCAAATAACTCGTTAATTTGGCCGTCGAAACGCCAGGAACGCATCTGTCGAAATTTCTGTCGAAATTTGTCGAAATTTCTGTACCTGTGGCCACCGAAACGGCGTCGAAATCGGACATTTTCTTCCTTGATATCTGTAGTACCACATGAAGGGAGAACCACTCGAAAGGATAGCAGGAGCCAGAGCAGCAGAAACCTGACGAGGCAGACTTGCACCATGAAAGAGGTAGAGATCACCTTTCCTAGGCCCCCACCAATCGTCCTCATACTCTCGAGATCCTGTAATACAAAACAAGGATCAAACGTCAGTGTACATTTCACAATATCAATTAATTTGGCAACAGATAGAAGATTGAATGGAAATTCAGGCACATAATGTACAAATCTAAGGTCAATCATAGGGGTAAGAGAAACATATTCACTGGATAATACTTTCCGCACAGATCCATCAAATGTCACAGACTGATGCGGGATATATGAGTCAATGGAGTGAAGCAGTTTCCTCATACAGTCATATGCTACGAAGCTCCAAAATCAACCACCCAGAAAGGAGAATAACTGGAAGCCAGGAAAGAAGAAGCTGGATTACCACTTGTAGAAGCCAAGTTAGCTGAAGAAGATGCTCCCATGTTCAGATGCTGAGTGGCCAGAATAAATCTATTATATTCTTCCTTGGTAAGAGTGATACCAGGGGCTCCAGAAGTAGAAGTAGGTGTAGTAGTAGAAGTAGGTTCCGACGACTCATTGTCTCCAGTAAAGTGGGCTGTCCCAGCAGGTGGCACAACAGGTCTTCCCTGTTTCTTCTAACACTTCTCAACAATATGTCCTGGACGACCACATAAGGTACACTTGGGCCTGGTGGACCCTCGTCCAACACCTGTACATCCTCTAACTGCAGCAACAATGGATGCCTGAGATTCACCAAAGGAAGGAGCCACAGTAGATTGTATAGGTTCAAAATTGGATTGCAGAATCCAGGAGTAGGCCTCCTCTAAGCTAGGAAGTTTATCTGTAACCAGAATAACACTCCGTCCAGAACTGAAAGAAGGGCTCAGCCCAGATAAGAACTTCGATGTGACCAGGTCATCTCTATCTTTGACCAACTCTTGAATAGTGACAGGATGATAAAACTCAGCTCTTGGGCAATAGACTGAATTGTCCCTAAATATTCTTCCAATGATCTATCTCCTTGTCGCTCTTCAAAAAGACGATCATATATAATGAATTGACGCAGGGCATTCTTCTCTTGAGAGTAGTGCTTCTTAACAACATCCTAGATCTCCTTCGAAGTGGAGTAGAACATGAATCTAGCGGCAATACCAAGCTCCATACTCCCCCACAACTATGTCTTCACCAGGCTGTTATTACGCTTCCACTCTGCATATCAGTTGTCAGTGGTGGCTGGAGGATCAGGGTCAACGTGCTTCGCCCTATCTCAGGACTCTAGCACGGTATGGACATCATTCATCCATAATAGAAAATTCTTCCCATTCAACTTGATAGAAGGAATTGGTGGCACATCATTGTAGACAACAGAAGCTTTATTGTCCTCCATAACTCAGTCGTGATAATGAGATGATGACGGAGAGATACACGTCTCGTCGACGAATGATGTGACGAAGAGATACGTGTCACGATAAGAAAAGGAGTGACAAAGAGATACACGTCATGATGAGAAGAGGAGTGATAGAGAGATACACGTCACTCTACGAAAGACGAGATGATACGTTTCTGGCGCATCAACATCATCCAAGCGAATATTTCCTAATCACACATGGAGGAGATGTGATTAGGAAGTCTCTACGCAGACGCAGACTGCTTGATTTGGAATTTTATAGCTTTGTTGGAGAGATTCGAAGATGCCCCCACCTCCCAGCCGAAGATCCGACCTCGATTGCCCCCCAGCGGAGGCCTGCCCGACGACGGCTGGTGGTGGTTAGGGTTAGGGCCGACTGCTACGCTTCCCTTGGATCGGACTGCTCTGATACCATGTGAACATAGAATTAGGGTGTTGCAATGTGCAACTTGTGAGAGGAGCAATGTGCTACCTCTCTTTTTGTAATAACACAAATGGGAGAATTACATCAGAGTCCAAAAGTAAAGAAAATAATATAATGAAATACTAGGAATATAAAACAATTATATTAACACATTTTGTCTAAGAAATGAGGACGAATGAGTAATCTATTGCCTGTGCCTGTAGGGAAGATTGTGCTTCTGGTAGCACTTTTCCCCAAGATGACTTAGTTTGTTGCAGAAAGTACACTTGGATCTAGGAGCATCTCTAAGTCCTCATGCTCGACCTCGAGTTGCGGAAACCATGGCTAGCTATGAGTTTGGTAGAATGGTAGAGTTGTGTTCTTGGTAGATATCAATTTTGTTGTAGACGAGAATACGCATCCTTTAGGGAAGGGAACTGATGTCTTGCTAAAACAACACTGTGAATAGGAGCAAAGGTTGAAGGCAAACATTTGAGGAATATGTATTGATGAGGCGGGTACACTCCCTAGTCTATTCATCAGAGGTGACAAGCTACGAGAAGTTGACTGTTGTGACAAGAGGATTATCACATCATAGTACCCATCCAATCACTTGTCCCCTTGGTTCAACAAAGAACTCATCCCAGATCTTGTAGACGTGAGTGAAGTGGTGGCGAGCATCTTCCCACAAGTCCTTGCCATTCCTGTGAAACATGTATTTGGAGGTGATTGATGGCTCCATATTGTTCCATAGTCAATCATTGACTTGGTTATTTCCTCATTTCCACTCAGGGTTGTCCTTGGTAGACTTCTCAATGAACTTCAAGGTACGTCTGGATTCAATGTAAGATTGAATTCTCTAGAATATGAGACTAATTGTCTTATTATTGAGATAATAAAAACAGAGTACAGTGGTTCTCTTTTATAAGACAAGAGAAAGACACATGGTTTAGATATAACCAATATGGGATAAAACAAGACAAGGAAAAGAGAAAAATAGACTAAGTAAAAACACAGGAAAGTCTATATACTAATACTCCCCCTCAAGCTGGAGCATAGATGTCAATCATGCCCAGCTTGGATGTCATATCAGTGAAGCGCTTCTTCGGAAGAATCTTTGTGAAGATATCAGCAATCTGCTCATCAGTATGAATGTAAGGGGTAGAAATCTGACCAGATAGAACCGCCTCACGAACAAAGTGACAGTCCACTTCAATATGCTTCGTGCGCTCATGGAAGGTAGGGTTGCTAGCAATGAAAGTGGCTGCCTTATTGTCACAATACATAGGAATAGCAGATGAATCAGAAAAACCAAAGTCCTTCAGCAGGCTCCGAATCCAGAATAGCTCACAAGTAGTATGTGCCATGGCACGATACTCAGCTTCAGCACTAGAGCGAGCAACTACAGACTGCTTCTTGCTTCACCAAGTCACAAGGTTACCTCCCACAAAGGTACAGTAGCCAGAAGTAGACCGACGGTCAACCTTGCTGCCAGCATAATCAGAATCAGAATAGCCAAGGAGTTTGCAATGCCCATTTTTTTTGCAAAGTAGACCTTTTCCAGGAGAACTTTTCAAATACTTCAGAATATGACAGACAACACCCCAATGGCATTGTCGAGGCTTATCCAGGTAGCGACTAACCAATCCAACTGCAGCAGTGATATCAGCCCGAGTAACAGTAAGATATATGAGTTTCCCAACCATACGTCGATACTGCTGATTGTCAGGGTAAGCAGGAGACTCCTCATCATCCCAGTTGATGTTGGGATCCATAGGTGTGCTAGCAGGTTTCGCACCCAAAAGACCAGATTCAGATAAGAGATCCAGGACATACTTCCGTTGAGATAAGCAGAGACCAGAAGAAGATCGGGACACTTCTATCCCAAGAAAATACCGAAGTGAGCCAAGGTCCTTGGTAATAAAGTGTTTCTCCAGATAGCGCTTTGTAGACTGAATACCAACAGAATCGCTGCCAGAGAGAATAATATCATCAACATAGACAATAAGAATAACAATACCCGCAGAAGTATTTTTCACAAAAACAGAGTGATCAGATTGGGAACGTCTGAAGGAAAATTGCTGAAGAATATTGCTGAGCTTGTCAAACCACGCTCTAGGGCTCTGGTTCAAGCCATAGATAGCCTTTTTTAGCCTGCAGACTTTGGAAGCCTCCCCCTGACACACAAAACCGGGAGGTTGTGACATGTATACCTCTTCATGAAGATCACCATACAGGAAAGCATTCTTGACATCAAGTTGATACAGAGGCCAGTCAGAATTAATAGCAACAGAAACCAGAATCCGGACAGAGTTCAGGCGCGCTACTGGAGAGAAAGTTTCAAAGTAGTCAACTCCATAGGTCTGGGTATACCCCTTTGCCACAAGTCGCGCCTTAAGTCGTTCGACAGTACCGTCGGGATGGTATTTGACAGTGAACACCCATCGGCATCCAACTGGAGAGCAATCAGCAGGTGGCTCAACTAGGGTCCAGGTATGACGATCAGTAAGAGCCTTCATCTCTTCTTCCATAGCCTGACGCCACGCAGGATGGCTAAGAGCCTGAGCAGCATTCTTTGGTACAGATATCGCAGACAGAGCCGCAGTGAAGTTAGCAAAATTAGCACTCAAATTATCAGTAGAGCAGAAATTTCCAATCGGATGCATAGTGCAGGTACGGGTCCCTTTCCTCAGACTAATAGGAATATCAAGATCAGAAAATACCTGCGAGGATGGTTGATCTGGCACCGAGGAAGAGGACGATGGAGGGGCCATGGAGGGAGCTGTCGGCTTCGGTCTTCTTTGATAAACTTTCAGAGGTGGCTTTTCAATCAGATCCTCAGAAATAGCAGGTACATCGTCCATCACAGGCAAAGGTGTATCAGCAAGTAAATCGGAAGTGAGCGCAGAACCACCCGTGGAGTAGAAAGGCATATGCTCAAAAAACACCACATCCGCAGAGACAAACCACTTTCTAGAAACAGGATCATAGTACCTATATCCTTTCTGAGTGCGAGAATATCCCAGAAAAATACACTTAGTTGCTCTAGGATCCAATTTAGTAAGGCCAGGCCGAAGATTTTTAACAAAACAGGTGCTCCCAAAAATGCGAGGCGGGACAGAGAAAAGAGATGCATCGGGAAACAGAATCTGAAAAGGAATCTGATTGCCGAGCACAGAAGAAGGCATGCGATTAATTAGGTAGCAGGCAGTGGCTATCGCCTCGGGCCAAAAAGCTTGGGGAACATGATAGTGAAAGAGAAGGGTACGAGCAACCTCGAGAAGATGACGATTTTTGCGTTCAGCAACACCGTTTTGTTGTGGGGTGTAAGCACAAGAGGTTTGATGGATTGTGCCCTGGCGACGACAGAAAGAGCTAACAGATGTTTGCATGAATTCCAAAGCATTATCAGTACGAAGAATTTTGATAGGCTTAGCAAATTGAGTGCGTATCTCAGTAAAAAAGTCAGTAATTTTTTCAAGGATAGTGGATCTATCTTTAAGTAAAAACAGCCAGTTAGTTCTAGAAAAATCATCAATGAAGTTCAGAAAATATCTAAAACCGGAAGTACTAGTAACAGAGCAAGGACCCCAAACATCAGCATGTATAATATCAAAAGGTGCTGTAGAGCTGATACAATTTTTTTTTGAAAAAGTAGCACGAGTTTGCTTGCCAAGCTGACAAGTTTCGCAATGAAAATCAGAACTAACTATATCTGGTAACACGACTTTTAATTTGCCAATAGAAGGGTGTCCCAATCTATAGTGCCACTGGATGTCGGTCACCGATGATGTCAGATATGCAACTGTCTTTGGCTCGTCCAGGTAGTAGAGTCCATCCGGTCCCTCATGGCCCGAACCAATCGTCATCCTCGTGCGCAGATCCTGAAATAAAACACCATCCGGATCAAATGTAATTGAGCAACGAAGGCTCTTCACAGTTTTACTTACAGACAGAAGATTAATAGGAAACTTCGGGACATAAAGTGTAGAGCGCAGAGGCAGACAACCAGTAGGACAAATATCACCAATGCCAGTAACAGGGGATTTAGAACCATCAGCTAAGGTAACAGGAGGTATAAAAGAAGTCTGCTGCAGTTTAGAAAATAAAGCAGGATTGCCAGATATATGAGAAGTCGCACCAGAGTCAATAACCCAGGAATTTTTACCAGCCGTAGTCAGAAGAGCAGCACTGCCAGTATTTGAAGCCTCAGTAGAAGACGCCAGCCGAGCTTGTAGGAGTTTTTCAAACTCAGAGCGGATCCAGTCAGCCGTCGGCGGAGCAGGTTCATCAGTTGTCACTTTGTTGGCCCACTCAGGTTTGCCATATTTGATCCAACACTTGTCTTCATTATGGTTGGTACGTTTGCAGTGAGTGCAATAGCGGGATTCAGCTTGATCGGATCTAGTTCCACGACCAGGAGCAGAGAACCGTCCTCCGCGACCACGACCTCTACCACGGCCACGACCACGAAAGGAATCACCAGAGCGGACAGCAAGAGCAGCACCGTCAGAGGTGTCAGGCACAGGTTGAGACACAGAGGGTAGACGCTGAACCCATTTGAGAACATCACGGAGAGTAGGCAAAGGGTCGCTGGAGAGAATCTGGTCCACAACACCAGCGAAGGACGCAGGTAGGCCGGCGAGGAATTGAACTAACATAAGTTCATTCCGTTGTCGGTGCACTTCTTCAATATCAGCAGTCAGAGGGTGATATACCCAGAACTCATCCCAGAGAGCACAGCAGGAGTTGTAGTAGTCCTCCACGGAGTCGGTGGTCGAATACTCCTGTTTGGCAAGCTGTTTGAATATCTCGAAGACCTTCTTCGGATTCTGCTGGTGAGAGTAAACATGGGAAAGCTGATCCCACATTTCTTTGGCAGTCTGAAGTCGAAGCAAGGACTGGCTGATTTTTGCTTCAACACTATTCACCATCCAGGTCATGACCCCATACTCCTCTTTGGACCATAGATCATAGGCTTGTTTGGTTTTCTCATCAGCGTCTGCAGCAGGAAGATCAGGGCCCTTGGTAGTCAGGTGAGAGTAGCGTCCTTGGGATTTGACATATAACTCGAAGGAGGCAGCCCATAGATGATAGTTGGAGTGATCCAACTTCACCGTAGTAACACAGAGAGTGCGCGGCGGGAGATCGGAAGTCGCCATCGCAGCAGTAGCAGAAGAAGAGAAGCAGCACAGGCACAGATCCAGACAGAAGTCAGCAGCAGTAGTAGACAGCAGTAGAAGTCCAACACATGGACTAGTAGCAGTAGATAGGAGATCCGAGCATGGACCTCAGAAAACCCTTATAGGGCAGGAAAAAGGAAACAGAACCTACGCCAACATGGAGAAGAGATCACTCCACCATGAGGCGTAGGCAGTCAGAGCCGGAAACTGGTTTTTAAGCCTTCAACGTGCCAGACTGGAAAGTGACCGGTCTGTACGTAAGCTTGTCGGAAAGGAAACGGAGACCGAAGAGAGAACCTGTGGTTGTCTAAGCCACAAGGAAATATGTGCTTAGGGTACGGAGGTTAGAGGAGAGGGAAAGGGTGGTGGTTTGTGGCGGTGGTGGCTGTTTGCAGCAGGGCCGGCCGGCGGCAGGTCAGGGGGGGGGTCGGCGGCGGGTGGAGAAGGAGGGGGGGGGGCTGGCGGCGGGTGGAGAAGGGAGAGGGGGGTGGCGGGGTGGGCGGAGAAGGAGGAGGGGGTGGCTGGGGAGGGCGGAGAGGGGAGAGGAAGTGGCGGCAGCAACAACCGGTGGAGGAGGTGGCCGGCGGCGTGAAGCAGGTGGGTGGCGGCTGGGGTAGGTGGGTGGCGGCTGGGGTAGGGTTAGGGAGAAAGGGCTAGGGTGGATCGGGTGGCTCTGATACCATCTAGAATATGAGACTAATTGTCTTATTATTGAGATAATAAAAACATAGTACAGTGGTTCTCTTTTATAAGACAAGAGAAAGACACATGGTTTAGATATAACCAATATGGGATATAACAAGACAAGGAAAAGAGAAAAATAGACTAAGTAAAAACACAGGAAAGTCTATATACTAATAAATTCAATCTTCATACAGAGTAAGTAGTTCTCTTTATTTAATTTGATAATGGAGGTAGGAGCATTTTCATTGTAAACGATTGTCTGAGGTGGTTCCTTGTCATCAAACATGATTGAAGATGAATGACATCGGTAGGATAATGGTGGATGAAACATGAAGGATCACTCGTAAGAAGCACGATAATGATAAGGATGCCAATCAGATACTAGGCTATGCACTATCATAGGATAGAAGGGATGTGATAGGAATTATGAGGGAGTACCTAACTTAGAAGCACTCACCCATGCACGTAGGGAAGGTGCACCGGGAGGTAGAAGTGACGAGATAGAGCCCTGGTTAGCTTACAACAATTTAATGAATCATGGGGCTCAGTTACAAACTTACATCGATTTTATAAATCACCACAACCTTGCCGCAGTTAACAAGATTTCATTATGGTGCCGTTGGACAGACTGAGATGACGGACCCTCATTCAGAGGGAGGCAGATGGGCTAAAGATGCACACTGCTCCAGGAAGGAGAAGTGGCAGCTGGCTGAGCTCCCTTGGAGGTCGATGCGTTCTTTGCTCCCGTTATGGGGCTATGACAGCGTCTCCCGTGGGGGTCAACTGCTTGCGGCTCTCCTCCTAGAGTGTTGCAGTATCCACTATTACTGCTGCCTGGACAGGTGGTGGCGGCTGCTACCCTCCCTTGGTGATGGCGGCTGCTGTCCTCCCTTGGTGATGGCGGCTACCGCTGATGGCTACTATTGCCTTTTGTGGGCGGTAACAATTGCTTCCTGGTGGCTGATGCGGCGGCCCTACCAACGATGGTGTGCTACCACTAGAAAGGAGGAAGGCGGTGGTGGTTGGCTTCTCCCTTGACGGCTGTGGTGACTCCCTGGGTGGCTGCTGTTGTTGCTTTGAGGGGCGGTTGCTTCCTTTAAAAACTCTTGAAGATGTTCTGATACCATGTGATTAGATCAAGAGCAATTAGATTAGGTGAAAACGGAGTTACAATGAGTCCTATATGTAAACTCGACCCAAGGTAGTATGTACACATGGATCATTATAAGATATTAAGATAAGCTAGACTGACGCTAATGGACTTAAGTAAGAGATGCCTATTAGTGTTATTAAGATATATTAAATATAATTGCTTTATAATGCAAACAGGGATAATTTGTATCTAAACCTGAAAGTAAAAAAATCCCAACATGTATTAGTTAGTGGAAGCGAATGATCAAATCTGATATGTGTACATGCTATCCTATTATGTAAAATTAGATGTTTAATCATGGTTCTCTAATTAATTGTGTATTTGGAGTTCTGAACCCAATCCAAATGATCAAAATTTAAAATTTCTTACTATCTTCATTATTAATTCTCTTTAGTTTTGACCTTCTATAAACAACCAGACATAAACATATGTATCATATTTGTTGTTTATCCTTGCATATATAAATATGTAAACTTATTGTATATCTTTTATTTATGGATTTTGATAGTGTACTTTTATCCTAACCGATATTTTAAAAAGCGGGAAGCGGGAGGCGTGCGGATGGGACCTTGTAGCCGATTAAGCGGCAGGCGGGCGATTAAGCGGGTGATTTTCGAAAAAGCGGATACTTAAAAACTTATATATTTATATACAAAATTACATATATGTGTATATAAAAAATATATTTCTAAGGAAATCAGTAATACTAACCAGTAGTATCAATTACTAATGAACGAAATCTACAAGAATGTCAGTAAAATCAGTAAAACCATTAGAAGTATAATAGAGTAATATGATATTTACTTGGATATATTACAGCAGTACCCTATTATATACAACTTACATACAAAGTTTGCATTCTAAAGTAGGACTAGGTATATCATAGAACATTTAATGTATACAAGCTTCATATATTATACTCAATACTACTTGGATTATATAATTAATTAACATTACATGCTTGCAGCAACATTTTTTTAAAAAAGCGGGGAAAAAATGGGAAAAAAGCGGACAAAAAACGGGGAAAAAGCGGGCGTTTTTTGAAAACCCGCTCAAGCGGGCGCTTAAGGGCGATATTAGGCGGATGGGCTTTGCTGCCCGCTTAAGCGGCCAGGTGGCCGTTTTTTAATTCATTGATCCTAACCAATGTTTTAAAAAGCGTAAAGCGGTAAGCGTGCTGACAACACTTTGCAATTGCCTAAGCGCAAGCGAGCGATTTTTAAAAAGTGGGCTTTAGTCTTCCTATATACTTCTATGCAAAATTACACATATATGTATATAAGTACTATCTTTTTGAAACTGTTATACATATCTAAACACCAAGGTATCAGAAAGTGGGAAGCAGGTGGCGTGCGGACAACACTGTGTCACCGATTAAGCGGTAGGCGGGCGATTAAGCGGCCGATTTTTGAAAAAGCGGGTGTCTAAATTTTATATATTTTTATACAAAATTACATGTATGTGTATATAAAAAATATATTTCAAGGAACTTCGATGCATATCTAATCAGAAAATCAGTAATTACCTAAGTGTTCATCAATACTTTACTATGAATCAGTATCTCTAATCACTAAAATCAGCAGGCAGATCAGTAATTTGTAAATAACAAACTATGAATTATTGATTTAAAGTAATCACTAAAGTAATACTAACCAGTAGTACCAATCATTAATCACTGAAAGCAGCAAGGAAATCAGTAAAACTAATCATGCATTAGAAGTATAATAGAGCAATATGATATTTTACTTAGATGCATTACAGCAGTAACCAATTATTACAGCTTACACACAAAGTATGCATTTTAAATTAGGACTAGCTATATCATAGAACATTTAATGTATACATATATTATAGTCGACACTACTTGGACTATGTAATTAATTAATGTTAGATGCTTACATTAGTATTTTTAAACAAAGCGGGCAAAAAACGGGTGGGGCGGGCAAAAAGCGGGCGATTATGTTCAAAATGCTTAACCGGGCGCTTAGGGGCTAAATTAGGCGGACGAGGGTCTTGGCCGATTAAGCGGCCGCCTGGGCCATTTTTTAATTCACTGCTAAACACTCTACACAACAATATAAACACTCAAATAGTTTATAACACAACTATAAACAAATGATTAAAGATATTTTATATAGTAAACAATATACTTGTCTCAGATAAAACACCCTAAACGACTATAAAACAATAAGTGTACGTACATGATAAAAACAAAAATTTGCATCACATGTTTACATAGCTAAACAATAAACAATAGACTAACATAGATACCTAACTAACTTATTGTTACATTTGCATCAATTAGTCATACATTACAGCAGATCAAAGTATGCATTCTAAATTAGATAATAGTTACATATAATTTACTTGGTTACATTACAACAACACCCTACTATTACAGCTTACATACGTAGTTTGCGTTCTAAATTAGAACTATGGCCTATTATATAAGATTTAATGTATATAGGTTTAATATATTATAGTCCATAGTACTTGGACCATATAGTTTACTTAATGTTACATGCTTACAATAGAATTTCAAAAAGCGGGTAATGTGGGCAAAAAGTGGTCTCTTTTTTTGGAGCAATTAATTGCTGCTCAGGTGGTAATTTGATCGGTCGGTGGGCTGGGCTGCTTAAACGCCCCGTCAGGCTGTTTTCTAATTCACTAATGCTTACTTAAATGGCAATTAGCCAATAACATTTCTGTCAGAGTAAATGGAAGGCTGATCCATATATTGCATTAGATAAACCCTACCCCTATATATGGTGGGGGGGGGAGCATACAGACTTAGACAAACCCTAATGAGCTACGACACACTTGGGACCATATTACAAACTGAAAAAAAAAAGTAAAATAAATAAACAAAATAACTCTCAACAACCCCCCTTAAGTTAAGAGCATGGGTGAAACACATGTCCAGCTTGCCAAGATATGACTCATAAAAAAACATACAAGATAGCAACAAACCCCATAAAAATATGCTCTCCCTGAATCTCATAATACAAATACTCAAACACACCCCTGTGAGAAGATAACACAAGATAAGCAACAAGCAAGTCTTCTCGGCCCTGTAGTAGATAGTGCAAAGGTAATAACAAACAAGCTGACTCCTCGTAAAGCACATAATAGTAAAGCCAAAGTAGATAGTTGAAGCACCTCCCAATAAAATAAAGTAGCATTTCGAGTAGTAAATAATATGTGTACAACGGTCTCCATCTCAATTGTTGACATTGTGGTTCAGACTTCAGATATTGCTGGGTCACAACAAATAGTAGTCGATGCGCATACACAACACGATCAAAGACTCAATGTCCAAAAAGAACACGGGCAAGCCAAAGAGTGTTTCAGCACAACAACTGAAAGTCAACATGCACAAGGCACGAACATCAACATGCAAGTAAAGCACATACACATAGCAAAATAGTAGAGTCGACGTAGCAGGATTGAATGATCACATGCGCAATAGCAAATTTTAAGATGTCAATAGTAGAAGAAATGAAACTCTAGATACTAAGCTCTCTAAGAAGCATATAGCACTACAAACTTCAAGATGCAAATAGCAATAGTTGAAGTCCACAAGCTCTCAATATAGTAGCAATAAAGATCTACAAATATATACATCAACAATGAAGATCCACAAATGTATATAGAAGAATAGGAAGATCCTCATAGATAGCAACAAAAATAAATTTCCATTTTGATATGGTGGTGATCGGAGACCCAAACAACAAGGCGCAACGAGCTTGTTACGAAGATGTAGAAGCGTGAGATCAAGCAATCCAAACTGAATAAAATCAACAACAAAGCAAGCATAAAATCACAAAGACACGATTTATAGTGGTTCGGCAAATTCCCAATGTCGGAGCTAGATACACTAGCGGAGATGATATTACTGATGGAGAGATCAAAGAGGATGAATACAAAAGGGAGAAGAACCCAATCCCCTTTCACACTCGACAACCAACCCTGGAAGAAGACGGTTGCTTGGAGACGGGCTGTTGGAGGCTTGGAACCCTAGGAGAAGCCCTAGGTCCGTCCTTGGCTTTAGGTCTTCGAAAAATGATGTCTCTTGATGTCTCGTTTCTCTTTATGTTTGGGACGAGTTAGGGGGGTCTACTTATAGTTATAAGAATGTGACCTATATGCAAAGTCTCAAAGTCATACAGTTGTTTTCTAGTCGCGTTTATGGTCCGACTAAACTGTATACAGTCTGTAGTGCGGACTGAATTTTCAATTCAGCAAAATTTCTGCTCTAGTGCTGGACCATAAATACAAATACAATCCAGGCAGACCACATATGGTATGATGTATGATCGTAAATGCACTTGTAGGTGCCCGAATACATCCCGAGGATGCCAAGGCTCAGTGTAGATGTCCGGTTCACTAAAGACGTTTTTCTAGAGAGTTTAAAACACTATCTCAACAATTTCCTCTTTTTGATCTCATATTTCCCCTATTTCTCCCCCTTACACCAACCACAAAGACTAATAGTGGTTGGGGTGGACAATGGTAAAGAGAACAAGTCATAACAATGCTGGGGGTTTGGGGGGCGTGGCCTCCCAATCAGGATTGCCGCTGCCCTTAGCAGGCAAGAGTCGAGGGGAGGCCGTCCCTCATGAGAATCAGGGATAGAGCCCATGGAAAAAGGTCTATATTGATTTCTAAAGGGAGACCCAAAAAAAATTTCTATGTAAGCCATGGAGTGAAAGAACCAAATAGATCAAATTGTCGCGCCATATGATAGTCTTTGCACCTTTTGAAATAAATGTTGCCTCAGTAAAGCAACTAGAAGCAATAGTAGGTAGTGATGCACTGTAGATTAATACACTGACTAGTAATGCAAAATAGTAGTAGGCAGAGAGAAGGCATTGCAATAGCTAGCATGGAGGCATGTGTCGACTATATCAAGATAAAATCAGTAGTGGATGAACTTATTGAACTGCTCCCTTTGATTAATCAATGGATGGGGGTGGGGAGCAGTGACTGTAGGCAGGGATGTAGGTAGGAAGCAGGGAAGTTGGGGTTAAAGAGGTGAAGGCGGGGCTGAGGTGGGTGTGTTGCACAATAGGTGAGGGGTATATGGGGGAGGGCTAATGGGCCTGTACTGGCGGACGGGCAAGGGGCGGGTCAGGCTGGTTTGCTTATGACAACAGGAGGAGTATAGGGGGGGGGTGACGACTACTGGTGTCACGAAACCATTCTTACCAGAATCCCAATCCTACTGTCCAAATGGGCAGTGTTAAAGGGATTAGAGCGCCCATCCCTGAGTGGCATGAAAATCACACAGATAATATGCAAAAAGGAAATAACATTCTTCTTTATTGAGATGAACCAAAATGTTTATTACATAGGGCCCGCAGGCAACATGGAAAGAAACATATAGATAAGAAGACTAAACCAACGCTACATCCCTTTTAGATTAGCTCCCATGTAGAGTCCAGATAGATGTAGCAGTCTTTATTTTCAGCAGATAGAAGGAGTAGATAGCATGTGCATAGTCTCTAGTTCTTTGCACTACCTAAAATCAAGAAAATCATGACACAATCAATGCAATTGCATGGTATTCTATCAAAAACAAATAAAACAGTTTATAGAAAAATAGTATACTTGGCATGATTTATGTTCAAAGAAATAATCAAGAAGCGATTTTCTAAAACCATATTTATTTGACAAGATTCTGTTACACATTTCCCATTACGCTGATATTGAGAAGCATGCTTATATATTCATGTGGCTCCATCGCCCCAACGAGATGGGGGAGGTCAGCAGGCTCCTCTCCATATGAGGTAGGAGGTCAAATCAACACGTACAAGTCCACCCTCTGAATGAGGTCACTTGTACTCAATATCAACATTTTTTTTTTGAAGTTATACTCAATATCAACATTATCATCATTATCATATCACAATTCATGCAATCATAATGGGCATTTTCATTTATGTTTTCAAGTTATCTCAAAGTATAATATAGAAAATTGTAAGACTAATCAGTAGGGAACTATAGCTCAACCAAATACATAGGCAAGTATATTTTTAAGAGGTACATACAAATATCTTCAATACTAGTCTGGTCAAGGAGGAGATATAATAATAACATACCTTCTTGGTGAGTATTCAGAGTATGGTTTCCAAGAGATATAGCTCAACCCCTTGAGTTAGATCCTAGATCAACAAGATTGGATCAAAAGTCAAGATCATGATGTTTAGAAGATCATGCTTCAGTATTCAAGATTAGGGTTACTCATTCCTATTTAGCCATGGGGTTAGGTCATTCACTTATGATCAACAAATTTCAAGATGTCTAACATATATTCAAGTGTCAAGTATATTTTCGAGTATGAATGACCTACCTAGGTATTCTAGGAACATATGACAACCCTAATCATTATCATCATTATTCAAGTCATTATCAAACCTCTACATAGTCACAAATTCGGTATTCGGGATACGTTCGGTCGAGCTGAAAAATTCGGGATTCGGGAGTTATGCGGGAAATTTGAGTAAAAAGCGGTCAACGTACGGTAAAAATACGGTCAACGATTCGGGAAAAATTCGGCAAAAGATCAGAGGATTCATAATATATATATATATATATATGTATGTGTGTGTGTGTGTGTGTGCGTATTTGTGTGTGTATTGCACATATATATAACACAATACATATAGTGCACGATATATAAGTACATATCTATACATCTGTTGCAACATATATAACGCATACATACATACATGATACATACATATATATATGTGTGTGTGTGTATTTACATATACAAACACGCATATATATATATATATATATATATATATATACATACATACATACATAAACACACACACACTCAAATAAAGTTAGTCTTAAATAGTATAAAATGAGAAAGTACATAAAAAAAGTAGAAAACAGGAAGAAAACGTCAAATTCGTGAATAATACGGGAATAAAACATAATATATTGTGACTATGCTCAAATTGGGAATTATTCATCTGTTTGATACGTCTAGGGAAAAAATCGCGTTTTAAATGCAACTTTTTCAAAAAATCGGAGTATATTGTGACTATGAACCTCTAGATCATCATCATGATGAATTAGCATCATTGGTATTCAAGATTAGATCAAGTCTTGATTGATAAAAAATAGAGTCATGGGTCTAATATATGATCAAGGATTTCACAAGATTAAGATCAATCATCATAATATTAAGATTAATCCTTATTTAGTGCATGTTCATATTCTAGGGTAGATGAGTCAAAAGGTTAGATCTAAATTCTTGTTTAGTCAAGTTTGGTTTTAGTGTCTCAAGATGATCATTAGAGTCAAGTATTAGGGTTTACCAAAGATTATACACAAAATAGATTCATTAGCTAAATTATATGAGCAAGAGATCAAAATCTAGGGATATCAGTGAGATCCATAAAGAATTATACTTCACAAGTATTTTTAATCAATTCCTTGGTTTTTTTTATCAAAATGGACTATTGCTTCATAATTTTTGGAGTTAGGAATTGAGAGTTATCATTTTTGTAAGATTTGATCATTTAATGAGATTTTCGAGTAGAGAGGGGAATAATTACCAGAAAAAGAGAGAGCGGGGAATATCTCTAGCCGTCAGATTCTTGGTCAGCCTTGACCGAGGCCGAGATCATGCAGTCAAGAAAGCGCAGCCTCCCAAGCACGTGCGAGGGAGAGGAGGGGCGCGTGGAGTCTCGCAACCATCGAACCTGGGTGGCAATCAAAGGTCGACCGTGATCTAACAATCATGGTTCGTTGTCCTAACCGAAGCAACAATTCTCACAGGCGGTGGCATCACGGCGGTGCTAGGGCGGTGCAAAAGAGGCGAAAGTGGAGGGGACCGAGAGGGGGAGAGCGAAGATGCCGCTAGGGTTTGTGGGAGCATGCCGAAGTTGATGGAGTTTTTATAGTTGAAAATAGGCTAGGTTTAGGGTTTGTGAAAGGGTGCCCATGGCGGTGCCTGAGAGGTGTGAGCGGCGCCTCATTTGCTCTCAAAGTAGGTCAAAACGAAGATAATTAAGGGCTAGGTGAATTTGAATTTGCGAGGTGAACATTTTTATTCGTTTGGATTTTCAAAACGGGGTCGAATTGAGTCAAAAGAGGGCTCGACCATCGCAGTCTCCTCTCCATTGATTGCGGGAGGCAAGGGATGACCCCGTGAAAGCTCGATCAGGCCTCTGATCCGCGGGAGCCTGATCCGAGGGTCAGGGTTTTCTCCCTAAGCGGGCCGCGGATTGCTGACCTGGTAAAGGTCAAATAAAAAGGCAAGTAAAATGGGTTTTTAGCATATAACTTCAAAAATTCGTAGAAATTAGTAGGAATGTCCATTTGGGGTGAAATTTGGACCATAACTTCACAAAAATGTGAAGAATCTTTAGAAAAAGTTTGAGGACCAGAAGATGAAGTTTGATGGATAATTTTATTTCTTTGTGTAAAGTTATAATTTAACCTAATTTATAATGTCATAACGTGTATACAAATCACATTGGTCATCATATTTTGAATTTGAGTATCAACATTGATTATGTGGCCAAGAAAAATAAGTTGGGGTATTGAGTGGACATAATGAGGGCAAAATTGGAATTGAACAAAAATAAGGGTAAACTCACTTTATCACAGCTGGTGTGTTGGTACAGGGGAGATAAGTTTCTGGGTTAGCGGCTGGGTGGGATTCAACGGAAGGTGGGGGTGAGAGGGCAACAGAAGTAAATTTATGGTTTTTACCGGATTTTCTCGGTCAACGACTGGGTGGGGTTCAATGACGTAGTGGACAGCTACTTGCAGTAGCGGCTCGGTTATGTGCGACACTGTTAGGACGGCGGGCTACAGCGGTGTTGTAGGTAGATAGAGAGTTATCAGGGAGAATGGGTGATGGCTCAACAGAAGGTTGGGGTGACGGGCCAGGGGACTTGATGCGAGGGGAGTTTACGGTGGCTCGGGTAGGGGTAAAGGCAAGGAACACAAAAAAGGTGACATGACTAGCGGGTGGCCAACGCCAAGAAGGGGCTGCCCGCAGGCAGTGGAAAAACTCTCTCTTTATCTCTTGTCTGATACCATGTGAGAGTAAATAGAAGGCTAATCGATATATTGCATTAAAAAAACCCTTTTTCTATATATAGGAGAGGGGAAAAACGTACAGACTTAGACAATGCCTAATGGGCCAAGACACACTTGCCCCCTATTACAAACTATAAAATAAATAATACATAGACTAAATAACTCTCAATAGATTGATTACAGCAAGTAGAACAATATCAATTCTTTTTAACTCATTTGGTTTCAAAGATTTGATATGGGAGAGGAAACAAATCCTATGTCATATCCATTTCCTATGTCTGGTTACAAGAAACGGAACTCGAAATATATCTTGAGAGATGAGGAATGCCACTGTCAAAGGAAAACTTCACACCTTGAAATTGGGATTTGTCTTGCATCCCACATCACACTTCTTTTTTTCTGATTTTTTTTTGGAAAAAATGTTGCCACTGTTGCCTTTGTCACTACCGCCCCTGCCGCTACTATCGTCGTCGCGACAGTTGTTTCAGCTGCCATCATTGTTGTCATTGCATCCTTATCACAGCCGCCCTTGTTGCCATTCTTCATTATGGTCATGGTTGCCATTGCCAAGTCTAACCATTGTTGTCTCCACAGACATCATCTTTGCCACCGTAGTTTCACCACTGCCATTTTTGTCATCATCGCCGCTGTTGTCACTGCTTTATTGATATCACCCATTGTTGTTGTTGCCATCCCTATCCCCGCCGATGTTACTGCAGTCATTGTCATCGTCATTTCCTATCTCTGTTTACATCACTGCTGCTGTAGTATGATGGTGGCACTGTGATCATTGCCTCTGTTTTCATCCCCGTGGTTGTCACACTGTCATCAAGGTTATTGCTGCCACCAAAAGTATTGTCATTGTGATGCTGCTGCCACAGTTGCTTCTGCTGCCGCCACGTTAACCAACTTTGTAACTTCCATTGCTGTTGTTATTACGAGTCTTACGACCACTGTTGTCATCACCATCATTGTGTTTGTTCTCTTCAACATTGCCATTGTGGCTGCTGCCACCATTGCTCCCTTCATATTTGATATTGTTACTGTCAGTGTCATTGTTCCTGCTGTAGTTGTCACCACCGTCATAGTCACCGTCATCTTCTCATGAAAGTCTGAAACATCAACAAGAGCACATCCTTGCCATCTTTTCCCTGTTTAATCGATTGATAGGATGGAAAAAGAACATCATTTCAAACAACAGTTCTCCACCATATCATTAAACTCATTAGATTAGTTTCTTACTCTAATCTACTAGTATAATATTTCATGCAAAGATAGTGCTAGTATTCTTTTTTGTACAAGCACATGCCTTTTTAATGTAGTTTACGATTTTCTATTGCTGTTGTAACTTCATATATGATATATTGACTTTTATGAAATCCATTGTGCATAATTAGTTGTAATTAAAAATTCAACCAGTCTGATATCTTCACAAGTTAACACAAATAATTGGTATCGTACAATTAACCTTCAGCTGTAATTGTAATTATACTTTTCCAATGTTCCTTGTAGAAGGAATCGCATTCAATATAAAATTTGCTTAATAGTTTCATACATCTCATTTGCTCGGTACCTTAGAAAATTAACAGATAATATTACTTATTAGTTTTTGCACTCTAACGTCCATGTTGGAGGAGTTGCATCCAGTTCTTTTAGTGTTTTTCTTCTTAATCAGATCTAACTAATCTTACCCTATTTTGTGGTTATGGAGCATCCTACCTAATATTTTCTTGTTTTACAAATACTCATCTTTTCCACTAATTTGTTTGCATGTGGCTGGTTTGTTTCGTCTTCTAGACTCTTCAAAGGATACATACAATAGTTGAGTTGACGTGGATACGAAAATCTCCATATTTTACTAGGTGAGTTTGACAAAATTTTACTAGTATTGCTTTTATTTCTTATACAGTTTGTCTCTTGCATTCTTACACAAGTTGGTAATAAGGTTCTTGAAATATTAATTGAATACACTGTATCCTTACAAATAAGTCAATATGTAACTTCTTTTGGTAACTTGAGTGTCTACCTTAAATTGACTTATGAGGGTCAGGTTTCTTTCTGGAAATTGGCCACAGAATGCTTGGGTTGTATGTGTTGTGCTTTTGAGCACTCCAGCTCACCCTGGCAGGAACCATTTCTAACCAATAGGCCTAACCGTGGCATGTTGACTGCTTATCTAGAGGCCTAGAAGCCATATAGAAAATGAGGCTCTCAGGATGCGGTTTGAATTGGGCACATCATGTTTGAGTAAATTACTGAAAACTAATAGGCTAGTTGCTAATACACAAGCATACTTGTAAAGGCGGCAAGGCGACAAGGCGCCATGCTTGAATGCCTTGTGCTTAGGCGCGCCAAGGCGTCACTTAGGCGACTGTAAGAAAATTATATTTCTGTACAATTTACCTATATATATATATATATATATATATATATACATGTGCTATGATTTTGGTAACATCCCCCCTTCATATATATGTTATACAATACCTATATCTATACATATGTTGTGGTTTTTATAACATTAACCCCTTCATATATATGCTATATTTCATATAGGTAAATCCATAAAAGTCTGGGTAATCCACTGATATACATATTCTTTATTTATACTTGATGTCTATAGTATATTTCCCTATTTTATACATACACTTTTATTGTTTGTGCATAGATATATACATATTAAACACAACTAAACATGTATGTGTACAGTTTCATTGCTGCATACATAAATATATACATATTTTAAAAGTTATACTTGGATGCAATAATGCAAAGATGTTTTCTGTGGTAATATGTGTATCACAGGTTCTACTAATACTCAAAACAAATCTTATGTAAGTTATGTAATCCAGTTTAAACTTGAATAAGGGATTTAGGATAACAGTGATTAAGGATAGCAGTGCTTTACATAGTATCAGTAGATAATTTTCCTTACTTAGGGTAATCATCAGCTGATATACATATATGTTGCAGCTAATATGGCTGTTTGAAGTTCCTATGATAAACAAGAAGGGAGTTAGTATGCGTAGCATGATAATTTATATTGCAACTGAAGAGCTATTCCGGGTGAAAATATCCCTCAACATTTAAATCACATTCAAGCTAATACTAAGAAAATTAATATAAATATCTAAGGTATAAATTCCATTTAATGATGATATTGTACAAAAAATATATATAAATATATTTAATTTGAATATTAGAACAAGTGTAGATCAAATAAATACCTATATATAGGGTCAGGGGTCCATAAAAAACCATAAAGCGACATATTGGTCAAGGCACAGGGCAAAGCGACCCCCCTTGGAACGCCTTGACGCCTAGGCGGCCGCTTAGGCGCGCCTAGGCACTCACCTTAACAAGTATGTGCACAAGGATAGAGTATGGTTCAAACATTTAATGCTAGTTTGACTACAATTTTTAAAAACATTGCATTTTGTTTTTATTGACAACTTGACACTATCAAACTTAGAGAACTAAGTTTCGACGTCAATTTTATAACACTAGATAAAGATACATGGCACATATCGAGGGAGTAGATTGGGGTAAATTAATCATATTCAGTTTCTCAAATCAATCGTCTGGCTAGACAAGCCCATGAGTCTGGATAAGTTTTAATCACTCAAAACCCTGAGGACTCCAAGTAAATTCATAGATAACCAAAAAAATATTAAAATCCCTATAATCGAAAACAAAACCTAAACTTGTGAATTTGCAAGGATATTTAAGAACTGGTCACACTTCCTAGGATTTGTTTTCATCTCCTCAACAAGGGCCGTAAACAACTCTTGTGGTATATTATGACGAGTCTTCGTAAAGTACACATATTTAATAGCAAACTGCCACCACTCATTTTGTTAACTTTCTTGGAGTGAAATATCAGCCACTCAACTAGATACAATCGTGTATGATTATGATTTTTCTTGTGTTCTGTTTTTGTTATGAGCATGACTGCATAGGCGGCCAGGCGTTCTAGGGGGACGCCCAGACAGCGTAGGCGCCCAGGCGGTGGCCCAGGCGTTTCCAGGCATTTTTATATATTTTTTATTTTAACAGATATATGTACAATTCCTGAAAAATACAATCCTTACACATAAATATACATGATAAATATGCAATCAATGTGATAGCAACATATGAAGAAAGCAACAAAATCATTAGATATGGATTGAATTGTGGAAGTTTTACCTAAACAAAATTGATATAGAAATCAAAAAGCTAAACATGTATTATGTTCGTAGCCAAAACATGTATTAAACTATTATGTAAAATTTAGGCTAAATCAAAACTAACAAGACCTAAACTAGAACTGATTGGCCCTAATTTGAACTCATTTGATCCAAATTTGATCTAATTTACCCTAATATTTGTCTAAACCAGACCTAATTTTGTATACCATGATCTAATCAATCCCAATTTCCATGAAATTTTCACATATTCACCTAACTGAGACAAAATTTGGCCAAATGAGACCTAGTTATCCAATTTAAAACAATTTCCCCCAAATCGTATTTGTTTCCCCTAAATTAGACCTAATGTGCCCAATTTTGACATGATTTCGCCTAAATAAAACCTGATTTTGTATATTATGATCCAATCAGACCTAATTTCCCCAAAATTTCCCTATATTGACCTAAACAATATCTAATTTGGCCAAATTAGAGCTAATCTCACCATATCAGACCATTTCCCCAAAATTAGATTTGTTTTCCCCAAATCAGACCTAATCTGCTCAAATTTGACATAATTTGGCCTAAAATCAAACCTAATTTGCATACCATGACCAAATCAAACCTAACTAGCCCTGAATTTCCCTATGTTGATCTAAATGAGGCCTTACCTGACCAAATCAGACCTGATTCCCCCAAATTAGACCTAATTCCCCCAAATCTGACATGTTTCCCCCAAATCAGACCTAATTTACCCTAAATTGACCCCATTTGGGAAAATCAGACCTAATTTAATCATAAATGACTCAATTTGACCAAATTCATATCTAATTTATGCTAAATTAGCCTTGAATTGGCTTAATTTGGGCCTCAAAGGCCTTAGGCAACAACTTAGGTCAATTAGGGGGCTGGGCACCCAGATTGAGGCGGGCTGACTTAGCCTAGGCGCCCAGGCGGACGCCTGTACAACACAGGTTATGAGTTTTTAACTACATTTGATAGCATTTAACATTCCTTATCTATGTAGATTTTTTTTACCTTTATCATCATTATCATCATTATCATCATCATCATGATCTAAGGACTCAATCCCAACCATGTTGGGTTTGGCTATATGGATCCTTCTTTTCCAATCAGTTCTTTTATGGTCATATTCTGTTCAATATGTAAAATATTAATCTCTCCTCATAAGCTCTTCCCAAGTTATTTTAGGCATACCTCTTCTTTTAATTGTGCTCTACTTAATAGCATTACTTTGAATAAGCAATCTATGTTGCACGTCCATACCATCTCAGGCGACCCTCACACAACTTGTCTTCAATCTCACCATCCCCACTTTTTTCCCGATGTAGTTATTTCTCAAGTATCTTTCCTTGTCTTACCACACATCCATCTCATCATATAAATTTCACCCACATTCATCTTGTTGAGACCTTGTTTCTTCACCGCCCATATTGACTCCCATATAGCATGATCAGTTGTATTGCTGTTATATTAAACTTATTTTTCAATACGAGAGGGATCTATAGGCCACAAACTACAACAATTTTACTTCATTTCAACCAATATGCTGTGACCTTGTGACACACATAATCTTGGACATCGACATCCATTTGAATAATAGAAGCCAAGTAATGAAACTTGTCACGTTTTGATACATCCACTTCATCCAACTTGGCCCCATCATCACAACTCCAAACTGGGTGAAATTGCACTGCATATACTCAGTTTGATTTCTACTCCATTAAATTGCAATACATTTCTCTAAATTTCAACTTTATCATTTAATTTCTAGTTTCATCAATTAATACGATATCATCGACGTCTAACATGAACCAAACAATATCATCCTCAACATGCTTTGTCAACTGATCCATGACAAGAACAAATATACATGGGTTAAGTGTCGATCCTTGATGTACCCCAATTGTGATAGGAAATTGTTAGAGAGTCTATATTAGCCTATTTAGTTAATAGGTTAATTAGTTAGTGGGCCTTTAGTGTCTCGACCCGTTTAGATTACTTGGGACACAAGTCTCAGGGTTTTTCCCTTGCTCCTATATATAGGACATGGATGTCCAGTCTTGAAATCATCTAATCCCATTGTGTTCAATACAATATTATTCTTCACAAAAATCTTGGTGTCTCTCCTCCAGGAGTCCTAACACTTGCAGTTGAGCTATCACATATGCCTTTAATAAAGTCAATGTATTGTATTGGCACACCCTTACTCTCCAAAATCTTCCACAACACTTTTTTGGGTACTAGATCATAAACCTTTTCCAAATCAATAAAAACCATGTCAAATCTCTTTTGTTTTCTCTATACTTCTCCATAAGCCTCCTTGTGAGAAAAATGGCATATGTTGTGGATCTTCCAGGCATGAAATCAAATTGGTTGTCTAATATATGTGTAATTGATCTTAGGTTTTGCTTAATATCCTTTCCTAAAGCTTTTTCGCTTGACTTATCAACTTGATATCTCTGTAGTTTGTGCAACTTTAAACATGTCCTTTGGTCTTATAGAAGGGACTATGGTTTGTTCTCCACTCATCTGGTATATTCTGGATCATAAATATATTGAAGAAAGTTATTAACTACAACACTCCTTCATCCCCCATACTCTTTCGTACATAAATACGATTACCGTCTGATCCACATGCATTTCCTATATTCAATTTTTTTAAAGTATATTTAACCCATATAGTGAAACCCGTGGCATGTAAGTGATATATCTTGTATTCATAGCAATTGAGTCTTTTACAATATCCGAGGTATCTCCATTAAAAAGCTTGTGAAAGTAGTTTTTCCATTGGTTCTTGATATCATCCTTCACCACACTCGACCATCATCATCCTTTGATGCATTTTACTTGGCTCAAGTCTATACATTTCCTTTTTCTCATACAAGCCATTTTATATGCATCTTTCCCCCCTTCTTTAGTGTACAACTTCTTATATATCTCTTCAAAGTATCTAGACGTGAGGTCTTGAAATGCTTTCTTAGCTTCTATTGTATCTCCAAAAGTTGTATTATCTTGAGATTTAGGCAAGCTACAATAAGTCTCCCTTTTGAATTTAATAGGCTTTTATACTTCACCATTCCACCACCAAGTCTCTTTCTTTGGACGCCAACACTCTTTGGGCTCCACAAAAACCTCTTTGGCGATTTTTGTTGTGCAGGAGCTCTTAATATGCGACATAGTGTCAGTGTTGTCAAGGCGCCCGCTTAGGCGGCGCCTAGGCGCTAGGCAAGGCTGCCCAAACTAGGCGCCCAACCCAGTATGTGCATTATATGGGTGTCTAAGGCCTTTTAAGCCTAAATTAAGTCATTTAAAGGATAAATTAGCATGAATCAAGTCTGGATTTGGTCAAATTAGATTAGCTTGAGTCAATTTATTGCTGAAATAGGTCTGATTTAGGCAAAAATCAGGCCAAAATTTGGAAAATTAGGGAAAACATGTTTGATTTGGGCCAAATTGGTAAGTCATAAAATCACTTCCTCATATGTTTGTTGTTCTTGCTTCTTTTTCTTTTCTTTTTTTATCCTTTCTCCTGCATTTTAGTCCTTAATCCTCTTTTACATCACCTATGCTTCGTAATGTTGATGATGTTGTACTTTCTACTTTCCTCTTTTACATCACCCTTTTTCCCTGCTTTCTTTTCTAAGTCTCCTGCTCCAATTGTTGTTGCAGGCTTGTTGATATTACTTCCCCTTTTTCTTCCTATTCCCATCTCCTGCTACTGCTGTCATGACCTCATTCTGCCCTCTTTTTATGTTTCCTATATGGTATTATATGTAGTATATATGTATAATAAGAATCAGAGAAGTATCATTATCTTTATCAATGTTGAAATTTGTAAGAGCGTCGTTCTTCTTTTCAAGGTTTTGTTCAAAATTTTCCTTGTAGAACATCCTTAATTCATCCAAGTAACTAGAAGAGGGTTTGTCTGGTAAAACGAACTCTTGCTCGGGTAAGGAAATCATGGGATCCTGAGATAGAGGTTCCAATGATGTATCTTCATGGGAGGGATTAGTCCATGACATATCGTTTTGAGGGATGAAATCCTCTGATGAACCCATTTCTTCGATATTGGGACTAATATATACCATTTCTGAGTCATGTTGTTGTTCCAGTTCTTCTTCATAACACTCCTCCGGTTCTATTGAGTGCTCGGGAAGAGTTTCTATGGGAGGAATGGAACCTAGCTCAGGTAATGGACATATCTCAGTTTTTTGAATATCAAGAGGGGCCTCTTCATAGGGATGAGTGACTATAGAGGGATAGGCTTGTGACTTGATGTCTTCCCAAGGGTCCTTTTTGTCATTACAAGAGTTTACGGTAATATCGTAATCCGTTCCAAAGTCAAGAGATGGCTCATGTTTCTCTTCATAGTGCACTATCATCTCGTTCAAGTGACTAAGAGTAGTTTCAATAGAAAGATCATGCTCTCGTTCGAGGACTGGCTCCGTCTGGACTTCTTGTGGTTGTGGTTATTCAGGTAACATCATCTCATGAAAAGAGCCTGTCATAGGATTGTCATCTTGAGACCTGTCATCCTCCCTTGATTCTGTTTCATCAGTGAGAGTGGTATGGTCCATTTCTGAATCAAGATCTTGATCAGTTCTATCCTCAAAGTCTGTCCCTAGATCAGCCGAATGATTAGAAATTTCTTCACAAGGATAGTTCAGATCTTGTTCCAGAAATGGAGACATTTGATTCTCATGCATGAAAGACATATCTTTGTCTGAATCGGTCACATATCCATCCGAGTCTGACTGCGAAGGAGTGTAGAGTCCTTGCGACATTAATCCTTCTTTTACGGATTTTATTGATGGGACAGCTGAAGTTGAAAAGATTTTGTCATTGAGGGAATCAGTTATTGCCAATTGCTCTTCAATGGTTGGATTTGAGTCTATGAAGTCAGAAGGTGGGTAAGTATTGAAGTTTATTTCCAATTGATCTCCTGACTATAGAGAATCCCCATATTGGCTACTCATCCTTCCCTCTAAGAGCATAGTGCATGAGTCATTATCCAAGTCAGACCCCGGCTTGAATAGTAATTCCTTTCCTCGTGACGTTATGAGTAAATCATCTTTGAGTTCAGTTGTTAGCTCTGAGGATAGTTCCTCACCTTGCACCAATGCCTGAAGATCATTGGAATGCATATCCCACATGATTTTATACTCATCATCGTAATCGATTGTAAAATGTGAACTAGGGAAGTGCTTGGTTGAAATTGGTGGCTGTTCTACATGTTGCTCAGGAGCGTTGACAAGTTGCGTAAGTTGATCAAGATCGGCTATCAACTTCTTGATCGCGGCTGTCTGATCAGCTAGTTGTTGAGCCACCGATGTCTGTAGAGTACGTAGTTCTTCCATCAATGTGTGTTGATCTTCATGCACTTCATCGTCTTCCAAGTTCCCCTCTACATTGTAGTCCACGCCTTGAAATCCACCATAGTTAGGTTTTTCGTAGTAGCCTCCAGGGTGATACGGATTATAACTTGCGTTATATCCATAGTTGTATGAAGAGGCCGCTTTGAGGTTCCCAACTATACGATTCACGATTACTTGACGCAGAGCAATCACGTAGAGAGGAGGGATATTGAAGCAATAAATCGATGCATGAGAATAGTCACCACACAGTTGACATCTAACGGTTGGTGGTGTTGACTGCTTCATCTTGAAGAGAGTTGGTACCTGAAATCAAGGAAAGAGTTTATCAGGCTTGACCAACCGTTTCAAATCCAAGAAGATATGCGAGATTAAGCCCTTCACTTTTTAGGTTTTTGAAAAGAAAATGGAAAACCCTAGAGAAACCTAAATCGACATGAAATTCGAAAAAGGCGATTCTTATACCGTTGTCCCCGACAACGACGCCATTTTTTGATGGAGCTAGAACTTACACCAAAAGATTACTCTCCCAATGGAAGTCCTAATATGCACCAAAAACCCTAGAGAGTTGATGTCCTCTCTAGGTTTACCTACAACTGGTGCTAGATAAATGCTCCAACCCCACAAGAGTGTGGAAGCCTTATCATAGTACAGATTTAGGATCGAACCCAAAGGACAACGTTAAGAATCTGAGTGTCTTTTTCTTGTTTCATATCAATCTAAGTTAATCATCTAAGACCAGAAGTTTGATTTGAGTTATTTAACCTAAACATGCAAAAGCAAAGGCAAGAATAAAAACTAGTTTAATGATTAAAAACTAAGATTAGCAAATGATGACGGATCACTGGGGTGATGCGGGTATTCACCTCCACTACACATGAATTGTACTTGTACCAAACATAGCAAGACTTGTTAGCAAGATACATGGATGTTGTACAATACCGATGTCTTATAGGACAAGAGTAGTGCACACATCCTTCACGGGTTGAGTAACTCTCATCCGGTACATATCTACGTGTCAATGAAGATATGTAGTCTCCGAAGAGAAAATCTTACTCAACCTTGTGAAACGTGCATCAGAAAACTAACAAGCGAGCGATAATTACCAAATCGATTAGTATCCTTATAGTCTATCCCTCTTTCGAGGATATAGCTACGAGAAACGTGGGAGTGTTGCAACGTCAGCCATTCCCGAACGAATGGTCAAGTACTTTGCACCACTCTCTCCTCAGAGTGTGTTCCTCGACCTGTCAAGGTTGCACTTTTTTACGTCAACTGATTCCATTTCATAGTACAAAAGTACAACGATGGAGGTGAGTTTACTCCACTCCTTAGAAAGCGTTCCTAGATACCGAAACGGATGCACGGTGGATACACACACCAGAAACCAACACTAAATCGGTATTCGAGTCTCAAGAGCGGTCATAGACAAACCACAACGAAAGACAATAAATGCATACAAGAACGCGGCCAACATTCAAGCATGTATGAAACGATTTAGTATTGAATCAGAATGATAACATCTTTTTAGTACAAGTTACAAGACACGGGCAGCGGGGCTAGTCTCCGCGCCCCAGTGGATGGAACCACTCGCTCCTCATAGCGGAAGAAACAAAGAAAGAGAAGAGAGAGAAAGAAAGCATCGTCGGAGCAGAAGAGTAGATCTGTGACAACCCGGTGTAGATCGTCGCAGTCTCCGGGACTGCTCCGTTGTGGTCGATGACGCCTGTCTCTCCGCCTCGATCGTCGTGTCTACCTCCGGGATTGCACAGGTAGAATGAAGTAGAGCAATGGTAAAATGATGGTGGAGGTGAGACGGTGATGGAACAACCTTCTAGATCTGTCTCCAGTCTGGCAGCTTTCCAGATCTGTGCTCAGACCGGGATCCTGGGGCTGTGGGTGAAATTTGGTCGGAAACGGTGCTCGGGCATTCTGGCGGCGTCCCGGCACTGGTCCCAGTCCGGCAGCCTTGGGCCGTAGTGAGATGGATCCAAGATCATTCCTCCACCCTTCTATTTATAGGCCTTTTGTCCATACGGTTTCAGTGCTTGCGGTCCTGCGCTCACGGTTGCTCATGCGGTCTCATATGCAAATGCCCATGCGGTCTTGCTAATGCAAATGCTCCATGCGGTTTGCTACTCCATTCGGTTTTGAATGCATCGCTCCATGCGGTTTGCTAAGTCACGTTCTCATGCCCACGTGGGGTCATGCGGTCTTCACTTGCAATTGCCCATGCGGTCTTGCTAATCCATTGAAATGCAGCGCTCCATGCATCACGTGAACTCATGCGTTCTTCACTTTCAATTGCCCATGCGGTCTTGCTGCACTCTTGCACTGCGCGTTCTCATGCCCACGTGGGGCCATGCGGTCTTTACTTCCCAACCATCCATGCGGTTTCACGTCCTAGTAGCTATTCCATACGGTCTTGCGCAATCATCAAACGGTCTTGCCCTTTTCTCTTCACGATCTTGCGTTGTGCTCTTCACGGTTTGGAGCATTCACGTGGACAACTATTGGTCTTGCTGCTTACTCGTTCTGCACTCACGGTTGTTGGTGTAGGTGATGACGACGGTGGCAGGGAGGAGGAGGAAGGGAAACAACAGGTCGTCTTGGGCAGTTGGCTATCAGAGAGAGGGTTCGTTGCTGCTGCCGAAGGCCGTCGTGGACAACAATGGTATAGGCGAGCAGGTTGCATGCATTGTTTGCATGAGCTGCGGAACGTGGATGTCGACGGCGTAGGTTGCAAGTGCTGCGGGTGCCGTCGTTGCTGCTGCTGACGACGCAGGCGCTTGTGGCAAGCCAGCCGTCGTGGGCACCGTCGTTGCTGCTGACGGTGAGGTAGACGTCGCCGGCGTTTGTGGCAAGAAGGTCAAGATCGCATGCGGGTCGAGACCGCATGGAGGTCAAGACCGCATGGAGGTCAAGACCGCATGAAGGTCGAGACTGCATGGTTGGATGAAAAGGAACAATTGGATCTCGTTACCTCTCCAAACGGTCTTGAGACCGCATGGGCTCAAACGGTCTTGAGACCGCATGGGCTCAAACGGTATTGGGACCGCATGGGCTCAAACGGTCTTGAGACCGCATGGGCTCAAACGGTCTTGAGACCGCATGGGCTCAAACGGTCTTGAGACCGCATGGGCTCGAACGGTCTTGAGACCGCATGGGCTCGAACGGTCTTGAGACCGCATGGGCTCGAACGGTCTTGAGACCGCATGGGCTCAAACGGTCTTGAGACCGCATGGCCTCAAACGGTCTTGAGACCGCTAGAGTCAGTGTTGTAGGGGTCATGACCGTTGGTGATGGTTGAGGATGATCTGCAGAGGAGAGAGAACATGAGTAGGGGAAAAAGGAGATCAAATAAGCTGGAAACTAGGGTAATTTGAGCTAGTAATGCACTATTTATACGAGACTAAAAGGATACTTAAAGTAAACCCAAAGCGAGGGTAGATCAGTCGATATGCGGCATAAAATCCTTAGAATTGGCGACTGAGAGGGTGAATCTGGAGGATTCATCAGGGGTCATGAACCCTCACGCAAGCCGCATCGCTCGTTGCTTTGTGACATCCACTTTTACATGGTACAAGAGCAAGGCTGCTCCTAGGGTTCCTCCAAGCCGCCGCCCCCTCCTCTCTCTCCTCTCCTCCTCCACGCCGCCGCCCTTCTGGGCAGCAACTAGCCGCCGCCTCCCAAGGTGGTAGTCGCTGCCTCCGGCTAGGAGTGGCAGCAGCAGCCGCCAGCCAAGGGCGGACGACACCGCCACCGGCCTAGGGTAGGCGCGCCGCCGCCGACAGCTCGCTTCCTCCGACCGCTTCTTCCGGTCGATTCCGAAGGCTGTGACGTATTAAAATTCATATCGGAGGGTCCGTCCATACGTATGAAATTCCTAATCACATCTCCTCTATGTGTGATTAGGGAATTTTCTTTTGGAGGCTGTGGATGCGTCAGACACACATCTAATTTTTTGACGTGACATGTATATCCCCGTCACTCGATCCTTCCGGTGACATGTATCTCTGTCACCCTCGACTCTTTCTGTGACGGATATCTCTGTGTCACCCTATCTTTCCGTTGAATCATGGAGGACACCAAGGCATCTACCATCTACAACAAGATGTCATCTATCCCCTCCATCAAGTTGAACGGGAAGAATTATCTCTTGTGGATGAATATTGTCCATACAGTGTTGGAATCCTGAGATAAGGCAAAGCATGTTGATTCTGATCCTCCAGCTTCTACTGACAAAGGCTATGCTGAATGGAAGCGTCATAATAGTCTAGTGAAGACATGACTATGGGGGAGCATGGAACCTGGTATTGCTGCTAGGTTCAGGTTCTATACTACTGCTAAAGACATATGGGATGCAGTAAAGAAGCATTACTTAAGAAAAGAATGCTCTTCTTCAGTTTATGATATATGATCGCCTCTTTGCAGAACGACAGGGAGACAAGTCTTTAGAAGAATATTTTGGAGTGATCTAAGGTATTGCTTAAGAACTGAGCTTCTATCATCCAGTGACCGTCCAAGAATACGGTCCATACAGTGCTCGAATCCCGAGATAAGGCAAAGCATGTTGATTGTGATCCTCCGACTTCTACTGACAAAGGCTATGCTGAATGGAAGCGTCATAATAGTCTGGTGAAGACATGGATATGGGGGAGCATGGAACCTGGTATTACTTCTAGGTTCATGTTCTATACTACTGCCAAAGACATGAGATGCTGTAAAGAAGCATTACTCTTAGGAAAAGAATGCTCTTCGTTAGTTTATGATATATGATCACATCTTTGCAGAACGACATGGAGACAAGCCTTTAGAAGAATATTTTGGAGTGATCCAAGGTATTGCTCTAGAACTGAGCTTCTATCATCCAGTGACTGTCCAAGAACAAGTCAAAGACTGAGATGACTTGATTACTGCAAAGTTCCTATCTGGCCTGAGTTCTTCATGCAGTTTAGCCCGCATTGTCATCCTCGCCTTTGACAAACTTCCTAGCCTAGAAGAAGCCTACTCAAGGATTTTACAATCAAATTTTGAACCAGTTGATCCTACCACAATCACGCCTTTTGGAGATTCTCATGCATCTGTAGTGTAGCCGCTGCAGTTAGAGAAGGCCGTACAGGTATGAGCCGAGGACGAGGAGCACGTCCTGAGTGCACCTTCTGTGGCAAACCTGGACATGCTGTTGAGAAATGCTGCAAGAAGCATTGTAGACCTGCTGCACCACCTGTGGGGGCAGCAAACTATGCTAGTATTGTTGAGTCTTCTGACCTGTCTGCATCAAGTTATGGTTCTTCTGGCATCACACACACAAAGGAAGAATATGATACATTTATTCTAGCTACACAACATCTAAGTGTGGGATCTTCTTCCTCAGCAAATATGACATCTACCACTGGTAATCAGGCTACCTCTTTATTGGCTTCTGGTTCAACTTCTTCATGGGTGGTTGATTCTGAAGCGTCACAACATATGACTGGTATGAGGAGACTACTTCATTCCATTGACTCACATATTTCTCACAAACCTGTGACCATAGCAGATGGTTCAATGAGGAGAGAGTTAGCAAGTGGATCTGTTTCTCTGACTCCTAAAATTGATCTTAAATTTGTTCACTATGTGCTTGCATTTCCTTTTAATCTTCTCTATTCCAAAATTAATTGATACTGTGAATTGTACAATGACATTTAGGCCTTCTTGCTTTGTATTACATGATCTTAAGAGTATGAGAACGATTGGTGGGGAGCCTAGGAAAGGTGCTCTCTACCTTTTCCATGGTGACAGTTCGCCTCGCCAAGTATCTGCTCCAGCTCCAGCTCCAGCTATCCTTTTGAGCGGTTCTCCCTTACTGTGACACTACAGATATGGACATCCTTAGTTGGAGAGCTTGAGAAAGTTAAAACCTGAGTTATCTCAAGTGTCTTCATTAGTGTTAATCCTGTCAACTGAGAAAACATCATAGAATGTCTTATCCTAGTCGTGTCAATAAACGAGCCTCTTGTCCCTTTGAGTTAGTCCGCAGTGATGTTTGGGGTCCTGTAAAGACCAATAGCTATAATGGTTTTCACTATTTTATTTCATTTGTGGTTGATTATTCTCGCATGACATGGATTTATTTGTTGAAAAGTTGAGTCTGTTTTATCCATTGTCAAGCATTTTCATCAAGAAATAGAAGTTCAATTTGATTGCAATATTAAAATTCTTCAATCTGATAATGCCTTGGAATTTGTTCAAAATGCTATGGATGATTTTTGTAGCTCCATTGGGATGATTCACTGTACGTCTTATCCTCACACCCCTCGATAAAATGGGGTAGCTGAGAGAAAAAATCGTCACCTGCTTGATATTACCAGAACAATTATGTTTCAATCCAATGTTCCTAAGAGGTTCTGGTCTGATGCTTTACTTACTGCCTGTTTCCTTATCAACATGAAACCCTCTTCTGTGCTTCAAGGACATACTCCATTCTCTGTCTTACGTCCCAAGGATCAACCTTTCCTTGTTCCTCTCAAAGTGTTTGATTGTACGTCTTTTGTCTACAATTTCGATCCTAAGACTGATAAGTTATCCCCTAGGTCTAGTAGGACTCTTTTTTTTGGGTACTCCAACACTAGTAAAGGATACAAGTGCTATTGTCCCAGTCTCCGTCGTATGTTTGTGTCGAAGGATGTAACTTTTCATGAATCCACACCATACTTCTCTAGTGTTCCCAGTAAGGGGGAGCAATTGTGTGAAAGTGAGAGTGCCACCGTCAGACATTAGTGAGAGTGCCACCAATCATTCCTGACTATACTGTTATTCAGGAAGAGCAGCCAACAGGTGATACATTAATTCAACAATATCCACATGTTTACAACAGACGAGGCAGACAAGATCAAGAGGAGGTAGCGACTTCGGTCTCTGAGCCTTCCCTATCTTCCTCTACTCAATAGATTTCTAAAGAACCATTTGACCTTGATGTTCCCATTGATGTTCGCAAAGGTACTCGTTCCTGTACTATTTGACATCCTTTTGCAACTATGTTGTTTGTCAAAATTATCTAGCAGGCCCGGTCATTTGCTCTTGGGATTGATTCTGTGGTCATTCCAAGAAATCATCTTTGATGCTATGAAAGATATTGGCTGGAAACAGGCAATGCATATGGAAATGTCTGCTCTTCTACAAAATAACACATGGGAGCTTATTGACTTACCTCCAGGTAAAAATTTTGTGGGCTGCAGATGGGTATTCACAGTAAAACATAATCCAGACGGTTCAGTTGAGAGGTTGAAGGCTAGACTAGTGACAAAGGGTTATACTCAGACATATGGAGTTGATTTCTTTGTGACCTTTTCACCAATGGCTCGTCCGAATTCAGTGCAGATTCTTATTTCTCTGGCTACTACCTTTGACTGGCCTCTATTTCAGCTTGATGTCAAGAATGCCTTTCTCCATGGTGATCTACATGAAGAGATGTTCATGGAGCAACCTCCTGGTTTTGTTGCTCAGGGGGAGTGTCAGAAAGTGTGTAGATTGAAGAAAGCAATCTATGGATTAAAACAATCTCCTAGAGCTTGGTTTGATAAGTTAAGTGATGTTGTACTAAAGATGGACTTCTTTCGTTCTGTGACTGATCACTCCTTATTTTACTCTAGCTCTTCTGTTGGATCCATCATTATTGAAGTATATGTTGATGATATAGTTATCACTGGCAGTGATTCTACAGGCATATCACGTGTGAAGGAAGGATTGCAGGGGCACTTTCATACAAAGGATTTGGGCAAACTGAAATATTTTCTGGGCATTGAAGTACTTAGATCTCATGCAGGTACTAATTTGTCTCAGAGGAAATATGTGCTAGATTTACTACAGGAAGCTGGCATGAGTGAATCCAAGCCAGTATCTACTCCTATGGACTATCATGTGAAGGAGATGACTGATGATACTGATTATCCAGATCCAGGATACTATAGGAAAATTGTTGGTAAACTGATATATTTGACAGTTACTCGCCCCGACATTTCTTTTGCTGTAGGAGTGGTGAGCCAGCATATGAGCTCACCACAACAGTCACACTGGACGACTGTCTGCCGTATTCTGAGATATCTGAAGGGTGCACCCAGTAAGGAGATCACCTACTCAGTGTTTTAAAAATCGGTGTATGCGCCCGCATAAGCGGCCGCATACAAGGTGCGGTCCTCCAAAAATCCGCATAATAAAAATTGGTCCAAAAAGCGGTCCAAGCCGCATAATCGGTTGTACGGCCGCATACAAGGCCGATTATACCCCGATTTTTAGTTAGAGATATTCTGATTTCTTGTTTTATACATTTACATTGTTTAAATTTAGATTATAGTGCATGTTTGTATTTACTTAAGTTGTGATGATTGCATATTTGCATAATTGCATCCATTATTCTTGTAATTGTACTATTTAGATACACAATTGCACAAATTAAATATGTAAATCATGATTAATACGTATATATATAATAATTAATTAAAAAAATCCAAAACCGCATATACTTCCGCATATACTCCCGCATACCGCATATACTCTACAAGGTGACCTCTCCGAACGCATAACACATACTGCTTTTTGAAACACTGCACCTACTATAGACCCAAGACTCATGTATCTACTCTTGTTCTTATTGGTTATGCAGATGCAGACTGGGCTGGTACTCTGAATGACAGGAGGTCTACTTCTGGGTATTGCACGTTTCTAGGAAATCACCTGGAAAAGCAAAAAGTAGAATGTTGTGGCTAGATGAATCATGGAGGATAAGTATTGAGCAGTGGCTCATGCCTATTGCGAGTTGCAGTGGGTTCAATTTGTGCTTTCTGAGTTAAAGGTTCCTGTTTCGTCTCCCATAGACCCTAGATGTGACAATCAGGTTGCTATCTACATTGCCAAGAATCCAAACTTCCATGAACGCACTAAGCATATAGAGGTTGACTGCCACTTCATCAGAGATCAGATCAAGAATGACACTATTGTGACTCCGCACGTCAAATCTGAAGATCAACCTGCAAATGTCCTCACAGTCACAGCCATTGAGTCCAACAACATTCCAGAACTTTTGCAACAAGCTGGGCATACACGATGTGTACGCTCCAGCTTGTGGGGGAGTGTTAATATATCTCTTTATATTCTATTATTTGTAATTTCTATATATTGCTGGACCTCTATGTAATTTCTCCAGTTTCTATTATTAAAAGTGTGAGGGGTCATGAACCCTCACACAAGCCGCATTGCATGTTGCTTTGTGGCATCCACTTTTACATGTGGGGGTGTATGTGGTAGTGCTGGTGAAGGGTGGGTGGTATCTAGAATAGTCTCATCACATGGCACACAAAGTGCTGTCTCTCTCTCATGTTGAAAGATGTAGTTACACTCAGGATTATGCTCCCCCTCACGCTGAACAGAGTCACTAAAGAATAGAGTAGACTCCTGAAAAGTAACCTCAACCTACACAAAAAGACGACAAAGATGAGGGCAATAACATATGTATCACTTCTGTGTGGGAGAGTATCCCAAAATGACGGTGCAAACTGCGCAAGGAGACAGCTTGTCAGGACCTGGATCAAACACATAAACAAACACAGTGCAACCAAACACACGAAGGGGAATATGAAAAAGTTTCGTAAAACAGATAAAGGGGTAGCCCCTTGCTAGACTGAAGATGACTGTTGGTTAATCATAAAACATGCAGTGAAAAGAGCATTAAATCAATATATCTTTGGCACAGACATAAAAAAGTAGCGTACATGCAATATCGAGTAAATGGTGGTTTTTGCGTTCAACAACCTTATTTTGTTGAGGTGTATGAGGACAAGTCGTCTGGTGAATCAATGCTGAAAGACTTACAAAAAGTAGAAACAACCTTACGAAGAATCTTTATATGAGCATCAAACTGAATTTTTATTAACTAATGAAAAGTTTGAATGACAGACAAAACTTCATCCCGAAACTTCAAGTATACCCAAGTCATGCAGGAGAAATCATTAATGAAAGACAAAAAATATCGAAAGCCATTATGACTTGGCTCTTTAACATGACCTAAACATCACAATGAATAAGATCGAAAGGACGCTTAGAGCATTTCACAGTGCGACTCGGAAAAGAGATACGATGATGCTTGCATAGTTGATATGACTGACACTCAAACGACTTTATTAATGCTAAGCTTGGAACAATCTTTTGAAGACTCTGTAAGGACGGATGCCCATAGCGACAATGCCATTGTAAGGGAGAGCAGCTAAAAATAGTAGATGCGGTAGATGGAATCTGGCGAGCTGGGCGACCGCCTTCAAAGAAGTAGAGATCACCTTTCCTAGATCCCCCATCAATCGCCTTCCAGCTCCCTAGCTCCTGGAATCCTGTAACACAAAAAAAGAGTCTCCAAATATTACTAAGCATTTATAAGAATCAACTAGCTTAGCAACATATATTAAATTAAATGGAAAGTCTAGTAGATAATGTGCAAACTGTAAAGTCAAATCAGATGATGCTTCTACAGTGCCACACGCCTAGACTCGCCTGATAGAACCATCAATAAGTGTCACAGAAGAATACGTGATATACGTGTCAGAAGAGAGAAGCATAGATCGTATACCCGTCATATGCTTGGAGGCCCCAGATCCACCACCCATGTAGAAGATGTCAGAGAGGCAACAAGAGAAGTTCCCTGGTCACCTGTATTTGAAACCCGATTGACGAAGGAGCTAAGGAAACTTGATGGGTAGCCTGAAGAAGACAATCATACTCCTCCTTGGAGATCATAAGATCTGATTGCACATGTTTAGAAGTTCTAGATGCAGACCTCCTGATGAAGTAGCCGTGTAATGTGGAACACCAACAGGGGGATGACCAGGCTTAGAGTAGTATTTTTCTTTGTATGTCCAAGTTCCCTACAGAATGTACATTTATCTCTAGGATGATTGCCGCGTCCCTAACCTACACCTCATCCAGTTCCTTTGGCAACAATAGCAAGAGAGGCATGATTCTCAGAGTGTTGTTCTCCTAGAGTAGCGGAAATTGACTCAAATGATGACTGTTGAATTCTCATAAAGCCTTCTTCAAGGCTTGATAGTTTGTCTATGGCAAGAATAACACTCTTGGCTGAAGCATAGGCGGGATTTAACCGAATAGAAACCTTGCCGTTACTAGATCATCTCGATGTTTCTCTGATCATCAGTCTTCAACGACTGGTAGAAACTAAGTTCCTGAGAAATGGATTGTATAATACCAAAATAATCCTCTAGAGAGCCATTATTTTGTCTTTTCGCAAAGAGACAGTCATAAACAATATAAAGACGAAGAGCATTCTTCTCGTAAGAGAAGTGTTTCTTTGGAGCAATTTGCTTGGCTGTAGAGTAGAACATAAACTTGGATGTAATCTGGGGCTCAATGCTGTTCCATAACCAGGACTTTCCCAACCCATTGTTTTTTCTGCCAAGTAGGGTAGTCTTTGCTACTTTCATCAGGAGGTTCTGACTCAATAATCTCCACTGTCTCTCGAGATTTAAGAATATTGTAAATATCATTCATCCTGAGGAGATAATCCTGTGAGTTAAGCTTCACAGAAGGTATCTGAGATTGATTGTTGTAGATGATTGTAGCGCAAGCAGTTGGATTTTTGTCTCCCACATTAAGATTGGATCAAGATAACGGTAGTAGACAAGACAAGTAATATGCCGTGTAGAAGACTTGACATGGCATGTATGGCAACAACACGTCGTGTCAGTTGAGGAAGACAAAAGACATACTTTCTATCTTTGACATGCCATGTTAAACTCTGGGCACACTGTGTCAGTTGGTGACGGTAGAAGACAAAAGTTCTGAATCCCTTGTACACGTCATATAGGCGGAAGACGTGTTGTGTACTTCATTGGAGGCATAAACTCTTGTGGTCGTCAACACGTCGTGTCACTGATAGGTCATGCCGTGTAATCTATCAGAGGCGTAAATTCCAGTAGCTTGGAGACGCCGTGTCACACAGGGACACGCCGTGTTTACTTGCAATCAGAGTGGAGATATGAATTGTCATAACGAACCCTGGGCAACAAAACATTGTGTTGCTTAGAAAATACGTCGTGTGTGACGGCGGATGACGTAGATCTTGATGGGAATTGGCTCCATCAAAAAGATAAAGGACTCCGGGAAGACGCACCAAAGAGAAAGATGACCCCGGGATGACGCGCCAGGGGTGATGGGGATTAGCACCGTCACTTGTCAATTGAGGGTGCGAAAGTGACACATCAACAACCCCTAAAGACTTGGGCACTCATCCACGTACGGGGATTACATGGAGAGGAAAGATGTGAAGGGAGTTGCTTTTCCTCCTCTCTACGTAATAGAACAAGGTTTTTTTTTTCCTCCTCTCCTTTAAGCAAACACCGTGCTCTAATGGAAATGGAGGAAGACCGGCCCAGTGAGAATCTACACCGGCGGTGGCGCCCTACACAGTGACGGGCGCTAACAGAGAGGGGGGGAGGAAGAGAGAGATGGCGGTGGCTAGGGTTACAACAGTTGGATGTGTTCTGATACAATGTTAGTGTATTTAGTTCAAAGCGATACCCGACTAGAGCGGGTTCTCCTTTATTATATAAGATGAAAACATTTACATAACAGACCTAACAGGAAACAAAAGTACTAAAGAGGTACATAAATAAAAGAAACTATTTTCTAACACTTGCAAAATTCTCAAATTCACCCATTTTATAAGTATTTAACTTGGTAGTGTAGCGACCCCTTCCGCATGTTATCCCCAATTAAGGTAGACCGAAAGGGCAAGGGCCATTATCATATATACAAGATCAAAGTTTAGCAAATAACCAATAATAATAAAAAATTTCATTGTATGGAAAAGAGTTTGGTAACAATATGAAGATAAAATCTTCTTAATGGAGTTACATGGAATAGGAGACTATTGTTTGCAACAAAAGATACATCTAACTATCTTAATCCTCCAGAATAACTATAGATCTTTTCTTTAGGTGTCCTCTTCTTTGGATGTCCATCTTTCATCATTAATTGCAGTCTAACCTAAAATGACGCGGTCAGTATATCGAGATATACTGAGTATGTGCGGGAAACAAAATATTCGCATGTAGCTGTAACGACATAATCGGCCATAGCAACAATTATTATTACAAAATTGAACATGCATTTTCTTTCTAACTTCTCAACTCTTAATAACTCAATCTGTGTGGCATACCCACCCTCTGGGTTATTCTTTGTGGGGTACCTTCTTACTAGGGTTTTGTCTCTGCAGTGGATTTCTTATAACCTTCCCATTCATGGGCTTGGTTTGTTATGGCCTTCCTTTCTCGGCTTGGCCTCCCTCATTTTGGTCTATTGGTGATCTTCCTGTCCCAGCTTGATCACCCGTCATCACAATGACATTTCATACATTCACATGTGTTATCAATCCACCAGAGATAGTATAGTTGAGCAAGTTATGTTTTTATAACGTGATACTCATAGGGGCCTTATAGATTGTAGGAAGTAAATAAACAACCAACAATTTAATTGCAATCCGTTCGGGAAACTTCAGAAAACACAAAAATTGATGGGGTGAGTATTCTTAGGCGTAACCTCATACCTTTCTCAGAGATAACTTAATTCCAAGTAAGCAAGAGCCGTTGTAATCAACCAAGCAATCACCTTGAAATTAATGCATAACACTCAAGTAGTACTATCTCGTCCACTAACTATCATTAAGACTGACTTGGGTTCCAAGTTAGGGTTTTAGGGTCAAATTAGGGTTTCATTAGGGTCAGGCTTCCCAAACCCTAATCATCATATATTAATGTGTTTTAACTCAAGAAACCCTAATTTTGATGTCATATGAATTCTTAATCTCACATTTGATCCAAGATGCTCTTTTTATCCAAAAATGTTAGACTTTACTCACTAAGTCCATTAAATCAAGTTATGGTCATCAATTTCATTAATCTTATGCAATTAGGGTTTTCACATATGAAATCACATTAAAGTTAGCACCTTTATGTACTTTTGAAATTCAAGATAGAACTAGGTCATTGAACCAATTTCATTGGATTCCTCGTATTTTTCTAGTCAAAATCATATATTTATATGTTATATTTGGATAATCCTACAATTTTCTAGATCTATTACAAATTAAACCGTTCTGAGCTAATCGGCCTTGCCACCTAAGCGGCTGACTGTGGAAAGCCAGTGCGTCGCGGGGTCACGGCCGAGCCAATCGGCTTGTCCCATGTCCGCGCCCGCGCCCACATGGCCAAGGGCGAGAGAATGAGAGAAAGGGGCGGAAAAGACTAGTATGCCCTTTACCTCTTAACTGAAGCGTCGAGGGCAGTGAGGACCTTTCGCTGCCCGCCGTCTTCAACCTTTACGACTTCCTTTTTCGCGAGCAAGCAAGGGTGCCAATCCCTTCCAGATCTGGGGGTGGTGTTTGATTGCTCGGAGGCGACTTGAGCAAGGGGGACGTCGAGGAGGGTCTTCTGTGTTGCTCGGATCAGAAGCAAGGGAGAAGGGATGGGGATAGCAGGGAAATTAGAGGCAGAGGGGCGATCCTTGAGTTGCACAAAACCTTGCGGTAGGATTGGTGATCTCGTAGGGGATGTCTATCCCCTTATATAGGCCATAGGTTGAAGGGGTTGGGAACTGTTTATGTCGGAAATTGGAGAAGCCCTTAATTGCCTTCCAAAGTGGATGAAACTTAGGATATGTAAGCTCGAAAACTCCTCCCGGATTCGTTGGACGAATTTCCAGATGTGCACACGAAACAAGATGAGAGGGAATCGAAAAAGGAAAAGCTTTAATGCTATTCCTGGTTTCCTGTTCTGTTTTGAAGTAGACGACGGTAAGCTCTAATGCCATTCCTGGTTTCTTGTCCACTTTAGAAAACTAAATTAATTCATATCTCTCTCTCTCCTTTTAGCCAATTGATCTCAAATTTTGAAGGGAAGTTTTTAACACTTAAATCTCGGTGTGGGCAAGATTTGTGGCCAAGATACCACTGTTAATAACAATTTTCTTTGCCTCTAAGAATTCCTTTTTAATTGACTTATTTAAGGCATCAACTAATCCATTTTTTCACCAAACTTGGCAACATCTCTTATTTCGATATGTTTTCTCATTAAGTACAATGTTGAACAAAATAAAACTTATTAGTTGCCTTCAACATCTCTTTTCTAGAAAACTCCATACAACTCCATATTTAAAATATCAACTGTCCATTACTTTTAGTAATTCCTTTATTATTGGATTTTCCTCTCTTTCTTTATCCAATATCTATTAATGGATACTGAAAACATTAAAACACACGAAATCCATTCCATATGGAGAATTTGCAATCTCAAACCAAAACTTTCAAATGAGATATATAAGATACCAAACTTTCTAATATATCCTTATCAAATCAATATTTGCATTCAAATATATGTATAAGTACATGTGAAAAATCATGTTATAACAACTACAATTGCACCCACTCAAGTAATCACTTGAGAATCTATTTTCTTGATATTAGTATATGTATTTTATTGGGCTTAGTGTGTTATGGGCCTTAGACTTGTTTAGACTGTTAGCCCATTTTATTTTATTCCTCATTACATGTTTCTAGAATTTTCTGACTCTACTTGTTTCTAGAATATTCCTAGCTCTCTTATCCTATAAAAGAGACCATTGTAATCGTTTTTGATCAACTAATACAAACCCTTTTATAATTTTAGATGGTATCAAAGCTTCCTGATCCCTTTAGCCTTTCACCCTAACCCTAATGTCGTCCCCAACCTAGCCACCTTCTCCCTTTCTCTTTCCCTTGCCCTCGTCACAACCCCTACCCTAGCCCCTCTCAACGGCCACCACCTTTCCCCACCCAACCGCTACCTTTACCCACCTCGCCTGCTGTTGCCGCTCTAATCCACCCGCCACCACCCCCTTTTTTTCCACATGGTACTGTCACAACCCTCATCCAGCCACCCGCCGCTGCCTAACACCCCACCCTCCTTCCTTCCTAGCGCCGCCCCTCACCCTCCTAGCCCCGAGCCACCACCACCTCCCTAGCCGCCGCCCGCCTCACCCTCCATGCAGCAGATCACTTTCCTCTTTCCATACCCACCATATCTTCCTTCGGCTAGCCACCACCACCAATCGTTTTCCTCCTTGCCAATCTCTGGACATCTCCGGTAACATTCCAGTCTTAGCACGTTGACGGCGTAACCGGATGTCGCTTCCTTCCTGCCTACGCCTCATGGTGGATTAGTTTTTCCTCCATGTTGGTGTATGTTTTTCTCTATCCACTACTGCCCCTACGTGGGTTTCTGAGATCTGATGCGTCGGATCTCCTACTGCTATCTTCTGCCCCTGTACGGGTGTTATTAGATCTGCCTATGTGTTGGGTTTCTGTTGTTTCTGTCTGCTGACTGCTACATGCCTGCTTCTCCTGCCTGCTACTCCTGTCTGCTTTGACATCTTGCATACCTCATGGCGTCTCTAGATCCGCTTTGAAATCTATGCGTGACTACTGTCAAGTTGGCCGACTCCTACTATCACATCTGGGCGGCCTCTTTCGAGCTCTATGTCACAGCTCAGGGATGCTATACCCATCTTTCTACTAAAGGTTCGGATGTTCCAGATACTACTGCCGATGACAAGACAAAACAGACATATGATCTCTGGTCCAAAGAAGATTCTGGAGTTATGACCTGGATGGTCAACAGTGCTGAACCCAAAATCAGCCAATCTCTTCTACGACTGCGGACGACTAAAGATATGTGGGATCAACTTTCCCACGTCTACTCTCATCAACAAAATCCAAAGAAGGTGTTTGATATCTTCAAACACTTGGCCAAAAAGGAGTACACTACTAATCCTATTGAAAACTACTACAATCAGTGTTGTGCATTCTGGGATGAATTCGAGGTCTACCATCCACTCTCTTCTGATATTAAGGAAGCCTAACGACAACATAACGAGCTTGAGCTCGTTCAGTTCCTCGCTGGGTTACCACCCTCCTTTGTGGGTGTTGTCGATCAAATTCTCTCCAGTGATCCTCTAACGACCTTGCACGATGTTTTGAAGCCCGCACAATGCCTACCTTCTGTCTCACAGGCGTCTCCTGACCTTTCTGATGGTGCTGTCCTTACTATTCGATCTGGTGATTCCTTCAGAGGTCGTGGCCGCAGTCGTGGTCGTAGTCGAGGACGCTTGACTCCAGGCACTGCACGCTATTGCAACTTCTGCAAGCGTACTAATCATAATGAAGATCGCTGCAAGATGAAGCACGACAAGCCTGCTTGGGCAAACCAGGTTTCTTCAGAACAACCTAGCACTGCTGCATCTTTGTCTGCCCCACCTTCTGCTGTCTGATCTGAGTTTGAGAAACTGCTCCAAGTCCGCCTGGCGTCCTCTCCTGAGACTTCCATTGATGACAATTCTTCTCTTCTAGCGCAATTTGGTAAAATTACATGGGTGATTGACTCCGATGCTACTTCCCATATTACTGACAATCACTCTTTATTTTCTAAATTACATAAAACTACTGCTATTCCACTTGTCACACTAGCCGATGGTCTCACAAAAAGAATATCTATACTCCAGGCCGTCTTTCATTACGCTCAACACTTTATGTTCCTAAATTCCTTATCAACTTGTTATCTGTGAGTAGAACTGTTAAGAGCCTACGATGCTCCATAACTTGACCCAGATGGTGTTATCTTTCAGGATCTGCGCACGAGGATGAAGATTGGTTCGGGCCATGAGGGACCAGATGACTTATACTACTTGGACACACCAAAGACGACGACTTACTAGACTAAATCTGTGACCGGTATCCAATGTCACTGTCGCTTGGGGCACCCTTCACCGACAAAATTGAAGCATTTACTACTTGGCATTTTTGATTCAGTTTCTCAATGTGAAACATGCCAGTTGGGCAAACAAACTAGATCTACTTTTGCCAGGAAAAATTGTATTAGCTCAAAACAGTCGTTTGATATTGTGCATGCTGACATTTGGGGCCCGTGTTCCGTTTCAAGTATTTCGGGTTTCGATACTTTGAGTTTTATTGATGATTTTTTGGAACCACATGGTTATTTTTGTTAAAAGACAGATGTCATATACTCGACACTATCACACCCTTTTTTGCTGAGATACATACCCAATTTGATAAAACTATAAAAATATTGCATACTGATAATTCCCTCGAGTTCATGCAAAACTCTGTCAACATTTTTTTGTTGAAAATTGGGCACTATTCACCAAACCTCATGTGCATACACGCCCCAACAGAATGACGTTGCTGAACGCAAGAATTGTCATCTTCTTGAAGTTGCCCATACTCTTCTGTTTCACTATCATCATATCATGTTCCCCAACTTTTTTGGCCGAAAGCTGTTGCCACTGCGTGTTATCTTATTGATCGCATGTCATCTTCTATTTTGGGCAACCAAGTCACTTTTCAAATTCTATACCCTGACACCTCTTTTCAATGTGCCTCATATTTTTGGGAGTACGTGTTTTGTCAAAAATCTACGTCCTGGCCTTACTAAATTGGATCCTCGTGCTACCAAGTGCGTTTTCCTGGGGTACTGTAGAACACAAAAAGGATACCCCTGCTACGATTCGCTTACCAAGAAGTGGATGGTTTCTGCTGATGTTGTCTTTTTTGAACATATGCCGTTCTATTCTTTTGCTGGATCTGCCTTGATACCTGATTTTAATTACGGAATCTCCGTTACCTCTGCCAGTTAATATTGCTCTACTAGATTCCATAGTTGCACCTGATCCTCCATTGAAGGTTTATCAAGAAGACCGTATGCACCAACTCCCTCCATGTCCCCTCCAATTCCTACACCTCGACAGCAGACCCGCCAACACCTCATGTATTTTCTGACTTGGATATTCCTATCAGTTTACGCAAAGGAACTCGGTCTTGCACTCAACATTCAATTAAGAATTTCTGCACTACTGCTAACTTGGGCACTAATTTTGCAAATTTCACTTCTGCCTTGTTGCTGTTTCTATACCTAAAAATGGTACCCAAGCTCTTCAGCATCCAGCATGGCGTCAAGCCATGGAAACTGAAATGCAGGCTCTCAATCAGCAACACAGTTGGGATTTGGTTGATGCACCCATTGATTGTTCGCCTGTTGGATGTAGATGGATTTTTACAGTCAAATATCAACCTGATGGCACAAGTGAGCGACTCAAAGCTCGCCTGGTAGCCAAAGACTACACTTAGACATATGAAGTTGATTACTTTGAGACGTTATCTCCCGTTGCTTGTCTGAACTCAGTTCGTGTTCTTATTTCAGTGACAGTTAATTCTGATTGGTCTTTATTTCAGTTAGATGTTAAAAACGCCTTTTTGTACGACGATCTAGATGAGGTATACATGGAGCAGCCTCCTGGATTTGTGAATCAGGGGGAGTCTTCGAAGGTCTGTCGCCTGCGCAAAGCAATTTAAGGCCTTAAGCAAAGTCCTCGAGCCTGGTTTGATAAGCTGAGCTCTATTATGCAAAAATTTGACTTTCGTCGCTCATAGTCAGATCACTCGGTGTTTATTAAGAAAACTACTTCTGGTCTGGTAGTGCTGATTGTCTATGTTGATCACATCATCTTATCTGGAAGTGATTCTGCAGGCATCCAGGCTACTAAATCTTACTTGGAAAAACACTTTGTTACAAAAGAGTTAGGCAAATTGCGATATTGTCTGGGCATTGAAGTCTCTTGATCATCGTCAGATCTATGTTTATCTCAGTGCAAATATGTTTTGGATCTCCAATCTGAAACAAGACTGCTTGGGGCCAAGCCTGCTAGTACTCCCTTGGATCCCAACACTAACTAGGATGATGAGACTTCTCCTCCTTATCTTGACCATCATCAATATCGCAGAATGGTCGGGAAACTATATATCTTACTGTCATTCAGACTGATATCACTTCTGTTGTTGAACTAGTTTGTAGAGATCTGGATAAACCCAGACAATGTCACTGGGATGTTGTCTGCCATATTCTAAAGTATCTGAAAAGTTCTCCTAGTAAAGGCTTGCTTTACAAGAAACATGGTCACTGTAGCCTTACGGGCTATTTTGATTATGTTGGGAGCAAGATAGATTGAAGATCTACATCTGGCTAATGTACTTTTGTAGGTGGTAACTTGGTCACTTGGCTAAGCAAGAAGCATTGTAGTTGCTCGTTGAAGTGCTAAAGTGGAGTATCGAGCCATGTCTCTCACTACCTGCGAACTTTTTTGGGTACGAGGCCTTCCGAAAGATTTTAGTATCTCTCATGCTAAACCTATTCCTATGCACTGTGACAACAAAACAACTATCTTTATCGTCAGAAATCCCACCTTCCATGAACGCATTAAACACATTGAAGTTGATTGTCACTTCGTTCGGGAAGCTGTCTTATTAGGTCAGATCTCTACACCTTATACACCTACATCAGATCAAGTTGCAGACATTTTCACCAAAATTCTTCGGAAGACCAGATTCACTACTCTGATGGCCAAGCTGGGCATGTTTGATATCTATGCTCCAGCTTGAGGGGGAGTATTAGTATTTATATTTTACTGGGCTTAGTGTGTTATGGGCCTTAGACTTGTTTACACTGTTAGCCTATTTTCTTTTATTCCTCATTACATGTTTCTAGATTTTTCTTAACTCTACTTGTGTCTAGAATATTCCTAGCTCTCTTGTCTTATATAAGAGAGACCATTGTAATAATTTTTGATCAACTAATACAAACCCTTTTATCATTTTAGACTTTAAGTTGGTGCTTGCCCAAAAATCATATGATAGGAAACTTTCAAATCTAATATAGTCTCCATTTCTGTTGCCATATCTAAAATCACCATGAACTCTCTCATATCCAAGTCCAACATTGCTACTCCTCATATGGCTATTTAACTCCCAATAATGACCTCTATCGGTATCCCTTACACCAGCTCATCCATGGTATCCCAAAAGTCTTTCTTAGTTTCACCGCTAAGTCCAACTTGGGGAGCATAAGCACTTATAATATGAATTATCTTTTCCTCCAAAATAAGCTTAGTAGCGATGATTCTATCACCCATCCTTGTGATCTTAACCACATCATCCTTCAAGATCTTATCAACCATAATTTCTATGCCAATCCTATGTCTGTCAATACATGTATACCAGTCTCTCCATCTCTCCGTGTCGTTCCCATGTTCACTTCGCTTCCTGCAAGCATGCTATGTTGATTTTTCTTATGATCATGGTATCCACTATCACCAAAGACTTTCCTGTCAAAGAGCCAATATTTCAAGACCCCACTCTAATCTTTTTTCTTAAACTTGCTTCCTTATACGACTCCATCGAAATTTTTGTCCTTGCACTTTTTTCACTATATCCGGATAATGATGCAGCGTGACTACTTTCTCTACCCACATCCATCTGAGGTGTGGAAACACTTGCTTGTCCTTAAGCAAAGCAAACACTAATATGTCGAAACCCCTTGCATATTTATCAATGTACCCGAGTGCTAATGCAACAAGTCATTAGGTGGGGACGCTCAAATGAAGTTCTAATAAAGATCCATGCCATAAAAAGAGTGACAAAATTTTATGTCTGATTGTCAACCTACCGTTAAAGGATAGTTGTTAAGGTAGTCAGGCGCTAGCGTTCCTGAGGGGATGCATAGGTGTTTTGCTTTAATTTTTTTTTTTTAATATTTACATTCATATTTCTAGATATGCAAATATTAAATTATTACATAGTATTACATAGAATTTAGGCTAAATCACACCTAATGTGACCTGAAGTAGAACTAATTGGCCCTAATTTGAACTCCTTTGATCCAATTTAACCTATTTCACCCTAATTTGGCCTAAACAAGACCTAATTTTGTATAACATGACCTAATCAGACCCAGTTTCCCAAAAAAAATCATATACTGGCTGAAATTAGACCAAATTTGGCCAAATCAGACCTAATCTTGCCAAGTTAGAACTATTTCCCTCTTGTTTTTGCCAAAGTAGACCTGATGTGTCCAAATTTGACATGATTTGGCCTAAATCAAACCCAATTTTGCATATTGTGACTCAATCAGACCTATATATCCCAATTTCTCCTATGTTGACCTAAACAAGATCTAATCTCACCAAATTAGACCTGATCTCACCAAATCAGACCGATTTCCCCTAAATCAAACTTGTTTTACCCAAATTAGACCTAACCTTTTTTTTAATTTGACATAATGTTGCCTAAAATCAAACCTAATTTTGCATAACATGACCTACTCACACCTAAATAGCCCTAACTTTCCCTATATTGATCTAAATGAGGCCTTACATGGCCAAACCAGACCTATTTCCCCCAAATTAGACCTATTTCCCCACATCATGTTTATTTTCCCCAAATTATACCGAATTTGCTCTAATTTTACCTCATTTGGAATAAATCAAACCCAACCATAAAATGACATGATTAAATACAGACCTAACTTATGCTAAATTAGCCTTGAAGTGGCTTAATTTGGGCCTAAAAAGCCTTTGGCGGCCACTTGGGTCAACTAGGGGCTTGGCGCTGAGTTTGAGGTGGCCTGCATTAAGCCTAGGCGGCACCTTGATAACTTAGCATTAAACCCTCCTTTACCTGGGCTTCGGACCAACTACATTTGAACAAGATGTACAAAACATAACCGGAGTTTTTTTGCTTTTATATGAACTGCAATTTTAGTCATCCTAGAAGTCTCGGAAGAGGAGCAAAGTTGGATGGAGTAAATGTATAAAAATGTGATAAGTGTGGGTACTTTAGTCCATTAATCTTATGGAATGAAAAGTACAAGAGGATGTCTATCACAACATCAATACAAGGTGATGAATGCAGGGGCGCCGTTGAAATTTTATGTAAGCATAAGTTTTCACTCAGAGTATATTGTGGCTTCTATAAATTTACTGTCCACAACCATGTTTTATAGCAAAAAAATATATCTCAATGTGTTTAGAAGATAAATGTGGTAAAAATGAGAATGGTAAGATGGATGCGTGAGAAGATAAGAAAAATTGCGTTGGAAATGACTATAAAAGAAACAATATCAGAGTGGTAAGCATTTAGGATAAAAAGGCCATTGAACTCAAAAGGGAGATTTACAAGTGCACTTTAGAAGCTTGCCCCTCGAGATGATGCACTTTTCAGAGAATTAAATGATCAAAGAAAGAAGCTAAGAAAACATTTCACTAGTTTAGATCTAGATACTTTCAAGAGATACATGAGAAGTTGGGTTCTAGAGAAGGGGAAAATGATATGTATAAAATGGCCTAAGAGAAAGGAAAGTAAGAGATTTGAGTCAAAGTAAAATGAAGAATGAAGATGGTATAGTGTTGTTGAAGGATGATGATATCGGATCCGGTTGATGATCTCAAGAATTTATAGAAAAACTACTTTCATAAGCTTTTCAATGGAGATACCTTGAATAATGTATAAGATTCGATTAATATGGATACCAGACATATCACTTACAATGGACATGTTTCACTATATGAAGTCAAGAATGCTTTGAAAAAGATGAAAATGATGCCACTGTGATAGTTGATGAAACTATAGAAAGATTTAATGTTAAAGTTGAACTTTGAAGAAATACGATGGAATCTAATAGATCTAAGATAAATAGAGAAAAACTGAGTATGCATTAGAATTTCAGCCAGTCTAGAGTTGTGAATGGGTAGACTTAGCTGGATGGAGTGGATGTACCAGAAATGTGACTAGTTTTGTTTCTTGGGTTCTATTATTCAAACGGATGGCAACGGGATCACATAATGATGCTGAAGAATGCCATCTATTTGCTTAGACTGATTTTGTGAACACTGCTCTAAGAATGGCAACTTATTCATGTCTGCATCAATTTTAACATACTACTGCTTTTAATATGGGTATTAGAAGCAAGCCTCTTACCTTACATATCTTAAGAGTGTTTTCATCTGTTACATTTGCTTTCATTTTTAAAAAGCTTCAATTCAAACAGTTGATACAGAAGGTGATAACTTTAAGCAAAAATTCAAGCATGGGATTTCACCTGTCGGGTTTTAAGTTTAGAATACATTGATAAGAAAATATTATAGATAAATTGCAAAATATGAAAAAGGCAGTCTTATACAAGAATCACAAAAACGAATGTAATAACAAAAATGTGGAGGGAGTAAGAATGAAAGGCAAAGTAAAATGAATGACAACTAGAACTGCAAATCTGTTGGTGTCATACTTCTGGTATTAGGTTATATTACGTGGTCCGTGTGACTTGTGTCCATACTAGACATATGCCAAGTATGGCCACAATTACTCATTTAAGTTTTCATGCTTCCTGGGGTTTCATTTGACAACTGCAGCACGTCAAGGATCAACTTTGAGTCCCTATTTAGTTAGTTTTAGCTATAAATGGGCAATAGAATTCCATTGTTTATGATACATGCTCATGATATTATGCTAATTGATGAAACTAGAGATGGAGTGAATCACAACTAGAGCTTTGGTGAAACTGAAATGTGTAAGTCTAAAGGTTTCAATATCAGTAGAAACAAAACAGAGTATACGAAGCCAATATAGACGTTTAGAATGAGATGAAGTCTAATTGATTGGAGTGAGCATCCCAAAATGTGATTAGCTTCATTACTTCAGGGCCATTGTACATATGGAAGGTGAAGTACAAGAGGATGGTTCTCATACGATGTGGAGGAAGACATAGATATAATGGAACCATAAAATTCTACTGAGGTTGTGTTTGGCATGCCATTGTGCTTAGTTTAGTTGCCATGGGTATATTAACCGGTGATATATTAATAACTGTTGTTTGGAGCAACAACAAATAAACCTGTTGGTAAGTTGTTTGTTGTTTGGTACACAGGGAACTAATCTTTCTTTATTTGTACAAAGATTATTATGTCCTACACATTTATTGTAGCATGTATGTAGGAGTCTGTTAGAGGGTTACCGTGGGAAATAGACATCTACGGCAAATAAACCTATTTCCTGCTGCAAAGATTTCAAGTGGCACATTATTTGGAGATTTTCAAATTAACTAATCCGTGCAACATCTTATTTAACTTTTAAACAGTGTAACAAACATCAGTTTATATACCGCATCAGGTTTGTTTGCCGTGCCAGTGCTGCATCGGCAATACTAATGCAGCCTTAGATTGAAAGGTAAGTTTACAGAACAACTTTACATAATACATCAAACTGTATTGTATGGTAGTGAACTTGGGCTCTGATCAAAGAACACGTTCACAAGATAAATGTAGCATAATTAGGATGTTTAGATAGATGTGTGAAGAGGGAAGACTGCCCCGGAAATGACTACGTAAGTAATAAAGTGGGAGTGGCAAGTATTGAAGACAAAAAAGGGATTTTTCTGACCAAAAAAAAAAGTATGGAGGACAAACTACGAGATATGTACCTCAGATGGTTTGAACATATGTAATGTGAGTTAACTAGTTTTAGATTTGGAGTAATTATCAAGGTGAACAAAGTTAAAAGGGAAAGAGGTAAACCTATTAACTTTGGGAGAACTAATAAGGAAAGACAGTTTCTCACTTCTGTGTAGGATCATGTACATACCCCAACATGTTTGGAATTAAGGCTAGACGGCAAGGCTACTCGGTGCTGAAACAAGAGATAAGTGGATGAACAGCAGCTTCACATTAACATTGTATACGAGAGATGAGTACATGAATATCAATTTCTTGCAAGTAATATCATGCTGATAAAAATGGAAATGTATGCCTCAGCACTTAGCGAGTCCCTTTTGTTATATCAATGAGAAAATTACCCTGTGAAAGGCATGACCACTTATGTAAACACATATTTATATTGGGATTTTTGTGTGGCTCTTTAGATCTTAGCACCTTATATTTATTGGATTGTCAAGGGTCTTTGTCTTTCCTTTTGACAAGCCTCTAGAAACATGACCAGCATTGTGTAGCTGGATGAAGCAAGGGGGCATGCCCCAAAAGGAAGGTTAGGGATCAATTCTCCCCGGTGGATCTTTGCAACATGCTAGCTACCTCATGTAGTTGGGAAATGGTTCTGGGCTGCCAATTCCCCTGCAGTTGTGGGCCTGGTGCAAGCCTTTCAGGTTGGTTTCCGAGAATAAAACAAATACTTCAAGCAACATTGCATATTACATTTTTTGTAGGGACGGTGGTCATTGTTATCTTTTTTGATGTGGCTTATCAGTTAGATTCTTTTTCCAGTAACTTTGAAGGCTCTATTTTACACAATAGGCTTTTGTTTTCAATGATTTGGCAGACTAGTTGATGAGCTAGTTGTTGTATACAAGGAGGCGGCACTGAGAAAGGCTCGTGAAGCTATCAGGACGAACATTTTGAATATACTGATTTTGCTTAAGCAGTAAGGATTGCACAATAAGTCTTCAATTTAGTGATCAACTTGTTTGTAACATTGTTTATCCCGAATATGCATTCTATTGTTTCTTTTGTTGCTCCAGGTGCAAGGGTGAACAGTTTGATATTGCATGGACAAAATACAAGAGCGATTCAAACTTAGCAGCACTTTTGTCATCAATAACTCCACAACGTACCACTTGAGTTGGATTATATCATGCTTTGCCAAGTGATCACAGCACAACATGGCACTATACTAGTTGGATATATCACCTTTCTAAGTTGGATTTTCAAGGTACTATAGTTTGAATCTAATGTCCCACATTGATCATTTTCAAGTTGCTTTCCTCTTCTTTGAAGTATTGAGCTATTTGAACTTATGATTTCTGAGTTTCTTATAATGGGACTGTTTTGCTGGAGATAAGCTACATTCTTTTCCTGATCTTCATCAGATCATGGTATTTGGGAGCTAGGAAATTTATAAAGTCTTAAGCTGGAAAGATTATTGCGACTTCTGGATACTGTCGTTTCTCAGTTGGCTTTGCCTCTTTTGCATATCAATGGTGGCTATATCATTTCCTTCTTGTGGGTTCTCCTGGCCCTTGGTTGGATAGGTTGGAGTCAGGCGAGACATTTCTGAAAGCATGTTACTATGTCACTGCTTCATGCATCCTTATTGAATTACAGAGAGCTCTCATCCTCAACATGCCTGTGTCTGTTTTCCATTACTTTCTTGTTTTCTTCTTCTTTTGAGTAAAGTTACCAGTGCTACAGAGCAGTGTACTTACCTTGCATCAAACTTGTCAAGGGACATTGAGCAATTCTACTGTTGTCCATTTGATCATCGATGGTTTGTCACTCCCCCTGGGTTTCTAGATGGGTGGTTGTCATCATAGAATGTGCCAGTGGTGGCGTCACCGAGTGCCTATTCCTCCTGCTTTGGTTTGCCTTTGCTGCCATTTTCTGCCGCTTCTACTTATAATTACTTCCCTCCTCGCCTAATTATTGCTGCTATAATGGTTTAGTGCGGGTGCATGTACGATTAACATGCAGATCATGACTGTCCTTTGGTGGATATGGCTGCTGGTAGTGATTCACTGGAATTACTGCTTTTGGCCTTTGAAGTTGGAGGTCAATGGTGATGAAGATCGCTGTTTAATTAGGCGGTTCAAGTTTTCTCTCTTGCGCTTGCTGGTCCTTGCTTGTATCAACCCTAGTAACAAAAATCTCTGAATTTTACGAAAAATCGGCGATTTTTCACAATTTTATAGGCTCCCGAATGTTTATCACGATTAATATGTTAGTCACCGAGTTTTTGTGATTTTTCACGATTTTCCCGCTTTTTCACAATTTATACGATTTTTCACGATTCTTCGTGACTTTTCACTTTTTTTTTTCACGAATTTTCTCTTTTAAGTCGTTTGCTCTTTTGTACCAAACCATGTCTAGAGAACTCCAGATTTACATTAAGCCTCCAACCCCCCACTATTTTGACAGTCCATTGCCATTATTTAACTATTCAATTAATTCTTTTCGTACTTTTTTCACACGATAAGATTGTATGTCTAGTGACCTTGTCAATTGCATTTGTATCCCATATGTATATATAAATACTTGCATACATACATATAATATATATATATGCCGACAAGGAGTGGCTCAAGTGGTCAAGCACGATGTTTCCTCATGAAGAGACCCGAGTTTGAATCCCAGTTGCCGCTTTGATTTACCACCCTCCCGGGCGTTCGACCTCCGCCACGGGCATGGGAGAGAGGGGGGGGGGAAATATTTCTCTCTTAATCTCATATATATATATATATATATATATATATATATATATATATATATATATCCGACTTATTCTTGATTATTCCCGAATACTTGACCGACCTTTGACCGAAATATATCAAATTTTTCATGAAATTTTCCGATTTTTCCGAATCCCGATTTTTTCCGGCCAGCCAAAGAGTTGTCATATCCCGAATTTGTCGTCACTATGATATCAACTGACCCTCTTCTGCCACGAGTTGGACAGCACCTCGTCTCTCTTGGGGGGATCAAGATATCATGCTCCTTGACTTATGCGATCCCAGCTTTTGCTTTGCAGCTGGAATATTTCTTGCCTATAGATGTACCTATCAGGGTGTACATCTTTAGTGCGCCTAGCGTGGGTGTCTCAGTTGGTTGAACTTTGACCCATATTTTAGTCTTTAGTTAGCTTATAGGTCTGGTAGTCGTGTTTTGGAAGGTCTTTGTCATATTGGTTGTGGGGGTCTAAAGTTCAAACATAACCATTTGAATGAGTGGACCTGGGATGCACAAAATGTAGTATTTTTCTTATGTGATATAAAGCACGGTTTTTTTTTTGTTTGTGTGTTATGCTTGTTTCTAAGATTTTCCCCATTCCTTGCAGGATGCTGGCGGCAGGACCTTGCGATTGTGGCTGGACACTGAAAGTGAAGGAAAATGCTTTAAGTACTGCCTTTAGTGTTTCGTTTAGATTTATGTTATATTTAGATAGTTATCGTCTGAAAAGAATAGAAAAGCCATGTAGTTGCTTTTTATTTGACAGGACTCCCAAGGACACGAAGTTATTGATTGTCGTTCAGAAATTGCTGGTTGTACTACGGTTCAATTAGCGCCATTGTCTCCAAAGAGATATCTTGTTTGAAGATATGCACAATACATAAGATACACATGCGTCAAAGAGCAATTGAGTGCATGCATTTTCGTCTCGCTGACACGACTTATAGCGTTTATACATGTGCCTATGCACCTACGAACACACCTATCTATGTACCTACCTAGATAAGCATATAATACCGATCTACATAACTATCTATATATGCATCCGCATGTTTGTATCTGTACGTAACTGACTATTAATGTACATTCATTGATCCTTAGAACTAACCTATGTACATGTTGTGGTGACTGTAATAAGACGCATCCATAGTGGCAAAATGAGGCACCTCTATGCTTATTAGAAGGTATGTTGGCCGTGTAGTAATTCCTTTTTGGTTGGGTGTAGGGTAGGCTGCAAGCATCACATTTTGCAGTTACAATAAATCCAAACTAACAACCATTAATCCAAACCAACTAGCAATATAAATGACTAAAATATACTTTATAGTAATGCTTTGGGCGTCTTCGACCTAACCTTTTTAAGTGAAGTTGTGTTTTGTCTCATGGCCATGCTATTTGTATAAAGTAGCTTCCTTGAAGAAGTTACACAATGAAGCATAGTCATACAGCAACAGATTACTGCAAACATTAAAACATCACTAAAAAAACTGTCCCAAAGTTGAACAACATGTAATATAATCCACATGAGAATCTATGGTTATGACTCTTAAGCCTATTTCGAGTGAACAAAGGTATGGGCGTTTTTGGTGCGTTCAAATGATCCAAAAGTTAGTACTTAGGTACATTATGATATATCAAAAGTATGATGAAGATCTTAGAAAATTTGGAGTGTGTTTGATAATTTTTTCAATTCATATGGCTCAAAGATGTTACTTTTTGTTGAGAAATGAATTGAGGGATTACACATGACTATTTTGGATCAAACTTGGTGGAGAAGTGTATCTTACTATAGTAAAACTTAGCTATAATTTTGAAGCAATCAAAGCTTGTTCGATAGGTCAATTTTGTTTTAGAAGAATTTTATTCAAACCGGTTTAGGGGAGGAAGTGCCATTTACACTATTCCTATCAGGATGGTACATATTGTAATTTGGAGCTTCCCTTGTTAGATTGAGATGAAATCTAACATTGAAGAGATATATGGTTTCTTATTGGTAAGTTTTTGGACAATAATTGATGGCTAGTTAATTAATAACTCACTTACTGTTGAGAAAATTTATGGATTTTAATTAACCAAGAAATCATTTTTAGGAGAAACAAATTTAGGATTCCTCTACAACCATATATAATGAAGTTTTGCTTTTGTTGATGGTCGAAAAATCCACATGATACTTGAGTGTAGCAAAATTGAGGTTATCTTTAGCCCCAAGACTAGAGTTTCACAAGTACCCTCATGGAGAAAGAAAGGGTCTTGATGCACTTCATCACCAATGGGCTACACTATGGAAATCCTCACAACTCCATGAGTTTGATGTAGGTATTGGATCAACGTTTTGTCAATGTTTCACACCATCACATCGATGACGAGCAACAACCTCTATTAACATTTTTGAGATAGAGGAAATGCTTTCTATGAGGATGCATCCTTCTGTGAGGCCAAATGTGAGAATGAGAAGCCCTGAACAAAGGGGACACCATTGCTTTAAGATGCTCGTTGTCGTTGCTGCAACGTGGATGCATATTAGGAGCCTTAACGATTTCCCCCCTCAAAACCCTATTGCCACAGGTATGGAGTAAGCCTGCTCTTGGTGAAAGGATGCCACCAAAGAAGACCGACATGATCATTGAAGCAGGCTGGAATGACGACTCTTGCTTCCACCCACAACAAATCATGAATAGAGAATGGGCCACAAATTTAGGCCCACCAAGCAAGCTCAGCCCGCCTTAGAGACGCTCAAGGGAGAATCACTCAAACCAGTCATAGCTGAGCTAGACCCACCAAGCAAGATCACAATCCAAATGTCTAAAAAAAGGTATAATCTTGTTTTGTGTTGAGCTACAAAAATCTGATTTTGAAAAATAAGATAAAGTTGGAGAGAGACTTAATTGTAGATTAATAGAAAAATGTTAGTAATAGAGTTGGATGGTGTTTATCAAATGTTATTGGTTAATGAATGACTTGCTCGAATAGAAAGATAAGTATACTTGGGAAAATCCAAACTTGATGAAAATTGGTTCATAAATAACTTGTACATTACTTGTATCTAAGTTATGAATGTGTTAAAAATAATGCAATAATATGAATATACACACATGGCATACAAACAGATGACTAAGGTTATGGTATACGTGTCTAATTTTTTGAGTTTTGATCATATCACTCATGACCTGGACACCTAATCAATATATGTTCCCTTGTATATTGGACCTTCAATCGATTAGATATTAAACATATGTAAGTGACTTGGGAATCTTAGCTCTTTTAACTTGAACTCTTACTTAAGAGTTGTTTATCATGTGACATTGATAATCGTTACCATGATCCAAACAAGACCAAGATAGATAACATTGATTAATAGTGAATAATAATGGAAACCATGATGCAAAACTCTCATATAATGTTGATTAGTAGTAAATAATAATGGAAACCATGATAAGGAACTCTCAAATTTAATAATCATCTTGTTCTTAAGGTTAGGGTTAGGATGGCCTTAAATATATGAGACACCTGACATGGTCCTAATAACATTAACTGCAAATCCAACATACCTTTTGTGTCTACATAACTTTGACCAATTTTGAGCAAGTGAAGTGACTCCAAGTTTGTTAGGAATCTGAATTACGTAAGTGTGATGATCTTCTGTATGACTATTGATTAGTCTAGAAGCATGCTATGGAATTCTCTCGAAATTGTTGATACACATAGTAAAAAACACTAATTTCTATGATTAGTTATGGATTTGTGTATCTACATTTGTTGCAAAACCCAAACATAAAAGAATATTCCAATACAATACCGCTGGTGTACCTACTGACGAGTGTGGTAACCGTATACTCTTGATACTGACACTATACTAAGGACTTTCCCTCCACCAGTGGGTGTTTGGATTACATGGCCATGCGTTAACAATTCATGACTATACCAATATTGATATTGAATATAATGAAATGAACATAAGACACACCTTTTGTTTTAACAATTTAACTGTCTTGATAGTGTTGGCTTTTTGGATATGCCACACTTAGGGCTGGCAAAATAAGATCCTATCTGAACCACCAATTTTTAAGAGGGTTAGGGTCTAAGGCTTTTTGACCTAACCTGAAATTGACCTAAATTCGAAGAACCTGGAATTAATTTAGAGTCAGGTTCATGTTTTGGACTTTAGACCCGATTGACCCAAAATTCACAATTATGTATTTAAATTAAATTACAAATACTAAAGTTTTAGACACCTAATGACCTATTAAGATACTAGTCCATCACTCATGTAAGTTTATTTTGAAAATTCTAAATAGTTTTGTTTTGGTTTGTATGATTTATTATGCGAATTGTTTTATGAATTTGTGTTTAAAACTCTCAAACAAACTACAACAACCTTTATATGTGTTTCTCAATCACATTGATAGTTTGTTTACATGAGTGCACTTGGTAATTATTAAGGATTAGTCAAATCATAGTCTTTTTTAAAATATTTTCTTGTACTTGGATTTACGGGTCGGACCCGGTAGACCTGAAAATATTTGTTGGTCAGATTAGGGTCAAGGGTTTCAACCCAAAAATCTATCTTTTGCAAGTTTAGGATTTAGCCAAAAAGTGTTGACCCAAAATAGCCCGAAAGAAAACCCGGTCAATCCGAACCCAATTGCCACCCCTAGACACACTCATATTTCGATGATTGCAAATCTTTCTCTTTTATATTACTGAAATGTGCATTCAATGTTTTACGTGATCAAGAAACTTAGACAAGATCCAACAGTAAAGAATATGTAATATTATGTGTTTGGATGCTTGTAGGATAAGTTATACCATGTATATACTTTGTACACATGCATTTTGTGCAACTTGCTATGAGTTATATATGAATGAGTGATGACCAACCCTATCCTATCCTAAACCCTTTTTCACACTTATATCAAGTTTTTAGGATATATAGATGCTATTAGAAAAACCATTTAATATGTTTTCCAAAAGTTTAGAAATCTTCTTACAAACACATTTTTGATCGAACTACACTTAAATCGAGAAACAACCGTTGTAGAAAAAGTCTCGGTCGAAGGATAGTTCTACAGAGAATCAGTTCTCAGTCAAAATCAACACTAATTTTCTATCTTTTGTACACTCAAAATTTGTGACATCCCAATAGCTAGTTTAGTATTTAACTTGTCGAAACACTCCCAACAACTATATTGACCATTCCTAAGTGTTTCCTGTACATATGAGTGTCTATTAACTCTTAGAATACACACATGAGAAAATATATTACATACCATCTTTCTCCAAGCTTAGAATTATATATTACTATCTTCAGATCTAATCCATAGCTCAATAATAGTGTCATACTCCCAAAATATAGCCTTACCTATCCTTGTAGAAGTTAATCATCACTTGTTCATAGAGAGCTTAATATTGTAAATCTTCTAGAAGAATTGATATTTGTATACTGTGAGCATAGGTGTTCTCTCTCTAATCTTGTTTAACAACACTGTTTGAGTGTTCTTTGATTTCTTACGAGAAGGCTGTTCGACAACTTTCCAGAAAAGGAGTCTTCTCATTGGTGCTCTTCTTTGACTTTTAAAGAAGAGGTGAAGGTTCAATGATCTTCATTGAACATTAAAGAAGAGGTGAAGGTACTCCTCAAAGTTGTTGAAGAAGAGGTGAAGGTTTGATGCTCTTTCTTGGACGGGAAAGAAGAGTATAACAATTGTAGTTTGTATTATTCCTTAAGAAGTTAATAAAAGCTGATTGTTACACATCCTAGTTGGGAAAAACCAGGTAGTGGACTGATGTCTTTTAACAAAATCACTCTACGTTGGTTGTCTTTTGTGCTTTGATTTCATTGTCCAATTACTTACTTTACATTTCTAATACATTATCTTTCAAATTGCATCCTGACCTTTGTAGTGTTTGAAGTTGCATATGATTTATATTATATCTATTCACCCCCCTCTAGAGCACACTAGTTGGTATCTGAGCAAGCTTCAAGGAACTTTAACAAGTTTTGAATATGAAGGAAAGTCTAATGGGATAACTCAACCTTGAAGGATCATATGTAGGGAGACTGTCTGTGTTTGACAGGTAAAATTACATATATTGGAAGAGAAGGATGCACTATTACTTTTCAAGCTTGATCTTTGACCTATTGAAAATGGTCACCTTACCATACAAACCTCTAATGATAGAAATGGATAAATGGGTTCCATATACGATAAGAAAGGCAACTCTAATGACATATCAATAAGTATTTTATACTCTTATCTATATCCTAGTACGTGTAATAGAATATTTTTATGTGAAACCACATATGACATATGGAGAAAACTTCTAGTTATACATGAAGGAGATCAACAAGTTAAAAGTGCAAAAATTACTATCTTGAAACATAAATACGAGTTAGCATGCATGGATAAAACTGAAATTATTGCTGAAATGTATGCTAAATTTTCTACTCTAATAAATGGTTTGATTGCCTTAGGAAATTCTATACTAGAGGAAGAGAAGGTATCCAAGATTCTTAGGTCCATTCCATCAAAATTAAAAGATAAGGCTACTAGCACTATAGAAGAATCTAGCGACCTTTCAAAAAATTATTAATGGAGCAGCTCATTGGAAACTTGGAAACACATGTAGTGAATCTTCAAGAAGAAGTTAGAATAGAAGAATAAGAAAAACTAAAAGATAAAAACGATGTGGAATTCAAAGCAAGAGATTCAAAGTCACCTTCTTCTAGTGACTCATCTAGTAGTGAATAATAAATACATAATAAAGGTGAGAAATATATACATTCTTCTTCTAACAAAAATATTAGATCTATTTCTATTAGATGTCACAAATATGGAGAGAAAGGACACTGGAAAGATGAATGCCTAGAACTCAAGAAGAATAAGAAGAAGAAGAAGAAGAGGAAGAACTCTAAGTACAAGAAGAAGAAGGCGTATCATGCCACTTGGGATGATTCTTCAAACTCAGAAGCAAGTGATGAAGAAATATGTCATCATGCAGTTGTATGCTTCATAAATGAGCATGAAGAAAATGATGACCGTGATGAAGATGCACAAGGTAATGATGATAAGTTATACCTCTCAACTTTTTACAAAATTAAACTTATTGAACTTGTTGAACTTACTTCGGATAAAGTTGAAAAATATAAGAAAAATAAAATTGGCAAGTATTTTTAATTCCTTTAATGAAGAACTTAATAAGATAAATGATCAATATGCAAGTGAAAAGAAAAAAAATATAGATGAAATTGTTTCTCAAAATGCTTCCTTGATAACTCAAGTGATTACTCTTTTAGAAAAATTGAGTAATATGGAGAAACAACCAATTTATTTCTCACATTTTGATTATGATCTTATGCTTGAAATAAATCACGAGGTAAATGCTAAAATAGATTTTCTTGAAGAAACATCCCTAGTACAAGAAAATGCTTAATTTCTACTACCAAAGACTATCTATTTCTTTGCAAGGAAAATGAAAAGTTGAAAATATATCTAGAATTTTTTTTCAAATAGTAGAAATATGTTGAATAATGTGTTGCATTCTCATTATGGTGTTGGTACTCATGGACTTGGTTATATTTCTAAAAATGATACAAGAAATAAAAAGGAAGTTTTTATTTCTATTAAACCAAAATTTAGATCTTCTGTCCCTATTAATCATGTTACTTGTTATGGTTGTGGGAGATTTGGGCATTATGCCTTTTCATGCCCATTTAGAAAGAAAAGGGACAACAACATGGTTTGGTCCCTAAAACCTCCCTTTAAATGAGGTTTGAAGGATCCTGAGGTTAAATGGAAATCATTATGATCTTTCTCATAGATTAAGTTTGTAGTAAGTTTATTGCTGCATTAAAAATGCTCTCATAAATTGACTACTACAATTTTTCTTGGTTATCTTTAAAATTGATTTTTAGATCCATTCTGTTTCTTGATTTCCTAATTTTTAAATTTAAAATTATCAGTTTTACACACACACATACACACAAACACACACACACACACATATATATATATATATATATATATATATATATATATATATATATATATATATATATATATATATATATATATATATATATATATATATATATATATATACGAGTTCTTATTGAATATCTCTATCTTAATGGTTCAATACTTAGTTTGAGCTTAATTTTTAAGAGCATGAGATTAAGATGGATCTCAAAGTTATTTGTTATAAACATACACACCTGTATCATTTTTATTCTTAATGGCATATCTACAATGATATGGGCTTAACATCCCTTATATTTGGTCTAGAGATCCTTTGTTAACCTCATTTTATGCTTAATGGATCTTCTATATAATTTCTGGGCTTAACATCCCTTGAAATTGATTGAGAAATTAGTTTTGGTTTTGTCTTTAATTTTTATGGAAAATCTTTGTATCATTGATGACTTAACATTACTCACATTGCTATTGAGATATTATTTAAGAAACTGGTATTATTTATGATATCTCTGTATCGTGGCAGACTTAACTTTCCTTATCATTGACTTAGAGCATATTTTGATATTTTGTGCTTAATGGGATCTTTTTATCATGAATGACTTAACATTCCTTTCACTAGTAATTATACAACCTTTTAATGTCCCTTGATCAAATATGGCTTTTTGTCTATGAACTATATCTCATTTCAAATTGGTACATCCTTATTTTTCCTTCGGTATATACATTCTCTCTCTAAGATGACTATATTATTGAGGGGGAGTGTCTCCTTGAGGAAGGGCATTGGTAAGTTGGACTATCTACAAAAAGGTATATGCTCTAAATTGTCTATTTTCAAATTACCTTGTGGAGATATTTTTCATCATCAAAAGGGGGAGATTGTTGGCTTTGTGGATATGCCAAACTCATATTTTGATGATGCAAATATTCCCCTTTTGTGTTATGAAAATTTCCATTTAGTGTTTCAAGTGATCAAGGAACTTAGATAAGATCCAACAAGAAAGGATATGCAATATTATATGTATTTGGATGGTTGTAGGATAAGTTCTTTCATGCATATACTTTGTACAAGTGCATTTTGTGCAACTTGCTAGGAATGATGAAAGAATGAGTGATAACCTTCCCTATCCTATCCTATGTCCTTTTTTGCACTTATATCAAGTCTTTAGGATATATAGGTGTCATTAAAAAACCATTTAATATGTTTTTCAAAAATCTAGAAATGTTCTTACAGACACATTTTCGGTCAAACTACACTTCGACCGAGATAGAACCATTGTAGAAAAAGAGCCGTACTAGATAATAGTTGTCGTGAAAATTTAAGAGAAAGTGGACTCTCAGTCTAATTACAAATCAACTGAGATACTACTCGCCGATATGGATCTCAGTCAAAAGTATTGTTCTATCGAGAATCAATCCGCAATCAAAATTAGCATTAATTTTCCATTTGTTGTAAACTGCATTTTTGACATCCCAACGACTAGTTTAGCATTAACTTGGTCAAAACACTCCCAAAAAATAATTTGACCATTCGTTAGTATTTCCTATATATAAGAATATCTATGAACACTTGGAATACACACTTGAGAAAATCTATTACATGCAAATTTTCTCAAAGCTTAGAATTCTACATTGCTATCTTCAGATCTAAGCCATAGCTAAACAATAGTGTCATACTCCACCAAATAGTGGTCTTTCCTATCCTTGTGAAAGTTTACCATCACTTGGTTATATTGTATATTGTATATTGTGAGCGTTAGTGTTCTCTCTAATCTTCTAAAGAATTAATATTTGTATATTGTGTGAATTGGTGTTCTCTCTCTCCAATCTTATTCAACAATATTGTTTGAGTGTTCTTGGACTACTTCTTGTGAGAAGGATGTCTATGGAATTGCTAGAAAAGATGGAGTCTTCTCCTCAGTGCTCTTCCTTGGTTGTTAAATTATAGGTGAAGGTTTGATGCTCTTCAAAGTCGTTAAAGAAGAGGTGAAGGTTGAATTCTCTTCCTTGGTCATTAAAGAAGAGATTTGATGCTCTTCATAGTTTTTAAAGAAGAGATGAAGGTTTGGTTCTCTTCTTTGTCCATGAAAGAAGAGGATAATAGTTGTACTTATTATTCCTTGAGAAGTTTATAAAAGGTGATTGTTACAAACCATAGTTGGGAAAAACTTGTATTGGACTGACATCTTTTGAAGGAGCCAGTCTACATTTGGTGTCTCTCGTGGTTTGCTTTCACTGTCCAATTACTTGCTTTATATTTTTGCTTCATTATCTTTTGAGAAAGTTACCATCTAGCCTCCTTAGTACTTGAAATTGCATAAGATCTATATTATCTTTATCCACCCCTCTAGAGCACATCAAATAACTGCTTTATCTTGTTATCTTACTTCACCAATCTTTTTTATAATGCATGCATACTTTTTCATATTGTTCTAAGCTATGTCCTTATAGGCACCACGTACTCAACACACTCGTGTTTACCCCTTTCACCCTTTTAATGAAATTATGGCTCATATATGCATAAATGAAGCTGTGAGTGCTTTGAGAAATTGTTAGGTGTAAAGTTATTGTAGATTCTGGAAATTATGTACATAGGTAGCTATATACATATACTTATGCAACATTCATTGTACATATGTAATATAAATTTTTAACAAGTAATGTAAAGTTATATACATGTGCATTTGAGACAGATTTTGGTGAATTTTGTATTTGTTCATGTTCATAATATGTCAATCTTCTAATGTGTGCACTACTGATGCCCTCAAATAGTGGTCTTGGTTTTTTGTGCTAGAATCTGGGGTTAGTACCTAAATATGGAACATCAGCTTTACACCTTAGAGATTTCTCATGATACAATAATTAAGACAAACATGAAACTTGAGCATATAGTAACCTTAAGTAGCTTGTCTATTTAATATTGAGAAATTAGGTTAGAAACCTATATTTTATTACTTCTCTAGTTTCATGGAGCGAAACTTTTTGATATTTGTAGGACACTCAGTTTGGGTTTGATTTTGGTTTTAATCAACCACACTCCAATGATTCTAAGTAATAGTTTTGAGTTATTGATTCCTTTTTCATTAGGCTCATATATAGGAAGATGTAACCCACACCTATTAGAATGGAAAGTGTCCATGAGTTATTAGAAAAAGAAAGTGACATCAACTTATATGAGAGTGCTTAGATGATAGATGTAGAGCATAGATAGTCTAGAGCCATGATAAAGTTTAGTCTAAGTAGATAACCTAGAGATCTAAGTTTGATAATGAGATCTAAATTCAAATTTGAGGATTCATGTTATGTTTTGATGATTTAATATTAGTTTTGTTCCTACAACACCATCAATCTAGTACCATATGGGATTGCATTCATGCATGTTGGTAGATTTGTAAAAGTTGATACATGATAAGATAGATACGGTAAAAACCAACATCATCCTCAAACTCTTAACAATGGAGGACTTGAAGTATGGGAAATGTTACAAGTTGAACTCTAGAGAGGGTGAACCCAAATGGGAGAAGGTTAGAGGATCAAACTTCCAAGGTAAGATGAATATGAGATAGGTTATGTATGAGTTCCAATCTAGAAAAATTATAAGTATATGAGTTGAGTGTGGTTACTGTGATAGAGTTAATCCCTAGTCTTCTTATGAAAGGACCTAACCCTAGATAGAGAGAAACATATGGATATATGAGGAACTTTGTCTTAGTGAGAGAAAATTCGATACATATTGAAATAGATATGAGACATAATACCCATGAAGGAGTCTCATACTTGGGTTGATGATGCAATCTGGTGGTTAAGCCCGCAACAAAGAGTTGCATAAATTTTAAGTCATGTGGTAAGAAAGTCGTACCCCAAGTTATATAGGTCCCGACTTGACTGTCTATAGATAATGAAGCTCATATTTAGATACACATGAGATAGATTTGAAATGTTGTTGTTGATAATTGGACATATGATACTTAGATATACCGAGCTATGTTTCCCCACAGATAATATATGACGTGATGATCTCACTTAAGCTAAAATATGATATATGTTGGATAAGTCACTAGAACAAAATTGACCCAATATATATGCCCATACATACATATAAGATTTAACTATGATTGAAGTTCTTCTTCATGCTGGAGGACAAAGCTCCTTCTCTTGACATCCTACTAGTCATCTATCCATCTTCCATGGCTATTAGAGGAGCAGGTTTAACTTTCTCTCTTCCTTTAATTTTTTTAACCTCCAAGGAAATGCATTTATTCCCCTCAAATGTTTTATAAGGATTTTTTTTCTTATCATTTTCTTCCACCTCGTCTTCTCGTATTCTTTTTTTCATTCCTAGTCAAACCCAATTATTTCATTTTTTTGATCTAATTCTAGTCTATTGCTAGTCAAAGATACTCCTTTTATTTATTTGTTCTAGTCAACTAGTAGACTTGTCATTTTATTTTGTTTAATTTTTTCTTTTAGTTCTATTCCCAATGGTTTAATTATCTTCTCCTCTTTTATCTACTTGCTAGATCACACCCTCTCTCTTTCTTTGTTTACTTTTATTCTATTTTACTTTATTTTCTTTGTTCCCATTTACTTTTTTCTACTAACCAACAACTTATGTGATAGACTATAGTACAAGAAATAAACTTAGTAATAAATCCCAAAATTTTACCTAAACTAATTTATGATAATCAATACCTACAAATAAATGGGTATTATTACAATTTAGCTTTAGAACAAACCCAAATGACAAACTTTTTAAGAATAATTCAAATCTTTAGCCTAAAGGAGAAGGAATTTAACTAGGATAGAGTGTTTTTTTTAATTTTTTCAGTCAACTATTTAAGTAATAAATAAAAGCAATAATTGAAACTAAGATAAAAAATAATAAAAGAACTAGGCATGTGACTTCATCACCATTCCATGCATATTCACTCTCTCACGTTACATTGGTCATACATATATATATTTAAATTGGGCCCAAGGATTACAAAGTATGAGATTTACAAGACAAATTTTCCCTTATATTCCATGTCTTGTTAACTACATATCCTTACCAGGTCGTTCTGAAGAACTCCCTTCCATGATCTCATTCGGGGTTTAATGATACCAATTGGTATTCTAACCATATATTTCAAGCTCTCTACGTCTAGGATTCTAATCACCATGCAAGATAGGTAGCTAATTTATAGATCACACAGTCAATCAATCAATAGTCAATCCGAATATCCATATGAATAGAAATTTATAACATTAAAGTAAAAAATATGGGCATAAATGCTAATCCTAACACACTGGTAAGTGATCTACAATGTAATCATGTTTATTATTAAAAAAGGAGAGATAAGAAGAATCTCATGGAGTAAGTAGAAACATGGAGGAGAAGTTCAGTGGTCTTATCACCACTCTCTAATGATGTCTATAATCCTGGTCATGTCCTCTGATGGAGCACGTGTCCACATCAACCTATCAAATTCCATCTCTGGATCTCCCCTTTGATGGCTAGCATTGTGTTCATGAAATATAGGTCGTGGACAACTCTCCTAGATGCCACTTAAGTGTTTTTATTGCATGAACCAGGGTTTCAAATGAATTTGAATCAATCCAAGATCGTTGACACTTTCTATAGATTTTCATCATAGGAAACTGACAAAACTAAGGGCCAGTCGACCAATGTGAAGTAGTATGTAAATATACTTATTGTGTAGATAAGTGAATTAATCCTACAAATCAACTTGATTTGTTCAATTCTGACATTGTATGTGGAATTTTGAACCATTTTTGTGTGTGGGTATCAAAAGTTCCTGGATTTTCCTATGGTGTTTTCTTCGAATTGGTCGATCAACTTAAAAAATTGAGCGAAGGTTGAGTTAGTTGAATGCCACATATTAGTATATATATTTGTTTTGTAGATAATATTTTTTCTCTAATGGATTTTGAATCTCTCAATCCCTATTTTGGATGCAAAAGTTTTATTCACTTTATTGACCATGTATAATTTAATAGTCCTCACTTTAATTGTTGGAGTTGGCAAGTGAGGATATGTAATCAATGGTCATTTTTTGGGATTTTTTATGGAGGGATAGTTTCTCTTATATTATAGTTGCATCAACCTAAAAATAAAACAAAAAATTGTTAAACACCAAACGAATTGTATAAACTACTAAAAATGTAAAATGCAATATAAACATGTAAAACTAATTATAAAAAAGCAATAAATATACGTTGAATGGAGATTGATCAAACAACCCTGAGCTTGAACATTGTTCATTCTCAAGTAACACAAATCAAAACACTCTCCCAATAAAAAAGTTTTTAACCAATATACATGCCTCATACTGGCATCATGCTTGAATCCCTACCACTAATATTCACAAACAACCCAACCTCCTGAGATCTTGAAATACAACTTGCCAGATATATGTTATCAAATTTTATTCAAAGAATCACTTCATCATTACCATCCCCAATACCATATATGTCTAAGGGTTTCATGTAAAATTGAGGAATCTAGGAAAACGACAAGTATGCACACAATCTGACACTGGAGTATGGTAGATAGGATATTAATGTAGCATGTACAAGCCCATATGTGAAAAATAGAGTGAATGGAGGTATGGAAGAAATAATGCATATCTCTCCTTTATTCAACTTGAGATTGTGTTTTATTTATAAAAAAATATAAATCACATTTTTGCATTAACATTGTCATCTTTTCTTTATTTTTTGTGATATGCCCATATTACATAGCGAGGGGTATGTGAGAAGTGATGATAACCCCATATTACACATATAGGGGTATGGAAGAAGCAATTATAGAGGGAGGGGGTGACATGAAACCCCATGGTTAGGGTTTGAGACACTATATGGCGATATTTTGTTATTGTTGATGGATGGAAGGTAAGAATAATAATGAAGAAGTGCAGAAGAGGATTTGGATCATGTGCAACACTTGTTTTATAATTATGTGCATCAATTTATTCCTTAAATTCAAAACATCCAAATAATGACATGATAAGGGAATGCATGAAAACTCCACAGACATGATTTGGTATTAGTAGGAGGAATGTTGTAGTTGATCTCTATTGGTTCCTCAAAGACCTACCTATTTTTGATGGAACATTATGCTTATATTCATTGGTTACAAAGGGTGATTTATAATCATAGTTATATTTTATAAAGATTATCAACCTCAAGAATTTACTTTGAATAAGAGAGGTTGTTTGAAAAATTTTGTATGTAATTCAAACATGAATGCTAAGTAATTTGACTAGATAATAGCTTCAACTAGCACTGCAAAAACTCAGAAATTAAGTACGAACAACTACAAAGAATGTATGAAAAGATAACATGTTGACATAAAATAAGAATATAAACATAGATAGGTGTAGGTGGCAAGGAGTATGTACCACCCAACCTACACTATGATCTTAGAAATGTGCTCATACTTGATGAAACACTAAACTAAAGATGGGGAGGAAGAAACCCTCAATGCTCATCTAGGTGGCCTTGGCAACTCAAAGAAGGTTCATCCCAATGAAATATGGACAAGGACTGTCACCTTAAACACAAGATCGCAATGGTATAATATATTATGCAGTGGCCATGGTAGCTCAAAAGGATTTGTAGAATGCTTGAAGTGATATTGTATGTCAACCTACAACCCATCCAACAAGATAAAAAAACTCCTCTGTTAGTAGAGGTTGTGCAGTAGCTGTATGTGTATCAATAGGAAAACTCACAAAATAGTGTGAGTGTATGGTGGCCGCATAATTTGCTCATTAGAGAAGACATGAGGTGAACTGCCTTATTCTATAGCTAAGGTAGTATGTGAAAACCCTAGAATTGGTTATGCCAATTGTGCTTAATCAGGTAGAGGATCTGACTCTTTCTTCGTTTGATCATCTTAATATGCATACTGAATATGTGGTTCTATCATAGGAGGAATCCTCTCATCTATAAAATTAGTTTAGAAAATATTTGTATGCATCTTTGCATTCTCTTATTCGACCACCCAATCAATAAAAATAACAATGGAAGTATTGGGCTCCTTCACTATATCAACTTGTGGCTCTAGCTCCTCTATGCGGAATAGATCCAACTCCTCCATGGATTTTGTAGGAAATAGAAGTGGAGAGAAGATTGAAAAGTGAAGTAGTGGTGGCATGTATACCTCTTGTTGGTGTTTTACCTCATCTTAATAAAAAATTGGATATTCCATGGAAGTTTTTGTTTATCTTCTAGAATAGATTTGACCAATGTTGGTTGATCATTGAAACGGTCTGGTTGTGGTCTTGAAAAGGGAAGAGTGGTGGACTATCATTAAATACTTCCATGACATGGTGAATCTCCTACATACACTTTTGATATTGATGTGTCAAGTCCCAAATGCAAAGAATGATGGAATACAAGTGTACTTGTCAACCTCTGGTTCCTGTTCCTCAGACTGTGCTAGTTTTCTGAATCACACCTCTCTAGGATGGCACATGTACCATCATAATCATTTATCATGAGTTTGAGCTGACCCATATTCTATTGGGAGCTCTCTAGTTGTTCCACAAATACCGTGGTTGGCTGAGATAGATATGCTTCATCTGGTCCATTTGTACATGCAATATTTTGCCTTAGGCTTCTCCATCAGATGGAAACACTTGCTGAATCAACTATTAATTTATGGAGGTCATTTATTCCCTAATATCTATCAAGTAGATATTGATCTACATAGTAAGACTCCACCTAAATCCCACAATATTACTGATTGTAGGTCGGTTCATATGGATAATCTTCTTCATAACACAAATCATAGTGGTATCCCCTAGAACATTTGTTGTTTGCAATCTGCTTTATATCTATATTTTAGGAGTCTGACATTATACTTGATGTCAAGCCTCTCCATGACTGCTTTACCTTATAGAATCACCTCATAGTAGCCCCATGTATCACGACTGAAGGAGCTACATCTCCTACATTGTATTTATGTAGCTAACCACTCCATTTTAAAATGAATGCCTAAAAAATATAAAAAAATTGACTATTAGGATCAAGAAAGAAAATAAAATACTTCAATCAGTGAAGATATAATTTTTTTCTTTACAAATGAATAGGAGCAACAAATTACAAAAATATAAAAAAGCTAAAAGAAATTATGGAACTAACCAAAAATTACAAAAAAACTAAAAATCACAAAAACAAACTTAGGAGTTAAGAAAATAAAAATTACCAAAGAAAAATAATAAATTATAAAAAAATATTATAAAAGAAAATTAAAATTAGAAAAAATAAACTAAGAAAGAAAAAAACCTAACTTTAACCATAATAGAAAAAAAAATACAAAATTCCTAATGCTCTCCCCCCCGAAAGTATGCCATAATTTGTTGTGATAGATTATAGAAAAAGAAATTAACCTATGAATAAATCTCTAAGTTTTTACCTAAATTAATGTGCAATTATCACCACCCCAAGCTGAAAAGTCTTATCACAATATAGCTTCAGGATCAAGCCCAAAGGATAATTTTTAAGAAAAACTTAGAATTTATCCAATTAAGAGAAAGAAATTAACAAGGATATATTTATTATAGGTTTTTATTTATTTTATAATTCAATTAAAAAACAATAAATAATATCAATAATTGAAACTTAGATAAACTAATGATAAAAGAATCAGGGCATGGGGTTTACCCCCATTTCCTACATATCCATTCGCTCACATGACATTTCTCATACATACACTAGGAGTATGAAAGTTACGAGGATAGATTTCTCTGTAGGCTCAAGGTCTAGTTAACTATGAATTCTTGATCCATTGCCCCATAGAACTCCCTTCTATGATATCATCTGGGGTTCAATGCCCCAATTTGTATTCTAATACTAGTATTTCAAGGTCACTATGTCTAGGATTGTAAAAATCATGCATGATGCATAGAAAATCTATAGAGTGATCAATCAATCAATCAATAATCAATCCAACCTTTATGAATAACAATTTGAAACACATGAGAACAAGATATGGGCAACGAGGATAATCCCCAAAATCAAGTAAATGGTCTACTCTCTAATCATGTTCATGATACAAAGAGAGAGATAGAATAAGAATCTCATGGAGAAAGTAGCAACATAGAGAAAAAGCTTAGGGGTCCCGTTAACACTCCCAAATGATAGCTACAGTCTTCATTCACATCCTCCAATGGAGTGCGTCTCCATGTTAAGCCGTTGAATTCTATCTTTGACTCTCCCCTTTGATGGCTAGGATTGTGTAAGGGAGAGATAAGTCATGGAAGGTTGTCCCTCCAGTATTTTTACGGCAAGCCCTAGGGTTTCAAGTCAATCTGAATAAGTCCAACAGTTGTTGGCAATTTACTACATATTTCCAAAACAAGCGATTTGGACATCTACAAAACTAATCATTCGACTGTAAGTGGTCTGTAAATAAAATGGTAACCTAGTAATTGGCGTAGTCTTTTAATTCAACTTGAATCATCCAATTTCAACATCGGACGTGGAATATAAACCCAATTTATTAGGGTATAAGAAATTCTTGGATGTCCCTATAATGTTTTTATTTAACAAGTTGACTGACTTGAAAAGTGAGTCAAGGGAAAGCCATTTGCGTGGCATATATATATATATATATATATATATATATATATATATATATATATATATATATATATATAGTCAGGCTAGTGTACACTTGAGTGTACCGGAGGCACCATACACCTCAGTCATTTTTAAAGATAGAGTAACTTTTTGAAAAATCTAAACCATTGATCTTCTTAATTATCTTAAGAAACTACTGTATAATAAATTTCATCTCATTTGGACACTTATAGGTTGTGCATCTAAAGGAGGCAAAAATCATGCATTTCAAATTAGTTTTGTGCCGCGATTTTTTTGTCCTTAGATGAGTGACTTATACTCATCCAAATGAGCTCAAATTTAAATGTGGCCTATTATTATTGTAACCATGAAGATCAATGGATTAGATTTTGGAAAAACACGGTCTAGATAGGCAAACACCAGTGGGGCGTACGACGTGATCTGTACACTCGAGTGTATTCTAGCCTGACTCTCTCTCTCTATATATATACATATATAAAAATATATACATATATAAATAAATATATAAATATATATATATATAAATATATAAATATAAATATAAATATAAATATAAATATATATATATATATATATATATATATATATATATATATATATATATATATATATATATATATATATATATATATATATATATATATATATATATATATATATATATATATATATATGGGCGTTCATTTAATACCCGCTTGGGTAGCCTGGAATCCGCTACCCGTTAGTCAAAAAAGTAACTATTTGGTTAAAAAAGTAACCCTATGAATAAAAAAGTAACTATGTTGATAGAATAGTAACTATACGACTAAAAAATTAAATATGGGAAAAATACACAACACACACACACACACACACACACACACACACATATATATATATATATATATATATATATATATATATATATATATGAGGTTAGGAAGTGTGTACCGGCCGGTACATGTAACTTACGTGTACCGGCCATTAAAATAGCACATGTGGAGTATGCTTATAAAATCCAACCATATGGATTGATTCAACACTATACAGATTACATGTGTTTAAAAAATCATGACCATATCTCATATAGATCATGAGATATAACAATACATCATTCAATGGTTTCTACAATTTCTGCAACTTACCGTTGATTAAAAAATACATATTTTCTTTTGTTAAATGATCTATGAATGTCAGATTTTGGTGATTTGTTTTACACATCTTATCTGAGGGGTATACATTACATCCATAAGGTTTGATTATTTAGTTGAATTTTACAATCACCATTAATGAAGGTGGGTACATGTAAGCTACATGTACTCGGGTACACAATTCTTTTAGCCTATATATATATAATTATATTTTTGTTATAGATGTTGCAAATGTAACTCTCTATGCATGAAAAGTAACAATTTGTAAGGTAAAGTAACCCTCTACATGCCAAAAGTAAGAAACTCTAGAAAAAGTAACCAAAATAGGGGGCGGGTAGCTACCCCCATAGGTATTGAATATGGGACTTATATATATAGTGCACATAATCAAATTGTGCATCCAATGTCTTTTCAATCACTCAATTTTGTGTTAAGATGTGAAATTTAGAGCCATTTATTGGCCATCTATACTTTTATAGTCCTCACACGAATCGTCGGAGGTGGGGTGTGAGAATATACAATCTTTGGTAATTTTCTTGGGATTTTTATGGAGATACAACTTATTATATCTTCTTCTTGCATCCACCAATAAAGAAAGCATAAACATGTGTTAAATACCAAACACATGGAATACATGACTAAAAACAAAAAATAAGTAAAATATGAAGAGAGATCCAATAGAAACATGAAAAACAAATTATAAAAATGCAACCTAAAACATGATCATGATAGATCATCACCATCTCCCCTTAGTTTCAAATTTTATCATTTTGATGTGTGCAATATTATCATTTTGATGTTGTGTAATATGTTAGTTGCATGTCGTGAGACCCACTCTTATGGTGATTTTAATGGGATACTTTATACTTGATTTGATTAATATATTTTTTTAATTTTTATGTCTACTTCAGTATGAGATGATGATTAAACATAATAATGTCTTAAAATGTATTATTAAATGATATGTCCTGTTTGGCTTGAGGACCTGAACATGATATTATGTGTATGATAAGTATTCATTAATGTCTAAGTCCATGGTTAGATATTATTATGGAATTTATGATGGACGTAATACATAAAAATAATATGTCCATTGAGTGATGATTACATCACATTGGTCATGGTATTTTGTATCAAGTCAAACACATATGTGGTTGTTAACGAAAAAGTGTACCAAACATACCCACTTTGAGTATGATACATGGAAACCAAAAATTAACTAGAATCATATCTCAATGTGACAATGGTGACTGTAGTCCCTAGATCTAAAGTCACTATAATGTTCATATGTTGTTTAGTTTTACTTTAACATTCATCAACATGACCTTGAGTAAGAATTTCCATAGAAGTAGTGTTGGGTGTACCGTAACACATCTGGATTATTGCAAGTGAATAGATGGAATCCCTCCTATTGGAGTTATATCCCAACAACTTGGTGAGTGAGGCCATGAAATGCATGGTCATGATTATGTGAGTCAATATATGATATTGATATCACATGTATCATAAATAGTGTACTCTTGATCAAGGGACAAAAATTGAATACCAATTGGATGATGATTGCATGACTAGAATTTAATCTGGAGGAAGGGATTATACACTCATTGTATCACTGGTCACAATATTGTCTTGAAGTTGTTCTCCAATATTTTTAATTATTAGGTGACAACTATGTATTTCTAGACCACTTAGTGCTTGTGAAGTTGTAATATGATTATAAACTTCACGACTAACATAATATGGAGTCTATAGGGTCACACACATAATTTGAGCAAGGAATAGGATTATAATCATGGAAACAAGTTAAATTGGTTACTTAAAGGTTTGTGTAATAAACTATAGAAATGATAGAATGTCTAGAAGCTCAATTGATCAACTATAACTTCCACTCAATAAACTAGACAAAGACGAAACATGCCGATCCATTGAAGAGTCTAGTCTATCGACTAGACATGATCATTACAGTCGATAAATTGAAAGTCTAGTCGATTGAGTAGACAAGATCAATAAATAGGTTGATGATTCCAAAACATTGTAATGATAATCAATTGATCGAATGGAATAGCCGATCGATCAAATGGTTATTGGTGAGCAGGCCTCTTAAACACAACTGATGAATTTTATTTCTTAGTTTTTTAGAAATCCCATTCTTTATTTTCCTCCATTTAAAGGGGCACAACAACTAGGGTTTTGGTTAAATGCTTAGACACATAAAACTAGCCATCATTACCCTAAGGGAGAGAGAAGGTGATATTTGATGATAACATGTTGCCTAGGAAAAGCTACCCCTTCCCCACCGACTCAAGTAATCAAAAGAGGAGTCCCCATCATCTACATGGACTACATAGAGATGTAGTTGCTACATGATTGTCTTGGGATATGTTGTTAATGACTGTATGTGAACCAATGCAAGTGATACACAACCTCACATGAGAATATCATTTTACTTGCTCCATGACTAGGTATATTTCATTGCCCTTGCTTCTCGATACACCATTAATTGCAAGATCTACTCGTAAGAAATTATTTTTTTTGGTTGCTTACACTTTTTTATATGCCCCATTTCCCAATAGAATAATGATGGTGCCTTATGTTTCTTTTCTTCCCCTCACATTCACTAGTGATGACAAGTGTTCTTTTAGCAATGTGTTCCTTGTGATAAACAACCATATATCTTGTGGTGTGCCTCTATATGATATTTATCTATGAAATAGAAAAACATTAGGAAACATAGTTACCACTACCCTCCATTGTGTGTTCTCCCTTCTCTCATGCATGCTCTTTGTTGATCATTGTGCTTTAGTTTGTTTTCCAAATCAATGGTTTATTCACAAAGGCTGCTCACTTTTAGTGAAGGAGAGAAGAGGAGAAGAAAAGATAGGTAATAGGGGGAGAGAAAGATTTCTTAATTTCATCATGAAACTTGTATCTACTTCCTCATACAATTTCTAGTTAGTTATTTGAGTGGGTCTCTACACTTAATATTTTTTTTAATTTTATGCTTTTGTATAACTTTTCTTTGGAGTGTCTTTGTCTGATTATGTTGTCCTTTCTACTTGTCCATGTTCTATTTTGCACTTTGACATCTACATGGGACCAACACTCTTTAGAACTTATTATCTATAACCAGACTCTCTCTAAACTACTCAAAGGCACTTACAACTATAATGATGTCACTTGCTATGATTTGCTACTATATAATGGTACTGCATATATTGTTCTTACACAATTGATGGTTTCCTATTACATACCTATGCCTATGTGATATTCTTCCTCTCTCTATTACTGTCCTGTTATGTTGATTGCATGACATGGTTGTGTCCTTCATATTTGGATTCTATGATGTAATGTGTTTATGACACTATTTTTTATTCTGCCTTGCGTTATCTACTCTTTCTGTATTTCTATCATGCATCATGTGCTACTTCTATTGAGCTTCTCATACAATTTCCAATGCATCAATGAGTTTTCTACTATATCTACATGTTGCACATGTCTTCTATTTACATGATTTCATTCTTTATACTTGATTCATTTATTTTTATTTCTATACATTTACACTAGTTTCCCATCTATGATTTATTTGCACATTGTCTCTCTACTTTTCCGTACTTTTTGCATGTCACTATCTACACTATAATCTAGCATTCTCTGGACTGCTACATCAATGGCTAAGATGGAGACCATCATGCACATATGTTGCTATCTATTTCTTTAGATGCTACTTTATATTTGGGAGACATTTTTGGTTTCTACATTGGCACATTTTTCTTCATGCTAGCTTATTTAGTGCTATGTGCTTTCGGGGTATTCAACGTTATCACTACCTTGACACTATCTGCTTCACAAAGGAGTAATGGAGAGCTTGAGTGTTGAATTTTGAGATTTAGAGGGAGTGTTCCTTTCTACGAGCCAATTATATATTTTGTTTTAATATTTTTAATTCATATGTCTCTTGTTAAAACAAAATTGTGCTTCACCCATGGCCCAACCTGAATGTAAGAGTTAGAGTCTATCATGTATAGGAATAAAGGAGTGTTACCCTATCCAAACTCCTATTTGTACAAGCCTTGTGATCACTTATTAATTATCTCAAACTAGTCCAACTTTCTTTTTACATTGATTAATAATGGAAAACCATGTTTCCAAACTCACATTCTAATAATTATCTAGTACACAAAATTTAGGTTAGGATCACAATAGACATATGAGACACATAATATGGTCCTAGTTACATTAAATTTGAATCCAACTGGTTTTGTGGCTATGCGACTTTTACCAATTTTGGACAAGTGAATTAACTCCAAAATAGATTACAAATTCAAATCAGGTATCTTAGACTATACTCTTTGATGACTGTCTTGTCCATTTAAATTAGAAGAATGCTATGGAATTCTCTTGAAATATTGATATGTGGACTACTTTCTTGGAATATTCTATTGGTTGAAATTCTAATTTGTATGATTATTTTAAACTTCTATAATTTCATATATTGCAAAACTTGAACACAAGTTATATCTTGCATTATGTAATACCGTCAGTCAAACAAGTGGGTAACCATATACTACTGATACTGATATTGTGGGTGTTTGGGTCATTCCCTTCATTTGTGGGTGTTTGGGTCAAGTGGTCATGTATTGACTCTTCATGGAAATATCAACAGTGATACTGAAAGTATATTAAAAATGAACGTATAACTCACTATTTTCTTTTAATAACTACTTATCTTGTTATCTTACATTGGGGAGTGATTCCTATAGAACACATTTAATTTTCCATACTATAGGTAACTACGTCCTTATGTGCACCACATACTCATTACACTTGTACTTTACCCTTTTTTATATTTTTATAGTTGATATATAGCGTAGATGTAAGAATGAATTTATGAGTGTAGTGAGAAAGTGTTAGGCCAAAAGCGATCATGATTCCTAGTAGTTATGGTATGAACTAATGAAATATTCACTATAAATATACAATCCAATTTTATGACATGTTATGTAAAGTTAAATACATGTGCATTGATATGTTTGAGGAATGTTATATTGGTTCATGTGCATTTTGTCTTAGTCTACCACTTTTTGCACTATAGATTCCCTTAGGTAGCAATATTTAGGTTTTAATGCTAGAATATGAGGTCATTACACTATGCTCAGGAGATCTAAAATTTGTCAAGTAGTTTGTTGTAACTAGAAAATAATGACTTTTTGATGTACCAACTTGTATGGTTTATATGTTGGTCTCTGATTTTGTATGTCAACATTCTACCAAAGACTTGGTAGGAGGCATGGGTATTTATGAATAATTATATTAATATGTTTGTCATGAATTGGTTGCATATATAGACATTTTATTTTCTTGACTAGTTCAACAAATTCCTATAAGTTAGTTATGAGATCTAATAGCGACCATAGTAAACTTATTTTATGGATAAGTGAACCTTGTTACACCCTCAACATTGCATGATAGTTTCAATGTAAAAATAACAATCAGATGCGTTTTATCTCAAATACTCTGATCCTGATAGGGCCCTTGTATTTGAAGGGGAATTATATATAAACTATTGAATAATGCATAGAATAAACAAATGATATATAAATAATTTTACAATTTTCATATATCAAGAGTTGATTTGTCTTATTGAAATTCTAGTGTTGGTAGATTTGGAAAAATGCAGACTAAGGCAGAATCAACATTTTGAATTGAACAATGCCCATATATGATGAATTCAACGACCCCCTAAATTCAACCATCAAGTTTTCTTGTAGCGCAAAATAAGAGCACTTTTATTTTCTTTTCTAATGGCATGCCAGTATTTTAGGATACCCTCCCACACATAATTAGTAATACTACTGGTGCAAACTTTTCATGTCATAGATAAGTAGGGGTTGATACATATCAAGTTAGTTGGTCAAGGTAGGCATACAATATTCTATGGATTGCATTTTTAATCATTTTCCATATAAAAATGAAATCATGAAGACACACATTCAAGTAGTCTCAACCTGTCTTATGTCTTAACCAAATAGGTGCATATGGACCAAAGTATATGAATTACCACATTATATTGAAGTCATTTTCATGTGACAAGATGAATGCAACATAACATTCATCAAATTTTTTTGACCTATCCTTGTTTCATGAGACTTGTTTAATAGTAAGAAGGAAAGTACCACATGAACTTTGGCACATACATTTGAGATCTTTGCTAGATGAAAAAGGAAGACACATGTCATAATCATTATTGCACCCATGATCACTACCATCCCACTAGTGTTTTAAAACTTGAGGCATGCAGACTCACTCCTCTTCCCACTCCACCCATGTTGGTTTATGAACAATGCATGTCTGTCCATACTCAAATATGTATCCACTTTAGCGATAACGATAATTGGTATTAGTCAATACCCACAAAAACAATTTTGGAACCTCACCATACATGTACATGCAAGCCTATGGATATATGGTGCAAGTATATGAGTATATAGTTATGTACACACTTCATGTTTTATAAGAAAATTAGTGTTTTATAGATCAAAAGTTGACTACAACTATATTACAAATTTTGTAAGTCAAGTGAAATATGAAATTACTGTATGTAATAATATATTTGGGGATAAAATGACACCAAGTTGTAGTTTTCAAGATTTCAACTACGAGGTAATATATAGTACACCCTTATTTAAAAATGTTCTATTAAATTCAGTTGTATTTTCATTGTGCATGACATTAGAACATGCTGAAAAAAGAAAAAGAAAAATCATGGAACTATATGTATAATAAATATACACACATACACAGTTTATAAATATGTATTAGCAGGTCTACAAGTATAACATGTATAGGTATGATAAGTTCTAAGGATGATTGAGAACACACCTTTAAAAATTTGTACATGTGGCATATTTTATAGGGGGTCAAAAATAAAATGTCAATTTTTAGAATTTAATTTCCAAGGTGTTACTTTTTTTTTATCCAAAATGTCACTTTTCTAGGGCAATACATTTTCAATGGAGACACATTTCACCCAATGAGGCCGACATGCTCCCCTTGTGACACATTTCTCTCTCTAAAGGTAATGTATCACCAACTAAGACAAATTTCTCCATGTGGAAGAAATGCATCTCTTTCAAGGACACATTTCTCCTTTCTATGAGAAATGCACCACCAACTAGGATGCATTGCTTCTATATGGATAAATGCATCTCTTTAGAATTCACATTTCCTCTGTTAGCATCAATGCATCACCTTCTAGGACACATTATTTTAGAAATGCAATTTACAATATTATATAGAACCTATGAAATATTATTATCTTATATAATATATGTATACAACAATGTGTCATGCACTTTTTTGTTCAATATCATACTATTATTGATAGAATCTTTATTTTTATTTATTGATCACATTTACTTAAATAGATAGTAAGAGATGTTCATCTCTAATGACTTTGACTTGTACATAATACAATAATTACAATGATTATATTCATTATGAAAAAAGTTTCACCAAAGAGCTAGAGTCATCAATCATAATCTAGTAACATAAATCATAGAATATGTACAAATACATTTCTATGTATTATCTTTGTAGAGGCATGCTATACAAATAGTGCAAGAAAAAAATGGAAACTAACCAACATCATATCCTTATCCTCATGTACTCATTACATGAGTACCTATACCTCTGATTCCTGTATGGGAATCTCATTAGAATAAGCTTCAACAAGTGTAAAATGTGTACCAAGAGGCTGATGAGAAAGAGGTTCCAGCCTTGGTTGTATCACTAGAGGTGGGATGTGGTTTTTTTTTCTATTTGACTAGGTCTAAATTCTTGTGGGGTGATTTAGGAGTGTGACTCAAAATTAGGATATAGATAACAAAAAAAAGAAATTGGTTATGTGATGCGCGTCATCGACACAACAAATTCACTAGGGAGGAAATCCTAGAACTTAACATTTTAATGACAACCAACTCACTTGTAAAATAAGCAACTAAAATATTAGTATGAAAACGTATCAAGCCCAAGGAACACAATTTTTAAGAGATTTAATAAAACATTTTGCAATGAACAATATTTTAAATCTAGTTTTTGAGAGTCCATTGATTTGGGCAAATAGAAGCTCCAATGGTTGACAACTCAGAAACATCATCAATTGTCAAGCACACCTTCTCATCAATTTCCATGTCTAAAGTCTCCATCGATTACCAAACCCAAAGATCTCATCAATTGTCGAGTTCAATGCTCTCATTGGTTTATGAGTCCAAGAACTGTAATGGTTGAGAGGCCAAGGACTCTTATCGGTTGATAGTTCCATCAGTCCTCATCAACCACAACTTGCTAGGATCAAGCCTAGAAACCCTAGGATATAAAGTATTAAAAAGTAGTTCAAAGTCTATCATATTAATAATGATAATGAAGTAAAACATGCAATCAGTTGAAATATAAGCTATTTTACAATTAGGTCCTTGATTAGGGTGAAGCTACATACTAGTCCACAATTGTAGATGAAGTTGCAAATCAAGGCAAACAAGGCACAATTGAAGTCGAATTAGAGTCATATTTTCATCAAACAAATATGAAAGTAATTTTTTTCACATAATTTGCAATTAAGTCCACAACTTGCAAAAACTTAAAATTAGGGAAACAAAGTACAAACAAAATCAAGTTATATATATTTGTTAATCAATTGGTTAAAAACTTAATAAATAATACATTTATGATAATAAAGCAAGATTAGGTCAAGCTAAGTTCATAGACTCATATTTATGTCACACAATCTCATTAGCCTGGTTTGCTTTGAGAAACATAGAATGAATGTTAAGAGAAGGACAACTTCATGCCATAGTTTCAATTTGAATATTTGTGGAAAATGATTGTATAGTCATAGTTACATAGTCACTTTATAACATCAAGTTGTTCTCAAATTATTCCAATTTCTTGGGTAGCAATGATGTGTTCATAACCCTAATCTTTTCTTATGAGGTTTTAACCATCACTATCAACATAATTCAGAACCTACAGGGTGGTGCATTCCACGAGACAACCAAACAACTGACTTGATCAGATGTACCTTTGGCACACAACAAGATCTTTCAAATTTATAAAACCTGATGGACACACTTCTAAACAAATCCTTAACCACACCAGATTAGGGGTAGTATATGAATGGTAAGTCAAGGTCAAAGCTAAGGGAGAGAGGAGGCACTAGATCTAGGTTAGTTTGACTAGGTTCCTACTATATAGTCTAGGGTTGAAGAGTTTGAAGTTGGTTTTGTTAATTAGACTAAGGTTGAACATGACATTTTTTTAAAGGAAGGCAAACAATATCAAAACCTAAGCTAGCCTTAATCGATTTGTTCTATTGAGAAAAGTTAACAAGGCTAATTAAGAAAAGTAGAAAATTACACTAAGGCAAGCAAAGCAAGAGATAACACTACACTAACCTAGAAATTAGCACTAAAAGGAAATTAAAGACCTAAACTAACAAGAACAAGACAAGAGAAACCAAAACTAACTAGGAAAGTAAAGTGATTATCTAAATAATCATTAACTAAGCAAGATGGAAAATTAGGGTTTTAGTGCAATAATGGGAAGTGTGGGACATTTTGGGGAATGTACTTGTCAATTGAATTGGGGCTGATAACATGTAAGCATTACTCCTTCATTTTGATTACCAAATTGAACAACAATATAGATGCAAATGAATTTCCCTAAACTACTAATTAACCATATATGGGGTAGGGTGTGTATAGGGGAACTAGTCCCTATAACGTCCTATCAACCGTTACAAGGATCACTTGGATTAGGGTTTAGGTGGATTTATTTAGGATCTAATCAAGTCTAGATTTCTAGGATAGAATCTCCTAGGGAAATTGGGGACCAAGGGTAGTAATGGAAGGTGGAAATTAGGTTTTAGGCCTCACATCACCTACCATCTAGCCTTTAGGAAGCTGCAAGATAATTACACTAAATGCTTCTAAACTAGCTACTTAGATCTCTCACCTAGGTGTAGGATAATTGATTGTCATACAAGAAGGTGAATAGATATCAGGGAATCCACTAATTGGATGTAAAGGAAATTTCCAAATTAGCAACATATAAGCATGTCCCAAGAATCCTAGGTTATTTCAAGCACAAACCAACAAGCTGTTGAATCGAAGGGCTCAAGCAGGGGGTGAATATAGCTAAAATCACATGCAAAAAAATTGTTGGAACTTCAAGTTACTTCAACTAGGTACAATTGCAAATAGTGAATTTGATGGCAATCTAAAAATGCATAGAAAGGATGAGAGAGATTGAAATAAGAACTTGAACAAGCTGTTTTAGAGTGGTTCCACTACCCAAACTAGGAGAGAGTCAGTCCACTACCTAGAGAGGTCAATCCCTAGGATTTTGCAACCTGTGTATACTTATATTCCATTATAAGACATACAATTGACCTTCCTTTTCTGAGACAAGGATACCTAGCTTCCCTTTGAGGTCAAGGGAGCTACCAACCTTACAACAAAGGTCTTACCTATCTAGAGCTAGAGTCTTCTACCTCACCAAGGTCTTACCCACTATTGAAAGCAACTAGACACCTTCGCTAAGGAGATCCCCTCTATGCAATGAGTCTTCCACCTTGAAGGATTTACCCACTCTACTCTAGTATCTTTAGAATTGTCCTCCTCCTTCACTCAGAGAAGCTTTTTGCACATTCTTCTACAACTTGAAGAAGCTTTCACCAACTTGATCTTGAAGAAAGGGGTTGGGAAAGGAGAATCTTTGAGAGATTTACAAGCATACAATGAAGTATCTCTCTTACATAGATCCTATCTCACTCATAATGAATAATTGAAATGTAATGAAGAGAGAGAAAGGGGCTCAAGTGGATTGGATGTACTCAACTATAGTAAGGAACTTGAATAGCATGACAGATTAACCTTGGAATGAACTTCAAGAGGTCCTATTTATAAATGAGGGTGTTCAGTAGAGTGTAGGAACACTTAAGAATGTTTTCTAGCTGTTTGGGGGTGTTGGAACTAGTTAATTTCAAGTTTTGCAACACTCCAATAGTTAGAATCATTTTTTCTACATTTTTTGTACAATGCAGTTGGTCGAGTTTTCATAAAGGTAAATCGACTGATTGTACTATGTGCCAAAGCCAATTTGAAGGAACAATTAAGTTTTTCATGTGTGCAACTTGACCAATCACTTGAAATCAATTTTGTCGAGTGTAGGGATTGATTGAGTTCTGTGAGTGGCAAACTTGACCGAACCAAAAAATTCTCAAAATCCATCAAAGGATCGGTCGAGTTTCAATCTCGACCGATCAACAACCTGTTATAAATTTTGGCAAATTACTTTTGAGTAACCAAACGTTTGAATTTAGGGTTCCTAATTTTTTCTCATCTTAGTTACAAGTCATATCAATAATACAAATGATTACAAAAAGCATGTAAGTTGATTTGGAGTGTTTTCCTTAAAAGTGCATTTGCATTGCTTTTGACTTGAACTAGAACAAGCTAGGGCTTGCTAGATTTGATCCTTTTCATGTACCTAATTCCTGAAATCAATCTCAAACAAACATATTAGACACATATGAATCGAATGGTTAGGTCATTATCAAAATATGGACAATGTGTAACACTTAGGTCAACATTCTCCCCCTTTTTGACAATGACAAACCATTCCTCAAAATATTGAAAAGGATATGATATATAAGTCTTTACCTTTGAGAAAGGATGTGAGACCCCTCAATTCATTCTTACCTAAGCCTACATGGTCAGTCTTTCCCCAAATAACCATAGCTCATATACATACTATATGGTCCTATAGCAAGTCACATGATAAGTAGATAAATTTGACAAGAAAATGATCATATAAGAAATAAAATAATATGGTTGTGATCAATTCTCCCCCTTTGTCATATCAAAAAGATAGGGAGGTGTAAGATCTAAAGAAACACATGTCTTCTCCATAGGCACCAACTAAAGCAAGAAACCACATATAACACACACCAAATAGAGATGAAACATAGAGAAAACAAGCAACCAATGTCATAATCCAAATATGGGATAACATACCAAGAACTCTTAAGATATAGGCAACCAAGTATTTAGGGGACATATGATTAAGACTACAACACAAGGCATGACCTCTTAGAAAGAACCACAAACCAATGATAAACAACAAGATGATAAAATAATACGACTCAGATACAATGCCCAAATGTCTTAGTACATAATAATCTAAAAAGATAGATATGATTAGCACCTAAAGACTATAGACCTAAAAAATATAAGATATATCTATGCTATATATATCAATGAGGTCATCATCATCAACATCATCATTAGCCTCGGGCTCATAGTCCTCATCATCATCTGAAGGTGCATCATAGACAACAAAAACCTCACCTTCATCTCTATGAGAACTAACAAAGCCTTCATCAGAACCATCCTCAGAACCATCATCCCCCTTAGTTCCCTCAACATCATCAGACTCATCCCTAGAATTCTAGTCAGACATCTCTTCATAAGTAGGAGGTCCAAAACCGCGACCTGGACAACTAGAATTCTGTGCAGTCGAAGACATGCCACATGCATGTAATGCATTCACTTGCTCAAATGAAGGGGTAGAAATCCCATCAAAGCCAACAAGAACAGTGGCAATAGGACCAACAAGTAGAGCCAGTAGAGGTAAAGCACCAGGGGTAGGAGCAGAAGCAGGTCCACCATCAGCAATAGGGGTGGCATCGGAAGCAGCAGGGGTGGCAGGTTAGGGTAGAACTGACTGTATACAAAGGAGGCATAGTCAGCTCTAGGGTATGCCTGATAGGTAGGGTAAGTATGGATATAGGATAGGTTCATGGTAGACATGATATGACAAAGGTCCTGGTGGAGGTGATCCTGAACCTAAAGGTTATACACCTGTTGATGCATCAGATATCCCACGAGGGTTTCATTTGTTACATTAAAATAAGCACAGTTAGGGAGGGGTGGTGGAGGTGGTGGAGGGGCCATGGTGGAGGTGGGGGCTCTAGGAGTGGTAGGAGATGTAGGAAGAAAAGTCTTCTTGATGCTAGTCTCACTGATACTGACTTCTTTTTGACTGGATTTGTAGTGGAGATCATGGAAAAGAGATTTCTGAGTCACAAAAGCAAAGAGGCCACAAATGAAGGCAGGATAGGGGGGATGGGTTCCATAGGCATTCTTCCTAGAGTCAAAATAGGTTATGTGGTAATGAATGTAATGAGACCACTTGACTTTGATATTCTTTAAAAGACAGTACATAATCACTTCAACATTTTATGCAATCTCCTTTTGTTTTTTCTTTAGATGTACATTGTAGTTGACAACCAATGTGATAAGATGGTTTTCGATATCGAGGGAGGAGGATGGTAGGGTAGACGTCTTCATATATTGGACATTGGACTTCTTCAAAAACTTATGAATATCAACAAGTGTAAATTCATTGCTTTTGTAGAAAGCCTCAGGGTCAAAAATGTCATAATAATTAGGGTAATCAACCCTTCATGATTCAATAACCTTAGTACCATTGAAAAAGATGTTTAAGGAATCTTCACAGATGGTAAATTTGGTACTGAAAATCATGGAAGTTAGAATTACTTGAGTATTGGGAGGTGACACAATTGTGTCGTAGTTCCATTGGGGATTGGCATAGAACTCATGGACCACCTTTCTTCTAGTGATAGAATTTTGATAGAACCATCATTCTAAGGTGATGGGTTTCAAAAACCTCAGCGACCTCCTTTATAGCCTCAATTGTGGTGCAATGAGGTTCATATAGAGCTCAAAAAGGGAAAGGATTCCTGGGAAGGAGTTCCTTATAGTGATTGAGAGCTTGTGAGGATATAAAGGATGTGCCATCATATGAAACGGGGTGAGGAGTAGAGGAAGATGAGGGTGCTCCAACATGGATGACTCTCATCCTATTGTTAGAAGCCATGAAGGTGGATGGTGAGGAGAGGATAACATAAACAGAATGAGAATGTCACCATTAGGTCATCTAGACACCTAGGTAGGTGTGGGAAGAGGCAAGGGAAGCCAAACAGAGGTTGGGGGAGGAAGGTCAATCCTAGGGTTTAAGGTCAAAGGAGCTGGAGATCGGGTCCGGTCAATTTTTCTCTAATTGAGAGGGAGAAAAATCGGCCGATACCCTTTTTAATTTGGTCCAACCCCACCGTCGGTCGAGTTCTAAGATGCGTAAAATCAACCGATCGAGTATTTCAGTATGACCTCAGACATGGATTGGTTGAGTTGGTAATTCAACCGATGAGTAGTCTGTATAAAAACTAGAAATTTTAGTTCCTAGCCTCTAGAGTGCTAAATAAATTTATTTCTTTAGCTTATTATGCATTTTAGACACATTGAGGCACATTTGACTCATCATAGGGTACTATTTTGTGATAGATCATTGGTTTGCGAAAAATATCCAAAAATAAGTGAAACAAGGCAAGAAAACAAGACAACTATAACACTTAGCAAGCAAGAGATGATCAATTTTAAGCAATAAACATATAGGTAAGAGAACAAATAGCTAGAAGGCATGTCAATATCATCAAGAGAAGTTATAAGAAATTCTGATCTATAAAAGAAAATTTCTCTCTAGCTAGAGGTTTAGTGAAAATGTCTGCAAGCTGATTTTCTATTTCCACATGCATGATTTTGATCTTGGCAATGTGGTCATTAAGAAATTGATGACAAACCTTTATATGTTTAGCTTTACTATTCAATATATGATTGGAAGACAAGTTAATTGCACTAGTATTATCACAATAGATGGGAGAAGCATACAAATGAATGTTAAAGTCTTGGAGCATTTGGTTCATCCATAGGACTTGGGCACAAAAACTCCTAGCTATAATGTATTTAGCCTCGATAGTTGAAAGAGGCACAATACTTTGTTTCTTAGAGAACCAAGAAACTAGGCATGGTCCTAGGAAGAAGCAAGTGCCACTTGTGCACTTTCTATTAATCAAACAACCTGCATAATCAACATCACTATAGGTAGTTATAGTAAGTCCCCTGACTTGGGATACCATAGTCTAAAATTTTGAGTTTTGGCTAAATACCTCAAATCCTCTTAACCTCTATGAGATATGATTTTCTAGAACTTGATTGAAAGTGAGAACAAAAGCCAACACTAAGCATTATATCAGGTCTAGAGGCAGTTAATCATCTACATTTTCTCATTTCTCATCTTTTTCAAGATTGGTAATGTTTGACATGAGGGTATCCATTTTCTCGGTGTTCTCCTTCCTAAAGCACACAAGTAGTTCACTGGTGTACTTGCTTGGTTGATGAAGTTCCCATATTTCATTTGTTTGATTTGAAAGATAAGGAAAAAAGTAAACCCCATTATGCTCATCTCAAACTCACTCTTTATAAGAGCACTAAACTCCTTGAAAAGATCAAGATCAGTTCTGCCAAAGATAATATCATCAACATAAATTTGAATAATCAAGAAATTGCTATAAGTGTGTTTAGAAACAAGGCACAATTGACTTTGCCCATGATATAGCCGTTGTCTAGCAAAATGTTGTTTACTTTCTCATACCAAGCTCAAGGTGATTGTTTTAGATCATAGAGAGATTTTTGTAACAAATAAACATGGTAAGGCAAATTATCATGTTCAAAGTTGGGAGGTTGAGCAACATAAACTTCCTCCTCAATTGTACCATTCAAAAACACACTTTTCAAATCCATTTGATAAAGTAGAAAAATTCTTATGACTAGCAAAGGCAAGCAACATTCTAATTGGCTCAAGTCTAGCTACATGTCCATATGTTTCATCAAAATCTATACCTTCCTGCTAGTTGTACCATTGAGAAACTAGCCTTGCTTTGTTTCTTACCACTTTTCCACTTTCATCAAGCTTGTTGTGGTAGACCCACTTGGTGCCAATGATCTTTCTATAACTTGGTCTTGGCACAAGAGTCCACACTCGATTATTCTCGAATTGTTCCAACTCTTCTTTCATGGCTAGGATCCATTCATCATTCTTGAGAGCTTCTTTGACATCTTTTGGCTCAAGCTGAGAGATGAAGGTGCTGTCATCTTATTCTTTGTTGTAGGCAACTCACATCTTCACCCTTACAAAAGGATTTAATATGATGAGCTCTTTAGGATGATGCTCTACAAAGAAGAGGGTTGGATCCTTCTTTTCTTCTTCTTTCTCTTCTTCATCACCTAACACCTCCTTTCCTTTATCAACAATGTTGAGTTCTTTTAAAATCTACAACATCATCAATAACAATATTCTTGGAAACAGAAGGGTTTGTTTCAACAAATCTAACATTGATAGATTCTTCTACTTTACACAATTAAATGTTAAATACTCTATAAGCCTTGCTAGTAGTGCTATATCCAAGAAAAAAAAGCCTTGTAAGACTTCAGATCAAACTTTTCAAGGGAATCCATGGTGTTCAAAACTAAATAAGGACAACCATAAAATGAAAGAAATAAATGGAAGGATTTCTACCAAGCCATATCTTATAGGAGGTTTTCTTTCGAGATGGATGAGTAAAAACTGGATTTTACATAAAACATAAAGTACTAACAACTTTGGCCCAAAACTTCTTTGGAGTGACATACTCTAGAAGCACGATCCTAGAAATTTCCTATAGTGACCTATTCTTTCTCTCTACAACCCCATTTTGTTGAGGTGTTCGAGGTGAAGAAAAGTTATGTGTATACTTGGATTGCTCAAAAAACCATTCAAACAAATCATTTTCAAATTCTCCCCCATGATCACTGCGTATAGAGATGATCAAATAAGAAGCTTCATTTTCAACTCGTTTGCAAAATGTCTAGAAAACATCGAGAGCATCACTTTTTGAAACAAGAAAGAAAGTCGAAGTATAGCGAGAAAAACATCGAAAATAATAAGAAAATACTTGCTACCATGAAACGATTTTGTACACATTGGTTCAAATATATCAATGTAAAGAAGCTCAAGAACTCTTTTGATGATAAGGACTCCTTTGGATTTGAAGGAGGACTTGGTTTGATTTCCTTGGGTAAAAGGTTGGCATTCCTCATCCTTTTCAAAATCCAATTTAGGTAGTCCCTTTACCATGTAGTTTTTGCTCAACTTCTTCATTTGTTGCATATTTACATGACTAAGCCTACAACGCCATAAAGAAATATCATTCAAATTGTCAATAAGAAATCTACCAACAATAGGCTTAATAGAGTCAAGCACAATAATATGGAGATTACCATTTCTAGTTTCCTTATATATAACATTATAGGAGAGGGAATCTAGAATCAAACATTCAAGAGAGGTAAAATGAACAAGTTAACCATTATCACAAAGTTACTTATTAAATTGTGATTTAGGCCATCCACAAGAAGAAAAATTCTTGATGCATAGTAAATCACCTACTTCACCCTCACCTATCACCTTACCCTTGTTGTTTTCACCAAATGTAACCGACCCTCCTTTCTTATTTGTGATTTGGTTGAAGTGGATGATTTCATCTATCATATGCTTTGATCAACCAATATCAACAATCCAATTTCCTTTTACCTATAAGAAAAGAAGATGTTTGTTCCCAACTCAAACATTGGGATTCAATGATAGCTTGGGGACCCATTTCATCTTTGGGTTGGTCCCCTTCTCTCTATAAGGATAATAGGTAGAGTAATGGTCATCACTCTTGCAATGCACACAAACCATAAGGTTCTTAGAGCTAGAAGACTCTCCATCAAAGATAGGAGGACCCTTGCTCTTTTTATTACCATTTCCCTTGCTCTTGCTCTTTGAAGCTCCCCTTACATATCCCAAACTACTAGTAACACTATGTTTGGTAGAGTGATCTAAAACTTCATTGAGGGGTTTCTTCCCTTTGAGGAAAATATATGAGAAAGCTATTAGTTTGTGATTATCATCACTAAGAGTAATAACAATAGAATATAAACTAGCAAGATCATCTTAAGCATGAAAAGTCGGCCTCCAAATAGAGGTCTTTAGTAAGATAAGAATATTTTTCTAAAGTAAGAATAATAACTTAATGACTAGGCAATAAGGGTATAGAAGAAAGATCATTTACTTGAGCAATTAATCTAGAATTTTCAATTCTAATCATAACAAGCTCATCAAGTTATATTCTATTGTGATCCTAAGTAGCATCACAAACACACTTAAGACCATCATTTTCAATTCTAAGTAAAGCAAGCTCATCTACTAGGGCTTGGTTTTTTTCCTTATGACTATTGATATTCTAAAGGTAGATACCATTCTCTGATTCAACTCCATTGTATTGGAGCTCAAGGTCAAGAAACTGCCCTTGCTAGGAATAAATGCTATCAAGATGCAACTTCTCATTTTGATCAAGGATATCTCTCTTAGCATACAAATCATCTATGATATTCCCTAACCTCTTCCTTTTATACTTGCATTTGGAATAATAGGAACAAGAATCATTTAACATATCAATAAGAGTTTCTTTGGATAACTCATGCAAGCTTAACTCACTCACCTCACCAATGTCATCACTTGTAGAGGACATGAGTGCAAGATGGCATTCTCCTTCATCAAATATTGAGCCACTTCAAGAGGATTCCTCCCAAGCCACATGAGCTGCATCCTTGCTCCTTTTTTCCTTATTATCCTTCCTCTTGTACTTGCCTTCCTTCTTGTAGTCAACCTTCTTCTTGTGGCTTCTCTTATGGTAGGCCTTTTTTGCCTTGGGCCATTCATTCTTATAGTGACCCTATTGTCCACATTCATAGCATCTAAGAGTAGAGGATAAGGAATACTTTCCCTTGAAGTGATTTCCCTTGGAGTTGTTTTATTCATGATCACTAAGGCCATCATCTTCACTTGAGGAGGGTGGAGAGGACCGACAAGCAAGTTGTTGTTGGAGAATTATTGCCTCCACTTGATCTTCGAAGGCATTGTATTTGATCTTCTTTGATTCATTATCCTCTTACTTATCATCTTATTCTTGATTGTCTAGCCTTGGCTCCTAAGCTTGAAGGTTTCCAATGAGCTCCTTGGTGGCTAAATCACCAAGACTTCTAACTTCTTCAATGGAAGTCACCTTGGGTTCCCATCTCTTGGAAAGAGATCTTAGGATCTTGGAGTTGATAGTTCCTCTATCCAAGGTGTGGCCCAAAGAAGCAATCCCATTAATGATGGTGTTGAGCCTTGTGTACATCTCGGCCACTCTTTTCTTCTTGCCCATTTTGAAGTTTTCAAGCAATCCATTGAGCATGTTGATCTTTGACTCCTTGACTTGTTGTGTGCCTCCATAGGTAATGCACTTGTCCCAAATCTCATGGGATGTGTTTCTAAGATGAGATCCAATTAAACTTGGAGGGAGTGAGAGTAGCATAGATGATGCTTATCACCTTGGAATAAGCTATGCCTTCTCGAGTATAGCTTCATCCCAAGTAGCTTCATCACCCGTCAACTCCTCGTATGGAAGAATCATTACTTTCTACATGTCGTAGTTCATACCTTGAAGGTAGAAATGCATCTGTCATTTCCAATAAAGAAAACTTGTGTCATCAAAGACCGATGGTCTCATGGAGAAGCCTCCCTCTAGGTTGAGGGACCTAAGTAAGTCGCCCATATTCTCATCTTATGGGAGATGTGTCAAAGAAGACCGTGGCTCTGATACCACTTGTTGGATCGAAGGTCTCTAGGGCGGGGTGAATAGAGCTAAAACCACTTGCACAAAATTTGTTAGAACTTCAAGTTACTTCAACTAGGAACAATTACAAATAGTGAATTTGATGGCAATCTAAACATGCATAGCAAGGATGAGAGATATTGAAACAAACACTTGAACAAGCTATTTTAGAGTGATTCCACTCTCCAAACTAGGAGAGAGTCGGTCCACTACTTAGATAGGTCAAGAACTAGGATATTACAACCTATGTATACTTATATTCCATTATAAGACATACAATTCACCTTCTTTTTTCAGGACAAAGATACCCAACTTCCCTTTGAGGTCATGCCAACCAAAAACCTTAAAACACAGGTCCTACCTATCCAGAGCTAGAGTCTTCTACCTCACCAAGGTCTTACCCACTATTGCAAGAAATTGGACACCTTCACCAAGGAGATACCCTCTACACAATGACTCTTCTGCCTTAAAGGATTTACCCACTCTACTCCCAAATCTTCAGCCTTGTCCTCCTCCTTCACTCAGAAAAGCTTTTTGCACCTTCTTCTATAGCTTGAAGAAGCTTGCACCTACTCCTTCACTTGGAGAAGCTTTCACCAACTTGATCTTAAAGAAAGGGGGTGGGAAAGGAGAATCTTTGAGAGCTTTACAAGCATACAATGAAGTATCTCTCTCACACAGATCCTATATCACTCATAATGATGAATTGAGGTGTAATCAAGAGAGAGAAAAGGGCTCAAGTGGACTGGATTCACTCAACTATAGCAAGGAGATTGAGAATAGCACAAAGGAGAAACCTTGGAATAAAGTCCAATAGGTCATATTTAAAGCTGAGGGTATCCACTAGAGGGTAGAAACACTTAAGAACATTTTCTATCCATTTGGGGTGTTGCAACAAATATAATTTTGAGTTTTACAACACTCCAATGGTTAGAATCACTTTTTCTGTATTTTTCATACAGTGCAATCGGTCGAGTTTTCATAAAGGTAGCTTGACCACTTGCAATATGTGCTAAATCCAATTTGAAGCATCAGTCGAGTTTGCATGTGTGCAACTCGATCGATCTCTTGAAATCAATTTTGTCGAGTGCAAAAATTAGTCGAGTTTTGTGAGTGGAAAACTCGACTGAACCGAAGAATTATCAAAATCCATCAAGGGATTGGTCGAGTTTTAAATATTAAGAACCAATAATGAATTTTGGAAAATTACTTTTGAGTTATCAAACGTTTGAATTAAGGGTTCTTGATTTTTTTCATATCTTAGTTACAATTCATATAATCAACACAAATGATTAGAAAAACCATCTAAGGTGATTTGGAGTGTTTTCCACAAAAGTGCATTTGCATTTCTTTTTACTTGAACTAGAACAAGCTAGGGCTTGACAGATTTGATCTTTTTCATGTAGCTAATGGCTGAAATCAATCTCAAACAAAAATACTAGATACATATGAATGAAATGGTTAAGTCATTATCAAAATATGGACAATGTGTAACACTTAGGTCAACAAAAGAAATTTATTTGAAATGAAATGAAAGTAGAACATAATCATTAGAAATAAAATTACAATGTTTACATATCATTTCCCCTAATATGATATAAAATTAACATTTTTGACTCCAACAACCCACCTAGGGGGGCTAGCTACTCATAACAAAGGAAAGTACAAAAATGGGGAAAGAATAATATGTAGGGGAGTGGAAATCCATGGTATCTTGGTGGAGGCACCTCCTTATCCACCTCCTAGCAGTAGCAGCTCAAGAACCTCCCTCCTCCAATGTGGAATGACATGGAAATGTAGTGAAAAGTGGGAAAAAACCCTAGAGGAAGAGTTTTGTGGTGGAATATGATGGAATGGAGTAGTGGATGCATGAGATGAATGTGAGGGGGCCAAGATGGGATGAGAGGTAGCTAAATGCATGCTCCAACTACCACCCTTGTATATATAGGTGGTGGAGAAGCACTATGTACAATAGGGGTATAATGGGAAATGCAGTGCAAAACTAAGATACATTTTATGGCTACCACAACCATTCTGGGCACCACGAGCATGATTGCTATGGTGCAGAACGGTCGTACAGGTGTGGAACGGTCGTGGTGGGAAATGAAGAAAATGTTAGTTTGTGTGGGAGTTGGGGGGCTTGGTGGCACGAACATGGTGGTCACCATGGACGTGTTGGGAAGGTGGTAGAACGGTCGTGTGGAGTGCCACACCCATTTTGGAGGAGGGATAGGTAGCCATTCTTCTAATCATAGGATTGTTGTGTTCACATCTCCACGTCATGTCAAGCTACACGATCTTGCTGGGTCCCTCTTGGGGAGTGATTCTTATACTTGATGACATAGCCATTCCTTGGCACCATGCATCTACATGTTGGGTATCTTCTAGTGCACATTTCTCTTCTACTTTTGATTTTCACAGACTTCTTTGCTTGATTTGACCCATGGCTACTAGGGGTAAGTTGGGAAAGCTCTTGGACCTTCCTTAGACTCCAATACTGAAGGAACCCTAGGATCACCCTCCTTCTCTCCCGTCCATCTAATGCCTGGCCAAAGCACCTAAAAAACATGCAAGGAACGTTCATAAGTGCATTTGGTAGTGATACACATATTAAGGGAAATGGCATGCATTATAACCAATTTAGATGTGTGCAAATGGACACAAGATGAAGCCCTAAAATAGGACCGCTTCACCAACCAAACTTAAAACATACTTTTCCTCAAGTATGCTCCAACTCAATCTCTTTTTATTTTTTCAACAAACATGAAATAAAATGCACAATGATGAATAAGTACTTGTATTTCACCTCTCTTATCTCCTCTTTCACAAAGCAATCATGATTAAAGCAATCAGCATAAAACATCAAATATAGGGCATAGAATGCACAATCAATCCATATGGCTTTCATGCAGCTCTGGGTGAACTGTTTCAAGGTGCTGACAATAAAAAATGAGTAGAGTTTCTGTTTTACCTTCATTCATTCAATATCATATGTCAAACCATACTAAGTAACCCAAATGTCTGGGAAAAAGGGTGAAACAAGCTAGGTTTGGTGTTTCCTAACTCAATGGGCATGCAAATAGAAGAAAGTGTTTGTGGTAAGAGGTTGGAGTGCTATTACATAGGAGCAATCATCTTATCTTTATATGGATGCCATTACATAGGAGCATCTTTTATTTTCATTTTGCATTTTCTTTTTCTTTTTCTTTTCCCTCAGTGAAGTAGGGTACATGGTGGAAAGACTGAATCTGAGGGATATAGATATGGCCACCCCAAACTTTTGGATGGAGGACAAGGCTGATATGTGCTCTTTGGCATCTTGTCAAGAGGCAGAAAGGTAACAGATGGTAAAATAAAAGTGAGTCAAAGAGGGGTAATGCATGGAAACATTACAAAAATCTAAGCCTTCATTATGAAACATAAAACAAGAAACAAGAAAGTTCTTTCTACAAACATGAAAAAATTACAAAAATCAATAAGGAATGTAATGCATGGAAAAGAGCAAAATTTTGAAATTATGCAAAAAATGCAAGGAAATGAACTACATGATATGTATGTATGCAAAGAAAAATAAATCTAATCTAGATAGAAAAACAATAAAACAAATGTAAATGGAAGTATGAAATGAGATCAAGAGTGAAATAAAGGGCATGTTGCCCTACCACCCCAAACTTTTGAATCATACTATCCTCAACATGACACTAACATATAGGAGTGATATATAGATGATCACTGCTACAGTGGTGGTTCAGGCGCTGCTCCTCCCTGTGGTTGGGGGTGTTGGTAGTAGTTGTCCTAGTAGTCTTCCTATGGAGGTGGGTATGTTTCCCGATACCCAGATAATGCTCCTTAGTAGTTCCCCCCTATTGGGGTTTCCTCTCCACATTCACATGTTGAAATCCATACATGTGGTTTATCAAATGATGCATTTGTTGTTGATCCAACCATATTGCATCCCGTCTCCTCTCAATGCTCTCTTATGATCTCTAAATGGTTTCCAACTGCGACAGTATAGTAGACTTATCATAGGTGTTCACCGAGGGATATTGTTGTGCTATCTCCACCTCTCGTATACTCACTATACGAGCCTCTCTCTCCTATGGTCCTTAGCATGTGAATCTCTTAAGCCCTCAAGAAACACTAAAGGGGGTTGTTTCCATGTATCTTTGTGATAATCCTCTTTCCATCTCCTCAAATATCCAAGAAACCTGGAGATGTGCCATACTCCTCTAAGAGAGGTGTAGCATGGTAAGGTAGATCAAGTGAAACTCCTACATAAGGGGGTTGACCTAGCATACGATCTTCCTATCAGCCATTGAAATCATAGATAAGCGAATCAGGTACTACAAGCCCACAAGATTCCCCCATCTGCCTTTGTGTATCTAGTGTTGGGTTTTATGGAGGTGACAGGTGCAGAAAAAGCAATAAAGTTTTTATTCACAAACCCTACTAACAAATCTCGTCAATAACAATATACTTAGAAAGAGGGTGCATAGATATATCTCATCGTGAGTAAGTTTGGTGACGTGACTTGGCACAGTGATGTGCGTCATTCCTAGCATGCACTGACAATCCTCATCCATTCTCCAATCATAGATAACTCAAATTCTATGTATCTGCTTCATCCACACGGATGGATTGGAACTCCGTGTCATGCTTCTCAAGTCAGAGGGAAGGAGTAGCCTTCATCTTGGCAACATGCTAGCATTGGTTGCTCTCCTTATCTCTTGCTAGGGGAAGGTAATGACTAGGGTTCATGTACAAGAGTGTTATCTTAATGGTCCAACCATCATGCCCTTATAAATAGGAGATGAAAGGAAGTAGGTTTCCTAAAACCCTTGGGTTTCATAAAATGCTGCGGTTACATTTAAAAGGAGCCACTTATGGACTATTAAAAGAATATTTTGGAAAATTTTTTATAACCAATTAACCAAATTAATTGATTAACTAACTGTTGTCATACGACTCTAGTCGATTTCTCTAGATCATCCAACCAACTTAACAATGGAATCTAATTAATTAGCATAAAAACCTATAACCAATTAACTGAGATTATGTTCCAATATTATTCTAATAGATTAGCTAAATGATTTAGTAATCAGTTTGATTCCAAACATTTCCAATCATGTCCACAATTATAATCCTGTTCCAATACATCTTATGTGTGTGACCTAGTAGGCACCACATTAAGTTGGTAGTGATATTCATAATAATATTATGATTTCATAAGTAATTATTGGCATCTTACAAGACTTCATTGCTATCCAAGTAATTGGAGAAGTGGGAGAATAGCTTAACCTACAATTTGTGATCAATGTTATAGTAACTATACAGTTCCTTTGTTTTTGATATCCAAATTTAATTCGAGGCATGAAGTCATCATACTCTTCAAAATTCAATCTATATTCCTTGAACTAGAGCAAATTGTCTGAGATATTGTATTCTCAATATCACATATTGACTCACACCAGCATGGTCGTGCATTTCTCAGTCTCACTTATCAAGTGGCCAGGATATCAAACTTCTGTAGGAGGGACAAATCCCATCTACATCACTCACAGTAATCCCCATTTGTGACAATGCACCCAGGCACCATCTTTATGGAAAACCTTATTTAGGATCATGGTGGATGATGTCAAAGCACACCGAATGATATGTGATGAGTGTAGTGATTTCAAGTCTAAGAACCACAATCACCACCATCACTTTGAGAGATGACTCTGACTACCAATCATGGTTTCCATGTGTTACTCTCAAGGTGGTTCTGTCTAATATACTGTTCTCTAACAAGTATCTATGTGCATGGTTTGATATCACATATCATGGGTAATGAGATTCTGTCATCAACCAACACACACTCTAGTCTTAAGCATTATTACTGTCTATTAGCCTTCCACATTAACATCCGACTAGGGACATAACAAGAATGCATATACACTTGACATCCATATGATCTCATCATTCATGTCCTCAACCTGAAGACATACATCATTGGGTAATATCATTCTTTAGACATTTATTATGTTACATCATCATCTCATAAATAAATAAACAAAATAAATTGAAAGATTTCCTTTATTATTAATCAAATCATTTACAAGATATGTCATCATAATCATATGATTGGATCTCTGGGCATACATGCCAATACACTACCACTTGTACTGAAATCCAATCACCCATGAACTTAATCTCAAGTGATCTAACATGACCTTCATGCTTCTATTACAAAAATGCTTTTGTCAAGGATCATCTACATTGCTCTCGGTTGGTACTCTATAAATCTTCACATCTCCTCATTGTATGATTTCTCGTATGAGATGGAACCGCCTTTGTATATGTTTGGAATTCTGATGCGATCTAGGTTCCTTATCTTGTGCAATAGCTCCATTGTTGTCACAATATAGCTCAATTGCATCACTGATGCTTGGAACCACCCCAAGCTCTAAGATGAACTTCTTGATCCAAATAGCCCCCTTTGCTGCATTAGATGCAGCAATATACTCAGCCTCCATTACAGAATCCACTACTATCTCTTGCTTGAAACTCTTCCAGCTCAGAGCTCCATTGTTGAGGCAAACCAAAAATCTTGATTGCGAACCATAATCAGCTTTGTCAGTTTGGAACTTGCATTGGTGTAGCCATTTACCACCAACTCTTCCTCTCTATAGTAGATAAGGAACTGATCCTTAGTTCTTCTAAAGTACTTAAGAATGTTCTTCATGGAAGTTTAGTGACTCTCACTAGGATCTTACTGATAAATGCTCATCATACTCAAGGCATACGGGATATCTGAACGAGTACATAACATAGAGTACATGATAGATCCAATTGCAGAAGCATATGTATTCTTATTCATGCGCTCCCTTTCTTCACAAGAATTGAGACATTGAGATATACATAACATTACGTACATGATAAATCGATCTAGAGATGGTACTACCATGAGACATAGGCAGGTTGCATCTTTTCAAGTTCTTCATGCTGAACCTCTTCAACACATTGTCAATGTATGTGCTCTGACTTAGTCCAAGAAGCCTTCTAGATATGTCTCTATAGATCTTGATTCCTAGAATATAGGATGCTTCACCTAAGTCTTTCATTGAGAATGTATTTCCTATCCATGTCTTTACTTTTTGTAAAGTAGAGATGCCATTCCCCATCAATAGCATGTAATCCACATACAATATGAGGAATAAAATCATGCTCCCACTAACCTTCATGTAAATACATGGTTCATCTTCATTTTGACTAAAGACAAACTCTTTGAATATTTCATCAAATCAAAGATTCCAACTCTAAGATGCTTGCTTAATCCATAGATTGACCTTTGTATCTTACAAAAACTTATTTGCATCCTTTAGATTATAAAACCCTCATATTGTGTCATATAGACATCCTTAAGAATATTACCATTAAGGAATGTGGTTTTAAAATCCATCTGCCATATCTCATAGTCATGATAAGCTGCAATGGTAAGCAGGATCCTGATTGACTTAACCATGACAACTGGAGAAAAGGTTTTGTCATAGTCAACACCTTGAACTTATTTGAAACCCTTTGCAACCAATAGACCTATGTAAGTCTTTACATTACCATCCATGTCGATCTTCTTCTTGAATACCTACTTGCACCCTATGGGTTTTACCCCTACAAGTGGATCCACCTCCTTACCTTGTTGGTGCACATGGATTCCATCTCAGGTCTCATGTCTTCAAGACATTTCTTAGTCTCCGATCCCTTAACATCTTCCAAGAAGGTAGTTGGCTCATCATCAATGACTGACTCATCACCTTGTTGGGTTAGTAGATAATCCAATCTATCTGGATCAAGGCGTGTCCTACTACATTTGCGAGGTTCATGTGTCACATAAGGAATTTGAGATTCCATTATAGTTTGTGATTCTTTATCATCCTCTTGTACCTCTATAGGTTCAATGCTTTCTTGTTGGTCTAAAAAATCTTCGAGTTATACTTTCCTCCCACTGATTCCTTTAGAAATGAATTCCTTTTCTAGGAATGCAACATCCTTCGGAACAAACACTTTGTTGTCAGTTGGGTCATACAAGTATTATCCTTTGGTTTCTTTAGGATAGCCAAAAAAATAGCATTTATCTGATCTAGGGCCAAACTTTTCAGAAAACCTTTTCTTGTCATAAGCTTCACATCCCAAAATCTTCAACAAAGACATTTTGGGATGTTTCCCAGTCCATATCTCATATGGTGTCTTTTGAACTGATTTAGAAGGTACACGGTTAAGTGTAAACACCACAGTTTCTAGAGCATAACCCCATAAGAAAGTCAGAAGATTGTCAAAACTCATCATTGACTGCACCATATCTAGCAATGTGTGATTCCTTCTTTCTGATACATCGTTGTGAAGTGGCATTCTAGGGGGAGTACAATGTGATACAATACTAGGGGCTCATAGAAGGTCCTCAAACTCTTAGCTTAAGTATTCTCCACTTCGATCAGAACAAAGTGCCTTAATACTTTTACAAAGTTGTTTTTGTACTTCATTCATGAAATCCTTGAACTTTTTAGTGTTTCTGACTTAGTTTCATCAAGTAAACATAACCATACCTACTAAGTCTTCATTGAAGGCAATGAAGTACTAGTAACCACCTCTAGCATTTGTTCTAAAAAGGTCGCATACATTAGTATCTATGAGTCCTAATAGATCATCATCCCTCTCACTGTTCCCACCCAAAGGAGTCTTGGTCATCTTGCCCAACAAACAAAACTCACAAGTCTCTATTGATTTAAAATCAAAAGAGTCCAAATATCCATCTTTATGAAGTCTAGAAATGTGTTTCTCATTGATGTACTCTAGATGACAATGCCAAATATATATTTTGTTTGAGTTATCGAGTTTCAACCTTTTGGTATTTATGTTATAAACATTTGTCTCAATGTCTAATAAGTAAAGACCATAGGATATTGGGGCACTACCATAAAATATCTCATCATTTGAAATAGAACACTGACAATTCTTTATGTGAAATTCATATCCATCCTTGTCCATACAAGGTACATAAATAATGTTTCCATTTATGGTAGGTATAAAACAACATTTCTTTAACTCTATTACAAGCCCTGTAGGCAGAGATAAATTATAGGTTTGAACTACAGTGGTAGAAACTCTTGCTCCATTTTCAACGCACAGTTCAACCTCACCCTTTCATAAATGCTTACTTATTTTCATATTTTTCTGAGATCCACATCTGATATCTAGTACCCAAGATGAATAAGTAGAAAAATTTATCATATACCTCAAGTGGAGATTTCTATACCCTTCTTCATCTTCCTTAGTTCCTCTAGGTAGATGTAGAAGTTCCTTTTCCAGTGTCCAGGCTAGTGACTGACAGTGGTGACAATTTCCTCTCTTATTCACCCCTCCCTTATCCAGACTTGGGCTTTTGCCTAACTTTATAACTCTTCTTAGCTTTGCCTTTTCCCTTTGACTTTCCTTTTTTTCCAATCAACATCACAAAATTGGGCTTTCCTTTCTTCATTTTCACTTCAACTGTTCTCAATATGCCAAGAAATTGTGACAACAACTTGTCAAAATTGTTCATGTTGTAGTTCATGACAATCTGGCTATGTGACTCAGCCAGTGACTGCAGAATCACATATGTAGCTAACTCTTGACCCAAAGGAAACCTATTCCAGCAAGGTTCTCCACATATCTAATAAGCTTGAGTACATAGGGACCTACTGAATCTCCTTCTGCCATGTTGTACTTGAACATCACCTTGGAGACATCATATCTCTCTTATCTTGCTTGATCTTGGTACATGTTCTTAAGATGTGTTACCATCTCAATCACATTCATATTTTCATGTTGCCTCTACAATTCATAGTTCATTTAGCACAACATCATGCACTTAACATCCACAACATCTTCAGAGTGCTTCTTGTAAGAATCCTAGTCAACCTTAGGCACATTGGGAGTAGGTTCATCTAGATCTAGTGTTTCTAGGACATAGAGCTTGCACTCCTGTGTGAGAACAATTCTCAACGCCCTAAACCAGTCATGGAATTATTCCCATTCAACTTTCCTTCTCAAGGATCGATCAAAAGGAAAATGTGTTGTTTTTATTTATTTGATTCTACAAAAGAAATTTGCAATTTGTCAAAACACATTTGATTTGATTTGATTTGATGAAAATAAAATTTAGCCATATTTAATTAGGCCTTCAATTAATTACCACTCTCATTATTTTGTTCAAACTGATAACCATCACTTATCAATTTGGAAGATTGCATCATATAATCTTATAGTGAGCCAAGATCCATATTTCATCAAATCATGAGTCAGCTCTGGCTGATCGCCCACAACCTGATTATTTAGGTAGGAAACATTTGCCAATTGCATCATATGCAACTCTTCATAGTTCGTATGCACAACACTTTGCCACATTCCATCTCTATGCTTCTAGGTACTTAATCTCATTAAGATCACCTAGTTAAGCCTGGTCCAAAAGCCAACATGATAGAATATGCATCCTTCTTTGGCAGATCTACACATCTACCATCACACTTCTATGAGATGAATGGTGCACCATTCTTTGGCATAACCTACTCTTAGTCAATCAAGATTTTCATGTGTGCTGCTCATGGAAAGCATCTAAGACTTAATATTTTATTTGAGGGATTTTATATATACATATACATATCCAAACACCACATGCTTATAATATGTATCATATACATACTATCACAAACCACAAACATGCAATCCAAAAACACAAAAGCATTGGTTATGGACATACCATTTTAATCCTTTGGAGCCACAAAAGATTACTGTCCACCTATGGCCTTTCACATCTCATGCAATGACAACCTATGAATATCACATGAAGCTGCATTTGATCAGCATCAAGATGAACAAATCCATGTATGCTCCTTGGTATTGGATCTTCAAGTTTCCTCTCCATGGACACTCCTTGAAGTTGAATCTTTGAGTCACCTCTTCACATCAAGTCTTCCAAAGCTAAATCTTTTCCTATATCTATTACATTATATCAAATTATAACCTCAAGTTACATTTGAGGGGAGTTTAGAGGGAATAGAGTTAGAGATAATAGATGAGGCTAGGCATGTAAGCCAAAAAATACAAAGGATCTATGTACAACTGTTTATATCCATACTCAAAATATAAAACCAAGCACAACATTCATAGTAGGAGTCCTAGGACATAACCAAGCTTGCATTCACCACACAAAACTTTTTTTCAGCAGCGAAATATATGATTTTATAGGTATATATATATGTATATATATATATATATATATATATATATATATATATATATATATATATATATATATATATATAAAGATTATAGTCCTTTTAATGTGGGACATTTACCATTAAACCGTTGACAATGTGCTAGCCTCAATTACTCTCCTTCTCTCTCTCTTGGGGACAATGATGACTAGGGTTCACATACAAGAGTATCTTAATGGTCCAACCGTCATAACCCTATATATATGAGATGAAAGGAAGTAGGTTTTCCTAAAATCATTGGGTAACAGAAAAGGCTTCAACTTCATTCAAAACAAGTAGCTCATGGACTATTAAAAGAATATTTTAGAAATCATTAATTAACTAATTAATCATATTAATTGATTACTAGCTATGGTTAATTGATCTAGACCGACAAAGGAATCTAATTGATTGGCTTAAACACTTTAATCAATTAACTCAGATTATATTCCAATATTATTCTAATAGATTACCTAAACATTTTTGTAATCAGTTTGATTCAAAACATGTTTAATCACATCCACAATTATACTCCTATTCCAATACATCTTATGTGTTTGACCTGGTAGGCTCTGAACTATGTTGGAAGTGATATCCATAATTATATTATGATTTCACAAGAAATGATTGGCATCTAGAAAGACTTCATTGCTACCCAAGTAATTGGCGACATTAGAGAACAACTTAACCTACAATCTATGATCGGTGTTACAGTAAATATAGAGTTCCTTTGTCTCTGATATCCATATTGAAATCGAGGCATGGTGTCGTCATCCTCTTCAACATTAAATCTATCTTCCTTGAACTAGAGCAGACTGACTGAGATATTGTAAGCTCAATATCACATATTGGCTCACACCAGCATGACTATGCATTTCTCTATCTCTCTTATCAAGTGGATAGGATATCAAACTCCTATAAGAGGGAGAAATCCTATCTACATCACCCATAGTCATCCCCATGTGACACAGTGAACCCGAGCACCACCTTTATGGTAACTGTTATTCAGGATCACAATGGATGATGTCAAAGCACACTGAATGACATGTGACGAGTGCAACAATTCAAGTCTAAGAACCACAATCACCACCATCAAAATGAGAGATGACTTTGACTACCAATCATGGTTTCCATGTGTCGCTCTCAAGGTTGGTATGTCTGATACACTATTCTATAACAAGTATCTATGTTCTTGGTTTGATATCACATATCATGACTGATGAGATTCTGTCATCAACCAACACACACTCTAGTCTTCAGTGTTATTGTTGTTTATTAGCCTTCAATAATAACATCGAACTAGGGACATAACAAGAATGGATATATTCTTGACATCCATATGATCTCATCATTCAGGTTCTCAACCCGAAGACATACGTCATTGAGTAATATCATTCATTAGACATTTATTATGTTACATCATTATCCAATAATTATATAAACAAAATAAACTAAAAGATTGACTTTATTATTAATCAAATCATTTGCAAGACATGACATTACAATCATCATAAGATTGTCTCTCTAGTCATACATACCAATGTCTAGTCAAGTCATGATCTAGGGCTAGGGTAGTTGAAGTCACAGTCCCTCCCATTACAAAAGGATTCTTGCTCTTGATGGAATTTTCTTCATATGATCAATAAAAACCACCCTTAGATTGAAATTCTTGCCTTATTCCATCCATCCCAACACAAATAGATACTTTTTTGTGTAGATTCCTTGATTACCGTTTAATAGGCTATGGTATTCGTTGTAATCTTTTGAACATATCATAGGTAGGTGTCATGGATCAATGTACTCTTGATTTCTCTACTGCAAAATTGTTGTTCCCAGTGAACCTCTTCCACATAGATGCATAATTCACATTAGAATCCTTCTCTATTCTCCCATCAACTAGGATATTTTCTACTTCAGGATTGGTAACAAAGACATTGTTGAGCATTTTGGTAGTGAGGAGGTAACCGTCATTCCCTAATCTAGAAAAGAGAGCTTCTTCCCCTTCATAAGTGACCTTCTCTAGGTGGAAAAGAACTGGTGTGTAAGCTCCATGTAAGTCTACTAGATAGTCATCACACATCAAACAAACCCAAGGGTATCATGAATTCCTAGAGATAAGAATAGATTACAAATTCCTCCATTGTATCCTTGTAAGCATAGCATGTAGCAATCACTCTACATGTCAAACACTTTGGATTCCTTGGATTTATTAGTTGGTTGTGTCTCATATTTGGGACCTCCTCATTCTTCTCATCTTGCACCTTCTTATGCTATTTATGTTGTTCCCTTTGATTTCTTCCTCCTCATCAAGTATTAGTTATTTCCTTTAGGCTTGAGACATGGTGGAGGAAGTGGAATGGCAAGCTGATGTGCGTGGTGGTGCTACTTGCAAAGAAGATGGAGTTGTAACATCTCCACATGTTGTATCTGAGTTGTGGCCTCTTCCATGATGGGATCTATCCATGCATATGAATCAACTGCCGACAAGCACACTATTTCTCTATGAGATCTTAGATTTGATGGTGGTGGTATGAGGAGCAAGAACATAGATGGCTCTATAGAAGTCCCCTTTTTGGGCCGATGACTGTAGGAGAGGACTCCCTTGGCTCCCTCATTGATTTGGTTCCCAAATTCCTTCATTTTGAACTAATTTTGGATGGAAGATGTGGAGAAATTAGGTTTTTCATATTTCTAGATAGGTGGGACAAAATGGAGAAATAGGGGATTTGGTGGTGGAAATGGAGGAGAAATGGTATCTGGGAGTAGGGGAAAGGTTGCTAGAGTGATCACGGGGTGGATTGGAGGTGGAGGATGTGGAAAATGGGCTAGGGAAGGATGGATAATCACCACATGGTCTCCTGGTCACACACACAACTATGGAGGTCACATAGAAATGAATGGTCTAGTTACTAGAAAGTTATTGAAATCAGATGATATATTTCTTAAGTTGGTGGGATTATGGTTAGAACGACCATGATGGGCACCATGGCCATGTTGTATTGCTGACACCATGGTTGTGATGTGCCTCATGACTGTGGTGGCTAGCCTGTCACACGACCATGCTACCTGACACACCTATTCTAGGTGTTTTTTCTTTCCTCAATTTATCTATAATTCCTTTTTTGAATTGAGTGTCCCACCACAGGCGTTCCATGGTACCACATCTGTGGTGAACACTATCAAAGGTCATTCCACTATGATTTTATTCAAAACATCAATTCTTTGAACCAAATGATTTTTTTTCATTAATTCTCTTCCACATTTCTACAATTTTCTTCAACATCAATCTTTTCACCTACACACCTAAAATCTAAGAAAAAATATTAAAAACAAATGTGTGTTCTCTTGTAAAAGTGTAAAATAACCAAAAAGTGTCAAAATTTGAAGGTTGGAAGAAAAATTCCCCAAACCTAGGTCGGTTGCCTCCAACCAGCACTAAGTTTCATACTTTCAGTTGGGTTTGTTTTAGTTTTCTCAATCCGTCATCCCTTTGGGTGTGTGCACTCTTGAAGTATATACATCACTCATTTACATTCAATAGTTGGTCCTTGTCCCATCAATCACAAAACTTATCATGATGTGTTCCATCCAGAACTCTATTCTTCAAATAATTAGCTAGACTCTTGATGTGACAATGCTCAACATCCTCATCTCGATCTTTTTGGGATGGGGTCTTGAACATATTTATCTTTATCTTCATGTCCATGAAAGATATTATCATTGTGCCACTACACACATGTATTTCATCATCAATTGTAGATAGGAACGGTCTTCCCAAAATTATGGGAATCTTCCTATCCTTGGAAAAAAATCAACTAGGAACACTACTGCATTTTCTTTGTCTACCATCACCAAGACATCATCCACTCTTCCTCTAGGAACTTTGATGGAGAAGTCAACCAATTGGAGAGTGAAATTATCCAATTTTTAGTTTCCTAACCCCAACTCCAGATAGACAATATATGGCATCAAATTCACACTAGATCCCAAATCAAGTAGGACTGGTCTATGTGATGTCCCACTATGTTGCTAGGTATGAGTGGGGATCCAAGGTATTTCCTCTTCACTAGGAGTGAGTATTGTATCATGGGGATCACTTGTTCTATCAATTTGATTTTCTTAGGAATCCTCCCTGTTGAATTCCTCTTGAAAGTGCACATATCCTTGAGAAACTTGGTAGAAGATGGAATCTTTTTATTAGCATCCAATAAAGGGACATTCACCTTCAGTTTTTGAAAAATCTCTAGAATGTCAACATTATGTTTTGCCTCCTCTTGATGATGGGGGATCATCCAATGCCTCAGGGAATGATGGCTCACTTTCATTTGCCTTACTTGCATCAACATGATTTTCTTATAGAATAACATGATGTACCCTTGGAATCATGGGTTGAACATTAGGAAGTTTTGAACCACAAATAGAGTAAAAGTTGGAATACAAATATCACATTTTCAACAAGAGGCATCATGGGATCATCTTCAAGAATTTCAATCACGGTATCACCACTTGGTTTCTTCATCCTTGTTTCATTAGTATAACCTTGGCTCACATGATCAATGCCCATTTGACTTATTGGCTACTCAATGACTTTTCCACTCCTTAGAAATGTCACAATACTACCTTGATCTTAGTGGAGAGGGGGATCTTGTTGTGATTTTGGAGGAAGTGGAGATGGCCCTTGGTACTGGAATTGAGGTGGATAAGAAAATTGAGGGTGGTAAGTGAAGTGGTGAGATGGTTGTGGCGAAGAAGGTGGTAGAAGTGTATAAGGCCTATGATGGCCTTGAAATTTGTATATGGTTTTCACTTGCATAGAAGGTTGACTATGAACACCCATTGGTCCACTTGCTTCATTAAAATTCATTATGGATTGTGAGGACAATTTTACTTTCACTTGAAGAGCAAGTATTCAAGAGAGAAACTCCACTTTTTTACCAAGCTTTGTCACATTCTTATGCACATCATCAAAACTTTTCTACCTAGAGATAACATTATACTCAAATCTTGAGCTATATCTTGGACTTTGTTGTTCCAAGTTGCTATGAAAATGAAGTTCCTTCACTTCTTCACCAAAAGACTCATTAGAATTTACTGAGTGACAAGGAACACTTCCCACTTAATTCTTCATAGAGTTCATCATTCCAAGAGAATCTTCATCATTTGTGGGCTTGAATCATTAGAATCTGGAGGTGTCACACCAAAGGCACGATCACCATCATTCAGCATGCTAAAAGCTTACTTCCTTGATTTTTCTACTAAATCCTCAAACAATGGCCATGACTCTTCACGAGGTTTATCCGTGAAATCTCATCCACAAGAAAATTCTAATGTATCTTGATCCATTAGAGTGATACCAAATTAGAAGGATTGAACAAACTACCATAAAGAGATTTCATGTTGGGGACACTCTCTCAACATCTTTTGGAATCTCTCCGAATCATCAACCTCACATTACCCATTTGCGTGAAAATCACTATGGCACATCACCTTTGTGCAACTGAGTATAATTTCATTTGAAAGGTAGTCTTCATGTCCCCCCTCAACTCATGATGTCCCTTCTGGAGTCATACCAATCTTTGGCCTTTTCTTGAGTGATAATGAGAAAAAATTGAGCCAGACAGAGTCATCACTGGCTGTCGGTGTCTTGAAGGTAGAGCATATTTAAATAAAAGAATCCAAGTGCTTGTATGGGTTCTCACTCTCTGAGAAATATAAGGTGGGAAAGAGCCCAAGAAGATTGGGAGGGATGGAGAATTTCTTCCCTGGAATTTAATCAATTCTATTTGGTAATTTGTAGTTTCTAGGCATGATATATTCATGGAGTGGTTTGTGAGGTGCTTCTGATCTCCCATCTTGCCTTCCACACATTTCTTATCATGCGCATAAGGAACAACCAAACAAAAGAGTACAAGTTACCAAACTAATATGCACCAATAATACAAAGAGCAAAAAATAAAGAAAAGTGATGGTGAAGGCAACATGAAGAGATCAAAGCAAAACTAACTATTTAGGCCGAGTGACTTTCTCCCCGACAACAATGCCATAATCTTGGTGCATCCAAAGAACACCCAACCAATTGAATTAATAAAATGTGCCTTAGGAACACTACATGGTCTCTCAAATTTATCAAACTTGATGGAAACACATTTAAACAAATCTTCAAGCGCATGGTTTCGAGAGTAGTATAGGAGCAGTAAGTCTAGGTCAAACCGAAGGGAGAGAGGGGGCACTAGAGCCATGTTAGTTCGACTAAATTCCTACTATGGAGTCTAGGGTTGAAGGGTTTGAAGTTGGTTTTGTTAATTACACTAACGGTGAATAGGAAAAAAATTAAAGGAAGGTAAATAAGATTAAAACCTAAGTTAACGCTAGACAATTTGATTCTAATGAGAAAAGAAAGAAAGGCTATGGAAGAAAATAAGAAAATTACACTAAGTTAAACAAAGAAAGAGATAACACTAAACTAAACTACCAATAAGGACTAAAAGGCAATTATAGGCCTAAACTAATAAGAACAAGGAAAGATCAAGCACAACTAAATAGGAACTAATAAGAAAAAGGAAACAGCAAGCACAACTAAATAGGAAAGTAAAGTGATTATTCAAGCATGCATTAACTAAGAAAGATGGAAAATTAGAATTTTCATGTAATAATGTAAAGTTTGGGCTATTTGGAGAATGTACTTGTCAATTGAGTTTGGGGTGATAAAATGTAAATATTACTCATTTATTTAGATTACCAAACCTAACAACAAAATAGATGCTAATGAATTGCAATAAACTACTAAATGACCATGGATGGGGTAGGGTGTGTATAGGGGAACTAGTCGCTATCACCTCCTATCCATTCTTGTGAGGATCACTTCAAATAGGGTTTAGGTGGAATTATATTAGGATCTAATCAAATCTTGGTTTCTAGGATAGAAGCTCCTAGGGAAATTGGGGGTCGAGGGTAGTAATGGAAGCTGGAAATGAGGTTTTGAACCTCACATCAATTATCCAAGATAGTTACACTTAATGCTTCTAAATCAGATAAATTAACTACTTAGACCTATCACCTAGGTGTAGGAGAATTGATTAGTAAGTAGGAAGGTGGACACCTATCTAGGGATCCACTAATTAGACCTAGGAGCAATTTCCAAATTAGCTACATATAAGCAATTTCCCTAGAATCCTAGGTGATTTCAAGCATAAAACAACAAATAATTTGTGGGAAACTAAATTAAAGTAGAGAATAATCATTAGAAAAGAAATTACAATGTTTACATATCATTTCCCCCAACATGGTATTGAAGTAACTTTTTTGACTCCAAACAACCCACCTAGGGGGCATAGCTACTCATAACAAAGGAAAATACAAAAACATACAAAGAAGAATGAGTAGAGGAGTGGAAAGCCATGGTATCTCAGTAGAGACTCCTCCTTCTCCACTTCCTAGTAGCTCTAGCTCAAGAACCTACCTCCTCTAAGGTGGAATGGCATGTTAATGTGGTGGAAAGTGACCAAAAACCCTAAAACAAGGGTTTTGGGGTGTAAGATGATGGAATGGAAGTGGAATGGAGTAGTGGGTCAATTGAATGTATAAGAGGGAGATATGACGGGTTAAGAGATATCTAACCTCATGATCTAGCCTCCACCCAAGTATATATAAGTGGTGGGGAAGAACTAGGCCAAGTGGGGGTATAATGGGAAATGCAATGCAAAACTGTGCTAGGATATCTAGCCACCACAACCACTCTGGGAACATAAACCATGCTATCTATGGTGTAGAACATTCATGCTAGTGTGGAATTGTCATGGTGGGAAATGGATAAAATATCAAGTTGTGTGCTAGAGTAGGGGGCTTGGTGGGATGCCCATAGTGGTCACCACAACCATGTTAGTAAGGTTGCAGAATGTCCATGTGGAGTGTCACACCTATTTTGGGGGAGGGATATGTATACATTATTCTATGCAAGGGCATGTTGGGGTCTTATATCCATAGTTGTGTTAGGATACACATGCATGTTGGGTCCTTCTCGGCACAATCATGGTAGCTTACACGAATGTGCTGTTGAGACTTTCTTCAGTGCTTGAGTTCTTCTAGACTTTGTGATTGTTATCTTTGATGGCACATACGTTCCTTGGCACCACAGCTGTGGTGGGTATCTTCTGGTGCATTTTTCTCTTCTACTTTTTATTTTCATGGACTTATTTTCCAGACTTGACCCTTAGCCACTAGGGGTAGACTGGCAAGCTCTTGGACCTTCCTTAGACTCCTCCAATGTTGATAGAACCCTAGGATCACCCTCTTTCTCTCCTGTACATCCAATGCATAGTCCAAGTACCTGAGAAACATGTAAATAAAGTCCTTAAGTGCATTTGATAGTGATAAATATATTAAGGGAAATGATATGCATTCTAACCAGTTTAGATGTGATTGAAGTGTAAAAGGACACACGATGAAGCCCTAAACTAGGGCTACATCACCAGGTCACACACATAAGTATTCATAAGGGAATTGATGTTTGTAATCATGCATTTGATTAGAATGGTTTTGATTCATGTACATGATGATTTCATGCCCAATCGATCGATTGGTTAATCCATTTGATCGATTAGATGGTTTAGATCAAGTGGTTGATCGACTATCAATTCATAACTGATCACAAGTTTAGGAAAATGGCCACTTGGTCAACTAGGTATCCCAATTGTTTATAGATTGAGTCAGGAAATAGTATGAAATATGTGAGTTGTTTGACTTGGAATAAAACTAGTCAATTGAAACTGATAATGGATTAGTTAGTCGATCTGATATATAACCCATTTGGTTGACTTGATGATCAAACTAGTCCCAGTCATTTAACATGATAGTTTATTGAGGCATTTTGGATTTTTGGTGCCATTATGAGTTTGATTATATTTTGAGTTGCAATTAGGGGAAAGTTTGGATTCTTTTCAAAATCCATGCCGATGACTCTTCTATATAAATAGTTGGATGACCAAAGGGAGACACACAACATTCTGAGACATGTTGTCTAAGAATTATTCCTCTTGGAGAGAGGAAAACTCACCCCAAGGACAATAATCCACAATAGGAGGAGAAAGAAAGAAAGTGATGATCGAACGTTAACAATTTCAAGTTCTGCTTCCTCTTAGCACTAAGGTGGTGCACCAAGAGTTCTCATATTTGTGTGGGTAACATAGAGGCTAAGGGTCTTGTATGGAATCTTGATAACAAGTAGCTTCTTCAAGTAACTGTGATGACAAGATGGCAACAACATGACCACTTTAGACCCAGATTTGAAAGTGCTACACTAAAGTATGACATTTCTAGTTGTTGGACAACTAGTGTGCACTAAGGTATATTCAGTATCCCTTCTATGTCTTTTATAACCATCATTTTATGGCTATGACATATCCATTGGCTTGGATTTTATTAGGATAAATGTTTGAATTACCTCTGTTCCCCTCCCACCAAAACCCTGTAGTGGCATAAAAAATGACGTCGTTTGCCTTTAACACCAATTTGGGTTTTGAACCACATATTATTGATGAAAGGGTAATTGTACAATACCTATTCACATTAACCACCAATTATAATATATGATATGATATATCTATTTTACATATACTAATGCAATACCTTTGAAATTTTTTTTTGTGGATTTGGATATATCAATTAGGTAGTTGTGGAGAATGCTTGTGATGAACATGTAACTTGTGATTTTTGATGAATATAAATCTATGTAAAATGTATATGTCTTGCATGCCATTCCCCTCTCTACGTTCTACATATGTTTTGATATCAATTAGAATAGGGAGATCACCAGTGACTATGGTATAGAGGAGGAGACGATTAGAAGCCTACACCAACAAGGAAGGTCCTTGGAGGGTTCATGATGAAGATGAACCGATGAATCCATCAACTGTCATATATGATATGATATCATATATCTATGTGCAATTGTGTTCATGCCAATCACCAACTGTCATATATGATATGATATATCTTATATTACATAAATAAATGTGAAAAAATTGAAAGTATCTTGTTTTATGGATATAGATATGCTTGTGATTTGAAACATATAATTTGTGGTCTTAGATTGTGATAAAAAATAATGTAACATATATATGTCTTTCATGCCATGCCTCTCTCTATACATTCTCCAAGTAAAATTTAATTCTTACAACTAGATTAGGATGATGTAATGAAATAACCATTGGACCATGGTAGAGAGGAGGAAATGATCAAAAGCCCAAACAAACAGGGAAGGTCCTTGGAGGGTTGATGATGAAGATGAAGTGATGGTTCCATCAAAAACCAAGGATTTCCCAAATAGGGAATCCAATTGGGAGAGTGGCTTTCTAGTTGACCATCTAGAAAACTCTATGAAGGAATATATAGGGTTACATCAGATGTGAATCTCTTGGTGGTTTTTCTAAAGCTATTGTTATCTCAAGAGGTTATAGCGATTGTCATATACTATTTAATCTCTTGTGGTGTTTGTTGTAGTATATGATATGTACGATGTAGTATATACAATAATGATGGGATGCATATGATTATTGTGTCAAGCATATAAATATAATATCAAATTTCATATGATTTCAAATGTTCAATACACATGAAAACCTTGATCGACTATGTATGGAAATGCCAAAGCATGGTGCACCGTCTATTGTGGAGAAGTGTGGTAATAAGTATGTGGGCCTGCCAAAGCATGGTACATAGCTTATTATATAGGGCTTTGCATTGAACTTGATGAGGTGATCTTAGTACGATTAAGTACCTAGAGGTATAAATATGACCTATATTTTAAATTATAATTTATGTAGAGGACTTGTGTAACTATATAACCAAGAGTTGCATTACATACAATTGGTAATTGTTACCTATCTAAATAGTTAAGTTGTGACCAATTAGCCAAATTTGACTCATAACTTAATTTATTATGAATCTTGGCTAACTAAAATATTGCTAGTTATAATCTTATAAATTAATATTGAGGTATATTAATTTGATCAAAATAGTGGGAGCATTATAAATTAAACACCAAATTAATATGGTTACTTAACTTTAATCTTCATAATAAATTGTTGACTCATGGAACAATTTTTATTACCGATCTATTAGCAAACAAAAATAACATCTTCTTGTTGCGACTGGTCCTTGCAAAAGAAAAGTTGAATGAGAATAGCTTTATTGACTAACATAGGAAATTAAGACTTGTTCTCACTCATTCTCGCAATCTCTATATCCAGGAAACATCAGAACTAGAGGAACCAACTCCAAATGTGCCTAAAGAAGGGAATGCTTATCGTAAGTATACTGATAATACTATTGATGTTAATTCCTCATTATTTTCTCCATGAATCATGAGATTTAGAAGCAACATGCGAACATGGGAGTTCTAGAGATGTCCACACATCTCAGGTATATGTACTATGAACAAGAATGATAAGAGAGGAATGGTGTGCCAAAGGTCTTATTTAAGTGCAACATGACAAAAGGAGATCTAGTAGGGATACATGTACCCAAGTTGATTGGGTATGTTGGAAGACTTAAAATATTGTGATTCCCCTTAGGATTAAAGTTGGCCATTGATGTAACCTTGAAATCATTGCTAAAATATTATAGTTAGTTTGTCATGGACTACACAATAAACAATTTTGTTCAATTATTATTAAAAGTTCCTGGCATGTTGAGAATTGTTGAGACTCAAATGAAGAAAGACAAGACAAAGTCTGCATTGATGGTCAAAAAAGGAAAGGGCAAGTCAAATGGAAAAGGAAAATCTAAGAAGAGTTCTGAAGCTAGGTAAATCCCATGTATTCTACAATTAAAGAAAAAGGCGGAGTAGCTAAGGAAGGCAATTGTCACCGTTGTCACTGACATAGACATTGGAAAACAAAATTCCACTTTACCTTGGGGAGCTAAAGAAGAAAATGGAGGGGATAGAGATATCCACTTTAGGTTTATATGTTATAGAAATAAATTTATCTACATCTTTCATCTTGACCATTGGATAAGGGATGTGGATCTCACATACTCTCTAATATGCAAGATCTGAAATGAATATACCCTAAAAAGGAGAAATGGATCTATGTGTAGATGATGGAGCAGGATTTGCTCCCATAACTATAGGTACATATAGTTTATCTTTTCCCAGTGAGCTCATAATAGAGTTAGAGAACTACTATTATGTACCTATCATAAATAGTAACATTATTTATGTATCTTTTTTGGACAAGAATGGTTTTGAATTTCTAATATAGAATGGTTTACTTTTTATTGCAAGAAATGAGATACTCTATGTAGTGCCCTTATGTATTATGGTCTCTATTTATTGGAACTTGGACAAGTGTATCTAGCATAAATATAAAGAATTTAAAACTTGATGACACAAACAAAACTTATATTTGACACTATTATCTACGACATATAAATAAGAAACACATCTCTCTACTACATAAAGATATATATGTAGATGCTTTTAATTTTGAATCAATAGAGACCTAAATATTTTTGCCCATGCGAGATGGAAAACATGTGTCAAGTACCCGACCTTGGTATTCAAATACTCTCAGTCCACAATTAGACCATTTGAATATCATAGAGGATGAACCAACAACATAAAGAGAGGCCATAGAGGGACAAGAATGTAATAAATGGCTTCCAGCTATGAGATCTGAGATGGATTCCAAGTACACTAACAAAGTATGGACTTTCGTGGATTGTTTTGAATGAGTAAAACCAATACGGTAAAAATGGGTCTTCAATAAGAAATTTGACATGGATGCTAATGTATAAACCTATAAAGAATGATTGGTTGCAAAAGGTTTCAGAAAAGTTCAAGATATTGACAATGATGAAACTTTTTCACTAGTTTCCATAGTTAAATCCATCATGATCATGCTTGCCATTGCATCTCATCATGACTAATGTGGCACACCAATGCCACGTGACCAAGATAACTCAAAACCAAAGCACATGATCAACTACTAAGCAACCACATTACCAAAAGAATGGGTACATTAAATGATCTCATATAACCATTATTTGTATAAACATATTACATCAAGGTCCACAAACTGTACCATATCACATATCAGGATATGTGTGTACATCTATATAATGGCTGACCGCCGCACACATGTTACAAAAGATAACCTTTTTGCATGTAAAAGCCATATTCACAACCAAGGTAAACATTCAAAACACATATTGAGGTACATATCATCTACAAAACACAACCCTCCCAGACCTGAGAGTAAAGGGACGAAACATAGGATTCTACTGCACAACATTGAAGCTTATCCAAACATCTATGTTCAATGATCTCTATCTACTCTTCCTCAATAGTATGATCTATACCATGCCACACAAGACCACCTAAAAAGATTTGGAAAACCACAAGGGTGAGACTCATGTCCTAGAGAGAGATATAACTCTTCGCCAACAACTATTGTAACAAAAATCATACTTAAGTAGGAAATAATATTATTAACTGAAAAACCACTAGAGGGGGGGTGAATAGGGTTTTATAAATATTTTAACAAAAATTCAACTCAAGCAACCACAATTGAGATAAGAAGAAAGAGGCAAGGTGTTTAGAGTGGTTCCACCCTTAGCAAAAACTAAGGGAGTCAGTCCACTACCCAATTGTTTCCAATTGGGATTTGAAAGTATTTGCATTTTATTACCTTTTTAGGATGTTACACAAAATTACAAATACCTTCCTCACCCTTTGGACAACCTTTACCCTGAAGTCATCTCACCAACTATGAAGCAACCTTCACTTGAAGTAACTTCAAGCTCACCCTTGAAGTAGCCTTCCTCCTTGAAGTAGCTTCCTGTTGAGACCTTCTAGAAGTAGTCCAAAGTCCTCCTTCTCCACCTAAGAAGATAGCACCCTCTCCAATCTGCAGCCTCCAACCCTAGGAGTAGAAAGGAGAGTACAAGCAATAATAAGGAACAAGAAGGGAAAATGGAAATTACAATTACCGCTTAAGGACAAGGCTTGAATCCTATATCAAGCATTTTGATCTCCTAACCAATGTGTATGGAAGTGGAAGTGTAGTGGGTAGGAGATGCTAGCCTATAGGAAACAAATTTGTAGCAATGGAAATGATTAGCAAATGCTAGAGTTGCTAAATTTCTCACAAGAATAGATTGCCAATTGCAAGTATGTATGCTCAAGTGTTGCACAAGTGTATTTAGGTGTCCTAAGACATTTTATATTTATAAGAATGGCCTATGAGTGCTTAAGGACATTCTAGACACTTTCTAGGGGGTTCTTAGTGCTCAACTAGCCGTTAGTTGTCCACTAATTGCTTTAACAACGACTAGTTTATTAATCGAGAGACAATCTCGGTCGAGAAGTTTGTCGACCGAGTGTCTGTCGGTCGAAGTTTTTGTCGACTGAGGGACGGTCTGGTGAAAGTGTATATAATCTTCGATTCCAACTCCCAACTACCTTTTCTGTTGTGTCTAACAGCTATAGAACCTATTAGAAGAAATAACCGGGAGACTCTCGATCGAGAAGTTGTTCGACCGAGCTTGTCTCAGTCGACAAAGAGTTCGATCGAGGGTGTCTCTATTTTGGTGGTTCTAGATGAATAATAAGTGTGTGTATGAGTGTGCAGTTGTGACACTATTATAGGGTATGACCTATCTAAGTGTTGTGAATGGCTAGGGAAGATCTAAACGCTTGATTTATATGATATCTAAGTACTTGTACAAGTTTTTACATTTGATTACAATCATGAAATTAACACATTGTGAGCATTTAGATCTTCCAAAGTTGTGTCATCCACCTAGTTCCTGCAACACTCAAATAGCACATTAGATCTAAAAGAATGAAATGTTTGTTATTTTCAAAACAAAGGGATTTTGATGATGTCCATTTAGCCAAAAATCTCCCCCTTTTTGACGATGAGAAACATTTCTAAATATAAATCAAATAATCTTAAAATGAGTTGAGTTTCATACATGAGATTTACCTTGTGTATTCCTTCTCTTGTTTATGGAATGTATGTGTAAAGGAGTGAAACCACTCCTCTACTAGAAAGAAAAGTTCACATCCCTTGAGCCAAACACCACATAAAATGTTTCACTAAAGGGATGGAGACCAATTCAGTCAACATGTATGTATCGTTACGCAATGAGTAGTAGTGGAAACTATCATTATCTAACAATTTACAAAGTTTAATAACATGATAAAACATTTCACCACATATGGGTGTCCAAAAAGGAAAACTAAACATAAAAGCCAAAGACCAAGCTGAGGATCATCTAACCACCTCCTCAAGTCTCCCAAAGATCAACTACAAGGTTGATGTTTGAAGTTCACTCTCCTCGATCTAGCCTGGGATTGGAAGCATACCCCACAAAAGAGAAGAAAAGAAATACACCAGCAAAAAGCTGGTATTTGTATGCTAAAGGAAACTTGGAGCAATTTAAGAAATAAGGACAAAAAATGTAGAATGCTTCCCATGCAAGAGATAAGGACTACCCACACAGGTATAAAAGAGAAGAAACATCATAACATGATAAAAGAGGATACTTGGCACGAACAAATAAATAAACTTGTGCAACAAAAGCACATAGATGGGTAGTAGGGTACACACCCCACAAACATCATCAAGCCTGCATGCATGTGAGATAAACATAGCCCTAGAACAATATAAACACAAAGGCAACCAACCCTCATAAAGTTGAAACCTGATAGAGAAAGGAATACTATCAATCTCCCAAATATAAAAATTGAGTATGGATTATTGCCACACTCAAGTATAGAGAAGTGGTATACTGCCACCCACCTTAATAAACAATAGGGGATTACTACCCCAAAACCAAAGTAATTTACACTACTCTAGTGCTACTGAATCACATTGCATGTAAATATAGAGGCAAGTAAATAGTTTAGTCAGAAGATGATACAAAGGATGCCATCACACAATGGACAACACAAACATATAACATCCACTTCAAAGTGGCACATATTAATACAAGAGACCAACATGCACCAAGGTACAAGATATGATATCAAGAAATTATCCAAGTTCATAACAAGTAAGATAGTTCACACGAACCATGATAACAAGAGATAAGACATTTTGTGTAGGCCAAATTCAAGAGGATGAAAAGATAGGTGTATTACTCATGATAGAGGAATAGGGGATACAACATACCTCAAATTAGAGTCCAAACTACAAAGCACTCCTAGATCCAAGTCTAGGTCACCAAAAGCCTATTAAACACATATATAGATTTCATGTCAATTTCGTACACATTAACCAAACCCTAAAAACCATCTTTTTATATATGTGTAAATTAGGTTATGAAAACTGTTCCATATTTTAGGTTATGTTATTAGGAGTCCAAAACATATTTTATTATATTTTTCTGACTTATACATAATTAGTTATGGTTTTTACAAGTTAATTCATCATTAATTAGGTCTATTAAAACACATGTTATAAATATTTAGATTCAATTATTAAAACATATACCATTAGTTAGATCTTATTTTTCTGATTCCAACAATTATTTTCCGTATTTTTCTGATCATCCATTAATTAGTTATAGATTTTTGATTAGAGACCAATCAGATAATTAGTTAATGCTACATAGGTGAGAAAATCCTCAAAAGCAAGCTGGGCCCGCATGACTTGGCCCAATGAACACTAGACAAGTCAGTAGGTCAATGGCTCATTTGACTCGTTCCAAAGAAAGATACCAGAATGCAAAAAGATGATATTACCCTTTGTCGTGAAACAAAATAGAAGAGAAAAGAATGAGGGTAAGAGAGGCAGATCACAACTGGTCATCTTGGCCACCCGCAGCCTCGAGCCATGGCGTTGGGCAACCCCATGCATGAAGCCTCAGAGAGTAGGAGCACGTGAGAGGTCATGCTCTCAAAATCAGGAGCTTCATCAAATCACCACGAAGGTGGGGAGCCAAGAAAATCCACAATTCAATAAGAAAACACCATGAGTGGACCTGCTATGAGAAGAACACCACCACAACACGTCATCCCTCTGCGGTGATCCAAAAGAACTATGAAATACCAGCGAAGAAGCTACGAAAGCAAATAAAGGAGTCCTCCGAAGCTACGCAAGCCAGACTGAGAAGAAACACATGAAGGAAACAAGCAGGAAGCTTGCCGGGAGAGGCCAAAAACCAAACTCATACCTTGCTTGTCGACTAAGAGGTAGAGGAATCTGTAGGCGAAAGTGTAAGAAGGAAAAGGTAGAGGGAAGTCCAGGGATGCTCATCGGTGAATTAATTTAATCGAAAGAAGTGGAGATAGCTGGGGCACCGCCGAGGTCTCCGGAGAAGAAACCGAGTAGGCCTGGTTGCACCTTGTGCTTCCAGGTCCAATTGAGATCATAGGAGAAGAGAAGGACGATAGGGGTTCTTTCTGGGCGATTGCACGAGTAGGATGAGCACGAAGAGGGCGGCTGCAAAAATCACTGGAGAATAAGAAATTTGGGATTCCATATTTATAGGGTTTTAGGGATCAAACTAAGTATCATTGGGATCGGAATTGAGAAAGGAATCATTTAGGAAAGAAATCAGAAGGTTTCGTCAAGAATCGTGAGAGAAAGGAGACGGGAAACTTCAGACTACTATCCAACGTCGGGCGGACTCCTACCCAAGGTAGGAGACAACCCATAGCCGTCGGATCGTGCATCTGATGGTCAGAAAATTCCAAATAAAGATAACGAGCGCGTGACAGAGACTTAGGCGAGAAAATAAATCGAATTAAACATAGAGAAATCCAATAATGTATGTATTTTCTCTTTCCTCATTTAGGGGTTCTAGAATTATCCAAATTAAACCAAATTTTGCGCATAAGTTAAGTTAAACATGTAGATTCTGAATATCCAATTAGATTTCACTTTTGGCAACTTTAGATATGTTATTTAATTTATTCTTTGTTTCTCTTTCAAGATGCATTAATGACTCATTGATTAACCAAATTGGGTGAAACTTGATCCACAAGTGAACTTAAGTGTGTTGAATATGAAGTTCCCTTTATTTCTAACTTTTGGTGTCATGAATTATATTTATTTATTAATTACACCTTTTAGGCATTTTCTCTCTCCTATATATACCTATTAATCAAACATTATCCAAATTAGTTGCAAATTTGCCCAAATGCTTATTTTTATATTTAGATTACAAATTTGGAGTCAATTTTCCAATTTGAGGGCATTAACTATTTTATTTCACTTTATTGGCCTAATTCCTATTTTCTTTTAATAAAGATGCATTTATCTTCCAAATTAGATGATACTTGGCCCTTAAGTTACTTTTGAGCCAAGAAAACGAAATTAAGTATCAAATTATCATTGTAGATTTCCATTTATGATTTTTGGAACAATATATTCCTCATTATCAACTTTTATCCATTAAATTCCATATTATCTCCAATTTTTGCATTTAACATCTCCTTTATATATATACTTTGAGTTTTATCTTCTTTTTCCTATTCTAAAAAGTAATGAAAAGTTCTAAGATGAAATATCTTATTTTTTTTTATTACTTAGTGACAATTTATACTACAAACCCATTAATTAAAACCAAACTAGTGTATAGGTGCATACACCCTATATTAAGAATATATGCAAAATATTTATCCAATTAAGTTCTTTAATTTCTTATTATTATCACCAAATGAGTCATTATTAAGCACAAAGTATTTTCTATTCCCTTAATTACATGTATTAGCTTATCCTTATTTGGCTAAGTCAAAAGGGTAAAACTATTAGGGTAGGATTCTATTTCTGGTATGTTACAATATGCTTATTATTCCCAAAGAAGTGTGGAACATAAAGTCTAACTCTTAGGGAATATAGCAACTTTTAATGTAAATCCAAGAGATTATGAAACTCATTGATTGAGTATTTAAGAATGATATTATTTCTCCCCCTTTGTCATTTCAAAAAGATAGCTGTTAAAATCATGTGTTAAAACTCCCCCTTAATTTGTTCTCCCCTTTCAAAAAGATAACCATCAAATAATTTGAAAGGATGTCCATTTGAAGCCAAAATGTAAGGATAAAAAAAACCAACCGATTTAAGAAGCACAAATGTCAAAGAAAACATCTTCTAAGGGAGTAATGAGTAGTTGCTTCCTTATTTTATTGAATTGATCTAATGGAAGTAGTTTTGTGAAAATATCAGCCAATTGATCTTCTGTATCAACATGATGAAGGGATACATGATTTTTAGAGATATGATCCCTTAGAAAATGATGATGAATTTCAATATGTTTGGCACGACTGTGTAAAATAGGATTATGTGCCAAGTTTATAGCACTTGTATTGTCACAAAAGATAGGCGTGGATGAAAATGTAAAACCATAATCGTTTAAAACTTGTTGCATATAAAGTACTTGAGCATAACAAGACCCGACTACCATAAGCTTCAGCTGTAGAGAGGGCAACCATGTTTTGTTTCTTGATAAAACAAGATACTAAGGCTCTTCCTAACAAGAAATAACTTCTGCTTGTTCTCTTTTGATCCATTCGACAACCAGCGTAATCGACATCTGTATAAGCTTTGAAGTCCAAAGATTGTCCTTTAGGACACCATAGACCATAACTTGTAGTCCTGGCTAAATATCTTAAAATCTATTTGATAGCTTGAAAATGAGTTTGCATAGGTTGTGATTGAAATCTAGCACAAAGTCCAACAAAAAACATGATGTCCGGTCTAGAAGCAGTTAAGTAAAGCAAGCTACCAATTATGACTCTATACAAAGAATCATCAATGGGTTCCCCATTTTCATCTTTGTCAATTTTAGTATAGGTACTCATTGGTGTGGTAGCATGTTTGCAATTTGTCATCCCAAAGCATTTTAAAAATTCATTTGTATACTTTTCTTGTCTTATAAAAATCCCAACGGGCGTTTGCTTTATTTGAAACCCAAGAAAGAAAGTCAATTCTCCCATGAGACTCATTTCAAATTCCTTTTGCATAATATTACTGAATTGTGTACATAAAGATAATATCATCAACATAGATTTGAACAACCAAAAAATCGGATTCATATGTTTTGAAAAATAGACTAGAATCTGAATTTCCAATTGAAAAGCTATTATAAAAAAGATAATTTTTTAGCCGTTCATACCAATTTATAGGTGCTTGTTTTAACCCATAGAGTGCTTTCTTGAGTTTGTCTACATAGTCACCTTTTTCTGAAATTTCAAAACCAGGTGGTTGAGAAACATATACTTCTTCTTGTATTATTCCATTGATAAATGCACTTTTTACATCCATTTGGAATAGTTTGATGTTTTAGTGGGTAGCTATAGATAGTAGCATTCTAATGGCTTCAAGTGTTGCCACTAGTGCATAAGTTTCATCAAAGTCTATTCCTTCTTGTTGATTATACCCTTGTGCTACCAACCTAGCTTTATTTCTTACTACTTCCCCGAATTCATTTAACTTATTTCCAAAAACCCACTTTGTTCCAATAATGGTTTTATTTTGAGGTTTAGGAACTAAGTCCCATACATCATTCTTATTGAATTGGTTTAATTCTTCTTGCATTTCCATTATCCAATAATCATCTTTTAGAGCTTCAGTCACCTTCTTAGGTTCAATTATAGATAAAAATGCCATATTTGCAACATCTCTAAAAGATGATCGGGTTTTTAATCTATCCTTAGGATTTCCAATGATTAGTTCATGAAGATGATCCTTAATAATTCTAGGGATGGGTTGTTGTGTCTCAATTTGTTGATCATTTTCAACATTTTGATAATCTTTAATTGATATGGTTAGATCTTTGATTTGATGAGTAATATCAACTATGTTATCACTTTGTTTTTGTTCTTCATGAAAAGTAATGTGAATGGATTCTTCAACTTTTCTAGAGATAGTGTTGTAAACTCTAAATGCTTTACTAGAAGTTCAATATCCCAAGAAAAGGCTTTTTGTGATTTAGAGTCAAACTTTTCTCTATCATCTTTTGTGTTCAAGATATAGCAAGTTGAGCCAAAAGTATGAAAATAGTCAACCCTTGGTTTCTTAGTATACATGATTTCATATGGTGTTTTCTTCAAATAAGAGTATACGGTTACTCTATTTAGCACATAACAAGCTGTGCTTTCTGCTTCAGCCCAAAATTTTTTAGGTGTATTATGTTCAAGCATCATAGTCCTAGCCATTTCTTGTAATGACTGATTTTTCCTTTCAACTATGCCATTTTGTTTTGGAGTGCATGGAGTAGAAAAATTGTGAGTGTAGACTTGAGATGTGCAAAATTCTTCAAATAGATGATTCTCAAATTCTCCACCATGATCACTTCTAATTGTTCATATTTTGTTTTGTAATTGATTTTCAATCTTTGAACAAAATTGTATGAAAACTTGAATAGCATCATCTTTATTTGCAAGAAAATGTACCCATGTATATCTACTATAGTCATCAACAATAACAAAGCAATATCTTTTCCCACCAATAGATTGTGTCCTCATAGGTCTGAACAAATCCATATGAATAAGTTCTCATGATGTACTGGTGCTAAGCATGCTTTTAGGTTTAAAAGAAGTTTTAGTTTGTTTACCCAAAGTACATGGTTCATAATTTTTAGATTGATCAAAAGATAACTTAGGCAAACCACGAACAAGATCATATTTAACTAGATTTTTGATAACATATGAACTAGCATGACCTAATTTTCTATGCCATAGTTGTAAAGAATTTTCTTTTGCAAGTAAGCATTTTCCAACTACAAATTGCATAGAGTTAGGTCTAAGGATATATAGATTTCCAGCTCTTTTTACTTCATAAACAACATTTATAGTGTTTTCTATTAGTAACTTGCAGCAATTTTTGTTGAATAAAACATCATATCCACTATCACATAATTGACTGATACTTATTAAATTATGGTGCAAACCATCAACAAGTAAAACATTCTTTATTTCAAGGTTTGTACCAATATTACCTATTCCAACAATTTTACCTTTACCATTGTCTCCAAAAGTGACTGTTCCACTTTTCTTTTCCTCAAGAGTTTGAAATGCATCCTTGTTCCCGGTCATGTGTTTGGGACATCCACTATCAACTACCCAATCCTGCAATAAAATATAGGTTTTGGTACTCATGTGATGGTCCATTATGGTTAGGTATGTTTAACAACAAACTGAACATGGTTTAACAAATTGAAATGAACAGATGTTCATTCGGTCGACAAATACTTCAATCGACCTTGACTCGGTCGACAATTTCTCTACCGATATTGCTACTATTTTTAACTACAGATTTTAGATTTGGTACAGGTATTCCTTCAGTCGAATAATTTCTCGACCAAGGAGTGTCTCGGTCGAACTACTTGTCGACCAAGATTGTTTCTGTTTATTTTTAGCAATCTGTTTATGTTAATTTGGGCTTAAATCATTGTAATATGCCAAGGTACTATTCAATTTAGTTGAGATGAGACATTAAGATATTCAAATGAAGTGTTAGGTCAAATCTCAACTTAATCATATTAAATTTTCTAAGTTTGGGGTCTTGGATCCCATACTAAATCAACATCCTTTTTCTTGTAAGGACATGAAAAGGAATAACATCCAAGATGTAAGCAATAATGACAACAAATAGAATCAATTTCATTTCTCTTTCTAGGATTTTGAGTTGTGTACTTGGGTACAAACATGATCTTGGTCTTGGGTGCTTGATTTCCCCTAGGTTTTGGTTGATAAGAGTTCTCTTTTGGAACATATCCTAAACCTCTTCTTCCACTATAACCAAAAGAGTTCTTTAGGATCTTATCAAGAATATCATTATTTCTCAAGCTACTAACTTCTTTTTGTAACTTAGCAATCTCATCAATTTTCTTTTGGTTATCTATCTTTGCTTGATCTAGATTATATTTTAAAGCATCTCTTTCCTTAACAATAACATCATAATCTAGATGATTACATAGGATAGGTGGAGTCTGAAAATTATTCAGTTTTGCAAGAAAATCAACCTTTTCTTGAGAAAGAAGATCATGATTTATTTCTAAAGTAAGCAACTTCATATTGCAATCATTTAAAGATGATTTCAAGGTCAAATTTTTAGAAGCAATATTGTCCTTTTTGAAAGAAAGATTATTCAATCTAGCATATAGATCCTCATTAGTTCTAGTAACCTTCTTTAGTTTCTTTTTGCAATCAACATATTTGTCATGAGTATCTTGTAGACTAACAATTAGATCTTCTTTTGGAAAATCAAGAAGGCTTACCTCTTGAGAATCATCGCTATCATCTTCTTTGGCCATGAGACACTCCACATTCTCTTCTCCACTTTCACTATCACTTGAATCATCCCATGCAGCTTTGTATGCTTTTTCTCCATTCTTCTTGGATGAGATTTTCTTTCCTTTCTTTTCTTTAGGGCATTCATTCTTGAGATGTCCCTTCTTTTCACATTCAAAACACCTAGTAGAGGGAGAAGAAGAAGAACCAATAATTTTGTTAGATTTAAATCTTCTATATTTCTTACCATTTACAATTAGAGCTTCTTCTCCCTCATCTCCATCACTTGTTTCATCACTTTCTTGAGTGATGACCTTTGTAGCCTTGAAAGACATGTCCTTCTTTCTTCCTTGTTGAAGTTCACACTCTCATCTTTCTTCCTCCTCTAAGGTTGCTTCATGTTCTTCTAAGTTGCCAATGAGTTGCTCCATCCTTAGTCGGGTGAGGTCATTGACTTCTTCAATTGCGGTGACCTTAGGCTTGTACTTAGGAGGAAGATACCTAAGAATTTTTGACACTTGATCTTATTCACTAATGTCTTTACCTAATGCATTCAAACCATTAACAATAGAAGAAAATTTTGCATACATTTCACTGATAGACTCATTTTGATCCATACAAAACTGTTCAAACTTTTGTTTAAGCATTCCAATTTTAGAATTCTTAACTTGAATAGTTCCTTCATAGGTTATAGAGAGTCTATGCCATATCTCATATTCTATTTCACAATTTTATATTCTATTGAATTCACCAACGGAAATTGAACAATAGAGTATACTTACAACTTTTGCATTCATTTGGGCTGATCTTACCGTATTAGCATCCCAAGTTGCATACTATGTTTGAGGAAAGTCATATGGATTTGACACCATCCTCCAGACATCCCAGCTAATTCCCTGGAAATAGAACTACATCCTCCTCTTCTAGTAGGTGTAGTTAGTGCCATCAAAAGGTGAAAGTCTAGCCACGAGTGTCCCTTCCAAGATGAGGTTGTTGAGTACCCCGTCACCCATTCTTCAAGACTTTGTTAGAGTTCCTTGAAGCCTCACTCTGATACCAATTGAAAAACCACTAGAGGGGGGGGGGAGAATAGGGTTTATAAATATTTTAACAATAATTCAACTTAAGAAACCATAATTGAGATAAGAAGAAAGAGGCAAGGTGTTTAGAGTGGTTCCACCCTTAGCAAAAACTAAGGGAGTCAGTCCACTACTCAATTGTTTCCAATTAGGATTTGAAAGTATTTGAATTTTATTACCTTTTTAGGATCTTACACAAAATTACAAATACCTTCCTCACCCTTTGGACAACCTTCACCCGGAAGTCATCTCACCAACTATGAAGCAGCCTTCACTTGAAGTAACTTCAAGCTCCCCCTTGAAGTAGCCTTCCTCCTTGAAGTAGCTTCCCATTGAGACCTTCTAGAAGTAGTCCCAAGTCCTCCTTCTCCACTGAGAAGATCCTTCTCCACCTGAGAAGATAGCACCCTCTCCAATCCACAACCTCCAACCCTAGGAGTAACAAGGAGAGTACAAGCAATAAGAAGGAACAAGAAGGGAAAATGGAAATTACAATTATCGCTTAAGCACAAGGCTTGAATCCTATATCAAGCATTTTGATCTCCTAACCAATGTGTATGGAAGTGGAAGTGCAATGGGTAGGAGATGCTAGCCTATAGGACACAAATTTGTAGCAATGGAAAGGATTAGCAAATGCTAGAGTTGCTAAATTGCTCACAAGAATAGATTGCCAATTGCAAGTATGTATGCTCAAGTGTTGCACAAGTGTATTTCGGTGTCCTAAGGCATGTACTATTTATAGGAATGACCTATGAGTGCTTAAGGATGTTCTAGACACTTTCTAGGGGGTTCTTAGTGCTCAACTAGCCGTTAGTTGTCCACTAATTGCTTTAGCAATGGCTAGTTTATTAATTCTGAAAAGTGCAGACAGAGACAATCTCGGTCGAGAAGTTTGTCGACCGAGAGTCCATCGATCAAAGTTTTTGTCTATCGAGGGATGGTCTGGAGGAAGTGTATATAACGTTCGACTCCAACTCCCAACTACCTTGTCTACTGTGTCTAACGACTATAGAACCTATTATAAGAAATAACCCGGGAGACTCTCGGTCGAGAAGTTGTTCGACTGAGCTTGTCTCGGTCGACAAAGAGTTTGACCAAGAGTGTCTTTATTTTGGTGGTTCTAGATGAATACTAAGTGTGTGTATGAGTGTGCAATTGTGACACTATTATAGGGATGACCTATCTAAGTGTTTTGAATGACTAGGAAAGATCTAAACGCTTGATTTACATGATATCTAAGTACTTGTACATTATATACTTGTACAAGTTTTTACATTTGATTACAATCATGAAATTAACACATCGTGAGCATTTAGATCTTCCAAAGTTGTGTCATCCACCTAGTTCTTGCAACACTCAAATAGCACGTTAGATCCGCAAGAATGAAATGTTTGTTATTTTCAAAACAAAGGGATTTTGATGATGTCCATTTAGCGAACATAAACAAGATGAGCATATTCAGCTAAATGAATAACTTAAAATTGGTTACTCAAGAAAAATAGTTTAAGTAGATACAACTGATAAGTAGAACATGTCATGTATTTAGAAGAATTATGAAGAACATGTATAATAGTTGATTTCTCTTGCAACATTATAATACAACTGAGCAGTACAAGAAACATGGCAAGGGTAAAAATTAAATGTGAAGCATGTTTAACCCTGAACAAATATACTACATGGCTACATTACATCTTTTATTAAGACATGGGGAATTTGAGTCATACCACCCAAATTCCAACTGACCAGTGCTAGGTTACAATCAGTTCCATACAAGATCAAGGAAGAGCTAGACTCTAAGATCTTCTTTGGCATTACTTGGTCAGTATGGGTCTACAACATAGTGACATCATTCAAACTACCAACAGTGACATATAGTCAAGCTGAAAACACCTACCCACCTGGGTACAACTCATGACACTAGAAACTAGTGTATATAAACCCAATCACTGAGGTACAATCGTATTTGTCCTTCAATCACATCTCACACATATATAATCACTAAGACATGGCCGTAGCTATTCTGAAATAGTTGAGGTCAAGATGACAAGGACACACAGTCACTTGCACCTCACATACTCAATAGTATGCGCTTCGAGTTCCCTTAGGAAGACTCATTTCACCATACAACAAATTCTGACACTGGAATAGGTCTATGGTACAAGGCACTACATGATTAGGGTTACACTTGATTAGTTAAGTCAATTGGGTATCTTTTATACTGCATCAATAAAGTTACATAAAAACCCTAAAAAGATTCTATAAAGATAAGGATAGATGAAACTTTAGAAGATATAAAATGTATAAGATATAAGCTTGTCACATCACCACTTGATATTGTTTCAATGCCATACACACGACCATCACCATTATGACTTCATCATGGGATACCAATCCCTTATCACCTCACTAGAGGATATCACCTCAAGTAGGCACTAATCCTCTACCAAGGTCATGAGACCATTCACATTGTTCCCACAAAACATCATTATCTCTCCATGCTTTGTCAAGTCTCACAATCACCACACATGTAATACATATCTTAACATAACATTGAAGTTAAGAACTATGTTTCTCATAAGATAACCAATTAGTTTTACAACATTAGGATAGAGATAATACTTCATTAACATGCTATTTACTCAAGAAAGCTAAGTATTATCACCATGTACTCAAACTAGGGTTAGGGTTTCAATATAGCTAACCAATTAGGGTTTCACAACAACAATTAACATCAAACCCTAATTATCAAGGTATCCAACACTATTGGGAAAGATAGAGTCAACCATTAGCATCATAAGGTCAACCACATGAGGCAAACATGTATTTGATAAATCTCATCAACTAAAGAGGAATGACCTCACCATCTTCATAATTCTAAGAGGAGGGGCACACTCATCGTCTACATGGATCAACCATAATGACCAAAGAGAAACATGGCATGTCTTCAACTGAAGAGAACCAAGTAGAAGAAAATTTGGTGACCGAAGGAAACATATCACTTCATCGTCCGAAGGGATTGAGGCCTTTGACGACTGAAGAAAGTTTAGCATACATAGAGACCACTTTATCCACAAACATGGAGATCAAAGGTTATGAGAAATCTCATAGGCCAAAGGGAGATATATCACCTTAGCTATTTCACAAGTAGGTCCATCCCTAGTGATCCAAAAGACATCCAAGCTCATCAATCATCAAGGAAAACTTGGTGAGAACATGAGAAGAGAGAACTCATCAACTACAAGATCATTAAGAGGATCACCACCATAAAACAAAAAATAACAAGGATCAAAACTAAAGGAGAGGTTTGTCATCAAAACCCTAAATACAACCATCAAACATGGAGGAAACCGAACCATCAAGGTGTTATCTCATGAGGGAAAACATCAACAAACCCTAAACTCGATCATTGCCAAGACTTAAGAAATACCGCATATGAGAGAGAAACCATAGTTAATACATGCATGTAAGAATCAATGCCTCCATCATTATGAAAAAACAAAACCCCGATTATGAGGAAGGAAACCAAGGTTATGCACATGCTTGAAAGGATCAACACTTCCACCATCAAACAAGAATTCATCTACATAGATCAAGGTTTAACAAAGGATATTATCTATTCAAGATCATCATGAAAACTAAACACTAGATCACAAATATTGTCACCAAACTACTTATATTCACACATTTAGTGTAGATCATTAACATGCAAGATGAGTGCAACAATAATTGAGGGGAAAGTTATATAACTCACCTTGGATTATGATGAAACAACTTCCAAGCAAGAAGCTCCAAAGAAGAGAGAGAGAGCCCTAGATTTATCACCTCCACAGACAAGCCAGTCACCACCTCAAAACAGATGCAAACCCTATGTTAAAGAACAAGAAAGAGAGAGACAAAGCTTCTAGGATGAAAAGAACAAGAAAGAGAGAGGAGATCTCCAACTAAACTCAACACTACCATGGAGAACCATGGATTTGGTCAAGAAGAGAGGAGTTCCTCAAGAAGCACCACCATGGAGGACCATAGGTTCAGCCAAGAGGAAGAATAGAGGGGTAGGGTTTTCAAGAAAACAAAACCAAGAAGGATAAATCACTTACCAAGATCAAAGAACACCAAAGGATCGCCAAAGGAGAGTTGCTCCAACCCTAGATCACACATGCAAGGGTTAGGCCACCTTGCTCCAAGGTTGATATATTCTCCACCACCAAGATCACAAAGGACGAGCTCCAAGGATGAGAGAGAGAGAAAGAGGGTGTAAAGAGATCACTTGCATGCAAAGAGAGGGGTATATACACCAAGGGTAGAGAGAGGTAAGGAGGGTTAGGTGTCAAGCCACAACTGCCACTTGTCTCTCAAAACTCATCCATGCAAACACTAAGACCATGCATGCATCAAGGGTGATAATATCAAGGTATTCTACTAACCATCTTGGTCCTCAAAACACTTCAATCGAAGAAGAAACATAGAGACCTACCAAAGGTAGCGATCACTACCACCATGGTGACCAAAAACATAATGACCAAGAGACCAAACCCTAAATTCCTTAGTAACCAAGGAGAGGGTTTGAAGCTCTTAGACCGCAAAGAGAAAAGTGAACACCCAAAACATCTTTGAACTCTACAAACAAGACCAAAAAAAGAACATCGGTCACCACACACAAAGGGGTCAACATCCATGGTCAACATTAACTTAGGCATCCATGCAAAACCCTAACTTCAACACATGATGCCACCTCATCAAACAAGGTACATCAAGGCAACCCTATGAACCAAAATCTATCTAAAATGATTCTAAGACATAATAGGAACAACAAACATGTGAAAAATTGCAAGATAAACCCTAAGCATGGGTAAATTGCAATTAGGACCAAAATAAGCACACATATAGCATAACTAGATCAAACAACATCCAAACTAGACCAAACTTAAAACACAAGAATGTCACATGTTTTTAAGGCACATCACATGATTATATTAAGGTTTCAAGCATCTTATTATGTTAAGAAAGAAAGATAAAAAAACTAGGTCAGGGGTCTTACCACTATGAGATTTGGAAAATGGATAGAACAACTTTCCATAATGAGAATTTTCTAGAGAATATGCCTGATACAACCTGAAGGTTTTATTGCTCCAAATGAAGTAAATAAAGTCTATAAGATATAAATGTCAATCTATGTATTGAAACGAGCATCAAAAAGATGGAATCTTCATTTTATGAGATAGTCAAAGAGTTTGGATTTATAAAAAAAAAGTATGAACCTTGTGTTTACAAGAAGGTTAGTGGGACCATAATTGTACATGTCATGTTAAATGTGGATAACATATTATTGACAATATATGACATAACTACTCAGTGAGTGGTTAATACTTGGTTAGGAAATACTTTCTCCATGAAGGACTTAGGCAAAGCACCCTATATAGTCTAGGAATCAAGATCTATAGAGATAGATCTAGAGGAATTATTGGCCCAAGCCTTGGTACATATATTGACAAGGTGTTGAAAGTGTTCAAAATGTAATATTTTGAGAGAGTGATCTTACCCATGTGTCATGCAATAAGTATCTATAAATCCTGATGTTCCAACACTTTGGAAGAGCAGACACACATGAGTAAGATTTCATATGAATGTACAATTGGTTCTATCATGTATGCAATGTTATGTAGACACCCAGATGTCTGTATGCTTTGAGAATAATGAGTAGATATGAGTCATACCGTGATGAAGGTAACTAGATTGACATGAATAATATCTTGAAGTACTTGATAAGTACTAGCTACACTAGTACATTATTGGTCTCTTGGGTCGGTTTTTTGAAGCCTGCAGCGTCACTTTTTAAGCGACGCCTAGGTGGGCGTCACTACAGTACTTGCGAAGCTATAGAGGTAGAAAAACCGACCCTAGAGAGGTACAAAAACCGACCCTAGAGGGAACAAAAACCGACCCAAGAGAGGTAAAAAAACCGACCCAAGAGAGGTAAAAAACCGACCCAAAAGAGGTAAAAAAATCGACCCTAGAAGTCTTCAAATAGCTGTAGAATTTTGGGATGAACCTACTGGGTCGGTTTTTGTGTATAACCGACCCAACAAGTATCTGTTGGGTCAGTTTTTCTCGATAAGCGACCCTATAAGTCTTCAAATAGCTGTAGATGAACCTACTGGGTCAGTTTTTGTGTATAACCGACCCAAGAAGTGTCTATTGGGTCGGTTTTTCTCCATAAGCGACCCTAGAAGTCTTCAAGTAGCTGTAGAATTTTGGGATGAACCTATTGGGTCGGTTTTTGTGTATAACCGACCCAAGAAGTGTCTATTGGGTCAGGTTTTCTCCATTAGCGACCCTAGAAGTCTTCAAGTAGCTGTAGAATTTTGGGATGAACTACTGGGTCGGTTTTTGTGTATAACCGACCCAAGAAGTGTCTATTGGGTCGGTTTTTCTCCATAAACGATCGTAGAAGTCTTCAAATACCTGTAGAATTTTGGGATGAACCTACTGGGTCGGTCTTGTGTATAACTGACCCAAGAAGTCTATAGGGATGAATTTCTTAAATAACCGACTCGAAAAGTTACATTTTGTTTTAAAGAAAAATTCTACAGAACCAGAAATCTGCAGTACAACAACCTACAAAATAGAATTTCTTTACGCAATTCAAAACTTGCAATAGAAATAGACTTGCAAATGCAATGATGCAAGCTAAAAATGCATTCCAAAGCCATTTGCAAACTTTTATGTCCAATACTTTTTTATTTGATGTAAATCTCCAAACCACACATTCATAACAATATTATTCACATATATTGAGTTGGGACATCTTCATACACAACACTTACTAACATTCTTGCAAGTCTAAGATAGATTCATTCAAATGAGACATATAGCACATACTAACATTCATAAACATAGCACATACTAACAACAATGATAGATTGCAAGTTTAAAAGTGATATTAAATTTAATGCCATACTACAAAAAGTAAATTTTGATAGAGTTTCAAATCTACATACACAAATGAAGTTATGAATTCAATCCAATGCTATACTAACTTCATTAAGAAAAGCATCTGACCATTCTTCTCGAAATTCATTTAACCCATCAAGTGAGTAAGGATGAGTTGTAAAGATCTGCAAAAAAAAGCACATGCTCATATATATTTTATAAAATGATGCAAATCTCACTTGTAAATTTATGATGTTATTCTTTATTAATTACCTTATCTATACTCTGAATGTCTAGTGATGCTTCTTTCAAAATAGTTTGCATATACTTCATTACATAGTAGCTACAAGCCCAATCATTATTTTGTATATGACACTACAAATAAAGAATTATAACTTAATATTAGTAAACTGCTACAAACAGAGTTGTACAAATAAAGAAATAAGACTATAAGAGAGTTAACATATAAATTTTGACATTAATACATTACTGTAAGAGTTGTACATATACGACTAAGCAGTCAAAGTAGTTACCTTGACATTTTTCAAAGTCAGTGTCTTTAATTTTGTGGGTATTATTCCTCCACCTTCACGATAAGCCTTTATACCCCTATCAATCAATTTGATTACGATAGTTGTCAAAATAGAAATTCTAAGTATAAATATCATGTTAAAGCATAACAATTGATGTTATAGAAACTAAATTTATGCCTACTCCATAGTTGGCAATCTCAGTTTGTGACCCCTTGTTGTTTTTCCCATTGGGTCAAGATAATAGAAAATCATCAATTCTGGGACAACCACCAGTAGTTCCCAATGTCTAGATATGAGTAAATTTATATTTAAAAAAAATTAGAATTATGATTTAGTCAATATTAAAATTCTATTGAATTATAATACTTACTGGACATTAAAAAGAATTAGAATAATTTCCTTTCCCACACTACCAAAATATTTGAATGCAGTACTGAAGTACTCATTCACATCATCCATTTGTGTCTGCACTTGACTAGTGACTGAAGGAACTAAGAATCCAACATTCTTTATATCAAAGTTTGTCATCTCAGTATATAAATGGTTGTAAAACATTTGTGAAAATTTGATATGTTACAAATAAGCTAAAAATATATATTCGAGTAATCTATATTGATTAATTCTTACCTTATCCATACTTCTAATATTGAAGTATTTAGCCAATCATACCAGAACAACTCTATAATATCATCAAGAAAAATAAAATTCTCAATGTCCCTCCCAACTGCATCTTCTGTTAAATTGACCACCATATGTGATCCTGGGCTTTGGTTGGCTAAGTATCGAGCCAAACATTTACTTTTATTTCCCAATTCATCGAATGTGGCTTCTGGAATGAAAGAAGGCTTGGGCATAGGAGGACGACTACTAGGATTTTTACTTTTTGGTTTACAAACCTATTAATTAAATACATACTTATATTAAACAAGTTCATATATGTAGCTAGTCAAATATAAAAAACATGTAGATATACCTTGTCAATGATAACCAAGTGTCTAGGCCATCCCACCATAGCACCCTCTGCTTCATCAACTGTACCATATTCAGAAGAAGGTATGGGTAGTGGTTTGTCCCCCATTCCGTCATACACAAGATGGATGGACACACGAAAAATGTCATCAGAAACTGATTGACAATGCAATGTACCACCGATGTTGTATACCTTACCCGTTGCCACAACATTGTACTCTGGAACTTCCAATGCAAGTTTACAGTTCATACCAACCTAGTTGAAATAATATAAGTTATATACAAAACGGTAAACCAGATACCTACTATATTATATATATCATATTAACATATATAGAACAAACTTACTGCAGATTGTTGTGGTGGTTCATTGGGAGTTCTCCCATGACCTTATACAATTGGAGTATGAGCTTGTACCTCATCATCTAAGAGATGCACGGTTTGAGGAGGTTGAGAAGGTTGAATAGGCTGAAATGAAGACAATATCTGTTGCACTTTCTGTGATACTAATGCTTCAACCTTGTCATGTGTAACTGTACAACCTCTGAAAACTACTAGAGGGGGGGTGAATAGAGTTTTATAAATAATTTAACAATTATTGAACTCAAGCAACCACAATGAAGATATTGGACAAGGAGACACAAGGTTTAGAGTGGTTCCAACTATAGCAAATACTATAGCCGTCAGTCCACTACCCGGTTGCTTACCCAACCGGGATTTGAAAAGAAATTTATTTTATTACCTCGTAAGGAATTTACATAAAATACAATCTCTTTTCCCAAACCCTTCAAGCAGCCTTCACCTAGAAGTAATCGCCAACCTTGAAGCAGCATTCCCTTGAAGTAGATGCACCAACTCCCGTTGCACCAGCCTTCTGAAGTAGCCTCCCTTGCGATAGCCTTCTTGAAGTAGCTTGAAGTCCCCTTCTCCACCTGAGAAGTCAACCCTCTCCAATCCGCAGCCTCCAACCCTAGGAGTAGCAAGGAGAGTACAAAAGATAAAAAGGAACAAGAAAGAAAAAGGAAATTACAACTTATCCTTTAAGCCCAAGGCTTGATATGCCTAGATCAAGCGTATAGATCTCCTAGCCAAGTGTGTGAACTTGTGATTGCTGTGGGTAGGAGAATCTAGCCTATAGGGCACGAGATTGAGCTAAGGAGAATGTAGACTAATGATCACAGTGCTCAATTTGCTTGCAACAGATTGCTCAAGTATGCTCAAGTGTATTCTCAAGTGTAACAAGTAAATTCTAGTGTCCTATGGCTTGTCCTATTTATAGGAATGGCCTAAGTATGCTTAAGGACGTTCTAGACAACTTCTAGGGGTTTCTAAGTGCTTAACTAGCCGTTAGGTACAAAGTTGTTGCTTTAACAACGGCTAATTAATTTATTCTGCAGTTGCTGTCAGAGACCATCTCGGTCGACAAATGGTCGACCGAGACACCTACTCGGTCGAACTTTTGTCGACCGACAGGCTCTCTGGAACAAGTGATTTGCAACGTCTTTCTTCAACTGCCAACTAACTTGTCTGTTGTGTCTAACGGCTACTTTGGATCTTTCTCGGTCGAGAAGATTGTCGACCGAGAGTGTCTCGGTCGAGGAGTTTGTCGACTGAGAATGATCCTGTTTCAAGATTTCAATTTAGGCATTAATTATATGTGTGAGTGTGCATAAATGATCCTATTTAAATGGGATGACATGTCTAACTATGGTGTTTGGCTAGGGAAAATCTAACGCTTGATTTACATGTAATTCTAAGTACTTGTACATTATATATTTGTACAAGTTTTTACAACAATGATTACATTGCATGAAAATATAAACATTTTAGCTTGTGGATTTTCCCTAGTTGCTTTGCCATCCATCTTAGTCCTGCACACTCAAGTAGCTCGTTAGATTAATAAGAATGAAATGTTTGTCATCATCAAAACAAAGGGATTTATCATAATATCCAATTTATCCAACAATCTCCCCCTTTTTGAAGATGACAAACATTTCCTAAATATGAAATAAGGAAATATAAAGCATGTGAGTTTCATACCTGAAAATTACCTTTTGTAGCCATTTATGTTTTGCAAGTGAGTGCTGGCCAAGATGTTATGAAACTCATTTATATTTTTGATTTTTATATTCTTTCTCCCCCTTTGTCATTTCAAAAAGATATCCAAGTTGAATATTTTATTTTTCTTCTCCCCCTTAATTTTATATTATGCTCCCCCTTAATAGATATCCTATTAGGAACATGGATTTTTGTCTAATTTATCCACAATTTGTTTCTCAATCATTTGCAAAGGATGTTAAGCCTTGAAATGATATGAGATTCCCTTAAGCTTATGATGAATGTATATTTATTTCTCATTTATCAAAGGATGTTAAGCCCTAAATTAAATGAGAATCCTCTAATATTTAGAGTACATAAAAATGTCTCCATCCAAATGCAAGGGATGTTAAGCCCTGTTTTGGGTAGAGAGTTCCTTCAAGTACAAGATACCATTTTCAATAAATTCATAAATTTCTTTATAATCAATGAAAATTTCCAGCTACACATGGTGGTTACAATGTTTTTGTAAGCTTCTTCAATCAAATGGTCAAAGTTGTTTTTATGAGCTCCCCATTAGATATCCCAAATAAAGACTTAAGTGCTTTGCAATATGTTTGAAGAGTGTCCATATGCATAAAAGAGTACTCTGTTTCACAAATGATATTCAACATGCATCCTTGGTTTAAAATTATTGATGAGCAATCATTTGCAGCAGAATTATTTCAGACTTGACAACAGAGACCTGCTCGGTCGACGATTTCTCGACCGACAGTGTTCTCGGTCGAACATATCTCGACCGAGACTGTTTCTGTGTCAACGATTGTTGTTAATTCTAACCACAAGTTTTTTTTATTTGTTACTCCCCTTAATTTGTATGCTTTACAATAATAATATTTATAATCCATTTATTTACAATATGTCTCATATGCAAAAAGATATCCATCCAAGTCAAAAGGATAACCAATTTCATTAATAAATATGGAAAGATAGACACATCATACAGAAGTGATCCATAACAATCATTCAAAGCAAGTCATTACAACTAATATTACTCCAACACTTACTGAAAAGATTTAAGAATTACATCAACGTCAGGATCTTTCCCAATAAATGGCTCAGCTCCATAGTATGGACCAAGGTTTGCCAATCTAGAGCTCTCGTCTTGGTTAAAGCATATGCTTCCAAGAATGTAGGAACTCGGTCAAATCGGAAATGAGCAACAATATCTTGCAATTGCATAGATGAAAATTGAGTATGCGTTAGATCCATGGATGGTGGAGGTGGAGTTTGATAGTAGTTGTACGAAGGATTGTATGGATTGAGCATGCCTGGATTTAAAGAATATGGATATTCATCAGTTTGGTTTGGGGAAAGGGTTTGCATTCTTTGGTTTAAATATGTCATGGCATGATGATTGTAGTCTAATTGTCTACTAAGGTGATATTGGGAGCCAGCAATATAAGTAAGAGTATTTTGAATGGGGTCCTGTGGTAGGGTAGTAGGGGGAGGTGGTGGTATGTCTTGATGAGATGTTTCTCCTTCTACTCTAGCCCTTTTGTGACCAAAATCTATTCCCATTTTCTCTACGGTATTCTTACTTATCTTTTGTGGTCGACGCTCCCATGTATATCCCATATCATCAATGTTTGTTTTAAGAAAATGTTGAGTAATTTGGCAAACGAAATCCGCATATGGTGGGTTGCCAGAAAACTCAATCATGTTTTTAAGAATTATACGGATGAAGTTTGTGGGAATGCGGCTTATGATGGCATAAATGAGGCACATACGGAATATTGGAACTTCAGATTTGTTGGCTCTAGGGTGAATATTTGTAGAAACAATGAGATTTACAATCCTACAGGCTGGTTTGAGATTTATAGCGTAGTAGGTTCCCCTATCTTCAGGACAAGTAGTGTTGGATTGAAAAATAGCTCTTTTTATGTCACTAAGGCTAATGGTATGATCATCTTGGGAAAGTTGATTTAGTGGATTTCCGGTGGTGAGATCAAGGGAATCTTGGTATTCATCTATGTCAATTTCTAGCATGTCAAGAATATCCCCTTCGGTAAATTTAAGGCTATGCCCATTGACCATGGTGTAGAAGAATGTGGTTTCATTTTCAGTATGGGATATGAGATTGGCATAAAATTCGTTGACTACCTTAGTGGAATAGAAAGGGAAAGAGGGATTTATGAAGTCCTTCAATTTATGCACTTCAAAGAGATCCTCCAGATCGACTATGTTGATGAAGTCCATGACTTCGACTGGTCATCGTGGAAGAGGGGCTTTGGAGGAAAGCCGTAGATATCGATCACCAGCATCTCCATCGACGAAGGCGATGTCGTTGATGATCGTCAGTGGCGGAGTGGCTTCCCGAGCTTCCCGTCCTTTCCTGCCGGCGACCTTCTTCTTCCCATGGGCAGCTGATGATGAGGCCATTTGTGTTACTTGAGTGTGGAGAAGAAGCAAGGAAGGTTTGCGAATGAGGATGCTGAAGAGTTGCACAAAAATGCACTAGAGAGGGACAATGGAAGCAAGAGTATGCAAGTGTGAGTAAGTGTCCCATTTTTGCTCCCTTTTATAACATTCCAGCGACCAGGTCGGTCGACGATTCGTCGACCGAGCGTCCACAACGGTCGTGTTGCAGACGCGCCACTCGGCTCCCCAACAGTCAAATAACGGTCATAAATGGTCATAACGGTCGGTTTACAACGGTCGTATCCAACGGCTATTTCTCGGTCGAACAATTGTCGACCGACATTGTCTCGGTCGAACATTTGTCGACCGAACGTGTGTCTGATACTAAATCTGTATAGATTCTGTCGGTCGAGAGAGAGGGACTGACCGAGAGATTTTCGGTCGAAGTGTTCGTCGACCGAGAGACTTACTGAGTACGATTTTGAGGTTGATTTTTAAGACTATTTTTGTAGAGCCCACATATATAGATGTGTTTATTATTGACAGTATTGGGACAAGTTGTGATCATAAATTAATTTCTTTTAACCATAAAAGGATATCCAAAATAGTTATTATGTCAAACTTATTTTAGGTCGAATTTGACTACGACCATAGCGCCCCTTAGTCAAGTTTTATTTTGACCAAGAGGCAAATTTTGCAGATTTTTCAGATTGAATATATTGAGTATAATATCTGCATAAAATTTTAATTTAAATATCAAGTTGAAGCATACTACTTAATTGGAGGCACAATTAATTATTTCAAAGATACTGAGTTAGAGATTTTGTTGCAAGCAATAACATATAACTAATAAATTATTTTGCTTGCTTATATATTTTCATGGATCCATGCATACAATTTTCTATGCGCACCCAATGATGAAAGCATGGTATAACAGCATACAATGATAATTCCATTTTATAATTAGTATATGAATAGACCAGAAAATACTTTTACGAAAAAATCATATGAAAATAGGAATTTTCTTTTCATTTGACTTAGACTTTAAATCATCTAGGGAACAAACTAATATTAATTTCATTTACATTTGTAATTATGTAGAGTTGAGATAGACATAGAAATATGCAACTAGTGTCTTTGGTCATATCTCAACTTGATTTTGTTCATTTAGTTTGGAGGTTTTGGAACCCAAACTAACTCTACATCTTTTCTCTTATAAGGACATGAAAATGAATAGTGACCAAGGCGCAAACAGTAATGACAACATATTGAGTCAACTTCATATCTTTTTCTATGGTTGTGTCCTATGTTGTCATTGGGTGAGGATGTCCTTTTAGGTACATATATAGATTGGGTTTGTGACTTTCTCTGACTAGGTTGTTGATGAGATTTTCCTTTAGGCTTGTAACCTAGTCCCCTTCTCCCAATTTGTTGATAGGGATTATCTAGAATTTGATCAAGAATGCCATGGTTATTCAAACTACGAACTTGTTGTTGTAGCTTGGCAATCTCATCCATTCTTTTCTTAATGTCTATTTTTGCTTGGTCTAGATTGGATGACAATAAATTTCTTTCTTTAACAATAGTGTCATAATCTATATGGGTGCACAATAATGGTTGTTTTTGAAGATCGTTTACTTGAGTCTGTAAGTTTGAATTTTCAACAGAAAGGAGCTTGCAATCGGCTTCCATAGATTTTAACTTTAGATCAGAAAATTTATTTCCCTCTTTAAGATCCTCATTTTCAGATGCAAGAGCAAGAAGTTTAACATTTAGATCATCATTTTCCTTATTTGATTTCTTTAATTTCTTTTTGCACTCAACATATTTATTATGTGTTTCTTCAATAATAGCAACTAGTTCTTCTTTAGATAAATAAAAAAGACTTACCTCTTATTCTTCTTCTTCACTAGTTGTAGCAATAAGGCATTCTTTGTGCTTATCCTCTTCCTTTGATCTCCATGGGCATCCGGTTGTTTTGTGGCTTGTTCCTAAACACCAATTGCAGCATGTAGTGGTTTCGTCCAAGCACTTTTCACCATTTCCCTCCATTCTTCAAGACCTGGTTAGGGTTCCTTGAAGCCTGCTCTGATACCAATTGAAAACTACTAGAGGGGGGGGGTGAATAGAGTTTTATAAATAATTTAACAATTATTGAACTCAAGCAACCACAATGAAGATATTGGACAGGGTTTAGAGTGGTTCCAACTATAGCAAATACTATAGCCGTCAGTCCACTACCCGGTTGCTTACCCAACCGGGATTTGAAAAGAAATTTATTTTATTACCTCGCAAGGAGTTTACATAAAATACAATCTCTTTTCCCAAACCCTTCAAGCAGCCTTCACCTAGAAGTAATCGCCAACCTTGAAGCAGCCTTCCCTTGAAGTAGATGCACCAACTCCCGTTGCACCAACCTTCTGAAGTAGCTTCCCTTGCGATAGCCTTCTTGAAGTAGCTTGAAGTCCCCTTCTCCACCTGAGAAGTCAACCCTCTCCAATCCGCAGCCTCCAACCCTAGGAGTAGCAAGGAGAGTACAAAAGATAAAAAGGAACAAGAAAGAAAAAGGAAATTACAACTTATCCTTTAAGCCCAAGGCTTGATATGCCTAGATCAAGCGTATAGATCTCCTAGCCAAGTGTGTGAACTTGTGATTGCTGTGGGTAGGAGAATCTAGCCTATAGGGCACGAGATTGAGCTAAGGAGAATGTAGACTAATGATCACAGTGCTCAATTTGCTTGCAACAGATTTCTCAAGTATGCTCAAGTGTATTCTCAAGTGTAACAAGTAAATTCTAGTGTCCTATGGCTTGTCCTATTTATAGGAATGGCCTAAGTATGCTTAAGGACGTTCTAGACAACTTCTAGGGGTTTCTAAGTGCTTAACTAGCCGTTAGGTACAAAGTTGTTGCTTTAACAACGGCTAATTAATTTATTCTGCAGTTGCTGTCAGAGACCATCTCGGTCGACAAATGGTCGACTGAGACACCTACTCGGTCGAACTTTTGTCGACCGACAGGCTCTCTGGAACAAGTGATTTGCAACGTCTTTCTTCAACTGCCAACTAACTTGTCTGTTGTGTCTAACGGCTACTTTGGATCTTTCTCGGTCGAGAAGATTGTCGACCGAGAGTGTCTCGGTCGAGGAGTTTGTCGACCGAGAATGATCCTATTTCAAGATTTCAATTTAGGCATTAATTATATGTGTGAGTGTGCATAAATGATCCTATTTAAATGGGATGACATGTCTAACTATGGTGTTTGGCTAGGGAAAATCTAACGCTTGATTTACATGCAATTCTAAGTACTTGTACATTATATATTTGTACAAGTTTTTACAACAATGATTACATTGCATGAAAATATAAACATTTTAGTTTGTGGATTTTCCCTAGTTGCTTTGCCATCCATCTTAGTCCTGCACACTCAAGTAGCTCGTTAGATTAATAAGAATGAAATGTTTGTCATCATCGAAACAAAGGGATTTATCATAATATCCAATTTATCCAACAACCTCTTCTAGATTCTGAAGGCCCATAATAAGTCTTGAATCCTATGCTAGCTCCTAACCCCCTAACACGGCCAGGATGCTCTTTCGTACCAAGAGCAACTGAGAGTTCATCCATGTGTCCAATTGGTATGAACTTTCCTTGTTTTCTTTGCTCATAGAGATCATCCTATTCATATTTTATGAAAATATTAAATCACAAATAATTAGAGATCATCCTATTCATATTTAATGAAAATATTAAATCACAAACAATTAGAGATCATCCTATTCATATTTAATGAAAATATTAAATCACAAACAATTAGATATATACGATTAAATCCTACTCTTTAATTACTTAATTGTGATGAACTTACCATCTTTTGTGCCACCTCCTTAGTTGCAGGGTTGGTAATTTCACCTTCTTTATTTTTTCTAGCATCAAGCCAAATTTTATAATGGGGTGGACACTCAACTTGAGTTGTGCTAGACCCTTCTCCAAAAGAGATTTGCTTCTCCAATTGTTCTCGGCGCTGGGCATAACTAAGGGATCCCATGTGATGGTTATGCACATTTTTGGCCCGTCTTTCCTTTTGGGCCTCGTGAATAGCCTGATCATTTAAAATGAGGTATTGCAATTTACAACTTGGCAAACATATACATATATAAAAACATTAATTGTATACCTGAAACTCTTCTGAATTCCTTTGTGCAACAAATCTGTCCCAAACCTCAGGATCTATAAAAATATATATGTTTGTTGCTTTCTTCTTTTGATTCAGATAAAGGCGAGCCATTTTATGTTCTCAGCAACATTATTTGGTGATTCAGATAGCTGCTTAAAGACTTTCTCTTCAAACCACCTAATAAATGTTCGATTATGCTCTCTTGCAAGCCACATTGAACTGGATCGCGGATGATTTTTCTTGATAAGATCATTGTGTTCTGTGATGTAGCTACTAACTTCATCGATGTTGTGTAAAATATACAAATGTGCTTGTTCCCAAAACTCATGACTAATTCCTTTCACTCGTGCTCCCAGAGTTCCTTTGCCACAATAAGACTCAGTAACAAGATCATTTTTTAGATCGCTAGAAGTTTCATTGGAATTCAAAAAATCGTTGCAAAAGTCCATCACTTCCCTAGCCACATAACCCTCAATAATACTCCCTTCAGGACGATAACGATTCTGAACATCACCTTTAAAAACACTCATGTAGCGTTCAAATGGATACATCCAATGTAAAAAAATTGGACCCAACATCTTCACCTCCCTTGTAATATGTACTACAAGATGAACCATGATATCAAAAAATGAAGGAGGAAAGTACATTTCAAGCTGACACATGGTAACAATTACATCATTTTGTAATTTATCGAGAGTATCAGGATGAATCACTTTGTTGCATATTTCATTGAAGAAGAAACAGAGTCTTGTGATTGCAAACCTTACATGCTTTGACAATATAGATCGAATAGCCACATGTAAAATTTGTTGCATTAAGGTGTGACAATCATGAGATTTGGGACCTATCAACTTCAGATCCTTCTTTGATACCAATCTACGAATATTAGAAGAGTATCTTTGTGGAACCTTAATATTATACAAGCACTCACAGAAAGTCTTTTTCTCCTTCTTGGACAAAGTGTAACAAGCTGGTGGTAAATATGTGCGGTGATCCCTAATCTCAACTGATAACTCTTTTCTTATACCCATTAATTCTAAATCTTTTCTAGAGTTGATGCCATCTTTAGCCTTTCCTGGTATGTTCAATAATGTACCAATGATGCTATCACAAACATTTTTTTCAACCTGCATGACATCAATGCAATGTCTAATTGTCAAAAATCTCCAATAAGGAAGATCCCAGAATATTGACCTCTTCTTATATAGAGATTTGTCAGATGCGAGCGTACGACTACTTGAACTCTTTCCAAATTCATTAACAATATGTTTCACCCTATCATATACAACATTTCTTAGTATAGGTTTAGGAGCACTTCATTCCTCAGTTGACCCATTAAAGGTTTTGCGTTGCCTTCGATAAGGATGCACTGGTGGGAGAAACCTTCGATGACTAAGATATACGATTTTACCACCATGTTTCAGTCAAGTTGAATCAGTATATTCCTCACAAACAGGACATGCTTTGTATCCTTTTATTCTATATCCATAAAAATTTCCATAAGCTGGGAAGTCATTAATCGTGCAAAACAACATAGCACGCAAAGTAAAGATCTCTTTACGTGCAACATCATATGTCATAACACCTTCTTCCCATAATTTCGTTAGGTCATCAATTAGAGGTTGAAGGTAAACATCAATATCATTTCCAGGTTGCTTGGGCCCTGATATCAATATTGACAACATGACATACTTATTTTTCATACACAACCAAGGAGGAAGATTGTATATAACAATCATAACAGGCCACGTGCTATGTTGGCTGCTTAATGTACCATATGGATTCATTCCATCTGTACATAGTCCAAGTCTTAAGTTCCTTGTTTCTTTACCAAATTGAGGGTATAATAAATCAATTTTCTTCCATTGTGGTGAATCAGATGCATGTCGTAGGACGCCATCATCATTGACCTTTAACTCCCCATGCCAAGACAAATTTTGCGCATCTTCTGTAGTAGAAAATAAGCGTTGAAATCGTGGTATTATTGGTAGATACCACATCACCTTGGCAGGAGAGCCATTTTTAGCCTTAGCTGAATTTGTAGTCTTGTACCTTGACGCACCACATTTTGGACAATTTATCAAATCACTATAGTCCTTCTGAAATAACACACAATCATTTCGACATGCATAGCCTCCATTCCCATTGGGCACATTATTTTCTTTGCTTGATATGTAGAAATTGGAAGCTCGTTGCCTTCAGGAAGAATTTCCTTTAACAAAGACAACAATGAAGTAAAACTCTTATCGCTCCACCGGTTTTGAGCTTTAAGAGTATATAATCGCATCACATCACTCAACCTCGTGAACTTAGTACAACCCTTATATAATGGTTTTTCAACATCATGGACAATGTTTGCAAATAAAGAAGGTGGATCAATGACATTGTCCTGACAACTACGTAGCATCTCATTAACCATATCATCCTGAATCGGGTCATCCTGAATCGATTCATCATTGACATTAACATCATTATCTATATCTTCTAAGTCACCACTATTAGTATCGACATTTTCTGATCCATAATTAAGTTTCTCTCCATGCCAATACCAATCATTATAACCTTGTATGATCCCATTGCATATGACATGATTCTTAATTTCCTCAACAATATCAACTTTCAAATTGTTACCACAATTTCTACATGGACAATAAAACCTATATGTAGGTAGTTTCCTATGTTCCTCAGCAAATCTGATAAATTCATCAACACCTTTGGTAAACTCTGGACTGCAAAGGTTCTTGATAGACATCCAACTTCGATCCGTTTTCTAGATCACATTAAAATTAATTATCAAATTGAGCATTTAATTTTGATACTATAAGTTGTAAGGTTTTTTTGATAGGAAATTCATTACTTTATACTAAAGTGTACCACCTATCCCATTTTTGAATATTTAACCTCACTATTTATTGTATAATGTATGTTTAGTTTTCAATAAAATTTTAGCAGCATTTCCCCTTAGTTCTCCAAGTACATCAATGTAAATGGCAAATAACCACTCACATATGTACCCAGAGAACAAATGAGGAAATATTACTAAAATTTTTATTCAAAACTAAAGATACATTATACAACTACATCCTAAGTGAGATTAAATATCCAAAAACAGTCCCATACCGGGGACTATCCAAAATTTACTCCTAATGAATAAATTTGGAATGAGTTTCTAAGTTTATATATAAATGTATTTGTCATATTTATGCATAGGTGGTCTCATCTATAAACCCTAAAGTGTCAATCTAAAACTAAACAATGTCTAGCCTTGTATTTTTAGATTGTATACAATGATTAATTACATATGTTATTGATAATAAAATATACATATAAAAAGAATACATATTTTTATTATTGGTTGGTTTACTAGATAAACATTCATTTATAAGTACTGAATTGAATAATCAATTAGGTGCTCTTAACAGAAATAAATAGAAAGGCGTAAATTAAACATCATGCATGATCCTTCATAATAGATAACAGTAAATCAAGACTCAAATGCAAAAGACAACCAACACGACCAGTGTACCTAGCACGACCGTGGTACAACTCAAATGCAAAAGACATCCAACACGACCAATGTACCTAGCACGGCCGTGCAACACTGTCATTTCAACTTAGTCGTGCAAAAGACACCAACACGGCCGTGCTAAAGACACCAACACGGCCGTGCTACACCCCAACATATGGAAGATAACAAACATAGCCGTGCAAAGGACAACATAGAGCTTGAAATGGGAAATGGAAAATCTTACCTGTCAGGTGCGAGCGTGGAGGAAAAGTTTTTCGTTTACCGTTATCAACACGTCTGAGCCGCGCAAGAGAAGGTGCGTTGGCGGCGGGCAGCTTTTGGAGAAGCAATACCGACCTTGGCGGCGAGCTAGTCTATGGCAACGACGGCGAGATCTTGGCGGTGAGCTGGTGAGCTTCAGATATAGCGGCGAGCTGGTGAGCTATGACCCGGCGAGACCTTGGCGGTGCTTTTGGCGGAGAGTTAGCGAGCAACAACGGCGGCGACAACCCAAATGACAAGCTGGTGATCGAGCGGCGAGCGACGAACGACACACTGGTGGCGTTGAATCTTCGGAGGCGTCGGCGAGTGTGAGCGACAGTGAGAATGAGAGTCGACAGTGAGGCTAGGAGAGAGAGTGCGAGAGTGGGGAGTATGCGTTAGTGAGAGTGCAAGTGAAAGATTAAGGGTATTAAGACTTCTCGGGTCGGTTAAGCAAAAAACCGACCCAACAGGTCTCCGCAGACGGTTATCTCAAACAACCGACCCGAGAGGGTCTTTGCGCGACACTTCTAGGGACGATTCTTTAAAAAACCGACCCGAAAGGCTGGACTTCTAGGGACGGCTGTCTCAGAAAACCGACCCAAAAGGGTCTTTGCACGAAAACCTCTAGGGATGGCTAAGAAGGAAAACCGACCCAAAAGGGTCTTTGCGCGGAAACCTCTAGGGATGGCTAAGAAGGAAAACCGACCCGAGAGAGTGCTCGCGGAAGCTTATAGGGACAGTGAAAGAGAATAACCGACCCAAGAGGGTATAGATCGATGCGCGAAAGGCAAAAATTAATTCTTTTTCTCTGTGGGAAGCATGTCAGGTCGGTTTTTATATAAAATCGATGCTATGTTTATGCGTGCCGCGAATTTGATGATTTTACGGGTCTTTTTCTAACGTCGATTAACCTTAAAAAACTGACCCAATAGCTAAAAGCGGTACTCGAATTTTTTCTAATGACTTGTTGCTTCGGTTTTAGCTTATTCGGTCGGTTTTTCTAATATAAGTGACGCTAACGGAAGCGATGTTAGAGACCAAAAATGTACTAGTAGGTATTAAATATTGATATATGAAGGTGAATAAGTGTTAGTTGTAAAGGTTTACAATGATCTATGTTTCCAAACTGACTAGGATGATTACCAGTCAAAATTAGGTTTTAAGTTTTGCATAATGATATAGATGTAAACAAGAAGAGTTTCTAGAAAGAGACAATTGTTGATTTACAATGAAGCTGAGTATATTGCCACATCCAATGCATCAAAGGAAGTAGTGTGGATCAAGAAATTCATTAGTGACCTCGGGGTGGTTTTAACCATTGAGGATGTGGTAGTGCTTTACTATGACAATAGTGGATCCCTTACGCATCCTAAGGAACTTAGATCCCATCAACATCCAAGAACATACTACATCAAATCTCATAGAACATATCATACATACAGGATATGTAGAGATTTGTAGAGTGCCAACTAAAAGCAATGTTGTTGATCCCTTAATGAAACCCTTTCACAGTAGAAGCATGATGGTCATTAGATCATCTAGAATTTGATTCATGAGTGGTTGGATCTACTGTAAGTGGGGGACTATTGGTTTATGCCCGAGTATCCATCATGTGATGATTGTAAAAGGGATACATTATGTATGACTTTATTAGTAATATAGGAATAATCACTTATTATTTCAGTTTCCATGCGTATATAATGACAAATGAAATAATGTCCTAATAATATTTTGACTCGATGACATATGGTTTGGGTGAGGATCTACATGAAACCATATGTATACTCAAGTATTATTCATTATTGTTATGTCCTTATGAAGTTATTCTTATGGATATTATATGACAGGAATAATACATAAAACTAGTGTGTATAGTGAGTGATGACCATGTCTCTTTCTTCATGATATTTGATATCAACTCAGATACATTGGTAATTGTTAGAGAACAAGTTCTATTGGACAAACCCACTTTGAGAATGACACATGGAAGCCATGTCATGACAAGTCAGAGTCACTATAATACTTTAACACTACAATAGTTGTAATAACACTAGCCCAACATGACTCTGAATAAGGATTACCATACAAGTGATGATCAGGTGCTAGTGTCACTTATAGATTATTGTAAATGATATAGATAAAATTTGTCCCTCTATTTGATTAGTATCTGGTCACTTGGTAGCTGAGACTATGAATTTATGGCCATGATCATGTGAGTCAATATACGATATTGAGCTCATACAAGATCAATAGCTCAAGAAACATAGATTTAATGCTAAGTGGATGGAAAATCCATGACTTTCAATATGGATATTTGTGACAGAGGGATGATGCAGTCATGGTAACATTGGTCTCTTTATAGGTTGAATTTGTACTCAACATATTCCAATTACTTGGGTAGATCTGTTGTGTTTCTAGACACAAATCTTTTCTTGTGAAGGTTTGAACATTGCTGTAAATATAATGTGCAACCTACAAGGTCATACACATAAGAACGCATAAGGGAATTGAATTTCATAATCAAACATATGATTAGAATGGTCCAAAATCATGCAATGCTAGTTTCATGTCCCATCAGTTGAGTGGGAAAGCCAATTAGTTGATTGGATGGTTCAGATCAACTGGTAGATTGATTGTCAATTGATCACCAATTTGGAAAATAGTAGTTGGTAGATTGGGTATCCCAAATATTTAACTGGGTTGAAGTATGGAAATGACAAAGAATATCTGGAATGTTTGATTTTGAATTAAATTGGACAATTGAAATTGCACATGGTATGGTCTGTCAAATGGAAAACCCACTCAATTGAGTATATGGCCAAACCAGTCCCAGTCGGCCGACTGGAAAGTCCAATAAGGTGATCGAGAGTTTTGACAACTTTCGATTTTGATTCTATTTTGAGTTATGGTTATGAACAAGATTTTATTTTTTAGAAATCCAATCCCATGACTCTTATATATAAAGGGTTGGACGACCAAAGGGACATATAAAATAGTATGAAAAAAGTTGTCTAAGTGTTCTTCCTCATGGAGATAGAAAAAATCACCCCAAGTACAACCACCTATAATAGGATGAGAAGGAGAGAGAGACATAACAACTCAACAACTCTAAGTTCCATTTCCTCTTAGAAACTAAGGTGGTGTACAAAGAGTTCCAACATCCACTTGGATTATGTAGAGGTTGGGGCCCTTGGGAGGAGATTTGAGAGCAATAGGCTTCTTTAAGAAGAAGACAAGGTTTTTCTATGACGACAATGCGACATCAACAATAATCACTTTAGATGCAGATATGTAAGTGCAAATTCTACACTAACATTAGATGTGTCCAATTGTTGAGAAACTCGTGTGTGCTAATGTATATTTGATATCCCTTCTATGTTTAGATATTCTGGCATTTTATGGAAATGAAGGATCTTTCGCTTTAGTTTTGTTAGGATAAATATTTGTATTTCTATTGCAGCCCTTCCCACCAAAAGCCTATAGTTATTTTCTAGGAATTCCCACATCATGTCAAATTCACTAATGGATGCTTTTTGCTTTTTCTATTACTTTGACCGGAAGGGAGAGAAGGAGGTTGACTCGAGGACTTTCATTCAATGCATCAAGAAAAAGTGGTGCACTTTGACATGGATTTCTTTGCTCAGCATGATCAACCTGAGGAGTTATAGGAGGAACTTGATTGCTTTGATAAATCACACGAGGACTTTAAATTGTCCATGGTGGTACACTAGGAGTCACAAATAAGACAAAGGAGAAATAGCACTCCCAAATGGAGTTGATAAAGGAATACTTCAAATCACAAATAACACAGAAGGTGTCATAATAGAACTTTTTTGTATTGTTGTATAAACAAATCACTCAGGATTACTAGCTTTTGGAGTCACAATATCAAAAAATGTACTTTTCAACATCACTTTCTTAGGATAACCCTCGTTCACCATGCCATTACAACTTGGCTTCTTGGCTTCTCATAATACTTCCACTCCTTGGAACTATCGTGGCATGAACTTGCTCATAGTGAGGAGGGGGAACTTGTTGTTGGTTTGGAGGAGGTGGAGGTCGTCTTTGATTTTGTGGTTGATGAGGTGGTGGAAGTTGGACATGTTGACTTATATATCCCTAGCAAGGTTAGTTTTTTGGTTGAGGAGGGTATTGGTAGTTTAGGCGTTGTTTCGCTGGTGGGGATGAATATGAATTTGTGGGCCTTAGTATTGAAAGATGGGCTGCACTTGCATTTGGGAGTGGAAAATGGGTGTTTTGAGGAACATCTATTGGTACACTCATGATGTTTGGATTCACTATGAGTTTGGAAGGCAATCTCCCCTCTCAGTAGAATGAGATTCCCATAACAACCATGGTGGGTAGATGTGAGGATGGTCGTAGAATATGGGCATGGTCATGATTAAGGTGGAAATTTTTTTGAGAAAAATGAGAAAAGTGGGTACATATAGTAGGGACATGGTGTCATGAAAGAAAAACAACCATGGTGAGTAAAGGCAACCATGATAGTTCCATTTACCATGAGCATTCCACTCACCACAACCATGCCATCCTGTCTATAAGGACCCTAACCCACATTTTGGGATAACCCTATTTGCTTTTCTTAAGCATGTTGCTTAGAACCTTGCTCTAATCATCTAATATGTAATTAGAGCATGTTGGAAGCTTGAGTTTCTTATTTTGAGCTTGCTTGGTTGTTGCTTGTGTTTTGTGGTGAGGTTTTTGGTGCAAATTGCAATTTACCCATGATAGGGTTGATGTGCAAGTTTCCCACCTTGAGAATGTTACTTCTCTCTCTTGGCATCATCTAGTGGATAGAGAGAGAGAGATAGGCTCCTTGTTTGGACCTTGGTTGAGTGGTGACATCCTTAGTGATGTTGTGGACACATGTTTGATGTGTGCCTTACACCTAGAAGTCTTGTCTCAGGCTTGAGAGCCTTGGAAATGCCTTGTATCAGTTTTTGGGTGTCTTGAGAGACATACAATCAGTTTGTGGTACCTAGGGTTTACCCCTATATGTTTGTGAAGATGGTCGATGTGTGTATCGGCCATGATCATCATAGGTGGCCTAGTGGGTGAGAGATAGATCATATCACCTCATTCCATGGTGTTGCATGTGGCTCTTTCTGGTAGACAAGTGTCACCTTAGGCTATGCCACCTTCCCCTTGCTCTCTCTCTCATCCCTCATATATATACCTCTTTCTCTCCATGGAAGAGAATACTTTTGGATATTCTTGTTTCCTCTCCTTGGTAGATGACCTTGAGCTAGAGGAGCTTCTCTCTTGCAGCTTTGTGGATGAGTCTCAAACTTGTGGTGTCCCCTTCATCCTCTACCTTAGTAGCCCATGATCCTTAAGCTCTCCTTCTCTCCTTTCTTCTTCTCGACCATGGATCTTGGATACCTTATTTCTTTCTTCTTCAAACCCTGTTAACCATGGTTCCATCTTCTTCCTTGGAGGTGTTGTTGTGATCATGTTTGGGAGATCTTCTTCTACGTTGAGCTCATGAGCTTGGAGCTTGGATCTTGTGGTGATCTTTGAGGTGGGTTATATAAATCTAAACCCTCTTTGTTATTATCACCCCCTTACTTATTAACTTGTTCTTCATCTTTGGCTCATTATCCCTTGCTTGTTAGTATTTCCTTATTGATGGTTTTGCATTCTATTTTGGAATAAGAGACTTGCTTAGTTGCTGCCCTTGTGTTGTACCTCTTTTGCTTTGTTGGAAACACCGGTTCTAAGGTTGAAGATGATGAGGCCAATAGGTATGTTAGGCCGATATGCTTGGAGTGGCCGTCAGGACCTGTGATGACACTGACCCGTCACACTTTGTGACAGGTCGTCATGTCCTTGGCAAGGCCTAGAATGACATTCTTTGCTGATGGCCATCACGGCTTTGAAAAGGTCTAAGTCGACACATCTGGGCAAGATTTAGATCATCATGCCTTGCACATGCTTAGGTCGCAAGCTTTGGTTCTGGTTATTACCTAACATCACACTGCTGGCCAATATGCGATGAGGTGTGGTAGCTGTCATGGATAGCCCATCACCCTTGGGGGCATTGCTGCCCGACACACCTGTAGTTGTCACAACCTGGTGTTGTGGCCATGGGTGCATTGCTTTAATGAACATTTCCCATCAGGGATCTAGCCGTCATGACTTGAGAGAGGGTTGATGCCCGATATCCCTTAATAGACTATCACGATTGAAGCATTGTTGAAACCCTAGACGACCATCACCCTTGAGTTGCCCAACACACTCGAGTGTTGTCGTTACCTGAGGATGCCTGTCACACCATGCGTTGATGTTGCTTGATAGAAGGGGTTGGCCGACACCCTTTCCTTGAAGTGTCATTGCCTGATACACCATCCCTAGATGCCTAAACCAATACACATCCCAAGTTAGTAGGCCGACACCTTGCTTGCTCACCTAGTATATACTTAATCAACACCCCACCTTGATGAGGCTGCCCAACACATTTAGGGTTAGCCTGGCACTCTATGTTAATAACCCTAACCAATATCTTATGGTGGTGTTCGTGATACACCATGTTGATGATAGGGTGACATGATATGATGTGATACCCTTTGGGGTGGTCATATGTATGACAATGGGATCCATGTTTCTATATCTCATAACATACCTTGTGATGATGATGGAAGTAATGAACTAAGGGTGGTTGTTGACTCCACCTTGTAAACCCTAATTGATTAAATGGAACCCTAATTCTAATGATGTAATATGTATGGCGTGGATCTTATAAGATGATATTGTTAATGATATATTGGTCTTCTTGTTACAAGTTTCTAGCTATGCAGGTAACATTAGTTGTTGTACATAGCCAGGTATGAGCTATGGTGGTTATGATATGTTTGAATAAGCCTTGTGAGGCACATGTGATGTGGTATTACAGAAAGAGGATGAAATGGTCCTATGAATTAATGATGGCTTAATGCCTTACATGAGATGATTTCCTTAGTGATGAGAGGAGGAGTTTTCACCCCAAAATATGCATTCCTTGTTATGGACACGTATCAAAAACATTGAAGGAAGAGATGATGTGATGAGATCACATCTTATATGCTTCAGTATGTTCTGGTAATGTGTCATTCCCTGGTTTATATAGAATTTGTTTTGAGTTTATATGTTGTAACCTAATTGATGCTAAAAGATTCTTAAATAACTTAATTAATCAAGTGGAACTTAATCTTGTAGCTTGCCTCGTGCCATAGATCCATTCAGTTTTAGTACTTGCTGAATGGTCAAATGAGTTTAACTCAAAATGCATATTGTTGAATATGCGATGTGCAATTTGAGGTATCTCCTTGTGTCCTGAATATATATGTATACACATGATTGGTTATGAGCCATACCTGGAAGAGTACGACTTTGGACTGTAGCTCCATGAAATGTGACACAGGATTGGATACATGCCATACCTGGAAGAGTATGACTAAGAGTCATAGGTCAATTCCACTAGCGTCGTGAACTATACCAGGGTGGGCTAAATCTGCACAGCTAGACTATACATTGCTGGAAGCAGTTGACTTTTGATGTCACTTCATGTTCACTTATACTAACTGAGGAAGGTGAGGTTGTGGATTCTGGCTCTTCCACTAGACCTTGTATGACACCGATTTCAACTTATCAAGTGGTCGGTGGGATTTGGGTGTTATGACCCAATCCTCAGGGCATAATAAAATGGATAATCAATCGTGTAGTATACTTGTGTAGGATCAAAATACAGAAACATTGGATGAGACCTTGCTTGATCTTTATACAGTGTTGTTGATAGGAAAAATACATGTTCTTCATATTCCTTTTAAATTATTAAGATGTTTCATAAATTCAACAATAATTTCCCTTCTAGTTAATAATGAATACCTACTTCACACAATTATAATTATAATGATGCTTAGTTTATCTTGCCTGTGATAATAATTGGTGGTGAGTTATATCTCCTACTGAGATTTGGAATCTCACCCTGTGGGTTTCCCACACCCTTTTTGGTGGATGAGAATGAAGAGGTAGAGATCGTGCAACGTAGGTTGAGAAACAACAAGACAGCATGTAGCTGACGAGGTTGGAAGTGCTTTTGGATTTCTTTTGTTGATAGAGTCCTAGAGTCGTCCTTATACACTCGGGTCCTTGGGGATGTTTTGTAGATGTTTTGTGAATGTTCTTTCGATACGTGTTCGGATTGTGTGCCCTTTTTGTATAAAGTTGTAATGGATACATGTATATATGCTCCAGAACAAGTCTCTGGTAATAGTTTGATGTCATAGACAATAAATGCTTTGAGGCATGAATGTACCTTATGTAAAGGTTCTTGCTATTTGGCAGTTTATGAAACCGTTTTAATTTCTTGTGTTTTTTAGTAATCTATTTGTTAATCTTTCTTTCACAATTATGTTTTGAGTACTCTCACTTTGTATGGCATTGGATGTCACACTTCCAAGGCCACGACCATTCTCATAACCAATATCCCTACGGTTTACTGGGGAAATGGTGAGTTTGGGATCTAGGAGGATATGACGAAGCTTATGAACCACGCTAAACCATGTCAAGGAAATGTTATCCAATACACTAACATTAGCAACTACCCACTGTAACAACCACATTGGTGTTGGGAGAGTCAAGATAGTGCTTTTGTGGGATCCATGTTTGCTTAAACTCTCAATAGTAACAAACTAGTATACAATAAACAATTATACAATGACAAATCAAACAACTAGATAATTCAAACAAACAATTATTCAAGGGACTAAGGAACACAATTAATATTTAATTTGTTAAAATGATACATTACATAACAAAACTAAAACATGGCATGGCCCAATTAAGAATGATTCATTAATAAATTAAAATATACATAAAAAATTAATACTATTACTAACCCATACATGACTCAATTGAAAACATTACATTACATGCCACAACTGAAAGTACTCTATTACATGACACAGCTGAAAATGTTACATATGTACTCAAGGAAGTGTATGAGTTCGTATGTTATGAACCTTTCTCCTATACTTATGAAAGAAATGTGATTCTTGATTTGAATCAATATCCATGTATGTGCACACTCTTAAAATAGTTGGCCTTCCTACCTTGTGATAATAAGGCATAAATATCTCTACTTTCATTAACATGTGGCCAATATCTCGTTTTAGGAGCACCATGAAAAGAATTCTCTAAGAGTGATAATAAGATTGACTTGTCAATATCTACGCACAAGTTGGTTGCAATAAAATTTCACAAAAGCATAAGTTACCCATATATGGGAGCATGGGAGCATGGTAAGTTCCTCTATTGAGGATAACCAAAACTACACCAACTAGAACAATTTGCTTGTAACTCAATATAGAAGTTTTATCCATACATGTCATATACAACAAATTGATAATTGTTGACTCCGAGTGTGACTCTCATATTTATGGAATTTTGTTGACATTATAAAGTGTTGTATAAAGCATCATATGACTTTTTTTCCATCATTGGCATGCTCAATTACACAATTATGACTCACTAACCTCATTGAAACTAACCAATATTGTACATACTAGATTTTGAGTATGAAAAAATATTTGATCTATTCTTCTCTAATTTGATTGTTATCATTCATTCCAAATCCCAGTCATTATTTTAGGTTGAACTATCATTGTCTTGGTTCATATTTTTCTTCAACATAATTGCTCACATTACAAATGAGTCCATTCTCTCCTTACCTGAGTATCATATACCAATTATTCCCTAATATTTTTTTCCATGAACCAATTTTAAATTTACTATTGCAACTCAAACCAATTGTACGCGGTATAATGATATCACATTTCATTCATATCTTGCTCTTAATTTTACATCTCATGGCATTGGAACCAATTGAAAATACCGGTTCAGTTAGTCTTCTTAGAATCATAACTATAGGTTTTAATGCTTTTATAGTTTGGCCAAATATAAATTTAAACCATGGTGAAAATCCCATAGTGATTGGCTTTTTAGTCTAAGAGTTACTAATTTAAGAAGAATAAATAAACATGGTATTAACTATGTTATTAACTCAATATATTAATAATAGGATAACACCCACTCGACACCCCACTTTCCCTTATTGGGGCCCATGTATGGTTTTTGTTCCTTCTGGGAACTCATGGGTAGGTGACCAGAGATGACGTAGAAGAGACTGCATGAGATAGCCCTATGTTAAAAGATGAAGATTAGATTTACTAAGTCTTAATATCTAGTGTATATGTATCATTTCATAAAAAAAGAAACATCATGTACTCGAGAAAATTGTATGAATGAAAGGAATGTTTATATTATCTAATGAAAATTTTGTAATTGTTTGATTGTAAAGATTGAGTCTTTACAACATGGCATCAAAGCCTATAAATAGTCGACACTCATGCATGTCTCATGAAATTTAGGTTTAGAAATACAAATGCAATAGTTAGAACTTAGAACCATAAACCCTAGTATCATTGGCTCAATCATTGGGACAAATAAGATACACTATGAGACTATGATATGACTAATGTACCTTGATTTAGGAATCTATGAAACATATCTAGTCCAACTACTAGATTTTGGAGTCCCTAGTTATATATTGATATGGATACATTATTGAGGAACAAGTGAATAAGGCACATGTATGTAGATTCAAAATATGACCCTTAAAACATCTAATGACTACTATAGGTATACAAATGGTTAGAGTGCTCTATTACGGTAACCACAAATAGTCACAAAACAAGAGATATAGAATAAGTAAATATCTAGCATATACTCTAAATGGTAAATTCCATGACTTATTATGTTTAATAACTTTATTTTGAATCTTAAAATATATGTAAGAGTGACGTAAACATAGATAATTTATTCCAAGATTCGTTAATAATATATCACCATGTAAGTGAGATTAGCTAAGTTATTTAAGGATGAACGTTTAATGAAGGTTCTGGCATAATTACTCCTAATCCACTTAGGTGGTGGTTTTTCCTCACTTTACCTACCAACTTTGTCAAAATGATGTCTACTACATGGAGAAAACCCTAATCGTAAGTTTAGTCACTAGCCTAATTTAAGAAAATGTGTGTATGCTTAATCACTTCCAATAGAGAGGAAATCGACAATAATATGTGAACACTTAGATGAAGAAAAAAATGAGGTGTATCCCAATCCATAAAAATATTATTAAATGGTAACAAGTGATAAATATTATGATCTCCAAGTTTTTAAAAATCTCATTTTTTAGATATATAAATTTTTGAATAATATATGACTATTCTGATGAAAAGCCTTACCAACTAAAAGTATAGAGTTAAAAAAATCAAGTATGCCTGCATTTTTTTAACCCGAAAAAAGGGTCACATAAAAAATCAGTGATGATAACATTGAGTAAAATTTTGCAAATTTTTAAGATTGACTACGATAAATATAGTTTATCTAATTATTTGTGGTGTAACACAAATTCATTCATAATAGACTCTTAACTTAGACATGTGTACATGTCCCTAGAGGGATCAAATGGACCATGCACCACTAAGTGCTTGGCTGACTATTTATGTTTTGTAGAAATCTAAACCCCCAAATCATGTCAAGTAGATGGGATGATGCATTAATACTAACTAGAATTTAGAAATGAGGTGATTGTGGCATGGTTCACGCAATGAATTTGACCAATTTTAGTTTTGCATCAAAAAGTTTTTCCATCAAAAAAATTATTTTGTTTATTATATTATATGTATGAAGAAAAATGATTTTTTTAATTTCACCAATGATTTCGTGAGCTAAGTCACAATCAAGGAGATAGGTGAAAACCCTAGAAGGAAAATCCTAGAAGTGGTTTAGGATACTACATTATAGTTACATGCCTATATATATTTGTAGTAGAATCCTTTTAAGCGGTGGAGAATAGTAAATGGCTAGATCACAAATACAAAGATTTCAGGGTTGAAATCCTCTTTAAGGAGTGGAGAGTTGTAACAAATTGGATTTTGGGTATTAAATACTATTTGAGCTATTCTTCTCTAATTTAAATTTTATCCTTCATTCCAAATCCCAGTAATTATTTTTGGTTGAACTATCATGGTCAAGGTTACATATTTGTCTTCAACATAATTTCTCATATTATAATGAGTCCATTCTCTCCTTACCTAAATATTATATACCAATTAGACCCTCATATTTTGTTCCATGAACCAATTTGGAATTTACTATCGCAACTCAATCAATTATACTCAGTATCATGATGTCACATTTCATTCATATCTTGCTCTTAACTTTACATCTCATTACATTGGAACCAATTGAAAATATCAGTTCAGTTAGTATTCTTAGAAGCATAACTATATGTTTTAATGCTTTTGTAGTTTGACCAATTAGAAATTTAACCCATGGTGAAAATCTCATAGCCATTGTCTTTTCAATCTAAGAGTTACTAAATTTAGAAGAATAAGTAAAATTGGCATTAACTAGGTTATTAACTCAATATATTAAAAATAAGGTAACATCCACCCAACACCCCAATTTCCCTTATTGGGGTCCATGTGTGATTTTTGTTCCTTTTGGGAACTCATGGGCAGGTGACCAGAGATGACGTAGAAGAGACTGCACGCGATAGCCCTTAGTTAGAAGATGAAGATTAGATTTACTAAGTTTTAATATCCAATGTATACGTATCATTTCATAAAAAAAAGAAACATCATGTAATTGAGAAATTGTATGAATGAAAGGATTGTTTATATTTCTAATGCAAATTTTGTAATTATTTGATCATAAAGATTGAGTCTTTACATATAGTATATTGAAACAATAACTTAGATTTACTGGTGGACTTGTAGAACCTTAAAGGTCATCAATTAGATCTTTTGGATAATTTCTAGGATTTTACCCATATTTGAAGCTTCTAAAAAAGACTTGCCTATCCACTCTATTTTATTTCCCTCTCCCAAATCGGAATGAATTACAAATTCCTCCATGGCGATTGACATTGCTTGAATATGAGAGACCACATGGTATGGTTTTCTTGTGCCAAGTGATGCTTGGCAGCCTGATTGATGGTTTCAACCTCAAGACATGATACAATCAAATGAAAATTCATATGTTGTAGAGTTCAAACTCCACAAAAGTTACATCAACTTCTAATTTGAACTGATTATGGAACTTCTCACAATGTTAAAGATAGCAATGAAGTTTAGGCCCATAATAATTGTTTTTGATGTTACAAAAAATTCTGCTCATATACTAAAAAATAATGCATATATTTGTATGACTTTAAACATATGGAATCAACGTTAGTAGATAAACAAAGAACCACTCCCATGATTCATCCTTTTCCTTCTATAAAATGGAAAATACTAGTGGGTATTTGACATTATTAGCATATATATCACATATAATAGAAGTGTGCTCCTATATTTTAGAGTACCAAACTTGCAATCAACATTAACACAAGAGAACAATGTACCCAACATGCAATAGATGGACTGAACACCCAAAAAAATTGATGAAACCTACAACTGCCATGTGTTTGTGTGGTAATTACAAATTCTATGGATAAATATTGTCCCTAGAATATATAGTGAAATTTAGTTCAATAATCAAAGTAGATTGTGATATAAATCCTCCCAATCACCAAATACTTTGCAGATAGCATTCTGCCTTGCTAGATATGTCTTCCTATATGAGATGTTCAGATCTAGTTCAACATTGAATGTCACACCATTTCCCATGGATATATCCAACCGTGTCACTATAATTAGCATGATGTATGAGAAATGTAAGATGTTGTGCACCGGTAATGTTCCTCATTTGGCACAAGAGGATAAGAAGTGCATTTTTTCTATGTAATGAATGATTTCCAAATGGAACCAATTCATTTGGAATGAAAAGTGTGCAAACTCTAGGTAGATAAACAAGGATGAGAAATTTACTGCTTGAGTGCTGAGTATTATATTAGACATTTTTATATAAACCATAGATGAATCTTCTCAATCATGAGATATTTGGGCTGAAACAAATCACTCTTATCTTTTTTTCCAAAAAGAAGTGTAATAAACTTCAAATTGATGACTAAAGTCAACAACCCAATCGTCATTTTAGAAATCTACATACTTTTCAACTATATTTTGGTCTATATACATCATTTACAAATAGGCCTAACATATAACTCAATGCATCCATTACCCATTACACAACAATATAAATCAACAACATTCTTGATGTATTCATCACCAATTTTAGTTACCAGTTGTCATTGTGTTCAATGCTTCATTTACCTCCTCTTGATCATTAGTTTTATTATCATTACTTGGGTTTTCAAAAGATTCATGATGTTTCATTTAGTATGGGAGATACATTACTATTGACCATTTGAAACCAATTCAACTAACTCATATAAACACATTCCTAATGGACATATACTTTATGAAGGAATTCATCAACATAGTTATCTGACCAAATAATGAATATTGTTCTAGAGGCATCATCTTTGTCAATTTGTATAACCATTGGTGTCCTCCAGGAAAAGGATAAGTTTCAATGGTTGAGAATTGAAAAGAAAATCAAATAAATTATTTTGTGAATGCATGATTTTAACTCGACTATAGTACTCATTAACATACTATTGATGGGTCTAGCATTGTGACTAGAGTAAGACCCATCATAGAGAAAGTGACCACCATAGTGTAGTAATTTGTGCATGTGAACTAGAAGACATATTCCTATTATCATGAAATACATGCATATGTATCAAAATTTATAACTAATTACATTTATTCTATACAAAATGTATTTATTCTGATCAATTTAGATTATTAATATTAAGTTTATCTATTAAAACATAAGGAAATAATTTTTAAATAAATTGTACATTTCTGTGTGATTTTAGATTACTGATCACAACAATTATAACAATGAATTTTAATTTAACTGGACTTTAAATTCTAAATATAAAATTAGTTATTCTTTTTCATCTAACTAATGGTAGTTATTTTCTCTCTTAATGAAAATACTTCCAGTTTTAAGTTAAAAAATTTGAAGTACTGAATAATGATTTTTTTAGTAAATAAAATTGTAGCATAATAAAGTTGAAGTGACCTATAGTGGGGATAAAACCCACATAAAATATAAATCCTAAGAAGAGCACATAAGTAATAGAAGCATTCCAAAATGAGTATAATGTGGGATCTTCAATCTACACCAGTAATACACAAAAAGAAGAAAAATATGCAAAAAATTGCCAAAATCACTCAAAATCTCAACATGCACACTTATCTAGAATGGTGAGCATCTCCCTGGATTCAAAGCTACTAGAAAATCTTTTATCTTTGTATCTTTTTGTGATGTGTTTGAACCACTTATGTTTATTGATAATAATGAGGTGGAGGATCGCGGTTGGAAGCTCATCAAATTATCAAAATAAGGTCTTGCATTTTCTCGTGTGGCATTTTTATACGATACCATTCTCTTTGGAAAAGATGACATTCAACATATCAACACCATACTATAATGTTTTGATGTATTTGGAAAATGCTCTGGTTAATCTAAATCTATAGAGAAGAGTGTTATCTATTTCTCACCTTCAGTTCCTTCATATACTCAACAAGCAATATGTCAAATAGTTGGAATCTCGAAAACTATAGACTTAGGGTGCTACCTGGTCATGCCTATTATCCATGGTAAAGTCATCAAGGACACCTATGCTAAGATACAACAAAAAATACATGGGCAAGTTACAAGCTTGACAACTCATACACTTTCTATGGCAGGTAGAATATGCATTGCCAAAACAATGCTTCAAACCATTTTAACATTCTGCATTCATACACGTGTCCTTCCGGTATCACTTTGTCATAAGATTGAATCTCTTATTTGTAGATTTGTATGGCATAGAGGTGAATCTTCAACTTCTTTATCTTTAGTTTCATGGGAGTGACTTACTGCCTCCATAGATAATGATGGGTTGGGTATTTTATCTATGCATCAATGAAATCAAGCCCTACTTATGAAATCTCTTTGGGATCTATTCATTGCTCGTAATATGCACTGGATTGAAGGTATAAAACATAAATACATGCCATTCAAAGAACATGCTAGTTATTGAAGCACTTTCGTTTGGAGGCTGGTCTGCTCTATGCAAGACATTGTCTTGCAAAATAGTCATAGATTACTTGGTAATGGAGAGATTATTTCAGTCTAGTTTGATATGTGGATCCCTCAAGACATTATCAATTGTAATGAACCAAAACCTAGCCTCTTGACCCTGATCTTATGCCTTGAAGGATAGAAAGTTTATTTCTTTGGGTTTAGCTAAACAAGGTTGAGGATATACCTCATAGTAGTTAATTGTAACCCTAATTTGTTAATGCATGAATAAATCACCCTAACATATATGCATGAAAACAAATATGACATAATACACTCATATTAGTCATAATACAAATAATGGATATATAAAATATATCACATGAGATAAATCATAAATATATGTATTAAGTGCACAATAATAATATATAATTCTTTTGGTTGTAATGCGTAGTTATGGGACACAATTGGAAGAATGATAATAATAATGATAAAATAATATTGATCTAAAATTTTCTATGGTTTTTGGAACAAGGAATGAGAAAAAGAAATAAAAAAATTTCCCTAAATAAGACAATGTGATGTTTGAATTATTTAATATGCGAAATAGTGGTATTAATGGATAATGGGCTAAGATTCATAAAAGGAAGACTAATTTAATAAAGATAACTTCAGATTCGTTTTCTTTAGATATGTTTTGTCTTGGAGGCCAAGTTTCACAAATTTGGGATAATAATAACTAGTTCAATTTTATTTAGAAAGAAAAGGTGATTTTCCTCCAAAATAAGAAATAAATCATTAAATGACTCCAAACATGGAAACTAATCTTGGATTTGTAATATACACATTAACAATAACCTTCAAGTGAATTTTCATGAAATTTGGATAATCTTTAATGAACATGTGTAGATTAGGAGATAGAAAGCCCAAAATGTTAAATAACATGCAAAATAATACCCAGGGATAAAATGAATGGAAAATTCGTGTACAACATGCTTAAGTTTGCTTGAGTGTGAAGTTTTTGATTAATTGGTGGTTTCTAGATGTCTCTAATATGATAAGAAAGAGAAAATATGAATTACCTTAAAATAATAAAATAAAATACTTAAAGTCCTCGAAAAGGAAAACTAATGCCAAAATCAAATTCTCCATGGCTTAATTAGCCTAGGTGCAAAATTTTAGATTTATTGGATAATGTTTGGACCCTCAATTGAAAAAGAGAGAAAATGAAATAATGTAAATATTTCACTTCAATCAATTTGGTTTGGATGAGGTTTTAATTTATTTTCCCTATCACGCGGTATCTAATTTCACAACCTTTCTAGACCATCCAATCCTAGATCTTATGACAGAGAAGTCATCTCCTACCATGGGTTGGAGATTGACTCATTTTCTACAATTATTTGTGAATTTCTCACTAGCATTTATCTCTCCTCAGTCTATCTTTCTTCGAGATTTCTTTTCCATTATATTTGTCTCCTCTTCCTAGTGCCATGGACCCTATATAGTCTAGGTTTTTCTCAATCGATCTCCCTACCATACCCTACAACCATCGGTACCATAGTTCTTCCCCTATTTCCCTACTTCTCACCTTCTTAAACCTTCATACCACAGGGAATACCTTCCTCAACCTCTGTCGGGACCCCAAGTCATGTTTCTCAGTGTTGGTTGGGCTTCTACCATCCCCGAGTTGAATCCCCCAACTCCATCTTCATTCATTAGAGAAATCAAGCCATGGTCGAGTCTTGTAACCTTTGCAAGAATGGGTTATGGTTCTGGGATGTTATTCTAAAGCTTGTTCCTTCGTCAATTCAGCCTCCCTTCACAATATGCAAAAATGCCTCTTTTTCCATCTTTGTTGGTCCGTGATCAATACCAGAGCTCTAGGCTATCATTCTTCAAGATTTTGGCATCTGTAGTTTTGTTTCTCCTTACTAAATCTCTTTTGGATTCTTTCCTGGCGCGAGGAAGCCTGGCTTGCCCGCAGACTACTCCTCCTGGTGCTTCTCAATATCGATGATGCGAGATTAGGATCAGGGGATGATTCCTCGATGTTAATTCTCCACATTGCCCTCCTATTTTCCTTCTTGCTTTTGCTTTTCAAAGAAGGGAATTTCTGTACTTTCACCCTAGTTTTGTTTCTCACTTTTGTGCTTATTTGAGCGCAAAGTAGCTATGGGACCGTCTGAGTTGGCCATCCATGATTGGACCAACTCAGAGCGCACACCCTCTTCCTCTCTCACAATTTCTCTGATGATTATTTGACATTTTTTTTAATTTTTTGATTGGTTGAAATTACAAAAATCATAACTAATTATCTGCTTGTCCAAAAATTATAAATAAATATGATTTGGAATAAAAAAATATGACCTCTCTAATAAAAATAATATCAAATCCTGATTTTCACATTTTTTATGATGGATTTTTGAGAATCTAATAAATCATATAAAATGTCCTAAAAATTGTAACTTTGTCATATAAGATCCAAAATTAACATAAAAATATGTTTCTAGATCAGGAGAATATAATAAATCTTTTGGTCTAGGTTTTGTAACAATAATATGATATTTTCTGAAAAGGTCTAAAATTAGGGTTTCTTACACATATAAGTTTTATAAAACCCAAATGCATGTGAACAATTGTAATTAGGCAAAGGAGATATTGGAAACAACTAGTTTGGTGAAGAGTGTTTCTAGACTCCGGATTAAGGTATGTTTGCAAACCCTATTATTCCTTTTGAGAAATAACCTATTTTCATCTTTCTCTTGGTCCTATGGATAATAGCCTACATAATATCTCATTTTCTTTTGAGAATATATCGCATGCAAAAAACCTTATTATTTTCTGATCATCATAATTGGATGGACATTCTCTAAACTCTAGCTTATACTCTTATTCTTGATGAATCCTTGAATTTACCCACTTTGTGGTGGATGTTTATATTGCACATTTATGTGATATAATTTTATATGTATCCTTTGATCCCACATTATATATGTTAGATGTTCTCATCCCTCATACTTTGATTTATTCTTTCTTACTCTTTTTTTATGCATCATGTGGTGACTACTAGTATAATGTTACGTGTGTTATTTTATGTTTATGTGTAAATTCCTACAATTAAAAAAAAAGGTGATAATTTTTGTAAGAAATATCTTTTGGGAAGATGTGTATCCTGTCCCGCTCGGAGCAGATGTATATAAGTCCCTGCTCACCCCATATTTAGAGTAGATGTGTATATGTTCCTACTCACCCCATATTTGTGGTGGACGTGTTATTTCCTACCAACATGTTTATATTGTACTAGTATTGTCATAGGTGAAACACATGAATGTCTTGCTCTTATTGATCACTTTATTGAATTTAAATTTCTTTTATGCCCAATTGGGCAGTCCTTATCTTTTATATGGGAAGCATTCTTTACTTGATGTCCCTTTAATCCATATATTTCTCAATTCCATTTTATTATGCACATACCTTCCTCTTACTGATGTCTTTTACTTTTTCTCCTCTTGCTGGGGTATGCTTCCAACCCAAATGTAGGTAAAGGAGAGCATTGCATTCATCATGGACCTAACTAAATGAGTTAAAGGTTGGGTACAAACTTGAAATGGTTTAGATTTCCCTCTACTAGATCCTTATGATGTAATATCCATGTAAACCCTTTATGGGAGATGATGATGTACTTTTGTAATATTGATTATAGTCATTAAACAAAATTCTGCTGCTTTACTTTAGTCCTGCATATACCATTATTTGAAATTTGAAAATTTTACAGCTACCAACATACCTAATAAGTGTGTTTGGAATGGATGTTTTATTCTTCAAATTTTAGTAAGGAGTGGATCCCCTCTGGGTTCCACACCTTACATTGTGGTATTAGAGCTCATGTTAGTTGGAATATGTCTATTTCAATTTTGTCTCCCGAATTAGATCCCTTACCTTACATAGTTCCCTCTAGGTGACATGTTCACCCTAGATTTGACCTATGTTTTTCTTGAGATGATGAAAAGATGATTTAGAATAATATGAGTTACACATTAGAGCCATGTTTAGTAAATCCTAATGATAAGGTTCTAGGTGATCTTATTCTACCATATAAGATTAATTTGACAAGTATCTGTGGATGTTATGAGGTTTTCACATGAAGATGAGGAAAGTAGTTGTAAAGGAGAAACTATATGGAAATATTGTGACTTGGTTCCCTTATTGATTTTTGGCTGGCATGTTTGTTTTACATCACAACATTTTTTTTCATCATCAAAATTGTTTTCATTATACTATTATATCTACAAAAGAAGTTTTCTCTGGACTTTATCAAAGTTTTCTTAAACTAAGTCACAAATAAGAGATATGTGAAATATGGATAGTGAGACCCTAGAATAAGTTTGACATATATACCCTAAACCCTAGTTTTCTCTATGAAGAAGTGACTAGAGATATGTGGAATAACATAAATGTGTAATGGACCTATTTTTTATACCCTATGACTTTTTTGTTGATAATGTGAACCTTAGTGTTGTTATGTTAGAGACACAAGGTTCTAAAACACAACCCTAGGCTGTTATGACATGTTAGTTAGATGTTTTACCAATGAACAACATAAAAATTATTCATAACTAAAAGATTAACATGAAACCCTAATGTTTTTAAGAGTTGTTTAGTCTGGATTTAAGGTTAATCCTTTTAAGGGGTGGAGTAGGGGGTTTATGAAGTATGGATGATTATATTTTGAGGAAGAAATCCTGTTAAGGGGTGGAGTGTTGTAATGAACCAAAACCTAGCCTCTTGACCCCAAACTTATGCCTTGAAGGATAGAAAGTTTAGTTCTTTGGGTTTAGCCAAACAAGGTTGAGTATATACCTAATAGTAGTTAATTGTAGCCCTAAGATGTTAATACATGAATAAACCACACTAACATATATGCATGAAAACAAATATGACATAATACCATCATATTAGTCATAAGACCAGTAATGGATACATAAAATATGTCACATTAGATAAATGATAAATATATAGAGTTTAGTGCACAATACTAATATATTATCCCTTTTTGGTGTAATGTGTAGTTATGGGACACAATTGGAATAATGATAATAATAGTGATAAAATAATATAGATCTAAAATTTTCTATGGTCTTTGGAACAAGGAATGAGAAAAAGAAATAAATAATAACTCCCTAAATAAGATAATGTGATATTTGAATTATTTAATATGAGAAATAGTGGTAGTAATGGATAATGGGCTAAAACTCATAAAAGGAAGACTAATTGGATAAATATAACTTCAGATTCGTTTTCTTTGGTTATGTTTTGGCTTGGAGGCCAAGTTACACAAATTTGGGATAATAATAACTACATCAATTTTGTTTAGAAAGAAAAGGTGATTTTCCTCCAAAATATGAAATAAATCATTAAATGACTCCAAAAGTAGAAAATAATCTTGGATTCATAATCTACACATTAACAATAACCTTTGGGTGAATTTTTATGTAATTTGGATAATCTTTAATGAACATGTGTAGATTAGGAGACAGAAAGCCCAAAATGTGAAATAACGTGCAAAATAAGACACAGGGATAAAATTAATGGAAAATTCTTGTACAACATTCTTAAGTTTACTTGAGGATGAAGTTTTGCATTGATTGGTGGTTTCTATATGTCTCTAATTTGATAAGAAAGAGAAAATATGAATTACCTTATAATAATTAAATAAAATAGTTAAAGTCCTAAAAAAGGATAACTAATGCCAAAATCCAATTCTACATGCCTTAAAGCATAGGTGCAAAATTTCATATTTATTGGATAATGTTTGGACCCTCAATTGAATAAAGAGAGAAAAGGAAATAATGTAAATATTTCACTTTAATTAAATTTGGTTTGGATAAGGATTTCACTTAATTTCCCTGTCACGCGCTATCCAATTTCATGACTTCTCTCGACTGCCCGATCCCATATTTGATGATGCAGAAGTCATCTCCTACATTGGGTAGGAGACCGACTCATTTTATACAGTAATTGTAAATTTCTCACTAGCTTTTCTTTCTCCTCAATCTTTCTTTCTTTGAGATTTCTTTTGCATAAATTTGTCTTCTCTTCTCAGTGCCATGGATCCTATATAGTCCATGGTTTTGTTCAAACGATCTCCCTACCGAACTCTACGGCCGTCAGTACTATGGTTCTTCCCCTATTGCCTACTTCTCACCTCCTTAAACCTTCAAAACATAGGGAATCCCTTTCTCAACCTTTATCAGGACCCCAAGTCATGTTTCTCGGTGTTGGTTGCTCTTCTACCATCCCCAAGTTGAATCCCCCAACTCCATCTTCCTTCATTGGAGAACTCAAGCCGCGGTCGAGTCTTCTGATCTTTGCAAGGTTGGGTCATCATTCAGGGATTTTGTACAAGGATTTGTGAAGCTTGTTCCTTTATCAATTCAGCCTCCTTTCATGATATGCAAAAACCACTCTTTTTCCATCTTTGTTGGTCCCTGATCAATACCTGATCTCCAGCTCATCGTTCTTCAAGATTTTGGTGTCTTTAGTTTTGTTCTGCCATGCCGAATCTCTCTCAGATTCTACCCTGGTGTGAGGAAGCTTGGCTTGCCCACTGACTATTCTGCCTAGTGCTTTTCAACATCCATGGTGTGAGAGTAGGATCGGGGATGATTCCTTGATGTTAATTCTCCACAATGCCCTCCTATTTTCCTTCTTTCTTTTATTTTTCAAAGAAAGGCATTTCCATCCTTTCAGCATGGTTTTGTTTCTCACCTTTGCACTAATTTGAGCACAATGTAGTTGTGGGAATGACTGAGTTGGGCATCTAGGATTGGACCAACTCAGAGCGCACACCCTCTCCCTCTCTCACAATTTCTCTGATGATTATTTGGCATTTCTTGATTTTTTTATTGATCAAAATTACAAAAATCATAAATAATTATCTGCTTGTCCAAAAATTGTAAATAAATATAATTTGGAATTGAAAAAATATGATCTTTCTAATACAAATAGTTTCAAAACCCGATTTCCATGTCTTTGATGATGGATTTTTGAGAATATAATAAATCATATAAAAAGTCCTAAAAATTGTAACTTTGTAGTATAAACTCCAAAATTAACATGAAAATATGTTTTCTAGATCAGGAGAATCTAATAAATCATTTGTTTAGGTTTTGCAACCAAAATTTGATATTTTCCAAAAAGTCAAAAATTAGGATTTCTTATACATATTTGTATTATAAAACCCTAATACATGTGAATAATTGTTAAGAAAAGGAGATGTTGGAAACTACTAGTTTGGTGAAGAGTTTTCTAGGACTCATGATTAAGGTATGTTCACATCCCCTATTATTCCTTTTGATCAATAACCTATTTTCATCTTTCTCTTGGTCTTATGGACAATAGCCTACAAAATATCCCTTTTTCTTTTGATAATATATCTCATGTGAAATATCTTATTTGTTTCTGATCATCATAATTTGATAGACATTCTTTTGACTCCAGCATAAACTTTTATTCTTGATGAATCCCTAAATTTACCCACTTTGTGGTGGATGTTTATATTGCTCATTTATGTGATGGAAAATTTATATGGATCCTTTGATCCCACATTATATCTTTTAGATGTTCTCATCCCTCATACTTTGATTTATTCTTGTTTATCTTTTGTTATGCTTCTTGTAATGACTATTAGTTTAATGTTACATGTGTTATTTAATGTGGATATGTAATTTCCCACAATTGAAAATGCTGAGGTGAAAATTCGTATAAGAAATATTATTAGATTAGATGTGTATCCTATCTTGCTCGGAGCAGATGTATATAAGTCCCTACTCACCCCATATTTAGATCAGATGTGTATATGCTCCTACTCACCCCATATATATGGTAGATGTGTTATTTCCTACCAACATGTTTATACTATTCTAGTATTATCATAGGTAAAATACATGAATGCCTTGATCACTTTATTGAATTCTTATTTCGTTTATGCCTGATTGGGCAGTCCTTATCTTTTCTATGAGAAGCATTCTTTACTTGATGTCCCTTTACTACATATATTTCTCAATTCTATTTTAGTATGCACATACCAGCCTTTTGGTGATGTCTTTTACTTTTCTCCTCTTGCCGCGGTGTGCTTCCAACCCCAGATGTAGGTAAAGCAGAATATGGCATTAAACATGGACTTAACTAAAAGATTTGAAGCTTGGAGACAAACTTGATATGGTTTAGATTTCCCTCTAATAAATCCTTATGATGTAATATCCATGAAAACCCTTTATGGGAGATGATGTACTATTGCAAAATTGATTATAGTCATGAAATAATATTCTGCTGCTTTACTTTGATATTTTGTATACCATTATTTGAAATTTGAAAATTTTACACCTAATCCAACATACCAAGTGAATGTGTTTGGAATGGATGTTATATTCTTAAAATTTTAGTAGGGAGTGGATCCCCTCTGGGTCCCATCCTTAGAACAACATTCCCATATACTTCACCATATACCACCTAAACTAATATGTCTAAAGGTTGCAACTATGGTAAATTTAGAAGGAAGTTAGGATAGTAATTTCATTAATTTCTATTTCCCCTCTGACATCTCTATTAAAATACTCTCTCTATCGGTTCCACATGATAATATTGATGACTGATATTGGATTCATATGCCTTCTGTAAGGTTTTAAAGTTCTTCAACCAGTAATCTGTTGATGATTAAAAAATCCAAATCAAAAACCAGGACCATGGAAGAAGCTATGGAAATTACAAATACCAAAAAAGTTGAAATTTCCTTATAGCTAACATTAAATGAAGATTTTATGACTAATGCTAGAATAACATTGTTGGGAAACATGGGCATAGAGTATAGCAGCGGAAATAAAAAAAAATTATCTATATGTATTCTCATAACAACAAGATCACATTAACTACTATGAAACAAGAAGGATGGTTTTAGCAAGTTATACCTGGTCCTAGAGAAAGTCCAGTGATAAAACCCACTTCTTTGCAACTGTTGACTAGTTACTTTCATACAGTGTCTATGAAACTCCTAGTCTTCACCACGAATAGCTATTTGTACAACCTCTACAACGACTTTGGTGGTCTCACCATAGACTGCATGTTGACTTTACTCTCCGAGCAGCAGCCAAAGGACTCCTGCCTCTAGAGTAGTCCTTGAGGACTAACTAGAACTCATATCATTCACCAAGAATGGACATGGAGGAGTTGTACCTCCTGTTGGTGTACTAGTCACCAACTTGCTCTCCCACAATAACAAATTTTCAATTGTTCTTTCCCATTGGCTATCCCTCCATGTCGGGTAGGACTTTCCTGGGCTCTCTCAATTACCACAACTAGAGAGGACAACAATTATCAGAGAAATTGATTCTCAGTTGTTGTTCTGGTTGTTGGGTTTTGGAAACCCCTGTACCCCTCTATTTATAGGCGGGGTTAGGGTCAAGGTTCCCAGTCTGTACGAGATTGTGCGGGAGTGAAAGGGACCAGAAGATCTTGAATTTTCACAACCTATGAAATCCGAAATGGATGTGTGGTGACCCAAATAGTTGTCTGATCGCACGAATGGCTATCTCACACTACCAGATGACCATCTAGTAGTTTCCCAATCTCACACAAATTTGACAATCTCAATTTTTAGTTAATATCACATATTAATTTACTTTCACTCCAAGTATGTGCATTCAAAACTATTCAAGAAACATCCAAAATATTTGTTCAGACCAACTGAGCCATCTCACCTAGGCGAGATGCCCATCTCACTCACCCATATGGTCATCTGGTGAGTCTGAGATGAACTGGTTTGTTCAATCACATTGAAGCAGTCGGTTTAAGGGCAGAACTTAGCCAATTTGGACTCTGATTAGCCTGAGCACCCAAACGACTGTCTCAACACTTGAGACGCCCGTATGGAATGCCCAAATAGTCATGTCACTCTGTGAGATGGTCGTTTGATAGACCAGTCAGACAATCAGTCGATCTGTTGTGTGAATTGAATACCTAAACACTTTAGTAATCAATCCAATCATCATTCAAGATATACTCCTCTTCTAGACGAGTTCCTATTTGTGTGACCCTATCGGTCCCATATCATGTTGGCAATTAAATTCCATAACTAGCTTATGAAATCACAAGCAAAGAGTGGTGCTTAGTTGCACATCAATGCTACCAAATTGAATGGAAAGTTGGAGAACAATTTCAACCTATAATCTATGTAAGGTGTTGTAATGATTGTATAATTCCTTTGTATCTAATATCTAGGATGAACTCGAGACATGGAAGGTCATCCTCTCAATGTTCAATCCATGTTCCTTGAAGCAAGAGCAGATTGTTTATGATAATGTGACCTCAATATCATATATTGATTCACATGTGCATGCACATGCGTTTCTCAGTCTCGCTTATCAAGTGGCAAGGATATCAAACTCCAGTAGGAGGGACAAATCCCATATCTATCACTCTCAGTCTATCCCCATTTGTCAAAGTCACCCAATCATCACCTTTATAATAACCCATGTTTTGGGACTGCGTTTGATGATGTCAAAGCATACCCAATGACATGTGACAAGTGTAGTGATTTTAGGCCTAAGAATCAAAATCACCACCTTAACTATGAGAGATGATTGTGACCACCGCAACCATGTGTCACTCTCAAGGTGGGTCAGTCCAATACACTATTCCCTAACATGTATCTATGTGCATGGTTTGATATTGCCATATCATTACTTAGTGAGACTCAGTCATCAACCAACTCACACTCTAGTCTTATGTGTTACTGGTGTCTATCTACCTTCCATAGTAACAACCGACTAGGGACATAATGAAAATATGTATATGTACTCTTAACATCCATATGATCTCATTTCCACAAGGCTAATACTTGAGGACATACATCATTGAGTAATATTATTCTCTAGACATTCGTAGTGTTTCCTCATTATCTCATAACTGAGTGAAACAAATGAATTGGGAGCTTTCCATTATAAGTATTAATCAAATCCTTTATGGTATATGCCATGACAATCATCACATGATTTTCTCTATGGGAATACCTTACCAATAGACTCCCACTTGCACTTAGAGACAATCACCAATGATTCTCATCCTTAGTGACCTAAATATGTCCAACATGCTTCTGTTTCACTAGTTCTGATTTAGCGAGTTTGCATCACTTCACCTATGGTCAGTATATTGCATGTTCCTAATATCTTCATTGTACAATTTCTTGTATGAGACAGAACTTCCATAATATGGTATCTGACATACCTTGCCTAACAATTAGCTCCATTGTTGTCACCGTATTTCTACTAAGTCATTAATGGTTGGAACATCTATAAGTTCATCACATGAACTTGTAGATCCATATAGTATCACAAGTATACTTGACTTCTATTGTAGAATATCATAAATGGCTATTAGTTCAGAACCTTTCCAACTAATCATCACTTGTCCCTTTTAGATCAAAACACTTTTTACTTTGTGATCAGCTTTGTCATTTATGGAAGCTTGCATCGATGTAACTATTTACATCCAAATCTTCCTTTTATTGCTATCCTTATTATTAGCAACTCTATCCTTAGTCACTTCTCAAGTACTAAAATGGATATCTTCAATGACTTTCCAATAACCCTTATTGGAGTTTATATCATCTTGTCATGTCCAATAAATACAAGATTATATGGGATAAGTACATTCATAGCATTCATGACAGATCCATTGTTATACCAGCCTATGGAATCTTAATCATGTTGTTTCCATTTTTCACAAGAATGGGAACATATGGTTCATGAGAGACTAATCTAGATTAGCCCTTATTGAATCCATTCATGTTGAACTCCTTCAACACATTACTACTGTACATGTTCAAACTTCCATTGTGAAACATACAAGAACAATCCCATAGGTCCTAATCCTTATCTCTTAAGAAGTTTCATCTTATCCTTCATTGCTAAGGTGTTTCATGCCAATTCTCAACATTCACAATATTGAAATGCCATTCCTCATCTCATGTGGAATATTCATATATGCTCCCATGAAATCTTTTGAAATCACACATTTCATCTTTTGTTTTGATTCAAGTCAAACTCTTTTGACTATCTTGTCATGTCAAAAGAACCTTATTCTCTGAGTTGCTTATTTCAATCCCCGATTGAACCTTGTAGTTTATAGACTTTATTCACATTCATGAAGTTATAAAACCTTTCACGTTGTATCACGTACATATCCTTTGATGTATTCCTTTTAAGGAATCCACTTTTATCTTCATATGCCATATCTTTTAGTTTATTTTAATTACAACAACAAGTTTGACAATTGGTAATGGAAATTCTATCATGTTTAACAACTTGAACTGATTTGAAAACCTATTCAACCAATCTGTCCTTTTATGTTATCCATGTAGGTATTTACCACAAGACCTTATTTCACAGTATGGGTATTACCCTTTTAGGTGGCACTATCAAGGTCCTACTTTGCTAGCTTACATAGGTCCCATCATGACCTTGAGTCATTACTCAAATTGTGGTATTCAATAGCTTCTAGTTGATTAGTTGGCTCATCCTATATGACTAACCCATTTGAATTGTTGGATTCACAATCGTCTAATATTAGATGTGTTCTGCTATAACTATTTTATTCTATGTTTCATGATGAACTCGATATTCCACAAAAACATGTGATTGTCTTAGTTCTCATTGTACCTCTTAGTTAACCTTAAACATTTCGAGTTATACTTTCACTCCCACTGATTCTTTAGAAACTCAGTTATCCTATCAAAAAAACAATTTTTTTTATTGGATTGGCATTAATAGTAATTTCAACAATCATGATTTATGGATAAAACTTCTCAAGAAACTACATTCTCAAGGTGGGCTTCAATCCCTCAGACGTATTGAGACATTCCCAAATCATATAATATTGATGTATTTATAAACCATTCATTTGGTACATGATTTAGTGTTGGGTATATACTTATGAGGATATAATAAGATAAGATTAATTGATATAATTATATCATGACCTATCATGGTATAGTTCCTTCATTTTGACATACCACCATGTTCATATGGATTTGACTTGTGATACATTATGACAGTTCTTGCTTTGAAGGTAATCAAGGAATTCATGTGGAGTATTTCAACATTTAATCTCATCAAAGTTTCTTAATACTTTCATCAAAGTTATACTTCATTTATAATCTCCTTGAACATTCCAAGAGATTAATGCTTCCTTTTACGTGGTACATATCATCCTATTACCATTAAATGAAATGAAGTAACTAGCATTCATTCCATAAGATCTTCATGCATCACATGTATGAGGTTTGATGGATGACTTATCCTCCCACTACATCTAGTGAAGGATGACATGTCACTTTGTGCGCAAACAAGACTTTGCATGTTTCCTTAGGTTCGATAGCCAAGGGAATCTAGATTTACATCAACATGTATTCTAGACATGTTTTTCTTATATATATATCCAAGATGACTAATGCTAATCATAATCTTGAGTTATCAATTATAGTCCTTTGGTATTAACATTATAAGCATTCGTCTTCAGATCATTTCACATAAATATCGCAAGATTTCTTCGGGCCAATGCCATGCAAGATCATATCTTTTGAAATAGAAGCATTAACAACTTTTTATTGATAGTCATCCTTGTCCATTCAAGATGCTTAAAGAACATGTTTCTATTCTAACGACATAATTAAAAAGTAGTTCTAGTAACTCTATTACATGCCCATTGGGATAAGATAAATTTAAACCTAGACTATGGCTTCCATAACAATTTCTCCACCCTATCCATCTTTGTCCTTCTGTGAGGGATTTTAATTCTTGTCAGATCCTACACATCAGTATGTCAGATATTTTATTTGGTCTCACATAACAAAGTGAAGAAGTAATAAAATTTATCTTATAACATTTATACTTGAAGTGGAGGCCCCAATGCCTTCCTTCTTCTTCTTTAGTTCCTCTAACCAGAGTGCACAATTTCTTTTCCGATGTCCATGCTGGTGACAATCATCTCTTGTTTTCTTGACTCCACCTTTTACTTTGAGATCTGAAGACTTGGGCTTCTGGCTAGCTTTAGAACCTTTCTTAGCTTTTCCTTTGCCTTTATACTTCCCCTTTGTCTTGTTGATCGTCATCACAAACTTGGGATTGTCTTTCTTCATTTGTGTCTCATCTATTCTCAACATACCCAACAACTCTATCAACAACTTGTCAAATTCGTTCATGTTGTAATTCATGACAAACTGACTATATGACTGTGACAGAGACTACAAAATCATGTCACTGGCCAACTCTTAACCCAAGGGGTCTAGCTAGGTTCTCCACATACCCAATGAGCTTGAGTACATGAGGACAAGCTGGATCTCCTTCTGTCATGATGCATTTGAACAATCCCTTAGGGACATCATATCTCTCTTGTCTTGCCTGATCTTGGTACATGTTCTTAAGACATGTGACCATCTCAATCACACCCATATTCTCATGCTTCCTTTGCAACTCATGGTTCATGGAGCATAACATCAGACACTTAACATATACGACATCTTTATTATGCTTCTTATAAGCATCCGTGTCAACCCTTGGTCCATCTTGAGGTGGTTCCTCTAGTTCTGGGGTTTACAGGACATAGAGCTCTCACTCTTGTGTGAAAACAAGTCTCAGTGTCCTGAACCAGTCATGGAAGTTGTTCCCAATAAGTTTGTCCTTCTCAAGGACAGATCACAAAGAAAAGTGGTTGTTGTTTGTTTCCATTTGATTCTACAAAAGAATTTATATTTTTGTCAAAAACTCATTTTATTTTGATTAAATTTGGGTGATAACAATTAGGTCATTAATTAATTATCGTTCTCATTATTTTTTTCAAATTGACAACCCTCAAGTATCAATATGGAAAATTATAGTGAACAATTTTCTAATGAGACAAGATCCAAACATGATTCAATTATTACCGGACCTACACCAACGTCTATAATCAACCATTAAGGTAGACACTCATGCCAATTTCATCATATGCAAATCTTGGATAGATGATATGTGCAACTCCTTACCATAATAATTTGCATGCTTATGGGCTTAGAATATCAAAGAATCACCAGTTAAGCCTGGCCTAATAGACAATATGATAATAATGCAACCTACTTTGATGGAACCTACATTACTACCATCACACTTCTACGAGGTTGATGACGGACCACACTTTGGAGTAACTTGTGCTTGGTCAAACAAGCTCTTCATGTGTATTGCTCTTGGAAAGCATCTTAGACTTAATATGTTTGATTGAGGGATTTTGTCTATATCATATATATACACATATATTGTATCCAATCACCACATATATAGTTCATATCATATACATGCTATATCCCACAACGTAAACATGCAATACAAAACAAAAAGCAATTGTTATGGCCATGTCTACTTATAATTCCTTGGAGCCACAAGGAATTTTCACCACCTAGGTCAATCATCACATCACATGTATGAACCTGCTATTGGTGTAGACTAGTGCTTGCCAATCTGGGTAAATCAGTTCAACCCTTGAACCAGTCATCTCACCTCTTGGTCGGTTGGTTGGTCATCAGGGACGATAGGTTGGCCTCCTGCCCAATTGATGTTTGGACTCCTTCCAAATGGCCAGTTGGGCCCACCAAGTGGTCATATGGGTCCATCGTTCTATCCTCCATGGTCCTCCAAACGGTCGACTCATCTCACGAACTGGTTGTCTCATCTGGAGATGATCATCTTCCTCATTGTTGTAAGAAAAGAAACTATCCTATAGCTACTTTATTACATGATAAAGAGAAACCTCGAGTTACATTTGAGGGGAGAAAAGATAGGAAAAAAATTAACTTATATTGGGAAGAGGGAGGCAGTGGCTCCATACACAAATCGAGATATAAGGAAAAAAAACCAAACCATCCAACCACACACAAATATAGGGTTTAGGACATAACCATGCTACACATCCACCATCTAAACTATTTTTAGAATGATGTGTGTAAGTTGCATATATATCACATATATATGTATACATATATTAGTTTGGGATTATATGGTCATTGATCATAAATGAATACGAGAGAAGTTTAATTATTCACATTGCATGCAATAAATAAACGATAAAACCAAAATCTGATCATATCGATTATCCTAAAATGTAGTAAATTGATGTGGCTCTGATACCAGTGTTGGAAAATATGGGCACCGAGTATAGCCGTGGAAACAAAAAAATTATCTATTTGTATTCCCATAATAGCAAGATCGCATCAATTACTATGAAATAGGAAGGATGGTTTTAGCGAGTTATACCTGGTCCTGGAGCAGGTCCAGTGACAAAACTCACTTCTTTCAAACTGCTGACTAGTTGCTCTTGGACGGTGGCTGTGCATCTCCTGATCTTGACCACAAACAACTTCTATGCAACCTCTGCAATGACTCTGGTGGTCTTGCCACAGACTTTAGGTTGACTTTGCTCTTTGAGCAGCAGCTAAAAGACTCCTTCCTCTAGAGTAGTCCATACGAATCAACTAGAACTCGTGTTGTTCACCAATAGGAAGGAGTTGTCCTTCCATTGGTGTACTAGTCACCAACCTACTCTCCCACAACAATAACTTCTTAGTTGTTCTTTTCCATTGGCTATCCCTCCCTATCAGATAGGACTTTCCTGGGCTCTCTCAATTAACACAACCAGAGAGGGCAATAGTTGTTAGAGAAACTGATTCTCAATTTTTGTTCTGGTTGTTGTGTTTTGGGAAACCCTCAGTATCCCCCTATTTATAGGTGGGGTTAGGGTTAGGGTCACCAATTTGTATGGGATTGTACAGAAGTGGAAGAGATTAGAAGGTCTTTAATTTAACTCACACTTCTAGATGATCGTCTGACATTTTCCCAATTGCACACGAATTTGGCAATTTTGTTTTCCAATTAATATCACATATTAATTTACTTGCACTCCAAGTATGTGTAATTGAAACTATCCCCAGAAACATATAGAATATTTATTTGGCCCAACCGAGCCATCTCACCCAGATGAGATGCTCGTCTCACTCACCTAGACCGCCATCTAGTGAGTCTGAGATAAACTGATATGTTCAATCACATTGAATCAATCGGTTCAAGGGTAGAACTTAGCCAATTTGAACTCTGATTAGCCTGACCATCCAAATGGCCATCTCAACACTTGAGATGCCTGTCTGGCATGCCAAAATGGCCATCTTACTCAGTGAGATGGTCTTTTGGTAGGCCAGCCAGCCAATCTGTGAGATCCCGTTACACTAAACAAAATTACTCAAAACATTAAAACACAATCAATCACTAATTAATCACATACCCAAAAATATGGGTACATTAAAATCAATTTCAACATCCGCACCCACTCAGAAATGTTTGAATAAGATCCCAACATCTTTCTTATATCCATAATATGCTAAAAATTTGATACAAATTGTTCTATCTCCTTAACCACAACATATATACACAAGAGAGCAATATTCAAATATGCCACACAAATAAGCATTAAATGCTAACAAAAGTTTGATTTGTTTGAAACACCATATACAAACTTTTCCTGCCCAGACCTAAGAGTACAAGGATGACTCTAGGACACACTAGACATCTAATCAACTTTATCAAAGATTCATTACTATAGCTCCTCTTCGCTGCCACATGTTTATTTTTGTCACTTCCGATTACCTAAAAAATGTGGCGAACCACCAGGCTGAGACCCATGTCCCAATAAGAGATATAACCTCCAACAACATTTATTTATTACAACATTTTTAAGTAATTAAATAGTGAAGAAATTTAATTAGATATAAAAAATAAGCTCAACAGTACTAATGGTTAATAAAATACATAAAGGAGCAGATAATAACTATCTTCATTGGCCAAACTATTCTCATATCCCTATTAACAATATAAGGAGTCTAGCAGCATCAGCATCTCTAACATCACGAATAAATCTAATATCATATGCATAGCTAATAACATCAGTATGTCTAACAGGTTGAACATATCAACATCATAAGAAGAGCTACAACATAAGCAAAACTATCAGGATAAGCATGATTAGAAGTATATGCATCTCTAGTTACAAAGACATGGCTAGCATGCTAAACATAACTAACAACATGAGATAGCTAGCATCATGATTATAATTAGCAGTAGCAATATAGTTATCAACCCAAGCATAACTACTGTAAGTACACATCTACAATCTTAAGAATATCCACAACATAAGCATGTCAACTATCTCTTAATTGCAGTAAGCATCATGTTTATGTAAAGATAACACACAAGGGTTATCATCCAATATGAAATGTTATGTATAACCCTAAACAAATATGCTACATGGCTGTATTACATCTTTAATTACACCCAGGGGAATTTGAATCATACCATTCAAAGTCCAATCGACCACTATGAAGGGCTATTCGGTTCCGTACAAGATCTAGGAGTGCTGGTATCCTAAGATATCTTCCCCTCGTTCAGTACAAGTAAAAAGGTAGTGACATGTTAGTCAAAGCTGCCACCACAATGACATATAGTCCTATAACTAGCCCACCTTGGTATAGGTCACGGTGCTAGAATCCAAGGTATTCAAACCCAATCACTAAGGTACAACCGCATTAGTCCTCTAATCACATCATGTTATAATCACCGAGACACGACTGTATCCGTTCTCAATCACATCAGATGTATGAGGCATGGCCATAGACAACCTCCACAATCTACATTGTGGATGACAAGGATATATCTTCAACCTGCCACCCCCACATACTCAACAATATGTGCTCTAAGTTTCCCTTAGGAATACTCATTTCACCATCTAGCAAGTTTTAACACTAAAGATGGTTCTACGACACAGGGCACTACATGATTAGAGTTGCACTTGATTAGTTATGCCAATTGGGTGAATTAAGGATGCATCAAACAAGTGGACATACAAACCCTCATTCACGTCTAGCAAGCATGTATATATCACAACTTTGAAAAGATATAAAACATGTGAAACATATTTTCTCATATCATCATCACATGTATTATTCACTTGCCATTCATGAGACCACTTTAGTCATCATACTATCACAAGATATATATCCTTTTCACAATATCACATGGCATCAACCCTTACCAACATAAGAGGATTACACCTCATTCAGGGCTCAACCAAGCCCAAAGGTCATTAATACCATCATACAATTCCCTGTAAGATCATCATTATCTTTGCATGCCTTATAACAAGGCTCAACAACATCACTTACATATAATACACCAGATCCACACAATATTGCATTAATGAGCTAGGAGATATTCATAAACAATCATAGCAGGGTTATATTAATATTAATAACAATCCTTTATTAAATCAACATGTAAACAATCATAGTAGGGTTATATTAATATTAATAACAATCCTTTATTACATCAACATGCAAGGAATCTAGATATGATTAACCCTGATCATATTCAGAATGCACATGTTTCACATAAGCAAGTATCAACCATGTAGTTATGACAACCACCAATTAATACATTAAGGTTATGATCATGTTAAGGAGGTTATTTCACCATCATGCCATCATATAAGAATGTTAAACATAAATACTCATATTTATCTATTTGTATTAGAGTTAGGTTCAACAAGATAAATTATATTAATATTACTAATCAACACTTATACCCAAACCCTAACTCACAACATCCCCATTGGATCATAGATGCATAAAGTGAAGCATCACCATCACATTCCATACTATTCTCAAGTATGAACCCACACATAAATCAAGGTGTAACCATTGGGTTATAACATACTAGGGTTTCAACAACATTAACATAGTACTTCATGATTGTATTAGTCATTCAAGGACTATTCATACCCAATTACCATCATTCTATTATATTAAATACAATATGGTTATCATTAGGGTTACATATCAATACAATATGGTTATCATCCCTTCTATTCATATGAGTGAATATGTAAGTCTGCCTCATTAAGGATAACCCTCCATTTGATCCATCATCATTCAACCCATATCACAATACCAGAACGTCACCCAAAACCATTGGATGTTTAAAAGGTAAGACCATTGGTTTTTTACATAAGTAAACAAATTGGATAAACCACATATGAAGTCCTTGATTTGTTCTCTATAAAGAGTCACCATTTAACCCTAGACATTCCTTGATTAACAACACAAAAAATTCCATTGAGAGTAGGGTAAAACCCACAATCGATTGTTCATTTAAAACAAGCCATCCATTGTCAACAAGTAAGCTCCTTAAGTTGATCATATAAAGGAAACCATCTAAATCACATTATTAGGACCACTATATTACATTAGCCATTATTCCACTTTATTGGATGAATAAACATTATATTTTGACCACTGGGTCAAGTTCATATATTAAAACCATCAATTATAGTATAGGTCTGACCATTGCATCAAGTTACCCAAGAAACCATGTATAAGGCTTAATTGATGCTACAACTATATGATTAACTCGCCATAGGTTTTGGAGACCTGATACACCATCATTAGTTACCATTAAGTCACCATAGGTTGTTAGATCAACACTATATTCATTAATCAACATCAAATATCAAACTAATGTCACCATTGATTGGTAGCATCATTAGGGTACTTAGTTGTTAATAACTAGGCTTCTAATTAGTCCAAAACATGACCTAAGGGGTGAAATTCAGTTGAAACCCTTGGTTACCACCATCAATTGTCATGAAGACAACACCATAGGGTTGTTTCAATGGTACCATCATTGGGCCATGGGTTTATAGAAGAAATCAGCTTAAAACCCTAAAATTGACCATTGGTTGATAGGTTCTTAGCACCATAGGTTGTCAAATCAACCTTATCCCGGTCATATTATACCTTAGGAATAATGTAAAAATGATCACAAGTTCATCTATAACTGAAATCAGAATAGGTAACATTATAAAAATCGAAATCCAAGTCAAGCATAGCTTTTTAGTGCATGGATCATCATTTTCAAGCAAGAAGATTATGTAGAAAGCTTATGGTAAGCAATAAATGTGGAGAAAGTTATAAAACTTGCCGCTAATGAGAAGATGAAACCCCAAATCTTGAGCATTTAGGGTATAAAATCCAAGCATAAGCTATGAATTCTTCCATCTAGCACCTTTCTTCATCAAATGAGCAAACCCTAAGCATGAGGAGCAAGAAAGGTAGGGTTTTAGATCTTTAGAGTAATTTCTACCATGGAACAGAAAGGTTACGACCTCGAGGAAGGTCTAAGGAAGGAGAAGCGCAAGCAAAATAGAGAAGTAAGGAAGAAAATAACTTGCCTTGGTCAAAATCCTTAGAAGATGACCTTGGAAACCCAAGGTAGGGCTAAATGGAGCTCTAGGAGACCTTCTTCTGCAAAAAGAGGTTGTCTTCTACCTTAGAGAACTCGGTTCCATAGAAAAACCAAGTGTATTCGTTGCTCCAGTTTAGAGGAAAAAGAAAGCAAGAAAAGTTTCGTACTTGGGCAAGGAAGAGGTAAATATAGCCCATGGATAAGGATGGAAGCAAGCATGAGGTGTAAAAGTAGCTTCCCCATGTTTCTATGGCCTTAAACTATTAAGAATATACAAGAACACACACAAGAAGCTCCCCCAACGTCCTTATAGATCTGCTTAGCTTTATTTTGTCGAATTTCCCAACCAATAACATAATTCATTAGTTGATAGCTACTAAAGGTAGCTCATCCGTGTAGGGGTAAATCCTAAAATACCCTTAGAGAAAACACCTTCAAACCAAGGATCAAATAGGTTCCCCATGGATCAAAAAGATCAATAATGATGAGAGAGTATCCAAGGAACATAATGCAAGTGATATATTGCTAATAAAACCTCTCAATTGGATAAATTGCAGAAAAGTCCAAAATGTGCATAAAATTGCATAACTTGATCAAACAATGTCCAAATTGGACCAAATTTGAAACATAAGCTTGTATTATGATTTCAAATCATATCACAAGGTTATATTAGGATTATAATAATTAAAGTATTATAATTAATCTTATGAAACTCATTAAGCAAGTTTAGGGGCCTTACAACTATAAACCCCATAATGGGGATTTCGCCCCTGAAATCCAAGGTAAACAAAGATGGGTACTTCCTTTGCACCTCATCCTATTACCTTCACATGGTTACTTGCATAACATGGTTATGTCACATCATTCATACATATATCCTCTTGGGTCAGCACAAAAACCCCCACCTAAGAATACATTCTCAATATGGAATGTAGAAACTTGTTGTGTCATTATATACAACTCTAGTAGTAATGTTCAAATTTAAATTTAGCTATCATCCTAAAATTATATCTATTGTATCAACACATTACTCAAAAGTCATTTTTTCTAGCTTTTTACCAATCATGGCATGTGTCCCATACCATTCCTTGAAGCATATAAAAAAAGACGATGTATCCATCCCTTTTTTTCCCTAGATACACTGACACTGGAACACTTGTTAGTTCTTTTTCAACATCAAAAGAAATGCTAACGTTGGCACCTGACATTCCATATAAGGAAACATCATTCCTAGTCAATCTTGTTAGAGGTTAAACAACAACACTATCTTCACCTTACTAGGATTTACACAACCTACTTAGAAGACATATCATGATCTCATAAAGAAATTTAATCAACCCCATCTCACTCTTGTTCAACTTATCTCATAGATATTGCTTCTTCAGAAACCCTAAGGTTTTTGAAGAAATATGGATCATATTTTTGACCATATTTGAAATACTTTGACATGTCATCATTCAAAGCTTGATATAACTTGTATGACATGACTGGAACACTCTGTTCCTCCTATTCATAAATTCTATTTGTACATTGGTTATTCTAAAGGACATAACGCTAAAATCATAATGGTCATGTGAATTATGTTATCCAATCTAACTCTTTGGATTGATATATGATCATAGGTTTATCTTAATGGAACACGATGTCACACATCTATTAACCAAAAAAACCATCTATCCTTGATAGTGGTCTTGCCCAACTATCACTGAACCATACACAACATTATAGAATCAGTTTTTTTCCTTCCAAACAACATTTAGAGGGTCATCATCAACTCTCTCTCCCTCTCTCTCTATGAAAGAGGAATACTTGGAATGTTCATTTAATAAACATCTCCAACCTTCACATATTTCTCATATTATTAATACATCTTCGATACTAGGATTCATTACCTTGGTATCCACCTCATGTTCTATAAGCAACTCACATCCTTATATCATCTACTTTTACCAACATAACAAATATCAAGACATATAAGAGGATTCTTCCTAATTATTGGAAGGCTCAAAAGAAAAATCATCATAAACATTATGAACTTGGAACCATAGTCCAAACAACCTTATGCTATAATAATCTATCCACCCTCATGTTTACAAAGAATCTACACATACCAAGTGGCAATGATCCACTTGAAACTTGTGCCCTAGAAAAAAAAGACACAAAGGGAAACATACTTCCCACATCATAGGAACATTGTTCAAGGTCACTAGCAAAAGGGTAACCAATTCTATTTTCATTATGCAAGTTACAAGTTCTTATGTATGATTTTACCTTTTTCATTTCAGGTTCCTTGCCATTATCATAGGAATCATCATGATTAACATACCTCATTACTCCTTCCTTGATGAATATTTATTACACTTGGTATGTTCCCTTATTTTATTATGTTTTTCAACCACTTATCGACAGGTAAATCATCATATTCCACATTTTATTCATTAAACATGGATCATCTCCCTTAATTTCTTTCACATGCCATACTGATTTTACATTAACACTTTATTACACACATAGGTTGGTTTGAGATTAACTCAGGTTCCACCTTATTCCTTTATCATTGTTTGCATTTATCTTCTCATTTTGTACTTGTTATAGAAGTTCTTTCCATCTTATGTGGATTTCATACTTTGATTTACTTTATAAGCATGGACTTATCTATCTTTTACTTTATTATATTCTTGAATCACATATTCAAGAACTCCTCTTTTCCTTATTTGTATTCAGATTTAGATTTCATGGTGTTGTATCTTTCTCTTATAGTTACCAAACATTCAAGTTTTAATAGATTATGATGTAATTCTCATCTTCTTTAAGGTAGGATTGAGATATTCACACCATGATTTCTTATTCGTTATGCTCTTTAGATTGTCTCAAAATGATTACTTAATTAGAGTAATAAGAAAGATAACAATTTAAGAGTTCCATACTTACCTTTCTTAAAAAATTGAATACCTGGCCAGGGCACCCAAATACAGAGATTAGGCAGTATGCACCATATTTTTATGTCATATTCATAACTTAGACATCATCCAAGTCCTAAGTCCTAGTGTCCCTGTAGACTCAGTGAATCTAAAGCTCTAATACCAACTTGTGAGAACTTGTTACACTAAATGAGATTACTCAAAACATAAAACACAATCAATCACTAATTAATCACATACCCAAAAATATGGGTAAATTAAACTGATTTCAACGTCAGCACCCGCTCAGAAACATTTGAATAAGATCCCAACATATTTCTAGTATCCATACTATGCCAAGAATTTGATACAAATTGTTCTACCTCCTTATCCACAACATATATATACATGAGAACAATATTCAAATATGCCACACAAATAAGCATTAACAAGCTAACAAAAGTTTGATTTGTTTGAAACACCATATACAAACTTTTCCTGCCCAGACCTGAGAGTACAAGGATTACTCTAGGACACACTAGACATCTAATCAAATTTATCAAAGATTCATTAATATAGCTCCTCTTTGCTTCCACATGTTTTTTTCATCACTTCCGATTACCTAAAAAAATGTGACAAACCATAAGGGTGAGACCCATGTCCCATCAAGAGATATAACCTCCAACAATGTTTATTGATTACAACATTTTTAAGTAATTAAATAGTTAAATAGTTTAACCAGATATAACAAATAAGCTCAGCAGTACTAATGGGTAACAAAATACATAAAGGAGCAGATAATAACTATCTTCATTAGCCAGACTATTCTCATATCCCTATTAACAATATAAGGAGTCTAGTAGCATGAGCATCTCTAACATCATGAATAAATATAATATCATATGCATAGCTAACAACATCAACATGTCTAACAACTTGAACATATCAACATCATAAGAAGAGCTACAACATAGACACAACTATCTGGATAAGCATGATTAGCAGTATATGCATCTCTAGTTACAAAGGCATGGCTAGAATGCTAAACATAACTAACAACATGAGATAGCTAGCATCATGATTATAATCAACAATAGCTGAATAGTTATCAACACAAGCATAACTACTATATGTACACATCTACAATCTTAAGAATATCCATAACATAAGTATGTCTACTATCTCTTAATTGCACTAAGCATCATCTATATGTAAAGATAACAAATAAGGGTTATCATTAAATGTGAAACATTATGTATAACCCTAAACAAATATGCTACACGACTGTATTACATCTTTTATTATGCCCTGGGAATTTGAATTGTATCATTCAAAGTCCAACTGACCCCTGCGAAGGGCTATTCGGTTTCATACAAGATCTAAGAGTGTTGATATCCTAAGATATCTTCCCCTCGATCAATATTAGTAAAAAGGCAGTGACATATCAGTCAAACCTGCCACCATAACGATATATAGTCCTATAACTATCCCTTCTTGGTACAGGTCATGGCACTAGAATCTAGGGTATTCAAACCCAATCACTAAGGTACAACTGCAGTTGTCCTCTAATCACATCATGTTATAATCACCGAGATACGACCATAGCCATTTTCAATCACATCAGATGTATGAGGCATGACCATAGACAAACTCCACAATCTACATTTTGAATGACAAGGATATATCCTCAAACTACCACCCCCACATACTCAACATTATGTGCTATGAGTTTTCCTTAGGAATACTCATTTCACCATCTAGCAAGTTTTGACACTAAAGATGGTTCTACGGCACAGGGTACTACATGATTAGAGTCGCACTTGATTAGTTATGCCCATGATCATGTTAAGGAGGTTATTTCACTATCATGCCATCATATAAGAATGTTAAACATGAATACTCATCTTTATCTATTTTCATTAGAGTTAGGTTCAACAAGATAAATTATATTAATGTTACTAATCAACACTTATACCCAAACCCTAACTCACGACATCCCCATTGGATCATAGATGCATAAGGTGAAGCATCACTATCTCATTCCGTACTATTCTCAAGTATGAACCCACACATAAATCAAGGTTTAATCATTGGGTTATAGCATACTAGGGTTTTAACAACATTAACATAGTACTTCATGATTGAATTAGTCATTCAAGGACTATTCATACCCAATTACCATCATTTAGTTATATTAAAGCTAGGTATAACAAGCTATACCTCATTAGGGTTACATATCAACACGATATGGTTATCATCCCTTCTATTGATATGAGTGAATAGGTAAGACTACCTTATTAAGGGTAACCCTCCATTTATTCCATCATCATTCAACCCATATCACCATACCAAAATATCACCATATCATCATTCAACCATTGGTTGTTTACATAAGTAAACACCTTGGATAAAACATCTATGAAGTCCTTGATTTGTGCTCTAGAAATAGTCACCATTTAACCCTAGACATACCTTGATCAACAACACAAAAAGTTCCATTGAGAGTAGGCTAAAACCCACAATCGATTGTTCATTTAAAACAAGCCATCCATTGTCAACAAGTAAGTTCCTTAAGTTGATCATATAAGGGAAACCATCTAAATCACATTATTAGGACCAACATATTACATTATCCATCATTCCACTTTATTAGAGGAATAAACATTATAAATTGACCATTGGGTCAAGTTCATATATTAAAACCATCAATTACAATATAGGTCTGACCATTGCATCAAGTTACCTAAGAAACCATGTCTAAGGCTTAATTGATGCTACAACTATATGGTTAACTCACCATAGGTTTTGGAGATCTGATCCACCATCATTAGTTACCATTAAGTCACCTTAGGTTGTTGGATCAGCACTATATTCATTAAGCTGCATCAAATATCAAACTAATATCACCATTGATTGGAAGCATCATTAGGGTACTTAGTTGTTAATCACTAGGCTTCTAATTAGGCCAAAACATGACCTAAGGGGTGAACTTAAGTTGACACCCTTGGTTACCACCATCAATTGTCATGAATACAACACCATAGGGTTGTTGCAATGGTACCATCATCGGGTCATGGGTTTATAGAAGAAATCTGCTTAAAACCCTAAAATTGACCATTGGTTGATAGGTGCTTAGCACCATAGGTTGTCAAACCAACCTGATCCAGGTCATATTATACCTTAGGAATAATGTACACATGATCACATGTTCATCTATAACTGAAATAAGAATAGGGAATGACATGATTTTACTGTGCGTGTAACGCAAGTGCACGCGTCAATGTAGTATAGGCCCTTGTGAGGCCCGAGTCGAACTCAGGGACACTGAATTATCAGTAGACTACTACTAACTACTCGCAATCAGCTAGACTGATTAAAAGAGTTTGAGAGTTGTTGTAAAAACAAAAGAAAATAAAAGAAAACAAAGAAATTGATTAAATGTTTAGTTTAATCAATTCAGGTGGAGATCTTTAGGATTGCGGTTTCACCGCAGATTTTCATTGTATGAATTTCCATATAGCTACTCATGTTCATCTCTCAATCCTGGTAGTGGCCTGTAGTCAGAATTTCCAACTATCGTGGTACAATTCACTACCTAAGTCTAGGTTGGTTCCACTATCATAGTAACCTATACCCTAAACTAGGTGCATTAGAATCGACCTCTAGGTGTCCACCATTAACCTTACATCACCTTGTTCAAGGGATTTGTTAATTAATGTGAATTTCGTCTCTTTTCAACCGTTAATTCTTCTATTAAAGTAATTAAAGGTATTAGATTATTATTATGGTAATCAAGAATAACAATATAATTGAGAAAATGAAATCATACCACGAATTTAAGAGATAAATTATGAATTACTATGATAAAAATGTCATACAATGCTTCCCCGGGCTACTCCTGGTCCTAAAGATAAATGGGATTAGCCCCTCATGTTCATCTCAGAGCAAAACATGGTTGAGAAAAGGGGAAACATGGCGAAAAACGTGAATAAGTAATGAAACCCCTAAACGGAGAAGATCCAAGCGTTCCTCGGTGTAGAATGCGCGATCTACAACCTTTCAACGGTGTAAAACGTCTTCTTCAGCTTCCGAAATGGTTGGGGCGTGCTTCTGGGCTCCGTTCTTCTCTCCACACCTTCTCAAGATGTGTGCAACGGCTAATGATGTGATACCTTGCTCTTGGCCGCCGTCATTAGGTATAATCACCGAGTTAGGTTGCAAAAATATCACAGCCATCGGATTTAGATCAATCTGAAACAAACTTGCATCTGACGGTGTCGATACCATCGACGCGGGTCGATGGTATCGACTCCGCGTGATATCCACAAGTCTTCTTTTCTTTCTGTTGTTGCGCCTATTGCTGACTCGATACCATCGACGAGGGTTGATGGTATCGACACCCTGAGGCGTCAGTTTTGTCCTTTTCTGTCACTAAAACTCCACGTGTCGATATTATCGACTTTTGGGTCGATAGTATCGACTATGTACTCACCAACAACCTGATGGAATGTCGCTACATCGACTTCCCTATTGATGGTATCGACTTTGTGCTTCTCCTTGCGGCTGGCAACCTGTGGTTGTGTCGATAGTATCGACAGCTATCAATCGTATCGACAGCTACATATATGCATTTTTCCTGAAATTGCAACACAAAACCACATAAGCCGAAATAAAACATATTATTGTAATCATTTATGCTCAAAACAATAAAATAAGGAAGATTTGACACTGAGAAGGATCATAGACTAAAGTAAATGAATCATGCAATATTAACCACTAAAATGACCAATAAATGCATAAAACACAAGTAAAACAAGTCCATAAATGCAACTCAAAATCATCGCATCAAACTCCCCTAAGCTTGAACATTGCTCGCCCTCGAGCAACTAAACTTCAGAATAGAATTGTGATGGTCAACTAAAGAATAGATTATCACAACAAACATCACCATATGATCCCCACCAGACCTTCACATTCTGGCCCTCACTAACCACATAATGATAATTACCCTAAAGGAGAAAACTATCATCCATAAAAGAGATCTACCTCAAAATTGATGAACACTATCACATAAGGCAGTTAACATAATAAAATTCTCCAGTTCAGACTCGGTGCATCTTGTGATCTCCTATTCTACGTTGCTCTCCCTAACTACCATCGACATGGAAGCCACTCTCCTGATATCAATAAGTGAGGAGAAAATCACGATGGCCTACCAATTTGAGCAACGGGTGGATGGAATGGGTGGCTCATGGAAGAAATGGAAGCATTATACGATTTTAACATGCACAAAGCAAAAATGACCTAAATGATGCATATGAAAGTGTAAATGCCCTAATGCCTACATTTGGGTGGAATGATGCATGCACTTTCATTCCATCTCAAGGTGAGATTGAATATCTAAGAGAACTACATCATATACTTATTCTTCTTAGTATGTAGGTGAGAACAGGTTCCTTTCTCCCTCTCATTACTGCTTACTTCTCAAATCTTTTTTTTTCAATTTTTTTTTCAAAAATTTTCTTCTCAAGCCCTTATTTTCATAGATGAAAATGAATTATTTGTCGGGCTCACTTCTTGCTGCATAACTATATACTTGAAGCATTCAGAAGGTATGGAACACGTTCATCACCTTTTATGTTTCAGAAGACATAAGATGCATGATGTACTATATGTACAAAAATGTGAATGCAACTACTAAATGATAGTTTTGCAACTAAATGCCACACACCTAAGGATAATGTGCATGTATAGCTATTCTATCTTTTTTTTTCATTCAAAAATATGAGAAAATAGCTGTAATGCAAGACCTATCTACATGGAATGCAATCAAAGAGATTAAAACCGTAATGTACTTCCAGTTCTTAAAGTGGATTATGAAAGCAATGGGGTGGATAGATCACAAGACTAATTGACTGAACCTTTGAAAATTATTATGTGTCCCTCCTTATTGACCTGTGAAGTAATTAAGAGGTTTCTCTCTCTTATTTCAAATTAAAGTCTCATTATCATTTGGTCAGTCTAGGCTCAAACAACCAATTCCATCAACTTTTCATGAATCATAGGAATGTATAGTTGTGATTCCTATTTTAGAGTTGACAAACCCAATTATGTCCTTAAGTTATGTGCTCAAAGTTAAACAACACTAGCTCGCAAAAACACTAAAAATTTTCAAATTTGCCCCTAATTCCCATATACAAGCAACGAGATGACACATGACTTAAGACATCCACAATTACACTAGATAGAGTGTGGATCCTATAAACAAACTCAAACAAACTAAGAACTAAGAAAAACAAATGACAAAAGACAAAACAATAAAAACTAAAACTGAGAAAACTAAAGGATAGAGCTGTTCCAACCCTCCCCCCAAGCTTGAATTTGACTATGGCCTCATAGTAAAAAACAACCTTAAAAGGTGGAATAGAGATGCCAATCATTCTTCAGGAGGAGGCGGGTACTGCGGTGCCGTGGGGTCCCAAGATGGGTACTTCCCCTGAAAGCTCGGATCATAATGGGGCATAGGCAGAGGTTGTGGATACCCCCCAAAGTAATTATGGCTCTAGTAATGATCGTAGAAGGGCTGCTGCTGCATCTCCATCCTATGCTACCTGTCGTGGATGTGTTGTTGGTTGTCGAGGAGGAGGCGCTAATTTTCAAAAATAGCCCTCTGGTTATCAAGCAGCCGATTCATCATATCCTGAATACCGGCGTAAGAAGCTGTATGCTGCAGTTGGGTGTGCAGGATCTCTTACAGCATTGTATACATCCCCTGCATGGAATAGACATCCTCTCCTTGAGGAGAGGGCTAAGGTGGCGAAGGCTGTGAAGATGAAGATGCACCCGCATGCATGCAGGTACGCTTCCTAGGTGCCACTCATGCACGAAGAGGGGTGAAAGCCTCCTCTTCCTCTTCAACCTCGTCGCCATCATTTTCATCATTGCCGCCGTCTTTATCTGAGTCATCAATGGCTATGATGGGCCATCTAAAATGCTGAGCACCCTCGATGTAGATGACGGGGTCTGGAAGTGAACACTCTTGATATGCTTGATTAACATGGCAGTGTGCATATGCCAAGCCATCACGAAGCAGGATGAGGTTGGAGCGGTGCAAATGCTGCAAGTTGACCTTGCTCCTGTTGGAGAGGGGAGTAAGCTGGGAAAAATTTAACCCAAGATAAGAGGCTAGCAGTGTGATGAGTCCTCCAAAGTGGATTGGAGCCTTCTGCGTACTCCTCTTTACAGCCAACACGCGCGTTAAGAAGAACGCGCCCCAATTACACTCTTCTCGCTTCAGCAACTTGTGTAGGAAAAACAAATCTGTCTCTTGAAACTTGCTAAGAGACAGGTCACCATGAGCGAAAAAGGTGGTGCATAGCATGCGATGAAGAACCTACACAAACAGATGCTCAAAATCCGCAACCGCCGCATTATGGTAGCTGACGGATTTGCCCGGTGGCACAGTCACAAGCTGGGCGAAGATGTCATCATAGTCTGTCCTGTTATCTGGCCTTCGGTACCAGTCTCTCCCATGATTCCAGTTGTAGATGGAATTAAACTACCTGAGGGTGAGAGTGTAAGCGTTGTTGTACAGCCGAAAAGAAACACGGCCCTTGATCCATTCCCGATCAGTGGTGATGACGTCATTTGGCATGACACATATGTCCAGCGATGCCATGAACTATGCCACTATCTCCTTGTATGTCAGCCATTCACCGAAGAATGGCTAGCTGTCGGCATGGAATTCCATCTCATCGGGCCTCCTGCCCATATGCCTTGCCTGCCCCTTGAGAACGTAGGCAAGATTGGGCTCGAACCCAAGATAACGAACCATGTCCCGATCGATGTAGCGGGTCGGCTCTATCTTTCTCTTCATCAGCTCCTCATAGACCTTCCGGACCTCCGTGGAAGGATGAACAATCCGCGGGAAAGGGATAGATGCAGTAGGTGGAGGGATGAACTCAGGGATCTCCATTGGAGCCGCATGTAAAGAAGAAGCACCGGCTGTACGCACCATCGTCGCCGAGAAAAAAGGAATAGAAGATGGAGATCGGTGAAGATCGGAGAAGACAATCTCCGCTTGGTGAAGGCTCAGGGAAGAACGCGCTCGGTAGATGCTCATAGTCGGGCTCTGATTGCACAAAAAGACGCACGACACAAGTGTACAAGTGGAGGAGGAAAGCTCTGAAGTGGAGGAGGAAAGCTCTGAAGGTGTGATGTCATATGACGACAATCCATCCCTTTTCGACACCTGTAGCACAATCTGGTCTTCCTCTAGTGTCGAAGGATCTCGATATCCTGATGTGGGGGCCCAGATCGATGACGTGTCGATACCATCGACGGCTGTCGATGGTATCGACCCATCCCACGGATCGGCTGTCTTGATGCAGCGATCGCCGTTGATTTCCTCTTATGGATCGGTGACGTGTTGCGTCGATACTATCGACGCAAGTCGATACTATCGACTTCTGCTTAGGGCAAACACCCTCGCGAGGCCCGACTGTCGCTTCCTGCCTATAGCCGGGTCGATACCATCGACAGGACCGTCGATGGTATCGACTTCACTGAGACACATTTCGTTTGAATATCTCCAGAGATCTCATGAGTATTGACATCCAAGTCGATACTATCGACCTCATTCTGGCGAGCAACCTGATGGTGGGTCGATACCATCGACGAGGCCATCGATAGTATCGAATCAAAGAAATTTTTGCAGCCACCTAACTGTACCCCTATCGATACTATTGACCTTACCATCGACACAAAGGTCGATAGTATCGACCCTACCTCAGTCCTGCACATTGAACAAACGATCAAGGTACCTTGTTTACACTAAAAACTAAATCAAATAAAACCAAAGTACAAATGTGAAAGAAACTAAACGAAGCTACTGATGGTTGGGTTGCCTCCCAACAAGCGCCCTTATTTAACATCTTAGGCTAGACGAAATCAAGCTCCTCATTCATCTGGAAGCGCAATGAGTTTGACCTCATTCACTTTCCTTGTGTAATCCTCACCGAAATACAACTTCAAATGTTGTCCATTAACCAAGAATGTTGTCTCACCATCACGCACCATGATTGTGCCATGTGGCCTAACCTCCTCTACTGTGAACGGTCCAATCTAGTGGGATTTCAACTTCCCGGGATGCATCTTCAACCTGGAGTTGAACAAGAGTACACGATCTCCCTTCTTGAAGGCACACATCTAAATATGTTGATCGTGAATCAACTTTGTTCTCTCCTTGTAGATCTGCGAGCTTTCATATGCATTCATCCTCAGCTCGTCAAGTTCACTGAGCTCTAACAAACGTTTCTTTCCGGCTTCATCATAGCTCAAATTCAACTTCCTCAGTGCCCAATGCGCCTTATGATCCAATTCCACCGGCAAATGGCAAGCCCGACCGTAAGCCAACCTAAAAGGCATAGTGCCTATAGGTGTCTTAAACGCCATCCTGTACGCCCACAAAGCGTCCGTCAATAAGGTGCTCCAATTTTTTCTCGTCGAAGCCACAGTGCGCTCCAAGATCTTTTTAATTTCCCTATTGGAGACTTCCACTTGCCCCTGTGTCTACGGGTGGTACGGGGTACCAATGTTGTGCTTTACCCCATACTTTTTCAACAATGCCACGAACTTCTGATTCTGGAAATGTGTACCTCCATCACTAATAATCATTCTTGGTACACCAAACCTACAGAAAATGTATTCTTTGACAAACCTGCACACTACGGTAGCATCATTAGTCGTAGTGGGTATTGCCTCTACCGACTTCGATACATAGTCAACAGCTAATAGAATTTACAAGTTAGAATTGGAGGACACAAATGGTCCCATAAAATCAATACCCCACAGATCGAACACCTCGACCTCTTGAAATACATTGAGGAGCATCTCCTGTCTTTTTAAAATGTTACCTGCCCGTTGGCAGGAATCACATTTCCGCACATAGTCATATGCATCCCTGAACAAAGTAGGCTAGTAAAGGCCACTCTCAAGTACCTTGGCCGCAGTTCAAGAACTAGCATGGTGGCCACCCGTCGGTAGAGTATGGAAATGGCGAAGGACACTTTCATATTCCAACTCCGGTACACACCTGCGCAATACACCATCCCTGCACTGCTTCAATAGAATAGGGTCATCCCAAAAATAATACCGCAATGAATGGAAAATTTTCTTTTTCTCTTGGTATGTCCAGTCATCTGGGATAATTTTGCAAGCAAGATAATTAACAATATAAGAAAACCAAGGATCTTTCGATTTCACTGATAAAAGTTGTTCATCAGGAAACGTCTCGGTAATGGGTATATGCACATCCTTCTCATCTACCCTTTCCAACCGAGACAAATAGTTTACAACCACATTTTCTATTCCTGCCTTATCTTTGATTTCAATATCAAATTCTTGTAAAAGTAAGATCCACCTAATCAGTCTAGGTTTGACATCATTTTTCTCCATCAAGTACTTAATGGCGGCGTGGTCCGTCCATACCACGACTTTAGATCCTACAAGATATTGCCGGAATTTTTAAAAAGAAAAAACAACGGCGAGAAGTTCTTTTTCGGTTGTCGTGTAATTCAGTTGTGCTTCATTTAAGGTTTTGGACGCATTGAAAATCATAGTGGGTTTATTGTCCACACGTTGTCAAAAAACTGCCCCCACTGCAAAATCCGATGCATCACACATCAGTTCGAACGACTTTGTCCAATCCAGTGTTTGCACGACCGGTGCGGAAATCAATTTTTCTTTAAGCACATTAAAAGCATGTAAACATTTTTCATTAAAATAAAACACAACATCCTTCTCCAGCAACTCAGATAATAGTTTGGCGATTTTTGAGAAATCTTTTATAAATCGGCGATAAAACCCGGCGTGACCTAGAAAACTCCGTACCCCTTTAACCGAATTCGGTTGGGGCAATTTGGAAATAACTTCGATTTTCACCGGGTCTACCTCCAACCCTTTGCTAGACACTTTATGTCCAAGCACGATCCCTTCACTGACCATCATGTGGCATTTCTCCCAATTGAGGACCAAATGCGTGTCCTCACATCGTTGCAAAACCTTGTCCAAATTGTATAAACATTTGTCAAAGGACGTACCATAGATGGAGAAATCGTCCATAAAAACCTCCAAACGACGTTCAACCATATCGGAGAAAATGGCAAGCATGCAACGCTGAAAGGTTGCTGGTGCGTTACACAAACCAAATGGCATACGGAGGTATGCAAATGTTCCGTAAGGACAAGTGAAGGTAGACTTCTCTTGGTCCTTCAGATCAATAGAAATCTGATTGTACCCCAAATAACCATCGAGAAAACAAAAATGAGATCGACCTGCTAATCGATCTAAAATCTGATCAATGAATGGGAGAGGAAAATGATCCTTAAGCGTAGCAACATTCAATCTATGATAATCTATACATACACGCCACCTGGATACCAGATGGGTCGTGACAGGTTCATTTAACAAATTATGTGTAACAGTAATTCCCCCTTTTTTAGGGACTACCTGTGTAGGACTCACCCCCGTCGAGTCAGATATAGAATAGATGATACCTGTAGAAAGGAGCTTAATCACCTCCTTCTTGACGACCTCCATCATGATAGGATTCAGTCGACGTTGTGGCTGAATTACCGGTTTGGCTCCCTCCTCGAGCCAGATCTTGTGCTGGCACAATGTAGGGGAGATCCCCTTGATGTCCGCTACCGACCACCCGAATGCACCTCGGTGGTTCTTCGGCACGATCAGCAATTGATCTTCCTCCTCGGCACTCACATATGCCGAAATGATCACTGGAAGCTTCTCACCCTCAGTAGAAATGCATATTTCAAGTGCGGTGGCAGTGACTTCAATTCTAAATCTGGCGGGCTGATCAAGGATGACTGAAGCGGTGGTGGGAGTTCTCCAAGGTCTTCATAGTACCTAGCATAAAAGCATGGAAGCACCTGAAGCATCTTGGCACACTCTTGTAGTGACTTTCTTCTCATCCAATCATGTGTTACATTAACCAGATAGGCTTCAAGTGGTAATTCTGGATATGCATTGAAAACAGAACTTGCTATGGCCTCATCTTCAGTAGAGGGAGGGATGTCCTCCTCTTCATCATTGGGAAAACCCACAGCCTTGCTAAGAGACACAACCTTGGTCTGCTCCATGATGTCTACAGCCAGTGTCCCCTTCTCCACCTTAGTCATTACATGAGCCATATCTAAAAATGGCTTCCCTAGACAGAGAGAGATATTCTGATCAAAGTGCTTCACCATGCAGCATTGCTCCTTAGCTTTCGATTGTGTGGTGCTGGAAGGCATGACCATCTCAAACCGATCATCAACGATACCCAAGGTCAACCAACCTCTTCCCATCTCAAGTATCATGTCAGCAGTGGCTTGGAAAGGCCGTCCAAGGAGTAACTCATTACCCTATTCATATTGCATTTCCATTACAACAAAGTCTACTGGAAATACAAACTGATCAACTTTTACCAACACATCTTCGCAAATACCATACAGCTTCACCACTGAATTATCTGCCAACTGTATTGTCATATTGCTCGACCTTGATTCTTTTAATCCAAATTTCCTGAACGTAGAGAGAGGCATCTGGTTTATACTTGCCCCGGAATCACACAGTGCTTCGCCGAATTTCGCCTTACCAATGTAACATGAAATATTGAAGCAACCTGAATACTGCCTTTTTGGTGGTAATGTGCCCATGATGAAAGCACTCACCTGCTCCTTGAGAACCACAACCTCAGTATCAGGGATTTTCCTTTTCTTTGTGATGATGTCTTTCAAAAACTTCCCGTAGGAGGGTATCTGCTTGATTGCTTCCAAAAGTGGAATGTTGACAGAAAGCTTTCTAAAGCTGTCCAGAAACTTCTTGAATTGTTGGTCCACTTTCTTTGCTTTCACGCTATTTAGATATGGGACCGGGATAGCCTGTGCCCTTTGATGCGGTGACACATATGGCATCCTCTTTTGTGTCTCCTCCTCAACATGAACGAGTTCTGCTGTGACATCCTCTTCTATATCCTCAACCGGCTCTGTGACTGGAATTTGCACTTCCTCTATGGCCTCACCTTCGGTTTCTGATTGGGGTTTGCTTGGTTCATCGGCCCTGGGGTTTAAAATCTTCTTACCACTCCGTAGCAAGATTGCCTTCCCCTGCTGGTTTCCTCCTGGAATATTTGTATTACCCGAAAAGCCTTACTGCGCTTCAAATTTGCTATCTCAGCTGCTATCTGTGCCATAGATGTCTCTATCGTCCTCATCTGAGCCCCATGGCTTTGTAGAGTCTACCCAAATTGATTCATGAATTCCCCTTGTTGCTTGATATGCTGGCCAAAAGTGTTCATTAGTTCTTGGTTCTGCTTTATCACTTGGTTGAGCAACTCAGTGCTCTTATCCTCCGCCACCGGTTGGGGTTTTGCATCGGGGTCCTGCAAGAAATTATTTGGATCCTTCCAAGAAAATTTCTTGTCTTTCCTCTATGAATAATCATTTTTTTGTACCCCTGCTGCTGGCGCATGAATTTGAATTGAGCTTCATCCTCGAATTCATTATCTTCTTTTGCAAGTAGTTTCTTGGCGAGAAGGTCCATCTTCTCATTTATCTCTTTGATGGCCTTTGACTCCCCCGCAGCTCGAACATGCTCTACGGCGTCTCTGTCGCCCCAGGATTGCTTCTTGGCCATGTTTTTCAGAATTTCCCAACATCTCGTGTCTGTGTTGTTTAAGAAGAATCCTGAACCTGCGAAATCTAGGTTACTTCTATCATGCTCGGAAAGAGCAAAATAGAAGATTTTGACCTGCGTCTCCTTGTCAAGCCCATGATGCGGGCATCTCTTGAGCATGATCTGAAACCATTCCCAGGTCTTAGAGTAAGTCTCTCCTGCCTTCTGGCTGAAATTATGGATTTTCCTGATCATATCATTTGTCTTCTCGGGTGGAAAGAATCTTTCAAAGAACACTTCCACCATGTGGTTCCATGATTCCACATACTCATCGTCAAGATTATGCAACCATTCTCATGCATTTCCCGCTAGAGAGCTCGGAAATAGCTTCAGGTACAGTGTCTCCTGTGGGAACCTGTCTATCTTGATCATATCATAGTTCTCTACAAATTGACTTATGTGAGTCAGCGGGTCTTCGTTCTTTAGCCCATGAAATGCATTTGACTTGACCAAGTTGATTAATGCAGGATCAATCTTATAAGTCGGAATGTTGATCGCCTGCTTCTTGATTGGCCCCTTTGAAGCGGATGAGGAAGAAGCCTTTATCTTCTCCCATATCGTCTGCTCTTCTGCCATGGCTTCTTGTTCTGAGTCAGAATCTATATCTTCTAGTTGGAATTGAACACTGCTCTCCTCGTCGTCAGGTCCTGACAGTGGAACCTCTAGTGATTGCTACGTGTAGTCAGTGCTACGCGTCTTCACCATGCACCAGTACCTGCAAAATGGTAATTTCAGTTCAGTACCATGCTAGACGATTACAAAATGTGAAAGATAAACTATGAATTTTAAAAATGATTTCAGAATAATAAAAATTAAAAAGTGGCCTAGAATGGCCGCTTGCACCACTCGTAGTGCCAACAATTGTTGTGTCCCCAACAACGGCTCCAAAAACTTGACACGATTTTACCGTGCGTATAACGCAAGTGCACGCGTCAATGTAGTATAGGTCCTTGTGAGGCCCGAGTCAAACTCAGGGACACTGAATTATCAGTAGACTACTGCTAACTACTCGCAATCAGCTAGACTGATTAAAAGAGTTTGAGAGTTGTTGTAAAAATAAAAGAAAATAAAAGAAAACAAATCAATCGGTTAAATGTTTAATTTAATCAATTCAGGTGGAGATCTTTAGGATTGCGGTTTCACCGCAGGTTTTCATTGTATGAATTTCCATATAGCTACTCAGGTTCATCTCTCAATCCGGGTAGTGGCCTATAGTCATAATTGCCCACTGTCATGGTACAATTCACTACCTAAGTCTAGGTCGGTTCCACTGTCGTAGTAACCTATACCCTAAACTAGGTGCATTAGAATCGACCTCTGGGTGTCCACCATTAACCTTACATCACCTTGTTCAAGGGATTTGTTAATTAATGTGAATTTCGTCTCTTTTCAACCGTTAATTCTTCTTTCAAAGTAATTAAAGGTATTAGATTATTATTATGGTGATCAAGCATAATAATATAATTGAGAAAATGAAATCATATCACGGATTTAAGAGATAAATTATAAATTACTATGATAAAAATGTCATATAATGCTTCCCTGGGCTACTCCCGGTCTTAAAGATAAAGAGGATTAGCCCCACATGTTCATCTCAGAGCAAAACATGGTTGAGAAAAGGGGAAACATGGCGAAAAATGTGAATAAGTAATGAAACCCCTGAACGGAGAAGATCCAAGCATTCCTCGGCATAGAATGCATGATCTACAGCCTTTCGGCGGTGGAAAACGTCTTCTTCGGCTTCCGGAATGGCTGCGGCGTGCTTCTGGGCTTCGTTCTTCTCTCCACACCTTCTCGGGACGTGTGCAGCGGCTAATGACGTGATACCTTGCTCTTGGCCGCTGTCATTAGGTATAATCACCGACTTAGGTTGCAAAAATATCACAGACGCCGGATTTAGATCGATCTGAAACAAACTTGCATCTGACGGTGTCGATACCATCGACGTAGGTCGATGGTATCGACTCTGTGCAATATCAGCAAGTCTTATTTTCTTTCTGTTGTTGCGCTTGATGCTGACTCGATACCATTGACGAGGGTCGATGGTATCGACACCCCGAGGTGTCGGTTTTGTCCTTTTCCGTCGCTAAAACTCCACGTGTCGATAGTATCGACTATCGACTCGCCAACAACCTAATGGAATGTCGCTACCATCAACTTCCCTGTCGATGGTATCGACTCTGTGCTGCTCCTTGCGGCTGGCAACCTGTGGCTGTGTCGATAGTATCGACAGCTGTCGATGGTATCGACAGCTGCAGATATGCATTTTTCCTGAAATTGTAACACAAAACCACATAAGCTGAAATAAAACATATTATTGTAATCATTTATGCTCAAAACAATAAAATAAGGAAGATTTGACACTGAGAGGGATCATAGACTAAAGTAAATGAATTATGCAATATTAACCACTAAAATGACCAATAAATGCATAAAACACAAGTAAAACAAGTCCATAAATGCGACTCAAAATCATCGCATCAGGGAACATTATAAAAATCGAAATCCAAATCAAGCATAGCTTTTTAGTGCATGGATCATCATTTTCAAGCAAGAACGTGATCTAGAAAGCTTATGGTAAGCGATAAATGTGGAGAAAGTTATAAATCTTGCCTATAATGAGAATATGAAACCCCAAATAGAAGAAATCTCGAGCAGGTAGGGTAGAAAATCCAAGCATAAGCTATGAACTCGTCCATCTAGCACCTTTATTCATCAAATAAGAAAACCCTAAGCATGAGGAGGAAGAAAGGTAGGGTTTTAGAGCTTTAGAGCAATTTCTACCATGGAACAATAAGGTTACGACCTGGAGGAAGGTCTAAGGAAGGAGAAGAGCAATAGAAATAGAGAAGTAAGGGAGAAAATAACTTGCCTTGGTCGAAATCCCTAGAAGATGACCTTGGAAACCCTAGGTAGGGCTAAATGGAGCTCTAGGAGACCTTCTTCTCCAAAAAGAGGTTGTCTTCTACCTTAGAGAATTCGGTTCCATAGAAAAACAGTGTGGATTCGTTGATCCAGGTTATAGGAAAGATAAATCAAGCAAAGTTTTGTACTTGGGCAAGGATGAGGTAAATATAGCCCATGGATAAGGATGGAAGCAAGCATGAGGTGTAAAAGTAGCTTCCCCATGTTTCTATGACCTTAAACTATTAAGAATATAGAAGAACACACAGAAGAAGCTCCCCCACCATCCTTATAGACCTTCTTAGATTTCCTTTGTCGAATTTCCCAGCCAATCGTATAATTCATTATTTGATAGCTACTAAAGGTAGCTCATCCGTGTAGGGGTAAACCCTAAAATACCCTTAGAGAAAACACCATCAAACCAAGGATTAAATAGGTTCCACATGGATAAAAATATCAATAATTATGATAGAACATACAAGGAACATAAAGCAAGTGATAAATTGCAAAAAAAAACCTCTCAATTGGGTAAATTGTAGAAAATTCCAAAATATGCATAAAATTGCATAACTTACTCAAACAGTGTCCAAATTAGACCAAATTTGAAACATAAGCTTGTATTATGATTTAAAAGCATATCAAAAGGTTATATTAGGGTTATAAGAATTCAATTATGATAATAAAGCTTATTCAACTCATTAAGCAAGTTTAGGGGCCTTACACAATTAGTCGATCTGTTGCGTGAATTGAATACCTAATCACTTTAGTAATCAATCCAATAATCACTCAAGATAAACTTCTCTTATAGATGAGTTCCTATGTGTGTGACCCTATAGGTACCATATCATGTAGGAGTTAAATGTCCATTACTAGGTTATGACATAACGAGCAAAGAGTGGTTCCAAGTTGCTCATCAGTGCTACCCAAGTTTGAATGGAAAGTTAGAGAACAACTTCAACCTAAACTCTATGTAAGGTGTTGTAGTGATTGTATAATTCCTTTGTCTCTAATATCCGGGATGAACTCGAGGCATGGAATGTCATCCTCTCAATGTTCAATCCATGTTCCTTGAACAAAGAGCAAACTGTCTGAGATAATGTGACCTCAATATGATATATTGATTCACATGTCCATGCACATGAGTTTCTCAGTATCGCTTATCAAGTGGCCAGGATATCATAATCCAGTAGGAGGACAAATCTGATATTTATCATTCACAATCTATCCCCATGTGTCAAAGTCACCCAATCATCACCTATAAAACAACCCATGTTTTAGGACTGTGTTTGATGATGTCAAAGCGTACCCAACGACATGTGACGAGAGCGGTGATTTTAGGTATAAGAATCACAATCACCACCTTCTCTATGATAGATGATTGTGACCTCCACAACCATGTGTCACTCTCAAGGTGGGTCTTTCTGATACACTGTTCCCTAACATGTATCTATGTTCCTGGTTTGATATTTCTATATCCTAACTTAGTGAGACTTAGTCATCAAACAACTCAAACTCCAGTCTTATGTGTTGGTGGTGTCTATCTACCTTCCATAGTAACAACCAACTAGGGACATAATAGAATATGTATATGTACTCTTAACATCCGTATGATCTCATTTCCACGAGGCTACTACTCAAAGACATATGTCATTGAGTAATATTATTCTTTAGACATTCATAGTGTTGCCTTGTTATTTCATAACTGAGTGAAGAAGATGAATTGGAAGATTTCCTTTTATAAGTATTAATCAATTACTTTATGGTATATGCCATGTCAATCATCATATGATTTTCACTACATGAATACCTTACCAACAAACAAAACCTCATTTTACTTAGAATTTTAGTTGTGAAGTTGGTGGAGCACCAATTAAAACTATACTACATGTTCTTTGTGACTATAGTAATTCTACTTTGGTTTGGTAGAAATTGATAAATGAACTAGCCATTTCAAATTTCTTCTCTCTACCTCTAATGTCATGGATATTGTTTGTTATGAATGCTTCTAGTGAAGCCTTATACATAATCGATTGTGGCTTCTACAAGTTATGTTTATCTAGAAATGAGTTCATCTTCAATAATGGGGATCATAATATCAGTCAGCTAACTAACAACATCCTAAGTATTTCTATGACTATTTCTACTCAATTAAGTTGACAACATGTCCAACTATCTATCAATACTTCAATACATGCAAATTTATGGATTGACCCTCTATAAGGCAGGGTTAAAAGTGTATGTTGCTTCTATTGCTATATCTCATGAAGGACATTGAATATTTGGGCCCTTAAAATGATCTCCACTAACTCAGTTCTGGAGGCACATATATCAACTACTCCTATGGCATTATTATTTGCTAGGGATTTGAGAGGTAGAGAATCTTGAATGAATCTGATAGTATCTCTGCTATTAGTATGATTAATATAAATGATAACAGTAACCCTATATTTACTTCATGGTTACACTCAATAACTCAGTTGTTGAGGCTATAATGGGAGGTTATCTTCATGATTACCAGGTCACAAAATGTTGAAGCAAATTCTTTACCTAAACTATATCATTCCTTTTGGGATTCCATTTGTTTGTATCAATGCCCACCTATAGGGTTACAAGATGTAGTTTACATGTAATGACTTATATCTAACTCTTTCCCATGATTTTATAGTATGATAAAATAATGAAACTCAATTTCCTAAGAAAAGGCCTCAATAATTTGAGAGAACGAAAAAGAAAAGAGGGATTGAGAATTGTGGCAATACATATGTAGAGGAGGGATGATTTTGCCCCTAATAAAGGGAGTGATGTGGTCTTATTAGGGAAGAATTAATCCCTACTTGACATAGACTGATCCCTTCCACAATGACTAGAATAGCCACTGGTATTGTTGATTACTCTTGACTCCCATGGTAGGGACAATGTGTTTTCAATCGTGATGCTATGCGCCTTGCTCAAGGGAACACATTGCATCCCAAGCCATAGTGGTCTCACTGGGGCTATGCATTCTAGACCTAAACATATTTCTTCCTTGTGAAGCAATGTGTCATATTTTGTTATGCATTACCTCTAGATGGAGCAATGCTTCATGGGTGAGAATAACTGGCCTCTCTGAGAACAATGCACCTCATCCATATTTCCCTAAAAAAGAAACATTTTTATTATTTAAAAAAAGTGACATATAGATGACAGAAAATTGAAAAAGTGACATTTTCATTGTTTGACTTCAATATATACAAAAAATAAGATATCCACCTCCTTTTCCCTTTCCCCTCTTTTTGTCCTACCTCTATTTTTTGGCCTTTACGTGGTTCACATATAACCAATAACTAAGATATCTACCTACTTCCTCCTCTCAACTCAATTTGTCCCTCTCTTAATATACCTACTATTACCTCAATCTCCCCATTCTTACAAAGTTTACCTTTCTCCTCTAAATGTTTGATGTGCACAATTGTTGAAACATTTTTCATACCTACTCCATCCCATGTCGCTAAAATATAATTCCTTTCTTTGATAGAGTGTCGATTGCATTAATGAAAAAAAAGAAAAGGATTGAGATCATGACCATAAATTCAGTCCAAGTACAAAAGGAAGAGAAACCAAATCATAGAAGGGAACATGAGGTACCATTCACATAATTTTAAGAGTTGTAACCAAAACAAAGATAACAATGGGGAAGATCCCATTTTAACAAACCTCACTAACAACTAAGCATTAAAAAAACTAAAAGTAGAAAATATTCCATCATCTCAATATCATCAATATTCCTATGGGAACCCCAAATGGAATACAACGAGTACGATCCTTTAGCATCATCACATGATTGATTAAGGAGAGGTTGTTCCTAGTTCACATCAAGGATCACAGTACATGCATCAACCATATACCAAAAATAATATCATTATAAAACCAAGACGTTATGATATTTAAAAGAAAAATTATTATACTAATTGACCAATAAGGATCTATCCATAGAAGTCAATATATTCCACAAGATTCTACACACTAAAATATTAGAGTGATGAATATTACAATAATATGATTATTTGTAGTTGATTTTGTGAATTGTCCAAAGATCAATGTCCATCAACGTGTCATGATCAGGGAATATTTAATGCCATATTTTTTGAGTGAAAGTAAAAATGAAGAAAGTGTGGGTACATTATTCAGAATATGAGCAAAATTGGAGACACATGTATGGTCCTTGGAAGCCCCTAGAGAGAAATGTCTACCAAAAAGTAGCTTATTGTGTTCAATTAGCCATATTAGAAAGTGGTTTTTTGATGGATATTTTTTACACCAATTTTTTTTGAAGAATGAGATTTGATACCACGATGAGTATAGAATTCAAAAGTTTATTAGCTATTAGAGATATCCTCACATCAATTTAGTATGAGAAGATGTAGAATTTGAAGTGAGGTTAGTTGAGATTTGCTCAAGTGCAAAATGTGAAAAAGTTGAAAAGACACTATTTATTTGAGATGTAACAAGTTTGAGGGCCTAGAAGGTTGTAATCTTTAGATACGAGAATGAGATCTAAAAGTTGAGTGTCATGTTTTTATTTGGAAGAGCCATTCAACCAAGGGTCATTCCTGAAAACTACTAGAGGGGGGGTGAATAGAGTTTTATAAAGATTTTAATAATATTTAACTCAAACAACCACAATGAAAATATTGGACAAGGAGACACAGGGTTTAGAGTGGTTCCAACCTTAGCAAATACTAAGGAAGTCAGTCCACTACCCGGTTGCTTACCCAACCGGGATTTGAAAAGAAATTTATTTTATTACCTCGCAAGGACTTTACATAAAATACAATTTCTTTTCCCAAACCCTTCAAGCAGCCTTCACCTAGAAGTAATCGCCCAACCTTGAAGCAGCCTTCCCTTGAAGTAGGTGCACCAACTCCCGTTGCACCAGCCTTCTGAAGTAGCTTCCCGTGCGATAGCCTTCTTGAAGTAGCTTGAAGTCCCCTTCTCCACCTGAGAAGTCAACCCTCTCCAATCCGCAGCCTCCAACCCTAGGAGTAGCAAGGAGAGTACAAAGGATAAAAAGGAACAAGAAGGAAAATAGAAATTACAATACCGTTGTAAGCACAAGGCTTGATTTTCCTATATCAAGCGTTTAGATCTCCCAACCAATGTGTATGACAATGTGATTGTAGTGGATAGGAGATACTAGCCTATAGGACACAAAATGGGAGCAATAGGAATGAATGGCAAGTGTAGGAATTGCTCTATTGCTCTAAAACAGATTGCAAGTGAGTATTCAAGCTCAAGTATAGCACAAGTATAGCTTAGGTGTGTTTTGGTGTCCTAAGGCATATCCTATTTATAGGAGTGGCCTATGAATACTTAAGGACATTCTAGAAAACTTCTAGGGGCTTCTAAGTGCTTAACTAGCCGTTAGATATAAGTTAGGTGCATTAGTAACGGCTAGTTACTTTATTCTGCAGTTGCTGTCAGAGACCATCTCGGTCGACAATTTGTCGACCGAGATACCTACTCGGTCGAAGTTTTGTCGACCGACAGGCTCTCTGGATCAACGTTCATTTGCAGCTGCCAACTACTTTATCAGCTGTGTCTAACGGCTACTTGGGTCAATCTCGGTCGAGGAGTTTGTCGACCGAGAGTGTCTCGGTCGAGGAGTGTGGTCGACCGAGATTGACTCTGTTTTCAATCTTTTAATTAACCACTAAGCATGTGTATGAGTGTGCATATGTGATCCTATTTGAAGGGGATGACCTATCTAAGTGTGGTGTTTAGCTAGGAAGATCCAACGCTTGACTTTCATGCAATCTAAGTACTTGTACATTATATATTTGTACAAGTTTTTACAACAGTGATTACATTGCATGGAAATATAAAGATGTAAGCTATTTGGATTTTCCCTAGTTGCTTTGTCATCCACCTTAATCCTGCACACTCAAGTAGCTCGTTAGATCAACAAGAATGAAATGTTTGTCATCATCGAAACAAAGGGATTTATCATAATGTCCAATTTATCCAACAATCTCCCCCTTTTTGAAGATGACAAACATTTCCTAAAATATGAAATAAGGAAATATAAAGCATGTGAGTTTCATACCTGAAGATTACCTTTTGTAGCCATTCTTGTTTGACAAGTGAGTGCTGGCCATCAAGATGAAACTCATTTATATTTTTGATTTTATATTCTTTCTCCCCCTTTGTCATTTCAAAAAGATATCCAGGTTATTTTATTTCTTCTCCCCCTTAATTTTATATTAAGCTCCCCCTTAAATAGATATCCTATTAGGAACATGGTTTTATGTCTAATTTATCCACAATTTGTTTCTCAATCATTTGCAAAGGATGTTAAGCCTTGAAATGATATGAGATTCCCTTAAGCTTATGAATGTATATTTATTTCTCATCTATCAAGGGATGTTAAGCCCTAAATTAAATGAGAGTCCTTTTAATCTTAGAGTACTTAAAAAATAATGTCTCCAACCAAAACAAGGGATGTTAAGCCCTGATTTGTTTAGAGAGTTCCTTTAAGAGCAAGATATATCATTTTGATGAAATTCTTTTTCATACAAATTACTTTTAAGAATCTGAAGGTCATAACAAACTCCAAATGATGTTAACAATGTAAGCTTTATAATCAAATAATCAAATTTGTTTTTATAATCTCCCCCTTAATCTTACAATTTAAGCAATTTAAGGCTTTTAAGGTCACAAATGATAAATTTTTGATTTTGACCTTTATCAAAAGTATGCTAAGATTAAGTTCAATAAATTGATGTCAAATAAGCATTTTTTCAAAGCTTATTTTAGGTCGCCCTTGACTACGACCATAGCGCCCCTTGGCTAAATTTTGTTTTAACCAAGAGGCAAAAATTGCAGATTTCCAATTAAGCATTCATATCAATTTTGATGCATGTTTAAGTGATACTAAACATGAAAGCATAATGAATATTTCAAATCTTTAAAGATATCAATTGAAAACATTGTTCTTTTTGCAAGCATTTCTTAATATATAAATCACCAATAAGTTCTTTTGCTTGTCTATGTAATGATATAATGATAGAACAGAAATTTTCTTTAAACTAAGAATAATTTTGGTTTTTGACCAAATTTATTTCTCATAATCTTTCAAGGATGATTTCCATAATTGATACTTTATTATACAGTCATTGATCACGAATAGACAACAATTTTGAACAATTTCAAAAGAATTCAGCAATTTTACAGCATTTTGAAAAACAGTGACATACTCGGTCGACAATTTCTCGACCGAGGTTCACTCGGTTGACAAATTCTCGACCGACCGAATTTCTGGAAAGTGTACAGAATTCTATTTCAAGTACAATATAGACTGTATCTAATTATTTCAAAGATCAGTTTGAGATAAATATATGAATATCAAAGTAACATTTAGATCAACTCTCAACTTATCATATTCAAAATTTTAAGTTTTAAGGACCTTAATTGAGATAAATTTTCAAGTTAGAAATTTTAGTTACTTGAATCATTTTGTTACCCCTTTCTGTTAAGTCGAGATAGACATAAGGATGTGCAATTTAAAGTATTCAGTCATTTCTCAACTTTGTCTAATCAATTTAATTTGGGGGTTTCGGAACCCATACTAACTCAACATTCCTTTTCTTGTATGGGCATGAAAAAGAGTAATGTCCAAGACGAGAGCAATAATGGCAACATATAGAATCAACCTCAAGTCTTTTTCTATGGTTTTGTTCTAGGTTGTTCTTTGGTACAAATGTGGCTTGATGTGCTCGTGTCTTTTTCCAACTCGGTTGTTGATGAGTTTTCCCTTTGGGCTTATAACCTAGTCCTCTTCTCCCTATTTGATGATAGGAATTATCCAATATTCTATCAAGGATTCCATTGTTGCTTAACCTACTAACTTCTTGTTGCAACTTTACGATCTCATCCATTCTTTTCTTAATATCTAGTTTTGCTTGATCTAGATTAGATGATAAAGAATTCCTTTCTTTCACTATACTATCATAATCTAGATGTGTACACAAAATAGGTTGTTTTTGAAAGTCATTTAACTTTGCAAGTAATTCAACCTTTTCTTGATATAGAAGATCATAATTTGTTTCTAGAGTAAAAATCTTCACTTCACTACTACTTAGAGATGATTTCAAAGTACGGTTTTCAGAAACAATGTCATCTTTTTCAAAACCAAGAGTATTTAATTTAGCATATAAATCGTCATTTTCAGATGTAAGAGCAAGAAGTCTAGCATTTAACTCATCGTTTGTTTTACTAGATTTCTTTAATTTCTTCTTGCACTCAATATACTTATTGTGAGTTTCTTCAAGACTAGAAATTAGCTCTTCTTTTGATAAATCAAGAAGGCTTACCTCTTCTTCTTCTTCCTCATTGGTTGTAGCAATGAAACAATTTTTATGGACCTCTTTCTTCTTTTCTTTCCATGGACAGCCGATTGTTGTATGGTTCGTTCCTAAACACCAATTGCAGCTTGTTGAAAGTTGGTCCAAGTTGCTCCTTTTTCTGCGGTCGTAGTCACCTCCACCCTTCATTCTTCAAGACCTGGTTAGGGTTCCTTGAAGCCTGCTCTGATACCAATTGAAAACTACTAGAGGGGGGGTGAATAGAGTTTTATAAAGATTTTAATAATATTTAACTCAAACAACCACAATGAAAATATTGGACAAGGAGACACATGGTTTAGAGTGGTTCCAACCTTAGCAAATACTAAGGAAGTCAGTCCACTACCCGGTTGCTTACCCAACCGGGATTTGAAAAGAAATTTATTTTATTACCTCGCAAGGACTTTACATAAAATACAATTTCTTTTCCCAAACCCTTCAAGCAGCCTTCACCTAGAAGTAATCGCCCAACCTTGAAGCAGCCTTCCCTTGAAGTAGGTGCACCAACTCCCGTTGCACCAGCCTTCTGAAAATGCTTCCCGTGCGATAGCCTTCTTGAAGTAGCTTGAAGTCCCCTTCTCCACCTGAGAAGTCAACCCTCTCCAATCCGCAGCCTCCAACCCTAGGAGTAGCAAGGAGAGTACAAAGGATAAAAAGGAACAAGAAGGAAAATAGAAATTACAATACCGTTGTAAGCACAAGGCTTGATTTTCCTATATCAAGCGTTTAGATCTCCCAACCAATGTGTATGACAATGTGATTGTAGTGGATAGGAGATACTAGCCTATAGGACACAAAATGGGAGCAATAGGAATGAATGGCAAGTGTAGGAATTGCTCTATTGCTCTAAAACAGATTGCAAGTGAGTATTCAAGCTCAAGTATAGCACAAGTATAGCTTAGGTGTGTTTTGGTGTCCTAAGGCATATCCTATTTATAGGAGTGGCCTATGAATACTTAAGGACATTCTAGAAAACTTCTAGGGGCTTCTAAGTGCTTAACTAGCCGTTAGATATAAGTTAGGTGCATTAGTAACGGCTAGTTACTTTATTCTGCAGTTGCTGTCAGAGACCATCTCGGTCGACAATTTGTAAACCGAGATACCTACTCGGTCGAAGTTTTGTCGACTGACAGGCTCTCTGGATCAACGTTCATTTGCAGCTGCCAACTACTTTATCAGCTGTGTCTAACGGCTACTTGGGTCAATCTCGGTCGAGGAGTTTGTCGACCGAGAGTGTCTCGGTCGAGGAGTGTGGTCGACCGAGATTGACTCTGTTTTCAATCTTTTAATTAACCACTAAGCATGTGTATGAGTGTGCATATGTGATCCTATTTGAAGGGGATGACCTATCTAAGTGTGGTGTTTAGCTAGGAAGATCCAACGCTTGACTTTCATGCAATCTAAGTACTTGTACATTATATATTTGTACAAGTTTTTACAACAGTGATTACATTGCATGGAAATATAAAGATGTAAGCTATTTGGATTTTCCCTAGTTGCTTTGTCATCCACCTTAATCCTGCACACTCAAGTAGCTCGTTAGATCAACAAGAATGAAATGTTTGTCATCATCGAAACAAAGGGATTTATCATAATGTCCAATTTATCCAACAATCTCCCCCTTTTTGAAGATGACAAACATTTCCTAAAATATGAAATAAGGAAATATAAAGCATGTGAGTTTCATACCTGAAGATTACCTTTTGTAGCCATTCTTGTTTGACAAGTGAGTGCTGGCCATCAAGATGAAACTCATTTATATTTTTGATTTTATATTCTTTCTCCCCCTTTGTCATTTCAAAAAGATATCCAGGTTATTTTATTTCTTCTCCCCCTTAATTTTATATTAAGCTCCCCCTTAAATAGATATCCTATTAGGAACATGGTTTTATGTCTAATTTATCCACAATTTGTTTCTCAATCATTTGCAAAGGATGTTAAGCCTTGAAATGATATGAGATTCCCTTAAGCTTATGAATGTATATTTATTTCTCATCTATCAAGGGATGTTAAGCCCTAAATTAAATGAGAGTCCTTTTAATCTTAGAGTACTTAAAAAATAATGTCTCCAACCAAAACAAGGGATGTTAAGCCCTGATTTGTTTAGAGAGTTCCTTTAAAAGCAAGATATATCATTTTGATGAAATTCTTTTTCATACAAATTACTTTTAAGAATCTGAAGGTCATAACAAACTCCAAATGATGTTAATAATGTAAGCTTTATAATCAAATAATCAAATTTGTTTTTATAATCTCCCCCTTAATCTTACAATTTAAGCAATTTAAGGCTTTTAAGGTCACAAATGATAAATTTTTGATTTTGAACTTTATCAAAAGTATGCTAAGATTAAGTTCAATAAATTGATGTCAAATAAGCATTTTTTCAAAGCTTATTTTAGGTCGCCCTTGACTACGACCATAGCGCCCCTTGGCTAAATTTTGTTTTAACCAAGAGGCAAAAATTGCAGATTTCCAATTAAGCATTCATATCAATTTTGATGCATGTTTAAGTGATACTAAACATGAAAGCATAATGAATATTTCAAATCTTTAAAGATATCAATTGAAAACATTGTTCTTTTTGCAAGCATTTCTTAAGATATAAATCACCAATAAGTTCTTTTGCTTGTCTATGTAATGATATAATGATAGAACAGAAATTTTCTTTAAACTAAGAATAATTTTGGTTTTTGACCAAATTTATTTCTCATAATCTTTCAAGGATGATTTCCATAATTGATACTTTATTATACAGTCATTGATCACGAATAGACAACAATTTTGAACAATTTCAAAAGAATTCAGCAATTTTACAGCATTCTGAAAAACAGTGACATACTCGGTCGACAATTTCTCGACCGAGGTTCACTCGGTTGACAAATTCTCGACCGACCGAATTTCTGGAAAGTGTACAGAATTCTATTTCAAGTACAATATAGACTGTATCTAATTATTTCAAAGATCAGTTTGAGATAAATATATGAATATCAAAGTAACATTTAGATCAACTCTCAACTTATCATATTCAAAATTTTAAGTTTTAAGGACCTTAATTGAGATAAATTTTCAAGTTAGAAATTTTAGTTACTTGAATCATTTTGTTACCCCTTTCTGTTAAGTCGAGATAGACATAAGGATGTGCAATTTAAAGTATTCAGTCATTTCTCAACTTTGTCTAATCAATTTAATTTGGGGGTTTCGGAACCCATACTAACTCAACATTCCTTTTCTTGTATGGGCATGAAAAAGAGTAATGTCCAAGACGAGAGCAATAATGGCAACATATAGAATCAACCTCAAGTCTTTTTCTATGGTTTTGTTCTAGGTTGTTCTTTGGTACAAATGTGGCTTGATGTGCTCGTGTCTTTTTCCAACTCGGTTGTTGATGAGTTTTCCCTTTGGGCTTATAACTTAGTCCTCTTCTCCCTATTTGATGATAGGAATTATACAATATTCTATCAAGGATTCCATTGTTGCTTAACCTACTAACTTCTTGTTGCAACTTTACGATCTCATCCATTCTTTTCTTAATATCTAGTTTTGCTTGATCTAGATTAGATGATAAAGAATTCCTTTCTTTCACTATACTATCATAATCTAGATGTGTACACAAAATAGGTTGTTTTTGAAAGTCATTTAACTTTGCAAGTAATTCAACCTTTTCTTGATATAGAAGATCATAATTTGTTTCTAGAGTAAAAATCTTCACTTCACTACTACTTAGAGATGATTTCAAAGTACGGTTTTCAGAAACAATGTCATCTTTTTCAAAACCAAGAGTATTTAATTTAGCATATAAATCATCATTTTCAGATGTAAGAGCAAGAAGTCTAGCATTTAACTCATCGTTTGTTTTACTAGATTTCTTTAATTTCTTCTTGCACTCAATATACTTATTGTGAGTTTCTTCAAGACTAGAAATTAGCTCTTCTTTTGATAAATCAAGAAGGCTTACCTCTTCTTCTTCTTCCTCATTGGTTGTAGCAATGAAACAATTTTTATGGACCACTTTCTTCTTTTCTTTCCATGGACAGCCGATTGTTGTATGGTTCGTTCCTAAACACCAATTGCAGCTTGTTGAAAGTTGGTCCAAGTTGCTCCTTTTTCTGCGGTCGTAGTCACCTCCACCCTTCATTCTTCAAGACCTGGTTAGGGTTCCTTGAAGCCTGCTCTGATACCAATTGAAAACTACTAGAGGGGGGGTGAATAGAGTTTTATAAAGATTTTAATAATATTTAACTCAAACAACCACAATGAAAATATTGGACAAGGAGACACAGGGTTTAGAGTGGTTCCAACCTTAGCAAATACTAAGGAAGTCAGTCCACTACCCGGTTGCTTACCCAACCGGGATTTGAAAAGAAATTTATTTTATTACCTCGCAAGGACTTTACATAAAATACAATTTCTTTTCCCAAACCCTTCAAGCAGCCTTCACCTAGAAGTAATCGCCCAACCTTGAAGCAGCCTTCCCTTGAAGTAGGTGCACCAACTCCCGTTGCACCAGCCTTCTGAAGTAGCTTCCCGTGCGATAGCCTTCTTGAAGTAGCTTGAAGTCCCCTTCTCCACCTGAGAAGTCAACCCTCTCCAATCCGCAGCCTCCAACCCTAGGAGTAGCAAGGAGAGTACAAAGGATAAAAAGGAACAAGAAGGAAAATAGAAATTACAATACTGTTGTAAGCACAAGGCTTGATTTTCCTATATCAAGCGTTTAGATCTCCCAACCAATGTGTATGACAATGTGATTGTAGTGGATAGGAGATACTAGCCTATAGGACACGAAATGGGAGCAATAGGAATGAATGGCAAGTGTAGGAATTGCTCTATTGCTCTAAAACAGATTGCAAGTGAGTATTCAAGCTCAAGTATAGCACAAGTATAGCTTAGGTGTGTTTTGGTGTCCTAAGGCATATCCTATTTATAGGAGTGGCCTATGAATACTTAAGGACATTCTAGACAACTTCTAGGGGCTTCTAAGTGCTTAACTAGCCGTTAGATATAAGTTAGGTGCATTAGTAACGGCTAGTTACTTTATTCTGCAGTTGCTGTCAGAGACCATCTCGGTCGACAATTTGTCGACCGAGATACCTACTCGGTCGAAGTTTTGTCGACCGACAGGCTCTCTGGATCAACGTTCATTTGCAGCTGCCAACTACTTTATCAGCTGTGTCTAACGGCTACTTGGGTCAATCTCGGTCGAGGAGTTTGTCGACCGAGAGTGTCTCGGTCGAGGAGTGTGGTCGATCGAGATTGACTCTGTTTTCAATCTTTTAATTAACCACTAAGCATGTGTATGAGTGTGCATATGTGATCCTATTTGAAGGGGATGATCTATCTAAGTGTGGTGTTTAGCTAGGAAGATCCAACGCTTGACTTTCATGCAATCTAAGTACTTGTACATTATATATTTGTACAAGTTTTTACAACAGTGATTACATTGCATGGAAATATAAAGATGTAAGCTCTTTGGATTTTCCCTAGTTGCTTTGTCATCCACATTAATCCTGCACACTCAAGTAGCTCGTTAGATCAACAAGAATGAAATGTTTGTCATCATCGAAACAAAGGGATTTATCATAATGTCCAATTTATCCAACAATTCCAGAATTCAGCATGTTTGAAGAGTAGTGGAGGAATCAATTTATCATTCTCAGGTAATATAAATCATTTATGAAGGAATTTTCAAACTTGGAAGATGTTAGAATGTCAAATAGAGTGCCATCAGTTGTGTCATTGATAAATTTTTCCATGAAATGTTCATTCCAAATTCGTTGGTAAGTAGTAGCTATGATCTTATGAATAGACAATGTGAATGAGTTTGACTATTGAGTATTTCCTATCCAACTACTAAAATAGAATTTTATTTTCTATTATGTACTATGCATCTGATCATATAAAATTCTATTTTGTTCCCATCCATATGCTGAAATAGAATTCTATTATTTCCTCAAATAGAATTCTATCATGTACTATTTTTTTATAGTGGGGATTATGAACCCTTTCAATGAACCAAGTGAGAGGAACATCCTATCACAACTGCAAAAAAACCTTAATTCCTCATGTAGTGTCCCAACGGTATTCGATCCCACAACCTACGCTTCACCAACAGTTGGCTTAACTGGCTGAGCTAGCCAACAAGTACCCTATCATGTATTGTGCCAATTGTTTTACACTTTCTGTCAGCTTCACAACATTTTCAATAGTTTTTTTTCTTCCAACCTTGATACATACTATTTATTCCACTTTAAACTGCCACATTGTGTCTCACTAGTAACATAATATGTGTCATATGCAGTATTGAATAATGAGAACTATTTTGTGATATTTGAATCTAGAGCTGTGTTCATTCACAGTTTGCGTTGCCCCAATTGAAGTCACATATTTTTGTAAACGATCCTACATTTATTCATTTATTGGTCACTTTGTTAAAGTATTGTTATTTTTCACACACACATCGATTGGTTTAGCATGTTTTATTTAGTTTAATTTTCATACATATTTTTGTGTGGTAGTAGGATGCTTAGTAAAGTGTCACATTTGTCATGCATACTTTTGGGTTTAGGTAATTAGATTGCATTTTTCATCCAAAACATAATATTTTATAATTAACATGTCGCTGGTTCTTGGTGAAAAACATGTTATATTTTGTATATCATATAACGACGTCTTCTAGTAGTGGTTCAAGGTGAAAATAACATTTTGTATATCATATATAGACATCTTCTAGTCCAAACAGCCCCCACTCAGTCCATCCTCCTTTTTGTTGTCATAGCCATTTAAATTCCTTCATCTTTTGCACTCCTTGCTCCAAAATATGCATATAAACATTGTTTATTTTTCTTCATTGTAAAAACATGAATGCAACTTGATGCTCTATGTATGTAAGAATCTTGTGTTCCGATCAATATGACAAACAACTAGATATCTCCACAAAGGGACACAATAGTTTTTGAGAATACTACCAGAGAAGCTAGAGATCTCACTAGTACAGAAACAACGTTCAATGTCACTTTTCTGGGCGTTGGTTATTTAGGAAATCTGACACCTATAACATTCAACGTCGGTGATGTAGGTCATACGACGTCTATAGTCAAGACACGGGTACCGCTTTATATTCAGCGTCGGTTGGATAACAAACAACTGACGCCTAAAATCGCCCGCAAAATCCAAATTTTGAGCGAAAAAAATTTGGCACAGACAATGTTGGTTTTTTACCAACAAACCGACACCTACATAAGATGAAAATTTGCCCGAAAAGTTCCAGCTTAGGTGTCGGTTATCCTTTGATAACCGATGCTGATAATGGTTCCCACCAAATTATTTAGGGCAAAATTTGTCTAATTGGACGTCGGTTGTTTAAGTAGAATCGACGCCGAAGACTTTAGGTGTCGGTTGTATTTTATAACCGATGCCTTTTACCAAATTAATAGACCCTTGAACGACCACTGTCCCCTTTCTTCTATTTCATCATCTTCTGTTTCATCGCCCGCTAGCTGTTGCTCGCCGCCTAGTGCCTGCTGCTTCTCGCTCGTCGCCGACGCTCCCTACTACTGCTCTACATCGCCACCACCGCACACTGCCTTCCTCCTTGCGTCGCTGCCGTGCCACCTTCCTCCTTGCTCACGCCCTACTGTAGCGCGCTCCTTCCTCCCTGCTCACGTCCTACTGCGGCGCCTTCCTCCTTGCCCACTGCTACCACCGCGCACTGCTTCTTCCTTGCCCACCGCCCGCCGTCTTCTTCCTTGCCGCCGCCCGCTGCTTGCTGCTCTACTCTCTAGGTATTATCCGTAGCCTCTATTCTTTTTTCTCCCTAGATCTTTATCTACAACAAACACGGTCGTGGCTGTGTTGGCCTACCACGGCCGTGCTGGGCAGCATGGCTGTGGTAGGCCAACACAGCCACGGCCGTGTTTGCTGTTGGTAAGGATATGAACAAATCTATATGTAATGCTTTATGTAAATTCTAGGATATGAACAAATCTTTTGTTTGCATATATTTGTGCTTCTAATCCTAATGCTTGACCTAATTCAGTAAATTTTGATGCATGTTGAAATAAGATTTAAACTTGTCCATTCTAGCATCCTAATTTGATTTGATTAAACCCTAACATCAATTGTGATGAAACCCTAACATGTACATATCTATTATTTTGTTTGATGGCCTAGAAACCTGTCCAAGATTTACTCATTAGGAGTAAATCTTGGATAGTCCCTGGTTTGGGACTGTTCTTGAACACCTAATCTCACTTAGGATGTAAGTGTATAATGTGTATTGGGTTTTTGAGAAAATTTCGGTAGCATTTCCTCGTTTGTTCTCTAAGTACATACATATGTACTTAGAGAACAGTGGGAAAATGCTGCCGAAATTTTTTTGAAAACCCAATACACATTATACACTTACTAGTGAGATTAGGTGTTCAAGGATGGGATAGGTGGTACAAATTTATTATATATAAGAATGACATCACATGTGTTTGTAGGCCTAGAAAGTGAACAATCTTGGATAGGATGTAAGTGTATACCCTAATCTTGTCCTAATATATAATTGTTTTCTCTTTGATCATAGAATGGATAGATCATGGATGTCCATTCACAATCACTGCACCCCAGAGTTTATATCTGGTCTTGATTAGTTTATTAGATTGGCGAGAAGGGTGAACCATTCATATTGGCATCACAGGCGAAACAAATATTCTATATCAATGATCCTGCAAATGATAAATGGTTGGTTGTTCTTCATGGTAAAAGACAGTTCATTGAAGATCCTATAGATGAAGAAGAGTACTATGATAAGTATGATGACTCCAGTCCATTCTCAGTTGGGTTGCCAACTCCACAAAATATTGAAGCTAATGATGACTTATATGTGCGCAAAGATCACAATGAAGGATTGTTAATTGATAAAAGATCACAATTTTAGAGGCATGTATGTTTATATTTTTTTATTGAAGCTAAATGTTTGCTTTTTTAATATCAATATCATTTTCAGATTTGATTTTTCATTATCTTCTAGTTAATACAAATGCTAAATGTTTGCCTTTTTCTAGTTAATACAAATGCTAAATGTTTGCCTATTTCTAGTTAATACAAATGCTAAATGTTTGCCTTTTTAATGATATTTTCAGATGGCTGACCATGATGAGCATGATGTCCATGATGAGCATGAAGTCCATGATGAGCATGCTGTCCATGATGAGCATGGCGAGGATACCAATGTAAGTTCTAAAAACATATCCTGTATTTCTATAAAATTCATTATCTTCTAGTTATGTCATATATCCCATATTTCTATATTGTGCTAATTTAGTGTGTTTATTTTGGTCAAATTTTAGGTTGATGATGCACATGTACCCACTGAAGCACTGGAGCAACTTGATGCGCAGCACCAAACACTTAACAAGAAAAGGGGCATCACTCTGTTGAAGAAGTTAATAGCGCTAAGTGGCAGTTGATCCAAATTGGTTGTGGAGTTTGATAATGGAGGAAATGCAATTGGAGTGAACCTCAATAATTTTGTAAACTATCTTGGGTGTGTCACTCGAAGCCATTGTGGTGTTAAGTATGATAATTGGCATAAAGTTCCTCAGGTGAAGAAAGACTTGATATGGAAGGATTTATGCATGAGTTATTATTATTTGCAATTCTATTTTGTAGATTACAAATTATATTATTTGCAATTCTATTTTTGAATACTAGTTAATAAGAATTGTATTTTACAGAATCTGTTTGGATTGGATGAGAAGCTACATCGTAAAAGCGTGATGCAACGTGCTGGAAAGATGCTTAGGAACTATAGGACAAATCTCAACAGAGAATACATAAAATATGGTGATAAGAAGAAAAAGTCAGCCCTTGAACAGTGGAACTTCTTAGACAAAGAAGATTGGGACAATTTTGTTACTTCAAGAAAATATGAAGAATTCAAGGTATTAGGCGTCACTCCCAATTTAATTAATATACGTTGTATTCACCTATTCAAGACTAACATTTAGTGCTACTAACCAAATCATTAATGTGCATACTAACTAGGCCCTCAGTGACGCGCAAAAAGCAAGGCATGTACTGAATGTGCATGACCACACTATGGGTCCAAAGGGCTATGCAAGTGTTCGCCAAAGACTACAGGAAGAGTCTGCGGCTACTCAGGAGTCTGTTGTTACTCAGGAGTCTGCCACACCCATGCCTCGCCATGATATCTGGATAGCTGGGAGGCAAAATAAGAAGGGTGAAATAAAGAAGCCCGTAACTGCTGAGGCGGCTACGCAAATGGTAAAATACAACTCTTAGAGTAATCATTTGAATATTGATTATTTGTGGTGTTAACTTACCAATTTCTATTGATGGTGATTAGAGGGAGCTGCACGAGCAGAGGAAACAAAGCACGTTCATCCCTCAGGGCACAAGGGATGAATTGACAGTTGCTCTGGGTAACCCAGAACATCCTGGATGTGTTAGGGGTGCAGGCGCTGGTGTGGGCATCAAAGCATTCTTTGGGCCATCCTAGTGCAAACCCAGAGTGGGACTTTCAAAAGAAGAGGTAACCTATTCTTTTTTAAGAATGTTACTGCAAAAGAGAATTCAATAATAAGAAGCTAATGTTTCTTTTATCCATGTATAGGAGAATAAGAGAGTCGAGGATATAGTTGCCAAGAAGGTCAATGATATAGTTGTTGAGAAGGTCAAGAAGAATTACTACGGTGGCAGGCATCTCAGGCTTCCAATCAGCCTATGGTGACCCACTCTTCTCCTGATGTACACACTACAAGTAATCCTGTAGACCCACCGCCTAACACGTCTGTTGTAAGTATTATTTATGACATTTTAGCTAGTCTTTTCAAGATGATATGTATATATGTATAATATTCTTTACGTAAATTAGTAGGCATTGAAGCCATGCCGCTTAAGAATACAAGACTATGTTGTTGCAGAGGCGCAGACTTACCCGTCCCTTCCTGGGGCAATGTTTCACGAGACTCCAATGCCACAGGGCTACGTTCGTGTGAGCCCGATACGTGTGTTACCCGATTGGAGGGAAGCTACATTGACCCAAATATTGATACACTTGCTGAGGCAGAAGGCGGGGTGATATTGTGGCCGAAAGCATATGTCGTCTACACTACTAAAATTGTAAGATAAATTTACAGTACTTTAGATTGTAAATGTGTATATATGAGGTCAACTGATCTGAAATTATATATACAGGTTAAAAAGAAGACACCCGGAGCACCTAGGCCTCCACCACCACTTCCTGCATTACCAAGTTGGGTTCCAACTGACCTAAAATACCCGTTAGGTCCTTCTTGTAGAGGAATGGCATGTTGGCTACGGGCACATAATATACATTGCCCTATAATTGTTTCTTTAGAAGCAGATTATGCAGGTTAATCATACGATAACTGTTACGACCCACTCCGTGATTAACTAATAAATACCTCGATTAGCGTGAAACACCTTGATTAGTGCTAAGCACTCTGTTAAATATCATGGTTAATCAAATAAGTTAAGATGCGAATTAATAGTGGAGTTTGAAACACCTGAGACAATTAATAATGTCAATGTTGATTATTTAGTACGTTAATTTGAATCAAGTAATCACAGTTGTAATTAGAGCATTGAACTAGTGAAATAATCCTTTTAGCATGTTCTGCACTTTGAGGTTATAGAGAATCCCAAGCTTGGAATGTTGCAAGAAGAATCGTCCACATCGGACCTACGAGTCACAAGTTATGACCTTTTTAGTTTCTAGGGTTTAAGTTGCAATTTTCCCAATTTATTCTTTTAATAGGGTGGTTGCCTTTTTACCTTATCTTCTTCTCTCGGCCGTTTCCAGAACGAGACGTTTGCGTTTGAGCGGATGCCTGATAGAACAGGACCAGCCGCTAGGCGGCGCCCAAGCAGCCCACCCAGCGGCCGATTTTCGCTCCTTAGCTCCGACTCCGCAGTCCCGTTCTCCTCTCCTTCTTCTCTTCTTCCTCCTTCCCTTCCTTTCACCTCCGCACCAGGTAGCGCCGGCCGATCTGCACCCTGCTGAGCGGCGCCCTAGCAAGCTGCAGCTGCACGGCAGCCACAGCAGCGGCCAGGGGAGCCGACGCGGACGCGACCAGCAGCTCTGGAGCACCTCGAACCAGCCAGCAACGCCTCTACTTCCTCCCTCCACTCCACCCGCCCTAGTCCTAGCTGCTGCCCTGCAACCTTGGCCGGCGGCCAAGCTGCAGTTGCAGCCGCTGCTCACGGCCAGGGAGGCCACCTTGGGCCGCCCAACAGAAAGGGAAGGCTCCCTTGAGCCCATACCTCGAGTTCTTGGCGGAATCCGCAGCCCCCTCAGCCTCGAGAAGTACCTAGCTACATCTGTAGCTTGTTTCCTCAACCTGTACGAGAAGAAAGATACTGTTGGATTGCAATAAGTACGAATAGGTCCAAATCGGAGCCCGAATGGTACACAATAGAGCAAGGTAAGACCAGCACACAGTTCGGTTTTGAGGATAGGATTAGATTCCGTAGATTAAGTCCAAGACATAGCTTTAGAATCGAGTTCATCTTCATGAGTTTCCCGTTTCTGCGCAGGTGCACGGCGTGCAAATCAATTTGCACGGCGTGCAAAGTTACAGATATGCAGAACGAGTTTCTGCCCAGGTGCACGGCGTGCAGCCCAGGTGCACGGCGTGCACTCTGCTGTAAAGGGAAGAATTAGGCATGGTTGTGGACGTTTTTCGGTGTATACGAACACACCGAAGTGGGTGAGTAGTAGTTCATTTAGAAATCAATATTTAACTCAATTTAAATGTTTAATTGCTTCTGTATCAATTGATATAACTTCTAAACAGTATAGTTCTTACAATAGTGTATGTTAGATTCATTAGAATTGAACTACATAATATGTTTAATGAAAATGATGAAATTTTCTGTATTATAGTTGCAATGTATTTACTGATTTCAAAATAGATGTCTAGCATTGAAACTGGATAAATAATACTGAATCATGTTTAATTATGTTAAAGGATATATATGTGCTTCTTGTGATGTTGAAATTGTGCAATTTGCATGAAATGTGATATTCCTACTTTGATTGGTTATATGCTAGTCAATTAATAGACTTAGGTGCCCCAACACCGTAGAACCCCATTGCGCGGTCTGTACCTTTGGGGTGAAACGGTCAGTCCTGGGGATACGCCCAGGCATCGGAGACTCGTGTCCAACAAATACCGATTGTCTCGGTGACACGTAGTCTGAGTGGTAGGATTCCGGTCAGTTCTGGGGATACGCCCAGGCATCGGAGATCCAAGAGAAAGTTCCGGTCAGTTCTGGGGATACGCCCAGGCATCGGAGAAGTCCCGGTCAGTTCTGGGGATACGCCCAGGCATCGGAGACTTAGAGACCCTCCACTGTGCACTACAGGTTGCGGAGGAGTCCAGAGCACTCAGAGTTAGTGCAGTGAGGCCTTGTGAGCCTGAGAGTCCTGTTCAGATCAGGACGAGAAGTCAGACTTAGCATTTCCCGGGTGTGTCGCTAAGTCTTGTACGGTGGGATCGTAGTTCGCTACAGATCTTCATATGCAGAGTGCACTGCATATGTTTGGGGCATAATAATAAAATGAATAAATAATCATGTAGGTTCACAGTAAATTTATATAACTGTTCATTTACCCGAATTACCTGTTGATGATTTAGAATGTGGTTAGTAACTGTATATTTGTGATGTATTTAGAATTGCCTTGCTTAGTTCTGCATTTATGATAATTTCAATTTATAAACCTGATGAGTTGTTTATTGATAGCTAAGTGAAATGCTATTCACTGAGTGAGTAGGCTCATACCTCTACTCAAAACATTTTCAGGTTATCATCAGCAGCAGGAAATCAGAAGGATCGATTTATCCTTACGCCTAGTCGATAGAAGGTTCGTAGTTGGTAGTTAGAGGTCTCTTAGTCCATTCCCCTCGATCCTCGGGACAAGGTGTGAGTGAGAGAGAGAATGTCTTTAAAGATGTAAATATTCTGTTATGCTTTATTTATGTCAAACAATGTAATATGGTGTAGATTCTGCGTATATTGCTATTCAGTTAATAAAGATGCTTCCGCAAATTTGTTTAGTTTCATTTTACAGCATAAATCGGATTATCCTATTAATCTCTTTAAAAGGTTTTAAAAAGTGAAGAGTGGTTGGCTTATGTGTAAATCCCATCCTGTCGCGTCTTAATCTCGTGGTTTGTGGCTAATGTGAGATTGGGGCGTGACAACTCTTGGTATCAGAGCATAGGTTGAGTATATGAATACTCTAAGTCACGGTCAGGGGACGATAAGAGACCAATAGGATTAGGACTTAGGTGTCTTTCTTCCAACTGTGATTTTATAACAGGAAATGTTCTGTTATAGTATTGCAGATGACAGGAAGTGGACGTGGTCACGAGAACCAAGTAATGAGCTTAAGATGAGTTGTTAAGAATCATTAAGGTCAAAAGATAAGGTTATAAGTAAGGCGAATGATGAATGATGTGTTTTAGCTCTGGAAGGTCTGAGTGTTTAGATACCCTGGCCAGGTGTCTGAATACTTAGATTGACCAGTATCAAGCTACTCTGTCTGTTCTTCTCTGGATGCCCTGGCCAGGTATACAGAGGAAGGATAGGCTAGAGAGAAAACCCTACAAATCTTAGGGTTATGAGATAAGAAATTAATATAGGAACAAGAGATTACATATAGGATGCGATATAACTCTTACTTGATTTTGCTTATTTGATTTAAAGATCACTAGAAATGCTTTTATATGCATGAAATGAAATTTCCCGTTTGTAAAGTAAACATAATTCTTTTATATTGTTGCGTCATGAAGTGAATTGTTTAATGTTTGTTTCCTTTGTATTAATGTAGACCCGAAACTGTGTTTAATTGAGTTTGCCCTAAGTGGATATTCTTTCCACATGTTTAAGATTGATAGGGGTTGATTAATCCCGAGTAGCTCTTGGCTTCAGGACTACAGGTTCGGCCTGGTCCGGCTGGCAGGATGCGTTACTGGGATCTAATGACTCCTATTAACAAGTAAAATATGAATAGAAGTCTAAAAGTTCTTTTATCTTGAAAATTAGGGTTTGAGAAGCATAGACCCTAATTGGCCCAAATTAGGATTCAAATAACACATGAATACAGAATTTGATAAATAGAATGTCTCACTAGATGATTTTTTAGTATTTTATGTGTAACTTTGATTTAGCTCCAATTTGGATATGAGTTGGATATATATAATGTGAGAAACATTGGAAGATATCAGAATTTTTGAAGAATGTTCTGACCTGTTCATCGGCTGAGTTTCAAACTCGACCGAATCTGCTGCAGGCTGCTATATAGCAGCGCACTGTTTGATTTTTAATTAATTATTGGTAACTTGAAATGACCTGAAATTTTTACTGTAGGTCTAAAACTTTATTAGGCACAACATATAAAATTTTCAAAATTTTTGGAGTTTCTGTTTACAGTTTAATAAACGAATTACAGAAACTATTATAAAACTGAATTTTCAGCTAAATGTAATTAAAGTTGAATGCTGGGTTAATATGTTATTGCCCCAAGCAACTCAATTTGATTTATATAATCGACCACACACACACAATAATGCTATGCTATTAATAAAGGATCAAACCCTAGAATGATTAAAGTTGTAGTAGTTTAAGGGATATCATTAGTGATGTAACCTTGAATACTAGTAACTTTGTAAAATAAGATCTTGAGATATGTTCTATGAAAGGTAAACTGGTTTTGATAGTGATCTAGGGTTTTGAAGTAGATAATCTGATCGGTACATGAACAACATGAAATGATTTAGAGGAATGAGTAAGACATAAACCTAAAATGTAACAATAAGTAAGTAACATAGAAAGCGGAGTATTATCCGATTATGATCTAAAGATAGTTGATGTAGTTTATGTTTTAAAGACATGGTGTCACTATCTCTATGATGTGACAATAGATTATCACCCTGGTAAAGAGAATGTGGTGGATGATGTTTCTAGCAGAAAGTCAAGTTCAACAGCCAATGCATTCTCTATGACAGGTTTCAATAGAGACCTGCTAGTAGAAATGTGGAAGTTGAACTTAGACTTAGGGGTAATAACACAGGGTGATTTGATTGTATAGATGTAAGTTAAGCTTACTTCTTATGATCAGATCAAGAAACTACAATAGGGTGATAGTGAGTTAAACCAGACTATGCATGACATAATAGGAGGAAAAGAGACTATAGTTTAAGTTTTTATGATGATAAGGTGTTATATTAACATGACATGTTGTGTGTATCTCAAGATAGTGTAAAATTCTTTAAGGGGAAAAGCTGAAAGAAAAGATTCTTATGGAAGTGTATGAATTGATGTATGTTATGCTTTCAGGAAAAACTAAGATGAATATGAATCCCAAGAAGTTGAAATGGATTGTCAGATATGCAGAAGGATGCAGTTGAGTATATGGTTAGAAGTAGTGTGTACCAGTAGGTTAAGGCTGAACCCTAGAAATCTATAACTACCTTGTAATCTTTTTCTATTCCTGAATGGGAATGGGAATTTATCACAAGGGATTTTGTGGTAAGATTTCCCAGGACACCTAGAGGTTGTGATTTGATATGAATGATTGTGGACAGATTAATTTAGTCTGCTCGCTTTCTTCATATTAAGTCGACCTTTGATGTCTCGAAACTTGACTAAGATACGTGGATAAAATAATTAGGTTGCTTGGTAATCCAGATTCAATCATGTCATTTTGAGAACCTAAGTTCACATCTAGGTTGTGGAAACAGTTGCTTTGTGCTTCGGGCACAAAGTTAAGATTCGATACAACCTTTTCATCCGCAGACGGATGGTTAGTTTGAGAGAACCATTCAGACTCTTGAGAACATGCTGAGAGCATGTGTTTTGCTTTTCAGTGGAAATGGGAAGAACATTTAAGTCTTATAGAGTTTGCTTAATGTGAATGTTGAGATTAGAAATACACAACCGGTAATGGTACGGTTTGACTATATACCCAGACAATACAAATTTGGTAAACCATTAGGTGCATGATTTCAAGATAGTAAGATAGCATTAAAATATGTAAATAAACCTAGTGCATGCTTCCTGTTATGTTAATGGGTATGACTTAACATTTTCATGAATTGACACGTTTCTCTGAGATATCATTAGAAATTCTCAAGTACTATTAATTATTTGTGTTATGATATGTAAGCAACTCTTAATTGAGTTATGTGATGCACAAACCAGGAATTTGGTTGACATGCACGTACTTCGAGAAATTTCAGACAATTGATAAATATTACAGATGGTTTCTTATTAGTGGAGAAAATTTCTTTTATTGGTGTCGCAAGATGTTCAATTACATGAATTCAGTATGTATGTGCCAAAAAAAAAAATTTGATTGAGTTTGAAATATCTATGAATTTTAAATTTTGCCTGCATACATGATATAAAGATTACTCAGTAATTACAATGATTTGAGGTATACTGCTCTGCCAATTTTACAATGATACCGTATTGTGAATTGAATTGCAATCAAACAGATGAGATAATGGAAACCCTAAGAGTAGGGTGTTGCCATGTGATTACTGAATGAGATAACCCTAAGAGTAGGGTGTTGGCATGTGATGAATGAATAAGGCAAATGAAACCCTAAGGATAGGGTGTACGATGAATCAAGTATTTTGATATCAATTTTCAGTATGAGATGTGATGATGTTTAACAGTTAAATTGCATGATTTTATTTTAGTACCAAATTGACATACATTCTGTTTATTTAAGAATTTAAAATGTTTGTCTGCATGAATAGTATGATAATTTCTCAGTAGTTATCATAAATTGAGATACTGTTATAACGATTCTGGAAAGACAATGTTTTGTGGTTTGATCTGGGATCAGATCAGATGTGTCCCATGTTGAGGGACCAATACCGATAGTTGATCAGTGGATCAAGAAACTCACAAATTGTGAGATATCATTAGTAATAGTTTTGTGGAGAAATCATAACCTAGAGGAAGCTATGTAGGAATACGAGTTAGAAATGAGTAACACGTCTCCTTTCTCTTTTAGGAATTTCGGGACGAAATTCTTTTAAGGGGAAAAGGTTGTTACGACCCACTCCGTGATTAACTAATAAATACCTCGATTAGCGTGAAACACCTTGATTAGTGCTAAGCACTCTGTTAAATATCATGGTTAATCAAATAAGTTAAGATGCGAATTAATAGTGGAGTTTGAAACACCTGAGACAATTAATAATGTCAATGTTGATTATTTAGTACATTAATTTAAATCAAGTAATCACAGTTGTAATTAGAGCATTGAACTAGTGAAATAATCCTTTTAGCATGTTCTGCACTTTGAGGTTATAGAGAATCCCAAGCTTGGAATGTTGCAAGAAGAATCGTCCAAATCGGACCTACGAGTCACAAGTTATGACCTTTTTAGTTTCTAGGGTTTAAGTTACAATTTTCCCAATTTATTCTTTTAATAGGGCGGTTGCCTTTTTACCTTATCTTCTTCTCTCGGCCGTTTCTAGAACGAGACGTTTGCGTTTGAGCGGATGCCCGATAGAACAGGACCAGCCGCTAGGCGGCGCCCAAGCAGCCCACCCAGCGGCCGATTTTCACTCCTTAGCTCCGACTCCGCAGTCCCGTCCTCCTCTCCTTCTTCTCTTCTTCCTCCTTCCCTTCCTTTCACCTCCGCACCAGGTAGCGCCGGCCGATCTGCACCCTGCTGAGCGGCGCCCTAGCAAGCTGCAGCTGCACGGCAGCCACAGCAGCGGCCAGGGGAGCCGACGCGGACGCGACCAGCAGCTCTGGAGCACCTCGAACCAGCCAGCAACGCCTCTACTTCCTCCCTCCACTCCACCCGCCCTAGTCCTAGCTGCTGCCCTGCAACCTTGGCCGGCGGCCAAGCTGCAGTTGCAGCCGCTGCTCACGGCCAGGGAGGCCACCTTGGGCCGCCCAATAGAAAGGGAAGGCTCCCTTGAGCCCAGACCTCGAGTTCTTGGCGGAATCCGCAGCCCCCTCAGCCTCGAGAAGTACCTAGCTACATCTGTAGCTTGTTTCCTCAACCTGTACGAGAAGAAAGCTACTGTTGGATTGCAATAAGTACGAATAGGTCCAAATCGGAGCCCGAATGGTACACAATAGAGCAAGGTAAGACCAGCACACAGTTCGGTTTTGAGGATAGGATTAGATTCCGTAGATTAAGTCCAAGACATAGCTTTAGAATCGAGTTCATCTTCATGAGTTTCCCGTTTCTGCGCAGGTGCACGGCGTGCAAATCAATTTGCACGGCGTGCAAAGTTACAGATATGCAGAACGAGTTTCTGCCCAGGTGCACGGCGTGCAGCCAGGTGCACGGCGTGCACTCTGCTGTAAAGGGAAGAATTAGGCATGGTTGTGGACGTTTTTCGGTGTATACGAACACACCGAAGTGGGTGAGTAGTAGTTCATTTAGAAATCAATATTTAACTCAATTTAAATGTTTAATTGCTTCTGTATCAATTGATATAACTTCTAAACAGTATAGTTCTTACAATAGTGTATGTTAGATTCATTAGAATTGAACTACATAATATGTTTAATGAAAATGATGAAATTTTCTGTATTATAGTTGCAATGTATTTACTGATTTCAAAATAGATGTCTAGCATTGAAACTGGATAAATAATACTGAATCATGTTTAATTATGTTAAAGGATATATATGTGCTTCTTGTGATGTTTAAATTGTGCAATTTGCATGAAATGTGATATTCCTACTTTGATTGGTTATATGCTAGTCAATTAATAGACTTAGGTGCCCCAACACCGTAGAACCCCATTGCGCGGTCTGTACCTTTGGGGTGAAATAGTCAGTCCTGGGGATACGCCCAGGCATCGGAGACTCGTGTCCAACAAATACTGATTGTCTCGGTGACACGTAGTCTGAGTGGTAGGATTCCGGTCAGTTCTGGGGATACGCCCAGGCATCGGAGATCCAAGAGAAAGTTCCGGTCAGTTCTGGGGATACGCCCAGGCATCGGAGAAGTCCCGGTCAGTTCTGGGGATACGCCCAGGCATCGGAGACTTAGAGACCCTCCACTGTGCACTACAGGTTGCAGAGGAGTCCAGAGCACTCAGAGTTAGTGCAGTGAGGCCTTGTGAGCCTGAGAGTCCTGTTCAGACCAGGACGAGAAGTCAGACTTAGCATTTCCCGGGTGTGTCGCTAAGTCTTGTATGGTGGGATCGTAGTTCGCTACAGATCTTCATATGCAGAGTGCACTGCATATGTTTGGGGCATAATAATAAAATGAATAAATAATCATGTAGGTTCACAGTAAATTTATATAACTGTTCATTTACCCGAATTACCTGTTGATGATTTAGAATGTGGTTAGTAACTGTATATTTGTGATGTATTTAGAATTGCCTTGCTTAGTTCTGCATTTATGATAATTTCAATTTATAAACCTGATGAGTTGTTTATTGATAGCTAAGTGAAATGCTATTCACTGAGCGAGTAGGCTCATACCTCTACTCAAAACATTTTCAGGTTATCATCAGCAGCAGGAAATCAGAAGGATCGATTTATCCTTACGCCTAGTCGATAGAAGGTTCGTAGTTGGTAGTTAGAGGTCTCTTAGTCCATTCCCCTCGATCCTCGGGACAAGGTGTGAGTGAGAGAGAGAATGTCTTTAAAGATGTAAATATTCTGTTATGCTTTATTTATGTCAAACAATGTAATATGGTGTAGATTCTGCGTATATTGCTATTCAGTTAATAAAGATGCTTCCGCAAATTTGTTTAGTTTCATTTTACAGCATAAATCGGATTATCCTATTAATCTCTTTAAAAGGTTTTAAAAAGTGAAGAGTGGTTGGCTTATGTGTAAATCCCATCCTGTCGCGTCTTAATCTCGTGGTTTGTGGCTAATGTGAGATTGGGGCGTGACAATAACTCTTTATTTATACAAGATATTATTGAGTTATTTATGTATGATTGGCTGAATACATCAATGATAGAGACATGGATAAGGTGAGATCTTGTTTATACATCCATATACCTTGTGTAAGATCCGGTGATATGGTTTCTTATATATTAATGCATACGTAATACATGTTTTGCAACAACTTAGTCGAAGATCAATGCAAACAATTTGCATTTGATCATGTGGGATTTTTAATTCCATCATTGATTAGTATGGTAGCTAAAGACCCTAATAGTGTTCAACAATACTGTATAGATGCTTTTACAATTTTCGGTCAGCAAAAGAAGACGATAATAATAGCTCCATTCAATGTCAAGTAAGTTTACTTTATTTATAATTTGGACTTAAGAAAATTCCATTTTTATTGTGCATTTTGAGTTATTAATTTTTAATTTTTTTACCTCTAGCGGTAGACATTGGGAGTTACTAGTTATTATCCCCGGGACGTTCACTGTTTATTATCTAGATCCTACGGGAAGTACATTGGACACTAAAATTAAACACATAATGAGAATGCCATTATTCTGGTGAGAAATATTTCATTTTTATATCTGTTAACATCTGTTTTTACATTACTATTTAATTATGCAATTTACTGTGTTATATTAACATGTAGGGGTTTAGATGCATTCAAAAATGCTGGAGGAAATGTCCCAAGGAGAAAGAACCAATCAATAATTTGGGAGAACGTAAAAGTAAGTTCCCGACTCCAATGTATATATTATTTATGTGAACTGTGCTTAGTTGTATTTTTTAATATTTTGTATGTTTCAATTTATAGTGCGCTACACAAGACAACGGCTGGGCATGCACATACTATGTGATGCGATTTATGCAGATGATTATCCGACATGCCACATTGGATATTAATACCATACATGAGGTATTATATATAGTCTCATTAGTTAGTATGAAATATATCAATCTTATTTTTATATTATTATTTATATATACATCATTCTCTTTGCAGGTGTTTAAAACTGACCACACTATAGGTAAACGCTTAAAAAATGTACATGCTCCATATACGATGGAAGCATTAAATGAAGTAAGAGAAGAATGGGAAAAAGCCATACAAGCAGTGGCGATTGTAAGATATAATTGGGATGCTGATAGCGATGCTGAATGATATTTTGTAAATGAATATTTCTGAATGTTTCTACATGTGTGAATGTGAGAATTGAATTGATCTCTGAATGTATCTACTTGTGTGAAAAAATATTTGTTGATTTTGTAGGTTTGTGGCCTGTTTGTAGGCTGATATCAATGGATGTCGTAAACCTACAGTTCAGAAAACTGAACTGCAGGTTCTCATCCTGCTGACCAGCCACAACAGGCTTGCAAACTGATAAGAAAAAAAATTAAAATATAGGCGTCGGTTATTTATAGAACACCATCATCAAAGGCCTACAATGTCGGTTATTGGATAAAAACCGACGCCTAATATGACAAACGACCCGACCGTGGTGGAAAAGGCGTCACTTATTCGTATAAAACCGACGCCTATAGTACTAAACACGGCCGTGCAGTGAAGCACGACCGTGTCGTCTGGGAGTATGGCGTCAGTTGTTCAGTTGTTAACCGACACAGAAAGTGTCCTAGGTGGTGCCCTTCTTTGTGGCGCGAACCTTATAGACGTCGGCCAACTATATATAACCGATGCCTATAGATCATATAAGCGTCGGTTAGAAAATCGACGCCGAAGAGTTCGACCTTTAGCGGCGCCCACATAGGCGTCGCTTGAAAACCGTCGCCAAAGGGGGTTAAACAACCAACGCCAAAGACGTGTTATGTAGTAGTGTCTGGTTTCACAATTATAAAAAAACAAGACGTACTCTTGGATCTACTACCCTATGAATAAGGATAAGTGACAAGCTTGCTTACCTATTTTTCACCGTCCAATTTGCTTGCTTGACAAAGTTGCTTACATGCTTTTCACCATTTAGCATGCCTGCTTGATACAGAAGAAATTTGTTTTGGGTACAAAAGTAGTTGTTTATTAAGGTATTTTTCACAATTATGAATATCATTCTTTTGCCTCATAACACAAAATGTTAATATAGACTTAATTGTTTTTTTTTAACATACTTGCTTGCATGTTTATCCCGGTTGTCTATCTGATTTTGACATGCCTATTAGTGTTCTTGCTCTGGTTGTTTGGATAAATTTTGCATATTCGTCTGGTTTCTTTAGTTATATGGATAAGTCTGAAATAAGCATGTTAATTTTGTTACTATGCGCTTTAACAACTCGACGCAATTGTTTGATTATTTGCCTATTATTTTTTTAAAGTTGAATTATTTTTGGTAGTCACACGATACATGTAGGAAGAAGTCATTCGATTCTAGTTGTTATCTTTTAACAGGGTGGCTAATTGAATTAGTCTATTTTAACGAGTTGTACGAATATGATATACTTATTATATATTAGTAGTCAACAAGTACATGCTCAAGAAGAGAGCACATGTAATTTGATAACAGATTCTACATATTGAAGGGAGTTGGGTAACAAGTCAGTCTCTTTTACTGAGTTATATAAATCTCATTATGAGTACTAATTATATAATAGAAGACAACAATCACATGCTCAAAAAGGGAAGCACATGAAGTTTTGGTCCACATGCTACATTTCAGAAGGAGTCGTGTGATTCTTAATGGGGTAGTTCCTTTTTAGGAGGTTATATGTAAATTGTTATAAGTAATAAGCATATATTAGTTGTTAACAGAGAGATGCCCAACATAGAGTGCACGTTTAATTTTTATTTTAATTGCTACAAATAAGAGGGAATCGACTGATAGTTAAAGAAGTTATTTCTCTTTTAAAGAATCATATCTAAATTATTACGAGTAATAATTATATATTACCTGTCAGTGACACATGCCCTAGACAGGGAATACTGATAATGTTAATGACACATTACAAGTTAAAAAAAGTCAGTTAATAACTATTCGAGTTATTTTCTTTTAGTAAATAATATATAAATTATTGTTAATATTTACTATATATTTATGGTCAATAGACACAAACTCAATAATTCAAATTCACATGAAAAGCTCATCCAACGAATCCACCAAAGTAAATAAAACAAATATTAAACAACTTATTATATCTGTTTAATAGTCACATATTATATTAATTCAACTGAATAATACGTGTTTTGCAGGTGTCTTCATCAGCTCTGATTGTTTAGAAAGGTGAGTATGAGGAGACTGACTACAGCTTCCATTTTTATTTAGCTTTGATCGTTCACAAATCGCAGAAGTGATTGGAATGCCTTCCGGCGGGCATATATTTCAAGCATTGAGGCCGTAATGAGATCCATTTACCGGCCAAAGTGGCCGGCGCCGAGCGCTGCTGTCCTGCTGCCCCCCAGCAACGCTTCCATGTTGGCATTTTTCGGTCGTATATCCCAGCCTTTGAAATCCGCCAAGTTGAGCAGTTGTGACTCAAGGATGGATTTCCCAGGCTGGTCCTTTGAGTAGAAGATGGCATCTCCGGAGGAGCATCGGGCGTTTGAGGGTCTTTCCGTCTTGGCACCGAGAATGTCAGGCAGATCTTTGTCGGAGGATATTGCGGAGGTGAGGCGGGGAACGACCATGAGGGCCAGCATCATCACGGCGGTCGCTAAAAGGGGTTTTGCCATGATGGTTCGTCTGGAGGACGTGGGGGCGACACGGACGTTGTGCTTGTTTGTCTCGGCGGACGGAGTCTCATGTAAAAAAAGAGGTGGTGGACAAATCAAGGGGCTGGTTGTATAACGATGGGCTGGAGGTGGTGCTGACCGGTCATCCTATTTTTGACGCGTTTTGACTTTTTTTCCGACCGTAGATACCGACAAATTAACCTTTAAAGATGAGATAGGGATAGTGGGGGAAAAGACAAAAAAACAGTTGTGGAGTTACGTAAATATAGTTAACAGCTCAACCGCCAGTACTGTTCACGAGTCATCGACATCAACGTTGTCACATTGAAGTTAACGGTGACCAGATCTACCGAACCTTTGATTATGAACCTGACATTGGCAGTGGTACTGGAAGCTTAGGTATATGCAGCACTCCGTTGTTTCCTGATAGCTAGATCGAGGTAGCTCAGCAGCAGTTACTTCTCGTTATGCATAGAGATGGGTTCACTTCTCACCGAGCATGCAGACAGGCCATGTTTAGGAATCAAAGAAATATTGAATGATGAATAAATTTTCCTGCTAAAACTTATGATATCCAGATATGCACGTACACATAGCAGTTTAGCTGTTGGTGCTCCACATGGATGTCGTGCGCATGGGCGGATCTAGTAGGATTTACAATTTCTTCTTATACTTCCCAATATCAACCGTTCTTCTATAGTTCTAACAAGGTAGATGACGTACGAGATCGTTAGACTTTGAATGAAAGGTGCTCCGTTTCTAGTTTCTTTCTCTTAGATTACTGTTCGGCACATGACTACATGATGAATAGTGAGGACAGAAATGTCGGAAAAATAAAATATGCTTTTAGGTTAGCAAGGTGTCGGGAAGGGGATCCCTTTTACGGGGAATCCATAGTAAAATTTGGATTATTTTGTCTCGTAGCAAAACATGATGAATGATGAGAAAATTTTTCCACCGAAGAAATAAATCTTCACCAATAATTTGGACACCTGTGAGACACCATGTCGGGGAACAAAAACAATTTGAATAAGAGTACATCGACGTTATGAATAACAAAATCAACTTACGATCTATGGAGCTTCTACAAAGAGTCCAAAAAGTTATGAATAGTAATGTTATGACTCCCAAGTGTATGGATGTTATATTTCAGAGGATTGAATTTGCTATCCAAAAAGGACTAGCGGCACAACTTGTTGCCCGCTTGTCATCTTCTTCAATGTAAATCCTTTCTATTTAATTGTAACACAATTTTTTGAATAAAAAACTAGTGCCCTATTGATCTATGAATACACGTACACATAGTAGTTGGCTCTTGGTGAGCCACAAGATGTCGTGCACATCATGGATGTACCTAGTAAGATTTTAAGTTTTGTGCTTTTCTTTTTCATTATCGACCATTCTTCTATAGTTTTAAACAAGACAAGATTACAGGATTTCACTGGCTTCCACCTCCAAAAGGTGTCTTCTAGGGAAGATTACATTTACTCCAAATATTCTGGTCCTAACTTTATGTTTTAAATTATGTCTCGTCTAATTTCACCCATACATAAACACCAAAATTCACTCTTAAGAAACATATATGGTGGAAGATATGGAAATCGGATTGGACCCCCAAGATATCACACTTTCTATGGAGGGTCACAACAGGGGGCATAGCCACAAAAGGCATGTTGTATGATAGACATTGCATCGAGGATGGGACATGCATGTTGTGCTTCACAAAGCAAGAAAGCATACAACACATGTTGTTTAGATGCCCAAACGCCACTGAATTATGGGAGAAAATGAAATGATCTATACAAGAGACTATCGATGACATGAAAGATGAGAGTATTGGCACAACCGTTGAGAAGATACTAGACAAAGATGATGAAATAGAGAGGGAGGAGATGGTGGCAACAATGTGGGAAATATGAAGGTCCATGAATGAACACATTTTCAACGATGAGGCACCCAACAACCACTATCTATACATCTACAGTCTTGCCAGATCAGAGACCACAAAGGCCTCAAGGGAGGTCAGGGAAGGAGCAAAACAACTGACAACACAACTGAAGAAGGGAGATGGTCGGCGCCGATGGAGGGGCCAATAAAGGTGAATGTAGATGCATCTATAGGTGAGGACAAAGAGGCCGTGGCAGGGATGACAAACTCGGTCCTAGTAATTAGGTACAGTGGTAGAAGTTCTTGGAGTTCGTCAAGCATTATTTTCGGCAGCCAACCTGGGTTTAAGAAGGATAATGGTAGAGTGTGATGCTTTAATGATGGTGCAAGCATGCAAGAGTAATGCCACACACATGGACTACATGGGTATCATTGGAGAAGGCATTAATATTCTTAGTCATTCCTTTGATTTCTGTGATTTTTCTTTTATTCACCATAATAAGCCAGCTCATGTCGTAGCTAATATAATATAAAGAGGCGAGATCACCTCCTTAATAAAATTTAAAAGAAATACAAAACATCCACCTTTTTTTAAGAATAATAGACATTGTGGGATGCATGTATAATAATCTAAATAAATAAGCATGATTCAGATACATGTAAAATGTTAATAGCAACAGAATGGAAACTAAGTTATTACATTATTTTTGAACTCAATTCACTACATGAGTTTCTTTAAAGAAAAACAAAAAAGAAAACGGTTGGGTTCTAGCAATTAGCAACCTAGATATCCTTGTCAGCACAACTGGTATCTACTCCTAAACTTGATCTTCTTAGCCTTGTTCAACACCTTGATCAAACCCTAGGTTGGGAAAGCACCCATCAAGAGAAAGAAATGAGGTATGTGCCATTAATAATGAACAAGGACAAAATATAAAGAAATAACATGGAAATAAAGGCTAAGATTTCATCATAAGATGAAGATGGTCAAGAGTATGAGGCATAAATGAATAGATTCTTGCCATAAAAAGAAAATAGTAAAAGATTTGCATGCATGATTAATATTAACTACCTTAACTAAGTAGGGTTGAGGCACCTACCGGACCTCAACCATATAAGTGAGGGAGAGTAACACGTTCCAGTCATCTATAAAATATTTTATATTGGGGAAAGTAACACATTCCCATGGGAGAAATAACACATTCCCTATCTATGAGTGGTTGTATAAAAGTACCACTACACTAGTTAAATAGTCTAATAAAATCAACATGCTAAAACATACTATGGCAAGTATAAGCATGAAATAATTGAAACATGATAGTGGGGTACAAGACCCAAAAAATAAATTATCAATACTAATTTTGAGGCGAATATAACAAAAGAAATATCAAAAGAGATATTATGGTTCAATAAGTGCCTCATTAGGGAAATTAAGTTAGGTTTGCAAATATTCCCAACTTAAGGTGTAAGGATGCACATACCTCTCTTACTAAATTCTATTACTCACTTTCACCACTTTTAACTGAGTCTAAGGTCCATTTTTCTATTTTCAATGTATAATCATGTATTAATATATATCATATGCATTAATGTAAATAAACACAAACATTTGAAAATTTTGGTCAAAACCTCGATTTAAACTCTAAAAGCATCACCATTGATCTTATTAGGTTCTCCTGATTAAGAAAACATAAATTTTTTTCAAATTTGGAGTTGTGATGATTAAAGTGTATCTTTGGTCATTTTTATGCATTATAATTCATTTTTAGAATACATATTTCAACAAAACTCAAAATCAAACCTCGAAGTATTTTTATTAGAAAGATCACATTTTTTTGATTTCAAAATATATTTATTTTTAGTTTTTGGAAAAAGGAATGATTTTTCTAAATCTGACCGATCATAGGATGACACATCATCAAAGTAAAGTGAGAGAGGTGAAGATAGAGAGGGAGAGGGGCGGGTTGCATGACTTGGCCCAACCATGGGGTGCCAAGTCAGCGGTCCATGCCAATTGTGCTTTGCATCAACACAGGAAAAACAAAACCCAAAAGATGAGAATGCCCTCATGAGAAACCAGAGAGAAAAGAAGAGAAAAGGTAGGGGAAAACGGTCTTTAGACCAGGGGGATTGTCCCCTTCCTTGGCTCACACCGTTGCTGACGTTCAAACACAGTAGTGAGGCCCAAGATTGGGTGATTCTACATACATCGACAATTCATAAAACCAAGGGCATAGAAAGAAAGAGAAGAAAGAAACAAACCTAAATCCGAGAGTGATTGCTTGGAGATGGAGAGGAGACGAAGCACTCACCGCCGTAAACCCTAGAGAAAGTCTTGATCATGGGATAGCCAAGATACAAACTCACAAGCAATTGGATGGACATAAGAGCTGCAAGGGGGCTAGGGAAGCTTGGGGTATTGTTATTTATAGGTGAGGGTGATGGATGAAGCGAGGAGGGTTGTGGCCGAAATTACTTAGAGAGAAAGATTTTGGGTTTTCCAAACTACTCAAAAAAATCACAAACATAAGGGATCAAACTGAGTGGAATCTTATTTTGAAACTGTTGGCAAAGATTTCATGCGATTTGGTTGAGAATCAAGAGAGCAATCGCATAAACAAATTCAAAAAATATCGGCGCATGTTGCCAAATTGGCCCGATCTTAGAGATGAGTCATGATCCATTGGATCGCGGATCCAATTCTCAAGATCATGTTGATATGAGAAAAATAAAAATTAACTGTGTGATGTCATTAAATCAATTCCTAATCAAATTGGAACAAAGTGGGTGTACATTAATTTCTCTTTCTCTCTCTCCTTGTTTGAGGGTGCAAACATGCTCCAAATCAATTGAAAATTGACATCTATCCTATTTTTGATATGAGGAATTTGGATACATGATTAGATTTTCCTTTTGGGAACTTTTGTTTTGTTAAATAAACTAAATCCTATTTTCTCTTTCTTCCATCATTAATGATTATAAGATCCTCCAAATTTGATGAAACTTCACCCACAAGTCAAATTATGTTTCTTGGATATGAATTTTATATCAATTTTACATGTTGAAGTTGTTTGTATATTTATTTAATATTTTGAAGTTTCTACGCACTTTCTCTCTCCTAAATTCACCTTTTAATCAAATATTCTCCAAATTGAGCAAAAATTCACTCAAAGGCATATTTTGATGTGTAGATCATGAATTTAGAATCAATTATCACTTTTAAAGTCATTAATGATTTTATTTTATATTTTTGAGATATCTCCTATTTTCTCATTCAATTAATGCAATTACAATTAGTAATTTCCAAAAAGTTATGAAACTTATCACTCAAGTAAACTTCTACTCAAAGAAATTGAATTTGGACTTGGAATATTCCATTGAATTCCCAATATATGGATGTTAGAAAACTTACTCTTATTTTCATTTAATTGAAAAATGAATTCACTTAATGTCACATTTTCTTAGTTTTCAGATTTTCTTTTCTTTTTCTTACATAAAAGGCCATAGAAACTTCTAGTTCAATTTTATTTTATCCCTATCCCTCTTAAGTGGATATTTTGCAAATTAACCCCTTTTATAAACTTTTACTGAGGTACTTGTGCATAAATCCTTATAATGTCAAATGTAGGGAACAAATGTACTCCAAACCTTTATAATTTCCAGTAATTCAACATTAAGGACATAAATGTAAGGAAAAACTTAGAAAAAGGTTGAACTAAGATTGTACATGGATTTCAGTTCATTACATATAGCCCGTAGAGAGTCAGGTCGTAGCTTTTCTTTTATGCATTCTTTCCGGTCCAGCGTTGTGAACATTGTTATGGTTGATTTAGCCTTTTAATGGACGACGAGGGATCCCCACAGGGTCCCTCATCCTTACCTAAAAAAAGGTGTATTAGTGACTGAGCTTAAATGAGACATATCAAGATACAAACTCATGATAAAAGATTTGAAGTTTAATGGCTAAGAGTAAAATATTCACTTCCTCTAAGAGTGTGTCTATTCCTCCATCAACATGGATTTAAGCAAAAAAGAATTCTCATCAGAGTAAAATATTTACTTTTAATCTCATTTGAAAAATCTAACTAATTTTTATTAAACCTTTCATTGTCACTATCATAGAAGGAAATGAATATTGAATTTAATTCCATTCCTAATGGATCAATTTCCTATTTTTATGATAGAAAAGAAAATGGTCAAACTTGACCCTCAAGTTTTTACTTTCCTCTCTATCTGGAGAGGAAGGGGGATCTAGCAATTGTAATTATTTAGGAATGCCTTTGTCATGTGACACCCAATCCTGAGGGAGGAGGCCAACCTTCCAATGAGAACGTCCCACACTCCCTCTACACCTGGCTTTACTTGGGAGGTTGTTAGGGTGCAATATCACAATGGTTAGTGTAGTGGTCTCTTTTCTTTTCATCTCGTCTTGTGGCATTTCTGGTTTCGAGAGTTTGGGTTTCAATCTGATTGGGTATTGGGGGATGGTGGGTGCGACTGTGGAACGAAGGGTGAGCTAGAGATCCCACCTTATCCTACAGCTGTGTGATTATGTTGGGGGTTGTTTTTCCCTTGTGTGTCTGCTCCAACATTTTCTTTCTTGCTTGTTTTTTGTTCAATTCAACTTTTTTTTCCAGTTGGTGTGGAGTTCATTTGGTTGTTTTTGTTGCGGTTCATGTAGTGTTCTGTCATCAGTATCTATTGGTCAGTGTTTATCATTTTTTTGTAAGTTTTTGTGTTTCTCTACTTTTTAGAGTACGAGTTTCTCAATTCATTGGGTCTGAAAATTGGTCTTCCTTTTGCAAGGGTTGGTTTTAGTTATTTGATTTTGTGTTGTGTAGCTTCGGGTGTGGAGACAATATCATCGCGGTTCACTAATTTGATACAACCCATGAAACAATTATTCCCCTAAAGTAATGCTTCCAAAAGGTATTGTTTCCACCAGGAAAACACATTTTGAAAACCTAAATGCTATCCCTTTGTTAAGAACTTCCCAGACTTTCCAAAACTACAATATATACCACCATAAACAGCATGGAAACTTTCCCCATTTGGTTCTCTTAAAGTCCTAGAGCAAATTACTAAACGAAGAGCAATATACTGAAGGAAGAGACTTGTAACATACTGAATCTCAGGGTCTTCCCTACAATTTACACATATTCTATCTTTTCATTTCTTTCAAGTCCTTTTAGACTAATTTCATAAATTTCCCTTCTTTTATATTCTTTTTGGACTCCTTGTGCAATTTGAGCACAGTTCAAGGTTGAAATTACCTTTTTCACTCATTTATATAAATGGAGGGGTGTTTGCACAAATAACCCACCTAAGGTAATAATTAAGGACTAATAATGCAAAATGGAGTTTTATGAGAGATAATAATTAGATAATGTTAATTTGGAGCTTTTTGGATAAATATATTAGCAATAATGTGTATTTGAGATAATGTATGAGAACATTAACCTTAATTGTTTCTCTCTCCTCAAAATATGATTTGAATTCATGAAAATGTGTTATTTAATTGAGAAATGATTATTGAAATCTTAATGTGTTTAATATATCGAAATTCACTCATGTAATCCATTAAAAGAAGACTTATCATATAACTCATTCATTTTAATATATTAATATACACTTTAATGAGTAATATATTTATTAAGGGTCTTATTGGATAAAAATACAAAATCTAATTATATGGCATCGTTCTATATGCTAATGTGAACCTTTGGTTAAAATTAGGTGGCTTTTGGACTTCATTTGACCTTTCAAATCCATTTTAGATACTAAAAAAACTATGGGATTTTAATCGATTTCATTAAATTGATGTGTAACGCTATAGTTGGGCCGATTTTAGCTGTCACACGCCTGGGGTCCATCGTGGACACCTGATCGGATGACTCCGTGTGATCGTCCTTTGATTTAACGACCCAGACACCTTCTTCTACCTCCAGCAACTGAAGAGACAGGCCGTTGTATGCTTCTCGACTCGGTTCTCCCTCTACACAACATCGTTCCAGACGATTTCACTTCCGTTGGCTTCGTCTCACATCGTCGGTTCATGTGATCCCTTGATCAGTCATTATGGCGGCTTTTGCAAGAAATTCCCAAGTTGCTTCTCCCCCCCCCTCCGCCGGTCTTGCACACAGGGCGTAGACCCTTCCTCACGTTTGTTTAAGGCTTGAGAAACGACCCTCAGGCTTCAATCCTTCCTCCTCTCCCTCCAATTTCTCCCCGCATTCCATGGAGCTTTCTGACCTACTCAGTTTTCTTCTCTGGCAAACTCCGCTTCGGCTCTGCCCTCTCTTGGACCTCCAGTTCAATTGATGCACCGGTAAGCATCCCTAGACCTCTGCCTTTCTGTTCCTTAACCTCACAGGGCTTGCAATGCTCTCTATTACCATGTCCTCTAGCCTCCGTAGAGCTCCTCTGACACCATGCATTTTTCCCATTCCAGTATACCTCCTCCTATCGCGAGACTTGTTTTAGACCCTCCTTGCATCCACGAACCTTTTGGGGACTTAAGTAGTGTCTTGTCCCCTTGTTTTCGGTGGTTTTGACCTCGGGTGTGGTCCTGCCCCTGTTTCTCTGGTTCTCCGCTGTGTTTGGGTAGTCTCTACATCGATCTTCTCCTTATTTTGCTCCATCACCTCCGCCTGGAAACGAAGAAGCTCCTCAACTTGATCCCCTGATTAGAGCTTCACCAAATGACCAGGTTGACATGGGAGCCTGGCTCCTGGAGCTGATGCTCGCGGCCATGGCTGCGAGGGAAACTATCCAGGTCGTCAAATGACCCTGGAGTCCCCGCGATGCTAATCAACCAATTAGAGTTGAATGGGCAATATCATAATTTTGCTTGAGTCTTGTTTCTCGCTAACGAAGATGTGTGCTTCCAAATGACCTTGCTACCCTCAAAGTTTTAATTAAATCAAATTGTCGATCAAGGGAAAATGGTCATTTGCCTTTTCCTACAATCGCCCTTGACCTCAGCCAAGCGAGTGTGGACCAGCCGACGCGGCCAAAGTTGATTGGCCAACGTCAGCGTGGGTCTGGCCACTGTGGCTTTATGTTTTGCAAATTTCTTTTGCCTATGTGGCATTTTCCTGAATTGTGATTGGCTGAGATGATTTAATTCATAATAAATCATTCCCATGTCAGAAAAATTCGAATAAATAGTCAATGGAAAGGATTTTTAACGTAGAATTTGATTTTGAAGTTTTTGAGTCATTAGTTGGATTTCTTTTTCGAAGTTTGCTTTGAATGCCTTTTAAGTGTATAAAATGTTCTAAAATACATAATTAATTCATTTTAACTCCAATTGGTAAAATAAAATATGTTTTCGTATTCAAGAGAATATGACTAATATATTGGACTAGGTTTTGAACCTTAAATCGTGGTTTTGTAGATAATTTCAAAAATTAGGGTTTTTCCTATGCTTTATGTCTTTATATATATTAATTCATGTGTAATGTTTATAACTAGGGGAAAATGGAATGGGGATACAATCAGATTGGTGAATGTGATGATAATTAATTAAAATAGGTATGTGAATCATATTTATGTATGTGACACCTATTTGTATGTGACATCTATGATGAATGTGAAATCTATGTGGAATGTTTATGTGCAAATTACCTATCCCTCAGTTGGGTCTTATCCAACCCTACAAACATTATGTTCTAGCCTTGATCTCCTACTAAAATGCCTTTATTTGTCTCTTTACTTATTTGATGCTTATGTTACCATTATGGTTCATCTAATTGAATTACATGGATCTTGTGATTGCCTATATTTGGCTCCTTACTTATGAGATGCTTCTATTGCGTATGTGGCTCATTTAATAGTAACTCTTGAATCTTGCTATGGCTAATGTTTGGCTCATCCATTTATTGAGATTATTTATTTGGGTTTTATTACCATTTTGCAATGTTGCAATCTTGTTATACTTCTCAATACTCCCAAGTGACTATTAAGCATGATGTATTTTAGGCCAAATGACAATGTAGTGTACATGAGTACAAACCACCCATAGGGCATTGAGGTTTTAGTCCTCCTGCTGGGCACTGGGGTTTTAGTCCCCCTGCCGGGCACTGGGGTTTTAGTCCCCCTGCCACTGGTGAGGTCCGGTAGGTGCCTCACCCTACATTGAGATGACTTTGTGTCTTAATATGTTCATGTTATGTGATTATTATTGTGGTGATTATTTATGGCAGTCTTCTCTCTCTTATTCATATACTTGCCTCATTTCTTTTAAAATCTCTTAATGTAGAGAATCTTTTATATTGCAATGCTTTAGATTATTTAATTGTCCTATTTCTCTTAAATAACACATACCTTTATATTTCTCTTGCTGGATGACCCCAACCATCCAGGCTACGATCAAAGTGTGCATGGAAGTGTGGTGAACCTAAGGCTAAGGATAGGACAAGAAGAAAAGGAACATATAGCTTGCATGGTCATAGTTGCTTTTATATATTAAGTTGTTTTGTTTGGAGACAATATTGGCTTAGTCTTAGTCTTAATCTACCTAGGTCCTATGTTTTTTATAAAGTTGTACTTCCTTTATGGAAATTTTGTAATGTACTCTTTATACATTTTGAATAAAGTCAAGTTTTATTTCTTCTACTGCCACACATTTGATGTATTTGTTTATCATGTTTTATAGTAGAGATGTGGTCTTTACAGCATGGTATCAGAGCATCAGGGTAGTCAGATTCTTGACTAATTCAAAATTGTCTCCTAGATAGAACCCTTATCATATATAGTTTCCCTATAGTAAACTTTTCACCTTAGAGTTGACCTAGCATGAAAGTTTGATTTAGGAGCATAATAATTTCATATTAAAAATAAAATTTGTCAACTTTTTGGTGAATTGTCTATTGAGAAGCTACTAGAGCAAGAAGTTGAAGTGATGGTGTCTAGAAAGGGTCAGAGCTTAGGGGCTGGCAATATTTTCCTCTGCCCCACTAGCTTGGTAATGAGGACTCCTGAGCTCATATGACCTGGCCTGGCCTGATCTGATACAGACAACTCGAAATAGTCTATCTTTGGGCATGTTGCCTAATTGTTGAATACCTTAGGAAAACCATAAGTGATGATTTGATCTCTTACACAAAAATCATCGTTAAATACCTTATACTCCTATGTTTAGGGTTTAGTGTACCCTATGTTACACACTGAAGCATGGTTAGTAAATCCTTTTAGTGTTGAATCATATGTACCTTTTTACCCATAACTTAGTTTGACTTAGTTGACCCTTTTAAGGGATGGTTTGAGGGTAATGGTGTTAACACCCTATTTGGTTTTGCAAATCTTATTTTGACGACGAAATCCCTTTTTAGGGGGATGGAATCCCAACTAAAAGAAAAATACCTTTGGAGTTAGAAACCCTATCTATGTGGACATAAGTACATAATAACTTATGTGAACAAGAATTTACCAAACACATTATACTTGTAATTCAACTTGTTTGTTTATACACACATGAATATGTAGTAAGTCATATAGAGATAGTTCATATGCTTGAACCTTCACATATTATTGATTCACATAATAATGGGTTACTCATTACTAATGGTGAATATACATAACATTGACTATGCCACCCTAATGGTAAAATGTGTATGGATAATGCACCCTAAGGATGCTTTAACATGTAATGATCATGTTGACCTAAACCATAATATGTAATCATCTAGCTTTGACAACATATACATATATATACCCTTGATGCCTTTCATGATACATTAGTGACATTTGGTGTCATCATCACATAATATACCTTGATACATATAAATGGATTATAGTCACAAAGTTATCAATATATGTAAGGTATATCACCTTGTTCTCTAATGAACACCTCATCATAACCTGATATATGAATTAATTCATTAATATTTAATAGGTTACATCCTATTCACTAAAATGCATATAATGACTCAAACATGATAATGAATAATTGTATTCACATAAATATTCATAAATGCCTAATGTGAATTAAAATATGTATAATTTATAATATGAAGTGTAATGGATGAAAATGATTAATGATGTCATTAAAATGAGTATGAAAGATGATATGACAATGTGCAATATGGACATTATTTGGAATTATTATAGGCTTAATAAATTGTTGGATAATATTAACTTTTTCTACAAAATAATTTGTGATAATTCAACTGATAGTTTTAAGAGGATAATGGAAAATGAATTCATGTTATTAAGGTTTTTTACCTAATACATTAATTAATGTTGAAATGGCTTAGTAAACCCTAATTGTGCTTAAAACACTTGATGTGGGAAATACACATGATATAATATTGAGATGTAATTGTTTGGGAATAAAATGTGGCACAAGTGATAGTATAATAAATATGATACCTCTTCATGATGGAGATTATATTAATAAGGCAAAATGTTAATTTGAGTTTGATAAAAGGCTATAGGTTTTGTGGAAACCTTAGTAACACATGACTTATGTAGATTTTGTGTTGTACCCTAGATTAAGGGTTATAACCTAGTGTTTAAGGTTGGGAAGTTGCACACTCACCCTCTCTTTCCTCTTGTTGTGATTTTGGGGACGAAATCCTCTTTATGGGGTGGTGTGCTGTAACATACTAAATCTCAGGCTCTTCCCTGCAATTTACCCATATTCTATCTTTTCATTTCTTTAAGTCCTTTTGGACGAATTTCATAAATTTCCCTTATTTTATATTCTTTTTGGACTCCTTGTGCAATTTGAGCACAGTTCAAGGTTGAAATTACCTTTTTCCCTCATTTATATAAATGGAGGGGTGTTTGCACAAATAACCCACCTAAGGTAATAATTAAGGACTAATAATGCAAAACGGAGTTTTATGAGAGATAATAATTAGATAATGTTAATTCAGAGCTTTTTGGATATATATATTAGCAATAATGTGTATTTGAGATAATGTATGAGAACATTAACATTAATTGTTTCTCTCTCCTCAAAATATGATTTTAATTCATGAAAATATGTTATTTAATTGAGAGATGATTATTGAAATCTTAATGTGTTTAATATCTCGAAATTCACTCATGTAATCCATTAAAAGAAGACTTTTCATATAACTCATTCATTTTAATATATTAATATACACTTTAATGAGTAATATATTTATTAAGGGCCTTATTGGATAAAAATACGAAATCTAATTATATGGCATCGTTCTATATGCTAATGTGAACCTATGGTTAAAATTTGGTGGCTTTTTGACTTCATTTGACCTTTGAAATCCATTTTATAAGCTTTTAATAAAGTACAACTATGGGATTTTAATCGATTTCATTAAATTAATGTGTAATGCTATAGTTGGGCCGATTTTGGCTGTCACACGCCTGGGGTCCATCATGGACACCTGATCGGATGACTCCGCATGATCGTCCTTTGATTTAACAGCCCAGACACCTTCTTCTACCTCCAACAACTGAACAGATAGGTTGTTGTATGCTTCTCGACTCGGTTCTCCCTCTACACAACACCATTCCAGATGATTTCACTTCCATTGGCTTCATCTCACATCGTCAGTTCATGTGATCCCTTGATCGGTCATTATGGTGGCTTCTGCAAGAAATGTCCAAGTCGCTTCTTTTCCCCCCTCTCCGTCGGTCTTGCACACAGGGCGTAGACCCTTCCTCACGTTTGTCTAAGGGTTGAGAAACGACCCTTAGGCTTCAAGCCTTCCTCCTCTCCCTCCAATTTCTCCCCGCATTCCATGGAGCTCTTTGACCTACTCAGTTTTCTTCTCTGGCAAACTCTGCTTCGGCGCCGCCCTCTCTTCGACCTCCAGTTCAATTGATGTGCTGGTAAGCATCCCTAGACCTCCGCCTTTCTGTTCCTTAACCTCACAGGGCTCGCGATGCACTCTATTACCATGTCCTCTAGCCTTCGTAGAGCTCCACCGCCACCATGCATTTTTCCAGTTCCAGTGTACCTCCTCCTATCGCAAGATTTGTTTTAGACCCTCCTTGCATCCATGAACCTTTTGGGGACTTAAGCAGTGTCTTGTCCACTTGTTTTTGGTGGTTTTGACCTCGGGTGTGGTCCTGCCCCTGTTTCTCTGGTTCTCCACTGTGTTTGGGTAGTCTCTGCATCGATCTTCTCCTTATTTTGCTCCATCACCTCCGCTTGGCAATGACGAAGCTCCTCGACATGATCCCCTGATCAGAGCTTCAGCAAATGACCAGGTTGACATGGGAGCCTGGCTCCTGGAGCTGATGCTCGCGGCCATGGCTGCGAGGGAAACTATCCAGGTCGTCAAATGACCCTGGAGTCCCCGTGATGCTAATCAACCAATTATATTTGAATGGGAAATATCATAATTTCTCTTGAGTCTTGTTTCTCGCTAATGAAGATGTGTGCTTCCAAATGACATTGTTACCCTCAAAGTTTTAATTAAATCAAATTGTCGATCAAGGGCAAAATGGTCATTTTCCTTTTCCTGCAATCGCCCTTGACCTCAGCCAAGTGAGCATGGACCAGCCGACGCAGCCAAAGTTGATTGGCCAGCGTCAGCGTGGGTCCAACCATTGTGGCTTTATGTTTTGCAAATTTCTTTTGCCTATGTGGCATTTTCCTGAATTGTGATTGGATGAGATGATTTAATTCATAATAAATCATTCCCATGTCAGAAAAATTCGAATAAATAGTCAATGGAAAGGATTTTTAACGTAGAATTCGATTTTGAAGTTTTTGAGTCATTAATTGGATTCCTTTTTCGAAGTTTTCTTTGAATGCCTTTTAAGTGTATAAAATGTTCTAAAATACATAATTAATTCATTTTAACTCCAATTGGTAAAATAAAATATGTTTTCGTATTCAGGAGAATATGACTAATATATTGGACTAGGTTTTGAACCTTAAATCGTGGTTTTGTAGATAAGTTCCAAAATTAGGGTTTTTCCTATGCTTTATGTCTTTATATATATTAATTCATGTGTAATGTTTATAACTAGGGGAAAATGGAATGGTGATACAATCAGATTGGTGAATGTGATGGTAATTTATTAAAATAGGTATGTGAATCATATTTATGTATGTGACATCTATTTGTATGTGACATCTATGATGAATGTGAAATCTATGTGCAATGTTTATGTGCAAATTACATATCCTTCAGTTGGGTCTTATCCAACCCTACAAACATTATGTGCTAGCCTTGATCTCCTCCTAAAATGCCTTTATTTGTCTTTTTACTTATTTGATGCTTTTGTTACCATTATGGCTCATCTAATTGAATTATATGGATCTTGTGATTGCCAATATTTGGCTCCTTACTTATGAGATGCTTCTATTTCCTATGTGGCTCATTTAATTGTAACTCTTGAATCTTACTATGGCCAATGTTTGGCTCATCCATTTATTGAGATTATTTATTTGGGTTTTATTCCCATTTTGCAATGTTGCAATCTTGTTATACTTCTCAATACTGTCAAGTGACTATTAAGCATGATGTATTTTAGGCCAAATGACAATGTAGTGTACATGAGTACAAACCACCCATAGGGCATTGAGGTTTTAGTCCTCCTGTCGGGCACTGGGGTTTTAGTCCCCCTGCCATTTCATATTAGGTACTGGGGTTTTAGTCCCCCTGCCACTGGTGAGGTCCGGTAGGTGCCTCACCCTACATTGAGATAACTTTGTGTCTTAATATATTCATGTTATGTGATTATTATTGTGGTGATTGTTTGTGGCAGTCTTCTCTCTCTTATTCATATACTTGCCTCATTTCTTTTAAAATCTCTTAGAGTAGAGAATCTTTTATATTGCAATGCTTTAGATTATTTGATTGTCCTATTTCTCTTGAATAACACATACCTTTATCTTTCTCTTGCTGGATGACCCCAACCATCCAGGCTAGGATCAGAGTGCGCATGGAAGCTTGGTGAACCTAAGGCTAAGGATAGGACAAGAAGAAAAGGAACATATAGCTTGCATGGTCATAGTTGCTTTTATATATTAAGTTGTTTTGTTTGGAGACAATATTGGCTTAGTCTTAGTCTTCCTCTACCTAGGTCCTATGTTTTGTATAAAGTTGTACTTCCTTTATGGAAATTTTGTAATGTACTCTTTATACATTTTGAATAAAGTCAAGTTTTATTTCTTCTGCTGCCACACATTTGATGTATTTGTTTATCATGTTTTGCAGTAGAGACGTGGTCTTTACAAGACTCGATGAAGAGCCTTAGGAGACAGCAGGTCAGAGGTGCACTTCACAGAGAGTAGGGGAACTGATATTGTAAAATACCATGATAGATATCAAAGCCATGATGATTCTGAGGACCACAGGAAGTCCCGTGGTAGATCCAACTTGAAGAGTAGAGGGTTCTTCCATTGCGGCAAGATGAGTTATTTTAAAAAGGATTGCAAGTTTCAAAAAAAGAAACATGATTCTGAAGCTAAAGACAATAAGAATGATGACAAGAATACTACAATTACAATTCTAGATAAAGGGGACAATGATGAGGATGTGGTCTTGACAGCCAAGGATTAGTGTTTGCATGTTGAGGATGATGATTCTGAGTGGGTGGTGGATACTGCAACTTCTTATTATGCTTCACCTAGTAAGGAATTCTTCACATCATACAAGAAGGGAGACTTTGGGAGGGTGAATATGGGAAGCTCCAGCTTCCCTAGAATTATCAAGATTGGAGACATTTGTGTTCAGACAAGTATCACTTGTATGCTTCCACTCAAAGATGTTTTTCATGTTCCATATTTGCAGATTATTTTGATATATTGTTCATTTTTTGGTAGAGAAGGTTGTCATTTGGATTTTGGTGGTGGAAAATGCAAGATCACCCAAGGGGGATTTGGTCATTGTACAGGGCAAATTGTGTCCAAAATTTTACAAGACCCATCATAAGGTGCTCAAAGGTGGCAGCATCAATGCAGTTGAGGATCACCAGGAAGATCTATGGCACACACAACTAGGACATATGAGCAAAAAAGGCTTGCAACTGCTATCCAAGTAGGGGTTGATTTCTTTTGGAAAGGGTAATAGTTTCATCTCATCTCATTCATGTCATATGGGAAAGCATCAATGAGTTTCTTTGAAGACAAGATCAAAGGTGAAGCCATATGTTCTACAATTGGTCCATTCAGATGTCTGTGCTCCATTTGAGGTGGCTTCACTAGGTGACAATAGACATTTTGTCACATTTATTGATGATGCATCTAGGAAGGTGTGTGTCTACTTGCCGAAGGCCAAGGATTAGGTCTTTTAGTGTTTTGAGAAATGTCATGCCATGGTGGAGTGGGAGACAGAAAAAGTTGAAGTGTCTCCACACAAACAATGGAGGAGTGTACACCTCCAAGGAGCTATAAAATTACTATGTGCATTACAAAATACATCATGAAAGGACAAAGTCTGGAACACTACATGAGAATGGTATCATTGATAGGATGAACTGTACCATAGTGGAGAAATTTAGATGCATGTTGAAGACTGTAAAGTTGCCAAAGGCATTATGGGGCAAGGCAGTAAGTACTGCTTGCTTTCTAATCAATCAACTTCCATCAGTTCCTTTGGGGTTTGAGATACCTGAGAAGGTATGGAAAGGTGAGGATGCCTCTTAGGCTAATTTTGGGTATTGGGTATTTAGGTGCAAGGCTTATGCACTTGTTCTAAAGGAAAAGAGGCAAATGCTGGGCGATAAAGCGGTGCCATGTTTTTTCCTTAGCTATGAAGATCAACAGTTTGGTTGCATGTTATGGGATCATGTGAAAAAGACCATAAGAAGACACAGAGATGTGACTTTCGGTAAGAGTCAGATAGTAACTAAGCCTGAGAGCGATGATGCATGGATTGCATGATTAACTAATAGTTCTTCTGATGATGAGTAATGAGGATGCTTCAAATTCTTCATAGGTGCAGTCTTCAAATGACAAAGAAGAGCAACATGATCACCCTAAGCAACATAGTGATAAGACATCGAGTGTTCCCTTTCTAGATGCATAGATGAGTGATTTAGACTCACAATTAGAGACATTTGGGCAGGAGGACAAAGATCATCACCAGATAGAGTCCTTAGAGCAGCAGTTAAGGAGGTCTGACATAGTTCATCATCTTCATCCAAATATCTGACATCTCAGTATATTCTCCTTATTGATCAGGGGGCCAAAGACTTATCATGAGACAAACTCAGAGACACATAACATTGTGGCATCAGGAGATGCATGATGAGATGTCTTCTTTGTAGCGCTTCCCAAGGGTTGGAAAGAACTAAAGAAGAAGTGGGTCTACATGATGAAGAGAGATGATAGAAACAAGGATATAAGATACAAAACCAGACTAGTTGTCAAGGGCTTTGGTCAAATACCAGGGGTGGATTTTGATGAGATATTTTCTCATGATGTGAAAATGATTTCTATTAGATTGGTTCTGGCTTGGTTTCTAGCGTAGATCTGGAGCTTGACCAGACGAATGTTAAGAGATGTTTCTTCATGTTGACTTAGCTAAGGAGATCTACATGGAACAGCCAGAAGGTTTTCAGTTAAAGGGGAAAGTTCACTTAGTCGCACATTGAAGAAGAGTTTGTATGGGTTGAAATAGGCTCCTAGATAGTGGTACAAGAAGTTTGATACTTTCATGCGTGTGTCATGAGTACCAAAAGACAAGTGCAGATCCATGATACAACCCTATTTTAGGGCTTCATCTTGTATCATGTTATACTTCAATTACATCTATACATGTTAGACTACATGTTATTTCCCCTAATTCATATTTGTGTAAAATTCACTTATGAACATTATTTGCATGTTTTTTAGGTATTTGGACCATGCTTGGATGGAAGAGAGAGAGACATAATGATCCTAGGGTTTATATACCCTTATAGAGGCTCAAAGTAAAGTCCAAGGCTCCCTAAACCTACCCCTAGTGGCCAAAGATCAATTCAAGCAAAGATGTCCAATGATGAACTAAGTACAAGAGCTAAGTGTTGATGAAGAAGATAACATGACTGTGGCACAACAAAACGGCCGTGCTAGCCCAAGCAAATCAACAAACTCCAAATTTGAAGAACTATAGAGATTAGCACAGCCATGCAACACAAAATGACCGTCCCACCATGACCAAGAATGTCCATGCCATGGTGCACAACCATGTTACAACCAAGTCAGCACATACATTCAGCCAAGAATAGGAAATGCTTCTCCAAGCCACCATGGCCGTGGTGACCACCACGGCCATGCCACATTTGGTCAAAACCCTAACTATTACAATGATTTTTCACCAATTGTCACCTTGCTCGTTCCACTTCACCATGATCGTTATCACCCCTACCCACCATGGCCTTGCTTCCCAACACAGCCGTGCTACATACAAACTTATCCATTACATTTCCCACTTCACCCGCACTTAATCTAGCGCTTCCCCACAACCTATATATACTTGGGTAGTAGCTGTATCATGATGTCAGTCACCCTTATCCACTAGTAGACCCCTCTCATCCCCTCACTTCTTCCCCCACTAATTCCTACCCCATTCCACCTCCATTTCATTATCTTCCACCTCAAAATACCTATTTTAGAGTTTTTAACCACTTTCCATCATACATTAATGCCATCCATCCACCTTGGAAGGAGGTTTTTTATTTGCAACTTCTTGGATGTGGAGAAGGAGGAGTATTCCAAGAGGTCATCATGTCTTTTTACTCCTCTACTCATTCTTCTTCCTTTCTTCTTGTATTTTCTTATTCTATGAGTAGCTAGGGCCCTTAGGTGGGCTGTTTGGGGCCAAAATATTATTGATACATGTTTGGGGAAAATGATATGTAAACATTATGATTTCATTTGCTAATGATTATGTTCTATTTCTATCTCATTCCTCATGAATGACTTTGTAGTTTGTTCTTGAAATCACCGAGATTCTAGAAAATTGCTTATATGTGGCTCTTTTTATGAGTTGCCCCTAAGTCCAATTAATGGATGCCTAGTTAGTTATTCACCTTAATATATGTTAATAAATTCTCCTACACCTATGTGGGATATATAAGTAGCTAGTATAGGAGCATTTAGTGTAATTAGATTAGAGCCTTCTCAAGGCTAGAATGTGGGTGATGTGAGGTTTAAAACCTCACTTCCACCTTACATTACTACCCTCAACCCCTAATTACCTTAGGAGTTCCTATCCTAGAAACCTAAACTTGACTATACCCTAATTTCATTCCACCTAAACCCTAACTCAATTGAGCCTCGTAAGGGTAGGTAGGAGGTGTTAGTGACTAGTTACCCTATACACAACCTATCCTATCCATGGCCAATTAGTAGTTTAGGGCAATTCATTATCCTCTACCTTGTTGTTTGGTTTGGTAATCTAAATAAAAATATAATGTTCACATGTCACCACTCCAACCAGATTGATAAGTGCATCCTAGAACATCCCATGCCACCCTTTATTTCATTAAAACCCTTATTTCCTTCTTGCTTAGCTAGTGTTAGCTTAATTAGCTCTTTACTTGCTTAGTTAGCTTATTTCTTTATTCTTTCTAGTTTAGACCTTTAATTTCTCTTTTTCCTAGTTAGCCAACATAGTGTAGTGTAGACCTCTTCTTACTTCCTTTAGTGTAGCTTTCTCATCTTCCTACTTGCCTTATCTTTTCTTGTTCATTAGAATTAACTGTGTAGTGTTTACTTAGGTTTTGATTTAGGTGTGCGCATCTAGTGAAGATTCTATTGATTTAGGTATGCATGCCTTGGGGTGAGTTGAAACACACCAAGCATGTTGGCGCTGTTGTTGGGGAGAAAGACACTCAACCTAGCTGGTTAGTTTTGCTTTATTCCTTTCCTACTTCCCTCATCATTGCTATTATTTATTCTTTATTCTTTGTATTCTTTGTGTATATTGGTTTACTAACTTGTTTTATTTTGTTTGGTTGTGCCTTGTGCATGTGACAAGCCACTCAGGGAAGACAAGATGGAATGTCAAAATGCACCTCATAAGCCATTTCAAGAGTACTTCATGCCTAGAAAATAGAAATCCCCAATTGCTAGCAGAGTTGATCAAATGCCAATGGAGTAATTATCCATCCATTTAGGTCTTCTTGGACTCCTACCCGCCTTCCACAACTTGCAGAGAGAAAACCCCTACAAGCACTTGGACTGCTTTTTTGAAGTATGCTCCACCTTCAAGACGCCGATAGCCAGTGATGACACAATTAGGTTGACCTTGTTCTCATTCTCCCTCAAAGACAAAGCCAAAGATTGGTATGATTTGACAAGGGACATCATGCGTTGGGAAGATATGAAGAATGCATTTTTAAGGCAATTCTACTCCATTGCAAGGTTGACACAAATGTGGTGTGCCATAGTGAGTTTCATTCAAATGGGAAATGAGTGATTTCACAATGTTTGAGAGAGATTTAGAAGATATTGAGATAGTTCCCGCACCATGAGATCTCTTTGTGGCAGCTAGTTCAGTCCTTTTACTCCTGTCTATCTCCAACATGTCAAGATATAGTATATTTTTCTTGTAGATGATTTTTTATGTCTCGGCCACTGAGGAGGCATGGTCATTGTTTGAGAAGCTGGCAGAAAGTTCAAGGATCTGAGATTCTTGCATGATGAATGATAGTGACCTCCCCTTTGGTGTGACATCTCTAGTTCATAGTGATTCAAGCCCACAAGTGATGAAGATTCTTGGTGACATGGTGAGTTTCATGAAGAACCAAGTGATAAATGTTCCTTTCCTTTCCTTTCAGTGAATTATGTCAGTTCCTTTGGCGAAGAAAAGAGGGAACCTCACCCCTATAGCTACCTGAAACAACAAAGTCCAAGATATAGCTCAAGGTTTGAGGAAGAGGTTCTCTCTAGGTTAAAAAGCTTTAATGATCTCCAAGAGAATGTTACAAGGCCACCTCCAATTCAAGTGCAGTCCATATACCACTTCCAAGGCCATCCAAATCCATATACACCTCCTCGCTATCCATCACCACAAATTTCCCACCACTTCACCTTCCAACCTCAATTTTCTCCTCCACCTCAATTTCAATACCATGTATGACCCCCCTCCTCCAAAACCACAACTAGCCCCCCACACCACTATGAGAAAGTAAGTGATGAGACAATTCTAAGGAGTGGGAAATTTCTTGAGCAGCCCACAAATCAAAGAAAGGCTGATAAAGCAATGCAAAGGAAGCTAAGTGGTGATAATATGATTTATATTGCCGAAGATGATTTTATGATAGATCCTTTTGAGCATGTGATACCAAGTGCTATGATTTATACTCCATTTGCAAGTCCTACCATCCCTATTGTTCCACTTCATGGAATGCTAGAAGAGAATCATATTGATGCAAGCCTAGAAAAATCAAGTGAGCTTCCATTTCTCAAAGAATTAGATGAGCCACCACAAGTGAAAAGGAGGAAGAAGCACAATGTTGACATTTTGTAGGTGTTTCACCAAGTGAGGGTGAACATTCCATTGTTGGATGCTATCAAGAAAATCCCATCATATGCCAAGTTCCTCAAGAACCTATGCACTGTGAAGAGAAGGTCAACGGGTAGAATACCAAAGAGATTCAAGTTGACTGAACAAGTGAGATCTATCATCCAAAACTCACTTACACTAAAAAGGAAAGACCTAGGAGCCCCACTGATACCTAGATACATAGGGGGACATTGCATAGACAGATCCTTACTTGATTTGGGATCTAGTGTGAATTTTATGCCATATAATATCTATGTAAATATAGGATTGGGAAAGTTGAAAGCAACACATTTCACTCTCCAATTGGCAGACCGTTCCATAAAAGTACCTAGAGGAAGAGTGGATGATGTGTTGGTGATGATAGACAAGGAAAAGGGAGCAATTTTCTCAGTAGATTTCATTATTCTTGACATGGATCCAGAAGATAGGGAGATTACCATCATCTTGGGAAGACCATTCTTCTCTACAGCTGACGCCAAAATACATGTACACAAAAATACAATGTCATTCTCTTTCATGAACATGAAGATAAAGATCAACATGTACAAGACCCCAACCCGACAAACCCGATATGAGGATATTGGACATGGTCACTTCAAGAGTCCGACTAGTCATTTGGAAGAAGGGGATCTAGTTGAGAGAATTGATGATAGCTTTTGTGATCAAAGGGATGAGGAACATAGGCTAAATGCAAATAAGAGATGCATTTAGTACTTGAGTCAATGCCCAAAAATTCCAAATGGTTGAATGATGCAAGAATCTTCAAGAAGCCCAACTGAAGGCATGAAACTCAACACTTGTGGGAGGCAACCCACCTAGGTTTGGGGAATTTTTCACCCAACCTACAAAATTTTATACTTTTTGCTTATTTTGACACTTTTCCAAGAAAACACACACACACACACTTGTTTTTATTAATTTTTGTTTAATTTTAAGAGTGCAGGTGAAATCAGTGGTGAAATGAGAAAAATTAGATGATTTTAATACAAAGATTCATGAAAAACCAATTTTGAGCGAAGAATGGGTGCTTTGATGAAGTTCAAGTTTAAATGACATGCTATAGTACTCATCATGGACCTGGTACCATGGAATGGCCATGGTGATATACTCAAATAAATAGGGATATTGAAGGGAATCAAAGAAAACCAAAGAAGTAAAGAACATATTCAACATGGTCGTGCAAGACAACATGGTCATGTAGCAATCAACTTTGAACGAGTCATGTGGCCAACAACACAACATGACTATGCCACACAACATGTCCATCCTGCAGCCCGACCCGAAAACATTAAGTAAGCATTTTGCAAATTTTCAACCCAACTCAGTTCATTTTCACGCAAACAACATGCTCGTTCCATGAAGAATGACGGACATGCATCAACTCCCATCCACTCTCCCATCCTTGATTCTCCACCAAATCACCCCAATCTATCTCCAATCATTCCCCTACCATTTCCACTACCTTAACCTCCAGATTCCACCCACTTTCATCCCCCAAATCCATCTCTCCTCTCCATTCCGCCCCAACAACCACTTTCTCTGGAGGAACCCTAAAATCACAAATTTCTCCACCAAAATGCATCAAAGATGAAGAAAATGACCAAGAAAGTAGTGGATAAGACAAAGGGTGTGGTATTCTACCAAATAACAACAAATAATGTGTATTCTAATTTGTTGGATGGCAAGCTTGATGCCTTGGCAAACCCAAATGTGGAGGAGGCATACACACAACCGTGGCGATCAATGTCGTTTCCATATAGAGTAGCACCATCCCCACCCTCTTCAGCCTGGCCCTCTGTTTCCTCATCCCGTCTGTCAGTTTAAGTGGCATGACCATCTACATCCTCTGTAATGTAGATACATCCGCAATCCTAAACGTAGATTCTTATAGATGATGAGGAAAATGAGGCCATGCCAGATGCAACACATGAGGAGGTGCAAAATGAACATCGTGATGATGTAACAACTGAGGGAAGAAATAGTTGAGTGAAGAAACCAAAGCACTTGGAGTGCCTGACACACAAAGTAATTTCCACTTGCTACAGTTGCGAAGAGAGGATGAAGGATTTGGGTATCTTTGATTTCTTTCAAGATATCTTGGAACCCATTTGGTTGTTTGAGGTGCTGACCATAGTCCAAGAGACTTATATTGAGCTCACACAATAGTTCTTTGCCACCTTAGAGAAAGGCTTGCATGACATCGCCAATGTCAAATTGGGGGATGGAACTTATTCGTCACTGCCTCCTTTCTCAATAGAATTTTTTCTCCCAACCCTGAGGTAGCAACCCTACTTGATCACATGAAGATAGTACAATCCAGAGTAAAACACCTTTCATCATGGGAGGGATTGCGAGTTCAATTTCTCTGGCCCTAGATTATGTTGAATCTAGCTACACCAAGGCAGAAGGAGGGAAGGTCGTCAACTTGCATTACTTGATTCACTCATCCATGATTTCAATGATAGACCAAGAGATATTTTACCAGACCAACCCTCCTTATATAGGAGTTTCACTGGAGCTCCCCTACCATGCTAGACCTCTCTTATAGGGGTGTGGTCCATCTCTAAACTTTTTGGGTATCATGAGGAGGTGGGAAGAGGACAATCCTAGGAAGACATGGTAGCAATAGCCTAGAAATCTGCCTAAGGGACTTGGAGAGTAACGAGAAGCAGAGTAGAGGAGAGAGGTGGAGGAGAGAGAGATACATAGGGTTAGGAGATAGGAGGTCAAGGTGACACAACAACCATAACATCCCTCAGTGAACGCCTACAACATGTCTACTATACAGGCACATCTGGAGGGCATTAAGAGGACTCAAGAGGGTATCTTGAAGGCACAAGAGGGATTTCAACACACATGATGCACAGTGGTTGGATCATCTACAGATGCACCATCATATCAACCATATGTATCAGTTCTAGCATGCCCAAGATGACCTAGAGGAATGCCTAGTGGGGGAAAGATTGGTGGGGTGCATTATCTGTGTACTAGGATACCTACCCACCTCCACAAGAGGACTATCGGGGCAATTATTACCAACATCCTCCACCACATGGAGGAGCACCACTAGATCCACCACAACATCCATGATCATCTACCCTATAGCTCCTATAAGTTAGTGTCATGTTGAGGACAACATGATTCAAAATTTTGGGGTGGTAGGGCAGTATACCTTCTTTTATTTCACTCATTCTGCATTTCACCTGCCATTTACTTTTTTTTGTTCCTGCTATATAGAGTTGATTTTACCTATTTTGCATACTTTCATGCCATGTAGTTTTCTTTCAGTCAATTTTTGTGTAATTTTCAAAACTTTTGCTCATTTTTCCATGCAATGTATATCATGTAGATTTTTATAATTCTTCGATGTTTATAGTTAGGATTTGCTTGTTTCTTGCTTTTTGTTTGATATTATAGGTTTAAATGTGATTGAAGGTGATTTGGAACCATTTTGGCCAACTTTGACCAAATTTAGAATGTTCTACCCAAAAAGCATGTTTTGACCCAATCTCTACTTTTTGGATTGAAAATGATGACCTTTGACAAATGCAAGTGAATTTATCATGGTTTATTTCCAAATGGTATCAATGCTTGGCTTTTTACATGTGCATCACCTCTCTTATGTTTGTGAATGTTTTGGTTGAATTGTTATTTGAGCAAGCTACAAATGCTTAGGGCATATGGAATCACATGATAGAAGTATGAATATCATGTTTCTCATTCACATTTTTTTTAAGTACTTAATTTTTTTATTCATCCCGTTTTCCAATACGGGCTAAAAAAGATGACACAGAGATATTGATATCCAGAGAGAGACAAAATGGCTTTACAATGGTAAAGTGATGGCGAATGGAGGAATATAGGTTGCGTTTTACGATATGATCTGCTACTTTATTCATATCGTGAGGGACATAGGATATTTTTAAGGAAGGAGCAGTAGCTATGATGGTGGTTGCTGACCATCTCAGAGGTTCCAGCTTGTTTACTTCATGCATAGGATGGAGGAGCGAGCTAATTGCTGTAGTAGAGTCAAAGTATATTATGGAGGATGTCCAGCCCTGCGTCCTATAGAGCTTCAGAGCTTTAAGGATTCCAATCATCTATGCTTCTTTAGTAGAAGAGGTATAACCAGGCTCACCGATGCCAAAAAGACAGTGGCCAGACCTGTTAATGACATGTATCCCAATCTCTGTCTTTAGACTATGTCCTTGGAAAGCAACATCCACAAAAATGGTGTGCTCAGAATCTCCTGGGTGCTTGATGATGAGGTTGCCATAGCTACAGTGTTGTCTAACAGATGGTTTAGGTAGATTCAGAGTTGCTTGTACCCGACCCTTTATGAACGCAGCCTGCGAGGCCGATGGCTTGTGTTGTCCATTATGTACAACTTTGTTTCTTACCCTCCATAGAGCCCAGGAATCGAAGCAGTTAGTCAACTTTTCCTCGAGGGTGCCTCTCCCATGAACGATAAGATTGATCCACTCACTTTCTGATAATTGGAAGAAGTGGTGGTCTGTGCCAAGACGTTGCCATACCTACGTACTTGTAGGACAATCATGAAGACAGTGCAAGACTGATTTGCAAGCTGTGTGACATCTCAGGCATTTATCATTGGTGCTGATGTGTCTTCTTAATTTATCTACATTTGTGAATATATCTTTTTGTAGAAGGAGCCATAAAAAAGTTTGGACTTTGAGAGGAGTAGGAGTGGACCAGAGTTCCTTCCAACTAGTCATTAGAGAGTGAGATGGCTTGGAGCATAACCACTAATAGGTAGTGCGAGAAGAAAGCACCCCATTGGTCTCCAACGGCCAACACCAGGAGTCAGGCCCCCATCTATCACCGGTGGTTGAATACTTTATATGAGACTCTAGGATTCTTGTGGAAGATGAGAGCAGATAAAGCTCCAGTCCCAATCACCATTTTTGAGAGCCTTGCTCTGGACCTTAAGATCATCGAGGCTTTCAGGAATCATAGTGTTTGGTCCTATGTCTAGGATGGACCTGCCGAGGAGCCAATTGTCACGCCAGACATTTGTGGAATCCCCAGAGTTTACCGTTTTGAAGCAAAAATCTTCGAGCTTGGGCAGCTGGGACTTGATGAAAGATCAGATAGATGACCCAGGTTTCTTGGAGATGGAACCTCTTTTGGTATATTTCCCGCACAACATGTGCACCCAGAGGCTTGACGGATTGTTCTTAAAGTGCCAGACATTCTTCAACATCAAGGCTTCATTTTGTTTCTGAGCATCCTTGATGCCAAGGCCCCCAAACTCCTTGCTCCGTGTTAACTTCTTCCAGGAGACCATGGAGGATCTGCACTGGTCGTGTCGCCCTGACCAAATGAAATCCTTTATGTGGCGGTTGATGTCATCACATAGGGTTGGAGATAATTTGACCGTTTGCATTGTATAGAATGGGATAGATTGGAGTGCACTCTTGGCCAGAGTGATTCAACCAGCTAGAGAAAGGTAGTGAGCTGACCAACTACTCATCCTAGATTTGATGGACTGCAAGCTGGATGCATGTGTGTGCTTGTTGAGGTGATGGTGCAGAATAGGGACTCCAAGGTAGCAGCCCAGGTCCATGGTGCTAGGAATTCCCAACCTACAACAGAATGCATTCCTTTCTCTTGCAGTGGTGTTTGTTGAGAAAAAAACACCTAGATTTGTCATTGGAGATGACTTGACCTGACAACTGAGCAAACTCCTGGAGAATGGATTTTATTTGTAACGGCTTGGTGATTAGAAACTTCAGCCATTAGAAGAATATCATCAGCGAACATGATGTGGGTGAGTGGCACCCCATTGCGTGACAGCATAACATGTCTCCACTCATCATTACAGGTAGCAGCAGAGATCACCTAACAGAGTCTCTCCATGCAAAGAACACACATATAGGGGTTGATAGGGTCTCCCTGGCGCACACCATGAAACACCTTGAAAGGTTCCATGAGTGTGCCTTCCCAGAGGATAGATATACTCCCTAAAGAGATGATCTGCATAATCAACTAGATGAGTCCATGGGGAAGGCCTATTTTTAGAAGAGTGTCCTCCACAAAGGGCCATCTCATGCGATCAAAGGCCTTAGATAAGTCAAGTTTAATTGCAACCCAATTCTTCTTACCTCACATCAGTTTCATGGAGTGAATAACCTCCTAAACCAACAAAATGTTATCGCTAATGCGGTGGCCTGGAATGAAACTAGCTTGAGTTTCCAAGATCCATCCATTAAGAAAGGGCTTGATTCTTTCCACAATAATTTTCAAGATGAGCTTGAAGCAGTAGTTATTAAGGGAAATGGGCCATAACTCAGAGCAGTGTTGCGGACTAGCTACCTTCGGTATAAGGACCATAAGAGAGTCATCTATACGTTCATCCACCTTATTGTTGATAAATGCGGCTCGAATGGTAGAAAAGAACGATCCGCCAATATGAGACCAATTCATTTGAACAAATTCATTGTGAATATTGTCGGATCCTGGAGCCTTCACTGGTTCCATTAGGAAGAGGACTCGTTGGATTTATACTGCAATAGGAGTGTGGACAATAGATAAGTCCTCTTGGATTCCCAGGAAGTGCCCAATATAGTTCACAATTTCTATTTGATCAGGCATCGGGGAGGGGGGAGTGCATAGGAGGTTGCAAAAATAGGATCAGACCAGGTCCTAAAGAGCCAGGGGCGACTCTATCCAGCTGCCATCCTCACCATGAAGTCTTGAGATCTTTTTAAAATGACAATGTGACTTCACATAGGTTTTAAAAAACCTATTGTTGCCATCACCATATTGAAGCCAATTGATGTTCGTCTTCTGTTGCCAATCCGCCTCTTCTCGCCGAAGGATTGAATTGAGTTTCTCTTGCAAGTCGATGGAAAGAAATTGGTTAGGAATGCTAGGAGGGTGGGACGATACCTGGCAGGCTTCCAGGTGGCAGAGGATGCTATCCTTTTGTTTATGTTGTTGTTTGATGCGCTGACCATCCCACTTTATAGCAGCAGCTTGGAAGGCTGGGAGAGCATCCAAAAGGGGAAGAGAACTGTCCCATGCCAGAAGAAGTTTAGACTTGAAAGAGGGGATTTGACTAAAACTCAATCTAGTTTTGAACAAAGGTTTCTGGCATTGAGATAGACGGTGACCAGAGATGGGGATGGGATTGTGATCACTGTGGATAAGCAGATGAACGCTGACAAACATGCCATTTTCAATGGACATCCAGTCTGCATTGGCTACTACACAATCTAGCTTCTCGTAGAGATTGCCCTTCTTGTAAGTGAATCGATTCCCCAAAGACTTGATGTCAGCGAGCCCCGAGTCTAGCAGGAAGTAATTGAACTTTAAGCTGGAGCACTAATCAAAGCTTGTACCTACAAGCTTCTCAGATGGATCTAACATAGTATTAAAATCACCAACAAGAGCCGAAGCCCCAGGCATGGAGACGACAATGTCAGCGAGTCTTTTCCGGAGTAGGTCCCTTTTAGTGGGGTTCAGAGAACCATATAAAAATTTTACGTGCCAAGAATTGTTGATGAAGTAGTACACATATTGACGATGTCTTTTCACAATATCCACACTACATTTGTGAGTATCCCAAAGGATCCAAATACCTCCCAAGAAGCCTAGAGCTTCCACACGTTGCGAGGATGTGAACCCTAGTTTCCAGATGATTTTGTCAGCTTTTGAACCACTACATCGTGGCTCAATAATAGCAAGAATATGGAGGTTGTATCTCCTTTTGTATTCCTTGAGAAGATTCAGTTTATCATTGGAGCAAGCCCCTTGGATGTTCCAGCAATAGATATTAGTCATTTGGGAAACATTAGAAAAGGTGAGGCCCGAGAACCTTAGTGAATGGCAGTGAGAAGACCAGAGGTCTCCCCCATGCCATACATCCAGGTATCTGTTCCTATGTCTGGTTCATCAAAAGGGATGACCCTCTTAGCGGAGGGGTTGGACTCACTGATGTTACCCACAATCTGGGCGAACTTGCCTTTCTTTCTTTCTCTTCCTAGATTAATTGTCTGATAGAAAATCTGCATGTTCTTGAGGATAACGCCTCCCCTACTGCAGTGAGATCCCCAGTTGAACTCAGAGGGAATCTCATTAGAAGCAGCAGGGAGAGTGGCTTGGAATTTGAACCCATCCAATGTTTGTAGAGCAGGTCTTCCTTCCAGAATCTCATCGTCAACCAAGATCACAACAGTATCATCACTCTGTGGGACTTCCTTTGTTGATGAGGGCTTGTCCAGTGGCTTGTGTGAGTTAGGGCCAGAGGGTGCATTAGCTTTCTTCTTTGATTTATTTTTATTCTTTCGGTTAACTACATCCTCCCATTAATCGACAGGAGGGTCTTTGTTGCCCACAGCCTGCCCACTGGCATTGTTGGGAGGGTCACGTGCTAGCTTCTCCTTAGAATCCCTAGAGGACTAGGTGGCGGGAGCATGCTTGGTGGACATCTTCCTTGGTTTCATCTTTGCATGGATGGCCTCGATATAAGTAGGGGTTGATAGAAGGGGAACAGTTGGCGCTGACGGGTCAACTGAAGCAAGGAACTATGGAACCAACTTACAGTCCCCCTCAACATGACCTGACCTCCCACATTTCATATAGAGGGTGGGAAGGTTTTTGTATTCCAATCTAAACTTCTCACCGTTCACCTCAATTACAGGTAATAAGGGTTTTGAGGTATCCACCTCCACCGCAATCCTAGAAAACTTGTCGTGGTGGCCTAATTGGGTGGTTGTATCTATTTTGATAGTTTTTCCAATGAGATCTCCGATACTGGAAAGTAGCTAGTTTTAGAAAAGGTATATCGGCAAGTCATCGATCCTCGCCCACACGACCAGTTTGTGTGGGATAGGGTCCTATGGTCGAAACTCTTTAGACCATGATTGAACCGATAGGTAATGGTTGAAGATCATCCAGGGACCTCCCATCATGGCACGGACGAAATCGTCTTTATTAGCAAGTTGGATGATGTAGTACCCCATGTCGAGGTCGATCACGCAGAAGTCCCCTGTCAGGCTCCAGAGCACTGCAATCCTATTCATTAGGGCATTGAAGTTGACTGTGGTGCCCATGACCTTGATGATGATCGTGAATTTCTAGGGTTCCATGAGTGGTGGAATGGAGTTAGGGTTGATGGTGATCTTCAATAAACTACCATTACAGTCTACATGGATATCTTCTGCGTTAAGCATATCAGGCGGGACTTGAGTAAGAGCTGTGGGGGTCTTGGTGATGCGCCCGACTATCACCTCCTTATATGACAATGGCCAAGTTCCATCAACTAGTGTCATGGGGATATCTCTATTTGTCTCCTGAGTAGGAACATGGCCTTTTTCGGGGTGGAAAGGGGTGTCAACAGAGCTGGATGGATGGCGACAGGGTAGATCAGCACCAGTGCCATGGCCACCACGGGTGCCACCTCTGCCACTTCTTCCCCCTAACCCTAACACCATCGGTCACTTGCAGAAGGCTTTTGTTTCTCATTCACTTTGTGTGGTATTATTTCAGGAAGTGTTGAAATTATTTTTATTTAGGAGGTCTTATGTTGAGAACCACACTAGTGACTCCTCTTTGACCCACTTTTCATTCATCATCTTCTTACCCCTATGCCTCTTGAAATGATGCCAAAGTGCACATATTCATCCATGGCCACCTCCAAAAGTTTGGGGTGGCCACTATCTATTTCTCACCGCCTCACTCTCACACCCATATGCCCTACCTACACCAAGGGAAAAATGAAAATAAAAGATGATCCTATTTAAGAGCATGTAAATAAAGAAAAGATGAGCTTTATAGCACTCTAATTTATTACCGTAATCCTTTATTCTATTTTCATACCCATTGAGCTAGGAAACATCAAATCTATCTCACTTCACCCTTTTTCCAAAAGCCAAATGGGTCACTTAGTGTGGTTTGAAGCATAATATTGAATGCACGAAAGTGAAACACCCTAGTTATATTTGATTAATTCCATTATGAAACAGTCTACCCAGAGATACAAGAGAGCCATATGTACAACTTGTGTGATCTATGCCATATATTTGAAGTTTGTATGCTCAGTTCTCTTTTCATGACTAGTTTGTGGAAGTGGAGAGGAGAGAGTTGAAATGCATGTACTTAGTCATCACTAATCCCATTTAGTCAATATTCACCTTTTGCATTACATTTATCATTTCTTGATTGTGGAAAACTTGTAGAGAGATTGAGTTGGAGCATACTTGGGGAAAATTATGTTTTAAGTTTGGGGTGGTGATGCCGCCCTATTATAGGGCTTCATCTTGTGTCATATTGCACTTCAATCAAATCTATACATGTTAGATTGCATGTTATTTCCCCTAGTATGAATATTTGTGTAAAATGCACTTATGGACATTATTTTTATGTTTTTAAAGTATTTGGACCATACTTGGATGGAAGAGAGAGAGAGAAATAATGATTCTAGGGTTTCTCTTCCCTTAGAGAGGCTCAAAGTGAAGTCCAAGGCTCCCTCAAACTACCCCTAATGGCCAAAGATGAATTGAAGCAAAGATGTCCAAGGATGAACCAAGTACAAGAGCTAAGTGCTGATGAAGAAGATAACACAACTATGGCATAGCAAAACGGCCATGCTTGCCCAAGAAAATTAAAAAAGTCCAAATTTGAAGAATTGTAGAGATTAGCACGACCGTGCAGCATAAAACAGTCTTGCTAGCATGACCAAGAACATCAGTTCGATGTTGCACGTTCATGTTGCAACCAAGTCAACACATGCATTCCACCAAGAACAGACATAGCTTCTCTAAGCCAGCATGGCCGTGGTGACCACCATAACATGCTACCCAAGCCTCACCATGGGCGTGATGACCACCACGATTGCGGCACCATCGTTCAAAACCCCAACTGTTACTGTGAGCTTTCATCAATTCTCACCTTGACCGTTTCACTTCACTACGATCATTCTCACCCCTACCAATCATGGTCGTGCTGCCCAACACGGCCATGCTATATACAAACTTATCCACTACATTTTCCACTTTACCCCCACTTAACCTAGTGCTTCCCCACCACCTATATATACTTGGGTGGCAACTATAGCATGAGGTTAGCCACCCTTAGCCACTAATAGACCACTCTCATATTCCCAATTTCACCCCCACTCATTACTATTCCATTCCACCTCCAATTCATCATCTTCCACCCCAACAACACCTATTTTAGGGTTTTTGACCACTTTCCACCATACATCCATGCCAGCCATTCACCTTGGAGGGAGGTTCTCGAGTTTCATATTCTAGAAGGTGGAGAAGGAGTAGTCTTCCCTAAGCTCATCATGTCTTTTCACACCTCTACTCATTCTTCTTCATTTCTTCTTGTATTTTCTTATTCTATGAGTAGCTAGGCCCCTTAAGTGGGTTGTCTGAGGCCAAAATGTTACTTTGATACCATTATGGGGGAAAATGATACATAAATTTATGATTTCATTTGCTAATGATTACTTTCTATTCCTATCTTCCTCATGATTTGCTTTGTGGTTTGTGCTTGAAATCACCTAGATTATAGGAAAATTGCTTATATGTGGATCTTTTTGAGAATTGCTCCTAAGTCCAATTAATGAATCCCTAGTTAGGTATTCACCTTCCTACATATTAATCAATTATCCTACACCAAGGTGAGAGATCTAAGTTTCTAGTATAGGAGTACTTAGTGTAATTAGCTTTGAGCCTTCTCAAGGCTAGAATGTGGGTGATGTGAGGTGTAAAACCTTACTTCCTATCCTAGAAACCTAGGCTTCACTAGACCCTAATTGAATACCACATAAACCCTAATACAATTGATCCTCATAAGGGTAGGTAGGAGGTGTTAGGGACTAGCTCCCCTACATACAACCTATCCTATCCATGGACAATTAGTAGTTTAGGGCAATTCATTATCCTCTAGCTTTTTGTTTGGTTTGGTAATCTAAATGAAAATATAATGTTCACATCTCATCACCCCAACCTAATTGATAAGTACATCCCCCAAATATCCCACACTACCCTTTATTACATTGAAAGCTTAATTTCCTTCTTGCTTAGCTAGTGTGAGCTTAATTAGCTCTTTACTTTCTTAGTTAGCTTCTTTCCTTGTTCTTTCTAGTTTAGATCTTTATTTTCTCTTTTGCATAGTTAGCAAGCTTAGTGTAGTTTAGACCTCTTCTTGCTTGCTTTAGTGTATATTTCTCTTTTAATTTCCTAGCTTGTCATTTCTTTCTCAATAGAACTTACTATCTAGGGTTATATTAGGTTTTGATCTTGTTTGTTATCCTTTGCTTGCTTGTTCACCATTAGTGTAATTAACAAATAAACCATCAAACCTTCAACCCTAGACTCCACAGTAGAAAGCTAGCCCAAAATTAACTTAGCTCTAGTGCCCCCTTTTCTCCCAGTGGATTGACCTTATACTTGTTGTTTGTCTATAATATGACACAATCCCGTGCGCTTATGGGTATAGTGTCTTAGTTTAAGTGAGCGTGTTAGTTTATGTCCCTTATAAACTTGAAAGATACATGTGTGTTTTGAGCTCGTGGGGTGCATCTTGTCAAGTCTAATTGATTAGTGTGTGCACCTCTAGCGAGACACACCAATCCATGTGTGGTAATTTTTTTATTCTGCTACTCTATGTGGATTCCATGTTGATAGTGGGACATGATGTCAGTTTCATTAGAAAACTAAAGATAGAGCTTTACAAAACCTTTGAGATGAAGGATTTGCGACCAACAAGGTAGATTATGGGGATTCATACAACATATGATAGGGAGAAGTATAGGTTGTGGTTGTCACGAGAGTGCTATGTTGAACAGATTCTAGAGTGGTTCAACATGAGCAAGTACAAAGATGTGAGTACTCCACTATCAGGTCATTTCAAGCGAAGCAAGAAGTCATGCCCTTCTACTGATAAGGAGAAGGAGGAGATGACCAAGATTCCATATTCTTTTGCTGGGGAGTTTGATGTACACAATGGTGTGTACTCATCATGACATTGATCATGCGGTTGGCATTGTGAGAAGGTTTTTCTCAAAGATAGGGAAAGATCACTGGGAGGAGGTCAACTGGATCTTCATAACTTATGAGGCACTAGTAGCATATGTTTGATGTTTGGCGATTCTGAACCACTTCTGAAAGGCTTCGTTGATGCTGACATGGTAGGTAACATTATCAGAGAACGTCTACCTCTGGGTATGTTTTTACTTTTGTAGGGGCAACCATATCTTGACAGTCCACCTTAAAAAGTGTGTTGTGCTTTCTACAATAGAGGCATAGTACATTGCAACAATAGAAATAAAAAAGAAATATTCCAGATTGTTAGATTTAGGGGAGAACTGGGCATGAAAGGTTGAACTGACTATATTCTGTGATAGTCAGAGTGCTACTTGCTTGAGCAAGAGAACAATACATCATGCAGGGACAAAACACATTGACGTGAGATATCATTGGCTTTATGATGTAATTCATAAGAGGTTTCTAACTCTGAAGAAGATCCAAATTGAGAAGAATGCTTCTGATATGATGACCACAATGGTGACCTAAAACAAGCTAGATCTCTACAAAGAGCTCAACGACATACATTCCCAGTGATGATTTTGTGTTGACAGTCTTCTTCCTTAGATGGGAGGGGGAGATTGTTGGCCCTAGTGTATTTTCTAGCCCATGGGCCAGTCGGTCCATTAGGAAATTATACTTGATGTTTCCACAGGATATACATATCCCTCTTCAAGGCAGTCAATGGGTGTGCCAAGCCACAACCACATAGATGCCAAGGTAGAAAATGGTAGCACCTTGGAGATGGGGAAAAAGGCAAAGAAGGAAAAATGAAGAAAAAGAAAAGGAAGAAGAAAGGAAGCGGGACAGGACTACCAATGCATCTATGTATCTTATTTGAGCCATCTACTATAGTGCACTTTGTGAAAGATTATGTTTTTTTGGGAAGTTCTAGATTAGTAGAATTGTATGAATCTCTCCTTACAGTGTGGTATCTTCTTATTTCTCCATCTTGATTTATTATATCAGGTTTGAGGTCAAAATTCAAGAGGTAAAAATTGTATCTTTGCCTCTTATAGTGGATTTGCCTATGGTTTGCCTTGTGGTTTTTTCCTCAGACATACTGAGAGTATTCCACATAAAAATATGGTCTTTTTCTCTTCTATCTACTTCCTTTTATTATTTTGGGTTTACGCACTTGTCAGTAACACTTCCACCCATATTTCTTTTTTGTTGCATCGTGGTTGCTTAACATACGTGCACATATTCCCCATCAAAAAAACCTATGACAAACCTCGACTTATTCTGTTCCTATGCGATTATGTTGGGGGTTGTTTTCCCTTGTATGTATGCTTGAGTGGAAGCTCCAAAATTTCTTTTTTGTTTGGTTTTCTTTTCAATTTAGTTTTCTTTCAATTAATGTGGAGTTCATTTGGTTGTTTGTGTTGTGGTTCATGTAGTTTCCTATCGTCAGTAGTCATTGGTCAGTGTTTATCATCATTTTTTTGTAAGTTTTTGTGTTTCTCTACTTCATTAGAGTAGGAGCTTCTCAATTCATAGGGTTTGCAAATTCGTCTTCATTTTGCAAGGGCTAGTTTCAATTTTTTGATTTTAGGTTGTGTAGCTTCATGTGGGGAGGCAATATCATCTCAGTTCACAAATTTGATAAGACACATGAAACAATGTGTTCCACAAAACGAATTGTTCCAAAAGGTACAATTTCCATTAGGAATTGAGATAGAAACACATTTTGAAAACCTAAATGCTAACCCTTTGTCATGAACTTCCCCACTTTTGAAAATTACTATAACAAAAGATTCCCTTTTTATGTGGAAAAGCCCCGTATCAATAATTATGATCTTACATATGGACATATAATGACGTAGCCAACATGGAAACTTTCCCCTTTTAATTCTCTTAAAGTCCCAGAGAGAAATACCTTTCTATTCCATACTATTGAACTATTCCTTTATATAAGATGTTTCTTATAGAACCACAATTATGATCACTGAGAGGCTATAAAAAAATTAAGGGGGAATACATGGATTCTAGATGTAGTTGAATTTTCTTATATAACTAATACACCTAGGATGTTGTCTTCTTATTTTAAATGCACTAACTAGTTCTTGAATATCATATGAATATGAAACCTACTTGTATATGATTTGAAAACTTCTCATGCTAGGATAATTGAATCTTGACAATGGAATTATACATTCACTGTAACACGATTCACAGATTGTAGGATTGAAATTTGTTCTCCAACTTTCTATTTCACTTGGGTAGAACTGATGTGTGACTAGGCACCGCTCTTTGCTTGTGAAGTCATAAGTGTTATGGACTTTCACTGCCAACACGAAATGGACCTGCAGGGTCACACACATAGGATTTAACCTAGAAGAGGAGTTTTGTCCACAAACAATGTTTAGATTGATTACTAAAGGAGTTTAGTAGTTCAATTAAACACTCAATTAATTGATAGCTCAATGTCATAATGTTCAAGGTGTTGAACACATTGATTGGAGTATTAGATTAATTGAAACTGCAATTGACTATTTCTACACAATCTACACTCAACCGATCGGCTCATGTGATGAACCGATCGACTCAACTTGGTGAACCGATCAACTCAAGTGGTGAGTCGATCGACTCATGGACAGGGTGAAACGATTGCTTCAAGTATTGAAACGATCGGTTCACTGGTGCAACTGAGCAAGTTGGGAAAGTAGGATTGGTGAGAAATTTCTTTTCGTTTCACTTGTCCAATTTGATTGCAACAAGGATTGGTATTTGATACCAATTAGAAACAAAAGAGGGAAAGTCAATCGGGAACTGATAAGGACCATGAACCGACCAGTTCAGAAATGAACCGACCATTTCATGGGTCCCAACTGATCAGTTGAGGTGTCAACCGACCGGCTCAGGTCCCCAACCGAACGTTTTCAGAAATGAAACGATCGGTTCAAGTTGCGAGTTGGTTGTTTTTTGTGGAAAATCTCGAACCCTTCTACTCCTGCTTTAGTCCCACATTGCCCAGGATAGATAACCCTGTCCCATGACCCTCCTATATATAGGGGTATTGGGGGCTTCTCAAAGAACAACTCAGTGCAACCAGTTGCTCTGTAAAGTTGTCATTCTCTCTGGTTTTGGTAACCGAGAGAGCCCGAGCAAGTGCTACCTGATAAGGGAGGCACATCAAGAGAAAGACAACTGCAGAAAGTGACTGGTAGCAGGAGAGTGTGTCAGTGACTAGTACGCTGAAAGGAGGGTGCGACTCCTTCCAATTCCTTATGAGACAATGAGATTGGAGTTCTAGGTGGTCCATGTGGACTACTTCAGAGGCGGGAGATTTCTGCTGCTCAGAGGACAGCTGTCAATCCCGACAGTCTCGGTGAGACCAGGAGTCGTCAGTCCCGGTGCGACCAAGAGCTGCACAGACACCGTACAAGACCGGAGGTGAAGACCGTGCAAGCCGCGAGGTATTGTTGCCGAGTAAGCCTTGGGACAAGGTATGATTCCACAAACCATCCTTTCCCATTGTATAGACGTTGATGCGTTTCCTTGTTCTGGGTTTGGGGAGGAATTTTTTTTGTTTCCGCTGCCTTCTCTGCCTCCCCTAAAACCCAAAAGTGGTATCAGAGCCACGTCAACTGCTCTATACTTTAGGATTATCAATATGATCGATTTTGATTTGTCGCCTTTATTTATTGCATACGATGCGAATAAAATTGGCTTTATGCATGTCCAATCCTAAATCCACAAATCCCAATTTACATATATGATATGTATTATTAATGAACTTGATACACATCGCCCTTAAATGAGTTTTTTGGTGGATGTATAGCGTAGTTATGGCCAATAAACCCTATCTGTGTATGGTTGTATGTGGTTGCTTGCATCTCGATCTGCGCACCAATCTTCCTTCTCCTATTCCTAATGTAACTCGAAATAATATGAGATTTCTTTCCTACCTTTGCTCCCCTCAAATGTAACTCGAGGTTTCTCTTTTTACAATGTAAAATAGGATAGAATTTTATTTCCTTTTATGTCAAAGAACGGAGGACATCTTAACGACAGTTGAGACGATCGGTTCAAGGCGTGAACCGATCGATTGATGTTCGAGATGATCGGTTCAAGGAGTGAGTCGATCAGTTGATGACCAGTTCGAGGAGCAAGACGAGTGGGTGGCGGCCATGATGAGATGCACGACGACCAGGCGAACCGATTGGTTGGAGGAGCCAACTGATCGGCTGGTGGCACCCAGCCGACCGGCCTGATGGCGAGCCGATCAGTCATGTGCTGAGTTGATCAAACCCAGAAAGGAAAAACACAGAGTTCATCTTGTACAGGTTGCATGTGATGTAGACCTAGATGACCGCGATTCCTCTTGGCTCGAGGAATCACATTAGGATGGCCATAATCATCACTTTCATCGTTTTGCATGTTTTTGTGGGATATAGCATGTATATGATACATACTATATATTATGGTGATTGGATATGTATATGTATATAAAAACCAAATCCCTCATTAAAATATTAAGTCTTATATGCCTTCCATTAGCGGCACACATGAAAAACTCGATCGACCAAGCGTAGGTTACGCCAAAGCGTGGTGCGCCGTCTATCTTGTGGAAGTGTGAAGGGTAGACATGTAGGTTCTGCCAAAGCAGGGTGCATGTTTACCGTGTCAGCTTTTGGGTTAGACTTAACTGGTGATTCTTAGAGCATCTAAGCCCAGAGGCAAGGAATGTTCATGGCAAGGTGTTGCACATGTTCATTCATCAAGAGTTGCATATGATGCAATTGGCATGATGGCCTACCTAAATAGTCAAGATTGTGGGCGATCAGCCAAAGCTGACTCATGACTTGATGAAATATGGATCTTGCCCACTAGAAGTTTGTACGCTGCAATCTTCCGAATTGATGGTGAGGGCTATCAATTTGAAGTAAAATAGTGGGAGCGATAATTAATTAAAGGCCTAATTATATCGTCAAATTTTCAAATCAATCAAATAAGTCAAAAATGAGTTTTTGGACTAAAATTGCATATTTCTTTTTGTAGTACAAATGGCAACAAACAATAATCACTTATTTGCGATCAGCCTTTGAGACCAACAATTTAAATGAGATTTTTTTCCATGACTGGTTAGGACATTGAGAAGTGTTCTCAATCAAAGAGCGAAAGCTCTAAGTCCTAGTTATATCAGAACCAGATGAACTCGATCCCACCACATTAATGGCTGAAAGTATGCTTATGGAAGCATACCGAGGATGAAATAGATAAGGAGTGCTTGATGTTGTGTTCTCTAATCTATGAGTTGAAGAGACAACATGAGACATATGATGTCTCCAAGACACTGTCCTAGTATGTCATGACAGAAGGAGATCCAGTAAGGTATTCACACACTCAATGTGATTGGGTATGTGGAAAACCTGACTAAGAAGGATTCCCTCTGAGCCAAGAGTTGGCTATTGGTATGATACTGCAAATGTTGTGAGAATCATACAATTCATGATGAACAACTTTGACAAGCGTTGACAGAGTTGTTGGACATGTTGAGGATAGTAGAGGCAAAGATGAAGAAAGACAAACCATAATCTTTGATATGATCAAAGAAAAGGTAATTCTTAAGGGCAAGGACAAGGGAAAAGCAAAGAAGTGTTCTAATGCTAGCCAGCAATCCAAGCCGTCTTCAGCCTCAAGGCACATGGGGAAAGGGTGTATGAGGGATTGCCCTATATATCTGGAAGAACAAAAGTAGATGAAGGAGGGGATGGAGATCTCCACCTAAGGTATCATGAAATGAACCACTTCTTTATCTGAGGTATATGATACCAATATATGAATATGTCATATATGATATGCAATATACACAAAGAAGTGATGGCCTTTGTGAAAGGACCAAGAAAGGAGTACCCATCATTGGAGCAAGTGTTGCTGCCATAGATAGGAGTACCTTTCAGTTTATTTCAGCCTAAAGGGCACGAATAGAGTTGAGAACTGCTATTTCATATTTTCTAATAGATAGAAACACTTTATTTTTGCAGATTATATGACAATGATGGCAATCAATAAAGAGATGTTTCAATTTATAAAGATATGATCTTTGTGGCAATGCCTTATTTATCTTGTGATATTTGATATGCATAAGATAAAATGATACCTAAAAGTTATAAATAACTCAAACAATCAAATTAGCATCAATCATGAGAAATTCATTTCTAGTTTCCATGTGACGGATAAATCTAGACTCTTTTGGTTAGAGAACCAGTAAGAGACATGAATATGTTGAACATGATTAATCAATCTTCACTAATGGTAGTGGTAGAATGATTATCCTATTAGGTATAATACATGTGATGTATTTATATACCTATTGGAACAAATGCTAATACTTTAAATGGTGTTTAGAGAAATACCAATATGAATATCTTGAAGTGTTCAAGATTATCATAGATGAAGTGCAAATTTGGTAAAGTGTTAATTCTTGATGAGATCAATGAATGAAATACTTGGACCAAATGTTTGAGATCCTTATGAGTGATTATGATAGTGTATCATAGTGAACTCATGATTAAGGCATGGTGATGTCTAAATCAAGAAGGAGTCATACTCTAAGGAGTTAGAGGATTATTATCAAATAACTGAATTCTTCTTAATAAAAGAATACCCCACACTAATAAAGGACATTAAGAATCACAAGGAGTTGTAAGTTCTTATATCCTTGATGGATACACCTCGTTTATCATGTGATGAGTTGTTCATGTGATGAGTCAACTATCTAGATGAATATGAGGAACCAAATTTTGAGTTATGGTTTATGACCATTACATCCTAAATGACATCCATGAGAACCATAAGGTATGACCTTGATGGTTGCACCCATTGGATGAAATCCATAAGTGTAAATGAATCTTAAGTGTTAAGACACATGGATAACATTTTGAGAAGGATGATGCTTGTTGATTGCAACTTAATGACTAAGACATTTGGCATATGGATACTAAAACCGCATTCCTATGAGGAATAAAACAAGGATGTGTACGTGACACAACCTATAAGGTTTATCAATCCACTAATGCAAATGAAGTCTATAAGTTACAATGGACTAATCAATGTGATTGATTGAGTACAAGCAACTCAGAATTGGATATTTAATTTGATGATATAATTAAAGGGTTTGAATGATATGTCAAAGATAAAGAAGGGATCTGTGATTTAGTAGGAGTGTATTCACATTCCACATGTTGATGTGAAATGGAAATGTTCTAGAATGGAAATACAAAAGTGGAAATTATCTTTAAGGAAGATAGAGATGTTTCCTATGTGATAGGAATAGAGATCTATAGAGATAGTTCTCGAAAACCTCTTGACCTAAAAAGAGAAAGCATACATTGGCAAATTGTACTGAAGGGTTCAGTATGCACAGATTCAGTGGGAGAAAACTTGTGCATGTTACATGGAGTTAGTATCCCAAAGCCAAGTGTCCAATTCTTATGAAGAATGGGAACACTAAGAATAGATATGGATCTATCATGTATGTAATCATCCCATTATCTTGCATGTATCGACATGGCAAGAACAAAATGCATTCATCATCTTGTATGTAGAACATGGCAATATGATGTGCTCATCCTGATAACTCGTATGTGAGACATGACGAGTGGATGTTTGTCTACTTCCAGTAAGGGTTACTGGGATACCATGAGAACTTGATAAGTACTTGATAAGTACTAGTTCTATGGAGATAAGGAAGAGTTCAATGTAAAGAGTTACATTGATGCGAACTTCTGAAAGGACAAAAAATTAATTGCAAAATATATATAGGATATATAAAAGTGAAAGTTTGTTGATAATTGGAAGTGTTCAAATAAAACCATTTAAAAGGAAATGTCGAGTATCTATGTGTTGGAGAACAACAGTGGATACTATATGGATCTGGAAGTTCATGAGATGAACTTATAGATATTCTGCTCATTGATGACAAGTATGGAATCCTTGATCATGCAATGTGGCTAAAGGTTAGCAAAGGAATACTAGATCACATATTACGGCAACTCCATCTCATACATGTGACGTACAACGAAGATATGAGAGACATGCAGTTAAAAACTGACTTTGGCAAGGTGTTTCCATTACTCACTATGATCGCACTAGAGTAGAGTAACATGTGGGACATGTTTGAAGATCACTATGAATATGATTCAAGGGTGATTGGCTCGCAGTGCAAGTGGGAGTCTGATGGTATGTATGCCCTGAGAGCCAATCATGAGATGATTGGCAGGATACATTAAGATTGATTTGATAAACATCAAAGGCAAGCTTCCAATTCTTTCTGGTTCAGTCATATGGGATAGTGATAGAACAAATTGAATGTCTAGAGAATGACAGTACTCAATGACGTATGCCTTCAGGTTCAGGATCAGAACGACGAGATCATACAGATGCTAAGAGTTTGTACATTCTTGTTATGTCCCTAGTCAGATGTCATTGTGGAAGGTAAATAAACAACAATGACACACAAGACTAGATTGTGGTGTTGGTTGATGACAGAATCTCATTAGTCATGATATAGAGATATGAAACCAAACACATAGGTACTTGTTAGAGAACAAGTGTACCAGACAGACCCACCGTGAGTTTGACACATGGAACCATGACATGGTAGTCACAGTCAATACTCACAGTGATTGTGGTAAGTGTGATTCTTTGACCTGAAATCACTACACTCAACACATGTCGTTGGGCACACTTTGACATCATCAAACGCAGTCCTGAAACATGGGTTGTTATAAAGGTGATGATAGGGTGGCTTTGACACATGGGGCTTTTGAGGGGTGAGTGATTGATATGGGATTTGTCCCTCCTGAGGGAGTTTGATATCCATGGCCACTTGATGAGTAGGATTGAGAAAGGCGTGCACGCATGTGTGAATCAGTATGTGATATTGATGTCATACATATCTCTTCCAATCTACTCTGAGATCAAGAAAGTGAATGAACGTTGACAGGATGACTGTTCCATGCCTCGAGTTCATTCGGGATATCAGTGATAAAGGAATTATACATTCACTGTAACACCATTCACGGATTGTAGGATTGAAAGTTGTTCTCCAAATTTCTATTTCACTTGGGTAGCACTGATGTGTGACTAGGAACCGCTCTTTACTTGTGAAGTCATAAGTGTTATGGACTTTCACTGCCAATGTGAAATGGACTTGTAGGGTCACACACATAGGATTTAACCTGGAAGAGGAGTTTTGTCCACAAACAATGTTTAGATTGATTACTAAAGGAGTTTAGTAGTTCAATTAAACACTCAATTAATTGATAGCTCAATGTCATAATGTTCAAGGTGTTGGACACATTGATTGGAGTATCAGATTGATTGAAACTGCAATTGACTATTTCTGCACAATCTACACTCCCAACCAATCAGCTCAGCTTGGTGAACCGATCGGCTCAAGTAGTGAGTCGATCGACTCATGGACAGGGTGAAACGATTGCTTCAAGTGTTGAAATGATCGGTTCAACTGGTGCAATTGAGCAAGTTGAGAAAGTAGGATTGGTGAGAAATTTCTTTTCGTTTCACTTGCCCAATTTGATTGGAACAAGGATTGTTATTTGATACCAATTAGAAACAAAAGAAGGAAAGTCAATCAGGAACTGATCAGGACCACTAACCGACCGGTTCAGAAATGAACCGACCGTTTCATGGGTCCCAACCGATCAGTTGAGGTGTCAACCGACCAGCTTAGGTCCCCAACTGACCATTTCAGAAATGAAACGATCGATTCAGGTTGTGAGTTGGTCATTTTTTGTGGAAAATCATGAACCCTTCTACTCCTTCTTTAGTCCCGCATTTCCCGGGATAGATAACCCTGTCCCATGACCCACCAATATATATAGGGGTATTGGGGGCTTCTCAAAGAACAACTCAGTGCAACCAGTTGCTCTGTAAAGTTGTCGTTCTCTCTGGTTTTGGTAACCGAAAGAGCCCATGCAAGTGCTACCCGATAAGGGAGGCACAACAAGGGAAAGAAAACTATAGAAAGTGACTGGTGGTAGGAGAGTGTGTCAGTGACTAGAACATTGATAGGAGGGTGTGATTCCTTCCAATTCCTTGTGAGACAAGGAGATTGGAGTTCCAGGTGGTCCGCGTAGACTACTTCAGAGGCGGGTGATTTCTGCCGCTCAGAGGACAGTTGTCAATCCCGACAGTCCCGGTGAGACCAGGAGTCGTCAGTCCCGGTGTGACCAGGAGCTGCACAGACACCGTCTAAGACCAGAGGTGAAGACCACGCAAGACGCAAGGTATTGTCGCCGAGCAAGCCTTGGGACTAGGTATGATTCCAAAAACCATCCTTTCCTATTGTATAGACGTTGACGTGTTTCCTTGTTCTGGGTTTGGGTAGGAAAATTTTGTTTCCGCTGTCTTCTCTGCCTCCCCTAAAACCCAACATAAATGATTTTAAGCGCATGCTGAATCAGCTAGCCATGATGGGTTTGTTACTTGATGATGAGTTGTAGGCACTTTTATTCTTGGTTCTTTACCTGACAGCTGGGAGACTTTGGTAAATTCTATCAGCAACTCTACTCCAGACGGGAAGTTGACATTAGACTTTATGTCTGATACCCTACTGAATGAACAGACGAGATCACATAGCTCAAAAAAGACATCAATTTCACAAGCTCTTGTTACTGAGGATAATGAGAGGAGTCAGAGTCGTGTCCAGGGTGGTGACAAAGGAAAGTCAAAGCATAAGTCAAAGTCCAAAAGTAAGACAGTTTGTCATTACTGCAACAAGACAGGTCATATACATAAATTATGTAGGCAGTGCAAAAAGGAAATTAAAGAAGGAAAGCAGAAAGTGACAGATGATGATAGAAACAGAGTTGTAGTCATTACAGATGTCGAAGAGGTACTCACATGTGGAGTTTCCATGGGACATTGTCTACATCTCAGTGAAAACACTGAGTGGGTGTTGGACACCAGTGCTTCCTACCACATCACTCCTCATATACACTTCTTTTTCTCCTAAAAGTTTGGGAACTTTGGAATGATAAAGATTGTTACTAAAAGCTATGCAAAGATTTGTGGGATTGGTGATGTGCACATTGAGATCGAGTTGGGTTATACCATCTTTCTGAAGAATGTTAGATATATTCTTGAAGTGTATTATAACATCATTTTTGGATATGGTATCGACATTCTGAGCTTTCAATCTCATGTTGGTGACTTGAAAACTTTTGTCCCCAAGGGACAGTTGGTTGTGGCTAGAGGCAAAGTTTGCTGCACTTTATACATGATGAATATAAAGGTTTGCACTGACAGTGTCAATGTTGTGGACAACTTTAGTGCTCTAGATGCATGGTACAAGAGGCTTGGGCACATGAGTGAGAAAGTCTTACAAGTGCTTGCAAAGAAGGATTTGATCCCCTATGATAAGAATGTGATTCTTGACCCCTGTCAAAGTTGTTTACTTGGGAAGCAAAAAAGAGTCCAGTTCAGTGCTCAATTTGAGAAGAAGTATGATGTGTTAGACATGATCTATTCTAATGTTTTTGGTCCTATGGAAGTTAACTCCTTGGGTGGAAGTATATTCTTTGTTACTTTTATTGATGACGTGTCTTAGAAAGTATGGGTCTACTGTTTGTAGAGGAAAGATCAAGTGTTTGATACTTTTAAGAAGTACCATGCCATTCTTGAAAGGGAGACAAGTAAAAAGCTTAAGTGTCTTCGTTATGACAATGGAGGTGAGTATACTTCCAAGGAGTTCAGGTCTTACGGTGAATGATCTGGCATACATCATGAGAAGACTGTTCCCGGTACCCTTCAACACAATGGTTTGGCAGAAAGAATGAATAGAACCATTATGGAGTGAGTCAGATGCATGATGAAGAATGCAAAGGTACCTAAGGAGTTTTGGGGAGAGGCTGTAAACACTACTTTCTACTTGATTAACAAGTCACCATCAGTTCCTTGGGATTTTGACACTCCAGAGAGTGTGTGGACAGGGAAGCCAACTTCTTATTCTCACCTTAGAGTGTTTGGGTGCAAGGCATTTGCACATGTTCCTAAAGGAGCAGAGGCATAAGCTTGATGACAAATCTGTTCCTTGTATTTTTGTTGGATATGGTGATGAGAAGTTTGGGCACAAGCTTTGGGTGCTTTCATGCTGAAGCAAGGATACTACAGGACAAAGGCATATCACTGTGTTTACATCAGGAGATGTTTAGGTGATAGTTATATTATTATCTTACTTTATGTTGATGATATATTGGTTGTTGGCAAGGATGCTCATATGATTGCCATTTTAAAGAAGGAATTATTTAAGTCTTTTGACATGAAAGACTTGGGACCAAATAGAAAAATTCTTGGCATGGACATTAGGCATGATAGGAAAGCAAAGAAACTTTGGTTGTCACAAGAGAAATATGTTGAGTGTGTACTTGATAGGTTCAACATGAAGTGGTCAAATCCAGTTGAGACTCCCTTAGCCAGTGGCTACAGACTGCGTAGAAAACAATCTCCTTCAAATGAGCAGAAAAAGTAAGAGATAACTCACATATCCTACTCTTCTGCAGTAGGAATTCTTTTGTATGCTATGGTGTGCACTAGTCCTGATATTGCACATGCAGTTGGTGTGACTAGCAAATTTTTATTTGACCCTAGTAAGGAGCATTGAAATGTTGTTAAATGGATACTCATATATTTGAGAGGTACATCCAGTTCTTGCTTATGCTTTGGAAGGGCACCACCAGTTCTTATAGGTTTCACAGATGTAGATTTAGTAGGTGATCTTGATCTCAAAAAGTCTACCTCAAGGTTTCTGTTCACTTTTGTATGGGGAGCTATTAGTTGGCAATCTAAATTGCAAAAGTGTGTTGCTATATCTACTATTGAGGCAGAATATATCACAACTTGTGAAGCAGGGAAAGAAATTGTTTGGATCAAATGTTTCTTACAAGAACTGGGTTTGATACAAGATGAGTATATTATCTAGTGTGACAGTCAGAATGCCATGGACTTGAGCAATAATTCTTCTTTTCACTCCAGGACAAAGCATATTGATATGAGATACCATTGGATGCATGAAGCTATCAGTGATGACCAACTGAAGCTGAAGAAGGTCCACACCAATGAAAATCTTTCTGACATGCTGACGAATGCAGTTCCTAAAAAGAAGCTTTATACTTGTAATGATCTTACCGAATTGAACTTCACCTAAGGAGTCATGAGGACAATCTCTCCATTGGACTGGAGTGGGAGATTATTGGGCCTATGACCCTATTTATTTCCAGCCCAACATGGGTAGTCCTTTAGGGCATGTAAGTGTTGTCTCCATATGTGTATTAATACCCATGTCCTTAAGACAACTGAACGTGAACAACACAGCCACAATGAAAAATAGTAGCTGCAGCTGCTTGTCATTACTGTTGTTGCTATTCACAATGGAAAGATGAGCCAAGGAAGAAAGAAGAAAGGAGATAAAGGAAAGAGGGTGACACCACTCTAGTTCTCTTCCCCTGTCTACATCGAGTTCTCCATCACAAACTCTAATTTTGTTCCGCCTGGGTATTCTCTGCAAGGAGGTGTTTTTCTGGGAGGCCCTTTTGGTGTGGTGATGTACTGATTTAGTATTATCTATATCTCTTCCTTTTGCCCTGTATTCCTCATGTTTTGGGTCTAAACTTGAGACAAACATTGTAATCTATTGATTAATGGATTTCTCCTTCAGGCTTTGACACCGTGGTTTTTCCCTCACACATTGTGGGGGTTTTTCATGTAAAATTGGTGTTCTTGTCATTTCTTTCTTGCTATATTATTTTTTGCGTGCCTATTCTATACATTCAGGTGCTTCCTCTATTATTATGCATGTCGAATATGCACATCTTGACTTGCTAACCACCCTTTCTGATCTATAATATCCTTATAATATCCATCAATGTTTCTTTGATGTTATCTTGAATTACCACTTATCTATTATCATGGAAATTTGACTTGTTGACTAATTTACATGATGAACTAAAATATTACATGATAACCATCATAGATAGTACTTCTTGACATGAGTTATGACTTTCAATTCAATCCGACCTAACAGTATATATTCAAATGTAGTCCTACTATATTAAAAATTATTTATTTCATTCGAAGTTATCCCTTTGAGTGTCTTCGATCTAGGAATGACACTTACCATATCTATAATTTATGTGACAATTTGGAAAATAAATAAGCTCACAAAATTCATGATAATATAGATGGACATAGTTTTATAAACGTGATAAAATAATGCCATTTTATTTTGTCTTGTTTCCGTATAACTAAATCATCATATAATACTCACAAACTTAGCATGATATCTTATTTCATAGCAATTCATTAAGTTCAACAGTTTTCCCTCATAAAGATGAGATAGGGTCTCTTATATTTTTGGATGGAATTTCATATATCAAACAAGATAATGTCATCATCATCATCATCATCATCATCATCTAAGCCTCAGTCCCAACTATGTTGGAGTCAGCTACATGGATCCTTTATTTCCATTCAGCTCTATCATGGGCTATATTCTGATTGAGATGTAGAGATTCAAAATCTCTCTTTATATGCTCATACCATGTTAATTTAGGCCTTCCTCTTCTTCTATTTATAGTGTTTGGCTCAATACCACTGATTCATATAGGAACACTAGTAGGTCTACGTTGCACATGTATGCACCATTTGAGTCAGCCCTCGCACATCTTGTCCTCAATGCTCGCCACCCCCACTTTATTCTTGATATAGTCATTTCTCAAGTGATCTTTTCTTGTCTTCCCACACAACCATATCAGCATACACATTTCAGCCACATTCATATAGTTGAGACCTTGTTTCTTCACTACCCAACATTCACTCCCATAGAGCATGACTGGTCGTATAGCTATTCTATAAAACATACTTTTTAACCTGAGAGGGATCTTCTAATCGCATAATACTCTAGTTGCACTCCTCCATTTCAACCATCCTGCAGTGATCCGGTGATAAACATCATTTTGGTCATCAAACATGATAATGTATCTAATTAAAATTTATGTAAAAATATGGATCAATACGATTTAGTTGCTGAAATGCTAATTAACGCAACCTCGGTTAGGAATATTAAGAAGTCAAATATGAGTCTTAGATGATCCTCAATTTATACCAGGTATAGTCATAAAAGAGTTATGAGCGGGGGAGGTTTTCATCAAAAGATATGTATGGCACTCTTTTCCCATTTATGTGAGCAATATTTATTACAATAATACACATTATCTTGAATATTAAGCATAATCCACATGAAGTTTAAAGTTTTCCCTTGATGGATTCTATCCTTTCGATGATATAATATTGATTTAATCTAATTGATTTTCAAAGTATTTTATATTTTCTAACATGATCCTACAAATTACGTTTGTGGATAGAAAATCGTAACTTTATAATGACGGGATAATAATATGAAATCATTATTCTCATTGAACCTATCCCTCTTAGAATATTTCTTATACTTGGACTATTATCTATAATTTCTTTTCTTATCTTGAACCTTTCATTTTATGACTATTAAAAAATTTAGTTCATTGTCATGCACACGCACACACTAATTTTGGCATCTTAACTTTGATGATTCCCAATGTTATTCTAGATGTCAATTAGGTTATTCTTGTTTCCTACCACACTTGTCTCCTACTAACATATGTTATGACTTTTTCGATGTTGAGTTCTAAGAAGTGATTATACTTGGTGTCTTTCCATATTTGTTATAAATTATGAAGGTCATTCTAACTAAGATAGAATAATTTAATTTTTGGGAATGTGGAATTTTTTGAAATAGAATTTTCTTCCATAAGCTACCTACTCTAATAACTAATATAAGGTTATAACTATGTTAAATGTTGGTTTTATGAACTACTATCTTGTTAATACACTAGATAATTTTTTTGGACATATTTTTCAGTATTGACTACTTTCTAATAAGCCCAACCATCACTCCACTAAGAAATTAGCATTCTAGGTCAAAACACATGCATATTTGGTTTATCTCGTGATTTTATAGTTTTTGTTATATTTTGATTTCTAATTTTACTTGCACAATCATATGATTGGTATTGATATATAATTTTTTCTTTATTTACATGTTTTATCATATCATAGGATGATGAAAGATTATCTTTACCAGCTAAGTTCACATAAGCCTCAACTAACGAATTTCATTCTTTATTTTTGGAACTATGGTCCTCCTTTAGTATTTCATTACATATTCCTCCTAATTTGTATTTGGATTATGTTATCTAAAGTTCTTGGTTTATTTTCTATGTATTGTTAAAAGATGATACATATGTTCATATTTATTTCTTCACCTAACATGGGTATTTGTTGTATACAAATTAAGGGGTGAACTTGAAAATGTTGATGGCCTCCTTTGAACATAGAGTCAATAGGAGGGAAGCAGTAGATAGACTCCTCCATACAAATCAACCACCGAAGTAAAAAAAACCTTAACAAAACTTATTGCATTATTAAACAAAGAAAGGGGGAAATGATTGGAAATTATAATGGGAATACAATTTAAAGTGGCTTAGAGTTTACAAATATTTACATCTATGCCTTATTGACTTTTCAACCACTAGGAGTTACTAAAACAAGATTTGTTCACTTCAATGATAACAAAATTGTTAATTTTAGAGCTTCAAAATAAGAAAGGAAACCATGTTTTTTGTTCTTCAATGTGACAAATCAATCAATGTTTCCTTTGCAATTGGGCAACATAAACCATGACACCTCCTTGTCTTGTGGAGAATAGAAGGTCACTACCTAACTTTTTTGACAGCCTAAGAGAATCACTACAACTTGAGGACACCCTATTTAGAATACCTGGAAGCACCTATAGAGAAAATTTCACATACAAGATAATTGATATGTGAAGAGGTATAAATTTTAATAGAGAGGATGTTGTTTTTTAAGTGGGAGAAACTCTAACTCAAAGCATCAAGGAAATGTGGAAGAGAAATTTCCTTCTCATGGGTTTTGTCCTAAGAAGAGATGCGGTTGAACTTAGAGTGGGGGAGGGTTGCATGTATGGAAGAATCATCACCTTCCATTTGTCGTAGTTCATTCCTTGAAGGTAGAACTACATTCATCATTTTTAATTAGAGGAAATTGGTGTCAGAGAAGACCGGGGGTCTCATGGAGAATCCTCCCTCTGGGTTAAGGGACCCAAGTAAGTTGTCGCCCATCTTCTCATCTCAAGGAAGATGTGTCAGAGTAGAATATGGATCTAATACCACTTGTTGGATCAAAAGGCTTTAGAGGGGGGTGAATAGAGCTAAAACAAGTGCACAAAAATTGTTAGACCTTCAAGTTACTTCAACTAAGCATAATTGCAAATTGTGAATTTGATGGCAATCTAAACATGCATAGAAAGGATGAGAGAGATTTAAATAAGCATATGAGTGGTTCCACTATCCAAACTAGGAGAGAGTCAATCCACTACCTAGAGAGGTCATCCTCTAGGATTTTACAACCTATGTATACTTATACTCCATTATAAGACATACAATTTGACCTTCCTTTTCCAAAACAAGGATACCCAACTTCCCTTTGCAGACAAGGGATCCAATAATCTTACTACCAAGGACTTACCTATCCAGATGAGCTAGATTCTTCTACCTCTACAAGGTCCTTCCCACTCTTGCAACCCATTGGACACCTTTTCCAAGGAGATCCCCTTCTTTCAACAAGTCTTTTTCCTTGAAGGATTTACCCACACTACTCCTGGATCATCATCCTTGTCCTTGTCATTCACTTAGAGAAGCTTTTTGCACCTTCTTCTACAACTTGAATAACCTTACACCTTCTCCTTCACTTGGAGAAACTTTCATCAACTTTATCTTGAAGAAAGGGGTTGGGGAAAGGGAATCTTTGAGAGCTTTTTAAGTATACAATGAAGTAGATTTCTCACACAGATCCTATCTCACACATATGGATATTTTGATTTTCAAACAAGAGAGAGAAAGAGGCTGAAGTGGACTGGAAGCACTCAACTATAGCTAGGATCTTGAATAGCACAAAAGAGCAACCTGGGTGTCCACTAGAATGTAGGATCACTAAGGAATGACTTCTAGCCATTTTGAGGGTTGTAATGGATTTAATTTTGAGTTCTGCAACACTCTAACAACTAGAATCCCTTTTTATAGACATACCATATAGAAAATTCGGTTGAGTTTTAATAAAGGTAACTCGACCCATTGCACAATGCAAAAAAGCCAATTTGAATCATCAATCATGTTTATCCTAGATGAAACTCAACCAAACAAATTAAATCAGTTTTGCTCAGTGTAGGGATTGGTCTAGTTTTGTGTGTATGCAACTCAACTAAAGCTGAATTTTCACAAAATCTAGTAAAAGGATCGGTCGAGTTCTGTGACTGTAAAACATGACTGAAGGAGTCCCTGTAATGAAATTTTGAAAATATCATCAGAGTGATTAAACATTTGAATTTTGGGCTCCTAGTTTTTTCTCATCTTAGTTACAAGTCATTACTTCAATACAAATGATTACAAAAAATCATCCTAAGGGATTTGGGGTGTTTTCTAGAAAAGTGCATTTGCATTTCTTTTGACTCGAACTTGAACAAGCTAGGTCTTGATGTATTTGATCCTTTTGATGTACCTAATTCCCAAAATCAAACTCAAGTACACATATTAGATAAATAGATACATATGAATGGAATGGTTGAGTCATTATCAAAATATGGATAATGTGTAACATTCAGGTTGACAAAGTTGTCATTGTCTGCCTCCTAGTTAGACATCACAAACATTGGTTGATGGCATCCTCCCAATGAGGAAATTTCCTCTAGCCTCTAGAGTAGTCCATGCTGACCACCGAGAACTTCACATTGGACTACGAAAGCCAACGGAAGGAGTTGTCCCTTTGAACGTCAGTTTACTAGAACTGATTTTCTCTCCCATAATTGTATCTCCCTTGATATCCCTCCCTTTTATGGGTAGGCCTTTCTCGGGCTCTCTACCGGTTACCACAACAAGAGAGGACACCAATTTTTAGAGCTTATTGTTATGTATGGGAATCCCTTAGTACCCCTCTATTTATAGGAGGGCTAGGGTTAGGGTTTTCAGTAGGTGTGGTAGTTGAAGAGACGAAATTCAAGAATTTTCTAGAAACTATGGATGGTGAACCGATCGGTTCACTATCCAACCAATTTGTTTAAAGGTGAACTAGTAAGTTCATGTATTTTCCAATTTAGAATTATATTGGCTTTAATATTAAACTAATGTAAAACATGACGTCAACATCAAATCCTTGATCCAATGGAATTGATTATTGAACCAGACTACCCAAATGATGAATCTATCATTTAACTCTTGAAACGGTCGTGTCATATTATGAAGTAGTCATTTCATATGTGAAATGGTTGTGTCATATGTCCACCACAACCAAAATTCAGCCAACGCTATTTCCAATTGACCTAACACTCAAACTGATCGATTCAACATTTGAACCGGTCGGTTCAGAGTCCAGTCATTCAATTTTAAACCTCGCTTGTTTATTTGAATACCTAAACACTTTAGTAATCAAGTTAAACATCATTTATGAATAAAATCCATTCCAAGTGCATCCTATGTGTGTGACCCTATATGTCCCAAATTACATTGGCAGTGAATGTCCATAACCAACTTATGACATCACAAGCAATGAGTGGTGTCTCACAACACATCATTACTACCCAAGTAGTTTGGAAAGTTGGAGAAAATATTAAACCTACAATCAGTGATTAGTGTTACCGTGATCATATAGTTCCTTTGTCGTTGATATCTAGATTGAACTCGAGGCCTAAAATCATCATCCTCTTCAACATTCAACCATGTTCCTTGAAATATAGTAGATTGACTGAGATGCATGTGAGCTCACATATCATATATTGGGTCACATGTTCATATCCATAAATTTCTCAATCTCTCTTATCAAGTGGCCTAGATATGAATCTACTATAGGAGGGACAAATCCCATCTACATCACTCACACTCAATCCCCATGGTTCACAATGCACTTGATCATCACCTTTATGGCAACCCTTATTCAAGGTCATGTTGGATGCTGTCTAAATACATTAAAAAACACGTTATAAGTGTAGTGACTTTAGGTCTAAGAACCACAATCAACAATGTCACTATGAGAGCTGATTATGACTACCATTCCATGGTATCTATGTATCACTCTCAAGGTGGGTCTATCTGATACACTGTTCTCTAGCATGTACCTATGTGCTTTACTTCATATAATATATCATGACTAATGAGACTCTGTCATCAATTAGCACACTATCTAATCTTAAGTATCACTGTCATCAATTCTTCTTCCATAGTAATCCGACTAGGGACATAACAAGAATATATGTAATCTTATCATACATATGTTCTCATTGTTTAGGTCATCTACCTGAAGACATATGTCATTGAGTAACATCATTCCCTAGACATCTATTGTGTATGTGTCATCATCTCATGATTGAGACAAACATAATAGATGGTACTACCTTTTTTATTACCAAATCAGGTATCTAATGCCAAAATCCAATCATCATATGATTGGCTATCTGGGCATATATACCAACATACTCACACTTGCACTTAGACCCAATCACCCATGAATCTTATTCCAAGTGATCATAACATGTCCATCATGATTCAACTATACAAGAACTTTTATAGTGGGTTACCAATGTTTACGTCTAGTTGGTATTTTTCAAGGTTCACATCTCCTCATTGTACGATGTACCGTATGAAGGTAGATGTGTTGTAGTATGCCATCTAAGATTCCTTCCTAACTAGTAGCTCCATTGTTGTCACATTTTTCTACTGTGTCATCAACTATTGGAACCTCCCACAAGTTCATCTATATGAACTTCTTGATCCATACAATATGCTCTGACTATTCTTGAAACAACAAGGTGACATGTCTTTTATCACACTACAAATTTACTAGGAATGGAATTACTAGAGTTTGCCAAAATTAGAGTGCAATAATTCCAATCACAAGAGGATAGATCTTATTGTAGTACATTTGAGGATCAAATCCCAAGGGACAATGTTTTTAAGAATTATCTAATCGAAGTAACTTAGTAAGAACTAGTATTTATCACAAAAGTTGAGATTGGTTTGTTTGATCTAAGATTGCAAGAATGAAAAGATATATATTAAGGTTCTAGTTATCAACGAATGGAAATACTAGGGTGGAACTGGGTTTCACTGCCACTACTCAAAATCTGCGCAATCATTCAAATCCAAACAAGTATGTAGATATAATTGGAGTCATGTAAGTTTCTCCTTTTGACATTAGAAACATACATGCATAGATATCCATGTAAGCCTGATGTCTCGTTACTCACATTTCCTATATCCACTACTCCTAAGACTTCCTGCCAGAATTTATTGCCGGGGCATCAACTAGAGCTAATCAATATTCAAATCTCAAATGTTGAAGTTCTTGCGGTAAAACATTATAAAAAATCATATAAAGTAGGTGATCAATCCACTAGACATGTGATAAATGATTAGCTATGAATTAAATGAGTTCATACAAGAGTTGGAATATGAATGAAATTGCAAGAAACAATAGGGGGCTAGTCCCCACATCCTAGTGAAAAGACTACTCCCTTGACATGGCAAGATTAATATCACTAGAAGAGGAAGAGGGCAACATCATTGTCATGATGGTAGAAGAAGTGGATCAACATGTTGTGTGATGACAAAATTCCTTCCTTCTTTCTCCTTCAGGTATTAACATTGGCTTCTCAACAGAAGCAAGTGGATGGACAACGGCTCTGAGGAAAGATCAATTGTCGAGAAAGGGAGATTGACAACCTAGAGTTATTGATGAAAGAGATTTGTCGATCAATGCTGGAGGTCGATAGATGTTGCCAAGCTAGGTCGATAGAACTATCTTGGTTGATAGGTCTCATCCTTGCTCTGAACTCAGTGGAAGCCTTTCGGCGTGTTCTGTCTCCATATTTCTGAGATGATTTGAATAGCTATAGGGTCATGACTATTGACCTCTTTCCATCAATGTCGATCATTTTCTATCAACTGATGGGTCTGTCGATTTTGACTTTTGGACTTCCGATCATCAATCTTGGAGGTCGACATCTTAACGACCTCGAGGGTTGATAGATCTGTCAAGCAGTTGTGGTCATCGACAAGTGTTTCGACAATTGTAGATCGATGACATGATTTTCTTGCCAAGTTTTAATATTCTTAGATAAGGACATCATTCCCCATAATTATGTGGGATAGAAATATGATCCCACTCCATCTTTTGTAACCATAGATTTCATCTTCACTTTGACTAAAGTCAAACTCTTTCACTGTCTTATCAAATAGAAGATTCCAACTTTGAGATGCTTGCTTCAATCCACAGATTTACCTTTATAACTGATAGACTTTATTTGCAGTGTTGGATTTCTAAAACCTTCTAGGTTGTATCAAACACATCCTCTATATCATTCCCTTTTAGGAATGCTGTTTTAACATCCATTTTGCCAAATATAATAACCGTAACAAGTTGCAATATCAAGCATGATCCTAATGGATTTAACCATGACAACTAGTTACAAGATTTCATCATGTTCAACACCTTGAATTTGTTTGAAACTTTTTGTAACTAATCTATGCTTCCATGTTGGTCTTCTCCCTAAAGACCTAGTTGCACCTTATGGGTATAAACCCTTTAGGTGGATCCACTAAGGGCATACCTTATTGGTATACATGGACTCCATCTTGGATCTAATGGCTTCAAGTCATTTCTCATACTTTGAATCCTCAATAGATCTAGGTAGGTTGTTGACTAATCATATATGACCAACTTACCACCTTCTTGAGCCATAAGATATTACAATCTTTCAAGCTTAAGGCATGTTCTACTAGATTTATGAAATTTTTTGTTACAGAAGGAACTTGAGATTCCACAACAATTTGTGATTCCCAATTTTTCCATTGTACCCCTTTAGGTTCAATGTTTTCTTATTTTCCTTGGACATTTTGAGTTCTACTTTTCTCCCACTAATTTCTTTGGAATGTAATTCCCTTTAGGAATTAACCATCTTGGCAACAAAACACTTCTATTGCCAGATTGGATTATAAAATTAGTATTTAACAAAACACACTTACATGATTTGTGGATAAAGCCTTTTAATAAACTATTTTCTTTCATAAGCTTTCAATCCTAATCTTTATAAAAGACATATCGGGACACCTCCCATGCCAAATCTTGTATGGTGTCTTTTGACCATTTTAGGTGGTATATTTGTTTTAGTATAAGCATGTGCCCAAACAGAATTTGGAATATTATCTAGATTTATTTATAATCATACCATTATTTAATAGGGTATAATTCCTTCTTTTATGATACACTATCATTGTGTTTCAGGTGGAGTCATCATGATGCATTATCGTGGTCTCCCAAAACCTTCTTAAACTCTTGGTTTAAAATATTTCAACATCGATCACATCGAAGTATCTCCATACTTTTACCATTTTAGATACATACTTCTTTCATGATCTCCTTGAACACTTCAAGAGATCTATACTTGTATTTTATAAAATATAAACTTCCATATATACTTATAGTAGTAGTAAATATAATGAGGTACTGATAACTACCTTTAGCATTTATTCTAAGTGGTCTATATACATCAGTATGTATGAACCGTAATAGAATAGTTTCTCTCCCACTACATATAGTGAACATGCTTTTGCCATATTGCCCAATAAATGAAATTTGCATGTCCCTAATGGTTCAATAACCAAAAGAGTCTAGATAACCATCATGATGGATTATATAAATTCTATTCTCATTTACACACTTTAGATGACAATGTTATAGGTATTCATTGTTTGCATCATCGAGACATGGAATATATATTTTAGACATATTTGTATTTTCAACTATCAAGTATAGATATGAGACATTTAACATTGCCATATAAGATTTTAAATTTTAAAATGAGACATCAATGTATTTGTAATATTCTTGTCCATACAAGATACATGATGTTTTTCATTAATGGCAGGTACATAATAGCAGTTCACTAACTCTATTACATGTCCTTTAGATGAATGAAAAATTCCAACTATAGTTGCAACAACTCTTCATTTACATAGTTCAAGCTTACTTCTTCTTCTCATATCCTGAAGTAGATACCACTATCTCCTTCTTTTTCCTTAGATCCTCTATATAAAGAGAGAAGTTCCCTTTCCAGTGTTTAGGTAGGTGACAATGGTGGCACTTTCCTTACTTAAGTGAAAAGAATAGGTTCTTTTTGGACATATCCCTCTCCTTATCTTGAGTGTAGAAGACTTGGACTTTAGATTAGCCATAGAACTGTTCTTGGCCTTACCTTTGTCCTTGGACTCTGTTCAATTGTTCATCATCACTGGTTTGCCCATCTTCATTTATGCTTCGACATTAATCAACATGCCAAGCAATTCAGGTAGCGATTTGGCCAAGTTACTCTAGTGATAACACTTGATGAACTGGCTATATTATTCAAGAAATTATTGTACAATCATATCCATGTCCAACTCTTGACCTAAAAGAAATTCTATTCTCTCCACATGTCCAATCATATTGAACACATTGGTCTCTACTGGATCTCCCTCTGTTAGTTTGTACTCAAACAACACTTTGGAGACATTATACCTTGATTTCTTTACATGAATCTTAAGATGTGTTACCATATCAAGAATATCCATCTTTTCATGATGTTCATGCAAATGATAGTTCATACATCTCAACATAATGTCTTTTATGTTTGCAACATCATTTTCATGCTTTAAGTAAGCATAAATTTTATCCTTAGGTGCATCTGGAGTGGGTTCCTCTAGCTCAGGTCTTTAAGGGACATAGTGCTTTCTGTCATTGGTAAGAACACTTCTCAAAGTCCTAAACCAGATGTGGAAGTAATCCTATTTAGTTTGTCCTACTCAAGTACTAGTTGCTAAGAAAATGTGTTTGTATTTGCCATTAGATTCTACAAATGGAAGTTTGCAACTTTTATCAAAACACTTTTGATTAATTTTATTTGATAAGTTTGACAATATTAATCATGCCTTTAATTAATTATATCTCCTACTATTTTTCTCAAATTGATAGCCCTCACTATAAATTTAGATGATTGCACTGTACAATAGTGAGCCAAGATCCATATTTCATCAAATCATTAGTCAGCTTTGGCTGATCGCTCACAACTTGACTATTTAGGTAGGAAACTTTTTCCAATTGCATCCAAATGAAACTCTTGGATTGATGGTGTGCACAAATCCTTGTTAGTAACCATATCTCTGCATCAAGGTACTTGATCTCATTAAGATCACCTAGTTAAGCTTGAACCAAAAGCCAACACGATAGAATATGCACCCTGCTTTCACAAAACCTACATATCAATCATCACACTTACATGAGATAGACGACACACTATGGTTTGGTGTAGCCTATGCTTGGTCGATCAAGCTTTTTATGTGTGTCACTTATGGAAAGCATCTTAGACTTAATATTTATTGAGGTATTTTATATAAGTACATATATGTATCCAATTTACCACATACTTATGTATCATATAAATGCTGCCACAAACAAAAACATGCAATTATAAACACAAGCGATGGTTATGGCCACACTATTGTAATTCCTTGGAGCCACAAGGAACTACTACCACCTAAGGTCTACGTTATATGCATCCACCTATTTATGGTGAAAATATATCATTGAACCAATCTGTGTTGAGTGGTTAAACAAATGAACCAATCGTATCAGCTCCTGGCCTCTTTGTTGGGCACTTGAAATACTTGTCTGGTCTCAAGTTCAACCGATGTCTGGAATCCTCTAGTCTATCAGTTGGGCCACCAGTCGATCAATTTTCCCTATCATCTTGTCTATTCCATCCTTTAGTTGACTGGTTAGATTCCTAAGCTAGTTGATTTGTTTGGGGCATAACATCTTCCCACGATAAAACATAAATTATAACTATCCTATTTCATATTACATTGTAAAAGGGAAGACCTCAAGTTATGTTCGAGGAAAAATAGGAAGAAGAGCATTAATTTACATTTGGAAAGGAGGAGAGAGGCTTGTTATGAAAAACGAATAGAAATAGGAAATAAACCAAACAACCAAGCAAAATTCATAGGGTTTTCTTTTGCCATAACCATGCTCATATCCACCATAAAAACACTTTTAGGACGATGTGTATTGATTGCATACATATCATATTACATATATACTTATATTTGTGGAATCAAGTGTGGTATTAATCGAATATGCATAGTAACCAATTTAATATTCACATCATATGCAATAAAAATAAATCCGATCACATTGGTTTAAATCCAGATACACCATAAATTGACTTGGCTCTAATACTAGTATTTGGAATTAGGGCAACATATAAGGAAATAGAAAAAAAATTAATGCTCGATTCCCTAACTAAAAGATTGTGTCAACAATAATGTACCTAGGAAAGAAGGTAACAAGAGGCATACCTAGTCCTAGAGCAAGCCCAACGACAACTCTTGCTATGGTAGTGTGTGCCTCTCTTCACATCGCACCTGGATAGCTTTTGTTGTCGGCCTCCTGGTCTGACACCACAGACAGTGGTTGATGGCATCCTCCTAGAGGGGCAAGTGCCTATCTCTTGGAGAGTATTCCACATGGACTATAGAGAACTCCACGTTGCGCTACCAAAGCCAACAAGAAGGAATTCTCCGTTAGAAATTTAGTGTACTAGCACGAATTCTCTCTCCCATAATCATCTCTCCCTTTCTATCCCTCCCTTTTATGGGTAGGACTTGCTTAAGCTCTCTATTGGATACCACAACCAGAGAGGACACAAATTGTCAGAGCTTATTGTTGTGTTTATAAAGTCCCCAGTCCCCCTTTATTTATAGGAGGGCTAGGGTCAGGGTTTCCAATCGGCCTGGCTGTTGAAGAGATGGATTTACAAAATTTTTGGAAACTACGTATGGGGAACCGATCAGTTCATTGTCTAAGAAATTGATTCATATGTGAACTGGATGGTTCATGTACGTTCCTATTCAGAATCAAATTGGCATTCAATATTTAGTTAATGAAAAGCATGATGTCAACATCAAATCTTTGATCCAATCAAATTAATTAGTGAACTAGACAACCCATATCATGAATTAGTTGTTTCACTCTTGAAACAGTTGTTTCATACCATGAAATGGTCGTTTCAAATCATGAATTGGTCTCTTAATATGTGAAATGGTCATTTCATATGTCCAACTCATCCAATATTCAACCAATGTTGTTTCTAGTTGACCTAACTCTCCAACTGTTTGGTTCAACACATGAATTGATTAGTTCAGAGTCCAGTCAGTCAGTTTTGAACCTTAGTTGTTTAATTGAATACATAAATACTTTAGTAGTCAAGTTAAACATCATTCATGAATAAACTCCTATTCCAAGTGCATCCTATGTGTGTGACCCTATAGATCCCAAATTAGGTTGACAATGAATGTTTGTAACCAACTTATTATTGGTAAGGAATGCCTAGAGAGCCAATCAAGTTATGATCGACATGACATATACCATAAATGATTTGATTAATAATCATAAAGTCAAGATTCTAATTCATTTTGTTTCACTAAGTTATGAGATGATGAGGAAACATTATGAATGTCTAAAGAATGAAAATACTCAATGACATGTCTTCAAGTATTAGTCTTGGAAGATGAGATCATACAAATGTTAAGAGTGTGTACTTTCTTATTATGTCCCTAGTCGGTTGTTACTAAGGAAGGTAGATAGATGCCAGTAACAATATATGATATTGAGGTCACCTTATCTCAGACAGTCTGCTCTTGGTATAAGGAACATGGATTGAACATTGAGAGGATGATGAGTCCATGCCTTGAGTTCATTCCAGATATTAGAGACAAATGAATTATAAAATCACTACAACACCTTACATAGATTGTAGGTTGAAGTTGTTCACCAACTTTCCATTCACTTGGGTAGCACTAATGTGCGACTAGGCACTGTTCCTTGCTTGCGATGTCATAAGCTAGTTACGGACATTCACTGCCAACATGATATGGGACCTATAGGGTCACATGCATATGAACTCATCTCGAAGTGGAGTTTATCTTGAATGATGACTGGATTGATTACTAACATGTTTAGGTATTCAATTCATGCAATAGATCAATAGATTGGCTGACAAGACTGCCAAAAGACCATCTCAAGTGTTGAAATGACTATTTAGGCATCCAAACAAGTGTCTCAAGTGTTGAGATAGGTGTCTGGGTTGTCAGGCTAATCAAAGTTTGAATTGGCTAAGTTCTGCCCAAATTAAAGAGTGAACCGACCTATTCAATCTTTTGATCCAACCGGCTTGACTCAGGCTTAGCATATGGTCATATGGGTGAGTGAGACGGGTGTCTCGCATGGGTGAGATGACTCAGTTGGGCCAAGCGAAGGTTTTGAATGTTTTCAAAACTTCTTCTGATTGCCCATTACTTGGGGTGTGAGGAATTAATATGTGATATTAATTGGTATTGATATTGCGAAATTCATGTGCAATTAGAAAACTGCCAAATGGCCATTTGGCAGTGTGAGACGACCATCTCGTGTGACCAGATGGTCGTATTCGCTGTCATAGGTTGCAATAATTCAAGATATTCTAGTCCCTTCCACTCTCATACAATCCTATACAGACTGGGAACCCTGACCCTAACCCAACCTATAAATAGAGGGGTATAGGGGGCTTCCCTGAATACAACATAGATAATTGAGAATTAGTTCCTCTAACAATTGTTATTGTCTCTAGTTGTGGTAACTAAGAGATCCCAAGCAAGTCCTACCTGACAAGGGAGGGATAGCAATGGGAGAGAATAATTGATGATCATTATTGTGGGAGAGCACGTTGGGGACTAGTATGCCTATGGGAGGGACAAATCCTTCCTATCTGTTCTAGTTGAATGATAGGATTTCTAGTTGGTCCATGTGGACAATTCTAGAGGTAGGAGTCCTTTGGCTTCTTCTAGGACAGAAAAGTCATCTTGTAGTTTGTGGCTAGACCACATGTGTCGTTGCAGAAGCTGTTCAATTCATTGTCCGTGGTAAAGACCAGGAGCTACACAACCACTATCCAAGAGCAACTGCAAATAGTTGCATTGAAGTGAGATTTTGTTGATGGACTTTCTCTAGGACCATGTTTAACTCATTAAACCATCCTTTCTATTTCATAGTAGTTGATGTGATCTTGCTGTTATGCAAATATGGATAGATAAAATTGTATTTCCGTCGCTATACTATGTGCCCGTATTTCACAATAGTGTTATTAGAGCCATGCTAGTTTACTATGTTTTAGGATAATCGATATGATCAGATTTTTGGTTTAATCATTTATTTATTTCATTAAATGTGAATAACTAAACTGTCTCATATGTGTATCCAATCAAAGACCAAAAAATCTCAAACTAATATATATATATATATATATATATATATATATATATATATTATATGCAATTTACACGAGTCACCCTAAAAGAGGTTTTGATGGTGGATGTGTAGCGTGGTTATGACCAATACCTTATCTCTATGTGTGGTTGGATGGTTTGATTCTTTTTTATCTCGGTCTGTGCACCAACCTCTACCTTCCTCTTCCAAATGTAAAGTTAATTCTTTCCTACCTTTGCTCCCCTCAAATGTAACTTGAAGTTTCTATTTGTAATGGAATAGTTTAATATCAATATGATAGTTTATTTTCTTGTAACGATGTGGAAGGCTCTCATCACCGTATGAGATGACCACCCTATGAGATGATCCGATCATCTGGAGGACTTTGGAGGACAAAATAATGGAACTAGACGACCTCCTGGTGGACCCAAATGATCTTTTGGAAGGAGTACAAACATATATTGGACTAGAGGCCATACAACTATCCCTGATACCAACTGACCAGACAAGAGGCAAGATGACAAGTTCAAGTGTTGCACCGATCTACCTTGATTGGCAAGAACATGTCTACATCAATAGTAGGTTCATACATGTAATGTGATGATTGACCTAGGTGGTAGTAATTCTTTGTGGCTCCAAGGAATTACAAGTAGACATGGCCATAAACTTCACTTTTTGCTTTAATATGCATGTTTACATTGGGGGATATAGCATGTATATGATACATTGGGGGATAGAATATATGTATATATATGATATATATAAAAACCCCTCAATCAAGCATATTAAGTCTAAGATGCTTTCAAAAGTCCATATGTGTAGCTAGTATCATATCATGACTCTCGTCTCTATCGCGACCCTAGAGACTCTAGGGCACCATGGCGGCTAGGGTGTTGGGTGTGGTGCCCCTCATGTGAGTCCAACTGCAGGCGACACTGGTCTGCCTCCCTCCTCCTCTATCGGTCTATTAGAACAACCACATGTGAGTGGACACCGTCATGGCGGCTTCTGATCCGCCCACGTAATAGCAGACTAATGGGTCCTATAAGGATGCTATCATAGGGCACTCAACCAAAGCCCCTGCCACCCTCTCACAGGTATTTCCTGATATGTTAACTACAACAGACATCTGTGTGGTGAAGGACATCACAATCCCTGCTATCTCGATCAACCCTGCAATGCTGCCACCGCCGTTGGAACCTTGGAAGTTCACTATTGTGATCAAGGTCATCGGAACCACCGTCAACTTCAATGTGCTCATGAACAAGATTCTGATCTTATGGCAACTGACAGACAAGTTCCGGGAAATTGAACTTGACATAGGATACTACATCATTCAACTGGCTAACAATGATGATTTCATTCATGCTTTGATGGGTGGGCCATGGATGATTTTCAACCACTACCTCTCGGGACAGTCATGGTCCAAGGATTTCAGACCTTCTGACCCGATCCCTCATAGGTTGGTGGTTTGGGCTAGGATCCCAGACTTGTCGATATAACTCTTTCAAAATCTGCTTCTCTCGAGTATTGGCGATTTGATTGGGAGAATAATTAAGATCGACAATACAACCCAGTTTGGGCACCAAGGGACGTTAGCCTGGATCGCTGTATAAGTGGATACTACACATCCTCTACTGCCGGCCATATTGCTCAACGACAAAAAATGCAGGCTCAAATATGAAAACCTCCCAACCTTCTGAATGAAGTGTGGTAGGCTCGGTCACAATGAGGGGGATTGCAGGTTCATCCCAAGTTTCCTCAACATTGATCCATCATCCTCAACCAATGCTTCACTGGCAATCTCGGTGCCATATATGGCGGAGATCCATGCAAATATGCCAGAAAGAAGAACATCTGCAGGAAAGAAGCCATCGGCCCAGGCAGATGCGACAAAGAAAGATACTACCACAACATCACACACTGATAACTCTACCTCTCAACCTATAGTGCTCATCAGCAGCCAGCCTAACAATGCTAAAGCTAGGGATTGGGAGATAGTGACATCCCACAAGCAAAAGAAGAAGTCAGGGAAGCAACATCAGGTGCATGAGGCACAATATATCGGCAAGCCGCCGCCAGCCCTAAAGTCAGCATCTATAGTGACAAGTACGGGTGGCAACAACACTGTGGTGACCCTAATTGATGATGAAGTGAGCGAAGGATGGACTAGGAATGCCATTGTAGAGTCGTTCTATTTCCAAGTAGATGATCCCATCATCCAATCTTCTACTCAGCCTAGCTTCTCGATGGGAGTTGATGGTGTTAGTAGTGGGGTGATTCCCTATAACAGAAGAGTTATCTATCAAACAGTGAGCCTGGGGTGTGAGCGCAACAAAGGGAAGCTCACACAGCTGGTGGGTAGCATTGACTACTCCAACAATGTGAAGAAGGCACTCAACTTTGACACAGATGACCCTGGTTCAGATGAGGCCATGGAAGCGGTAGCCTCCAGTTCTGGCCTACTCTCTGCCATCCAGTGAGCATTCTTGCTCACCCCCTCTTCATTAACTTATCTGAATGACTAACATTATATGTTGGAATATCCAAGGAGCTGGATCCAAGGATAAACTCACTCTTCTCAAGGAATACAAAAGGAGGTACAAACTCCACATTCTCGCTATCATTGAACCACATTGCAGTGGAACCAAGGTTGATAGTATCATCAAAAAGCTTGGTTATACTTCTTCCCATAGAGTTGAAGCACTTGTCTTTTTCGGTGGCATCTGGGTCCTCTGGGACAATCACAGGTGTACTATTGATATTCTGTAGAATCACCGTTAGTATGTACACTATCGAATCAACAACTCATGGCTGCTTACATTTGTCTATGGTAGTCCCAACCCACAGAAACGAGATCTATTGTGGCAACGAATTACGAGCATTGATGCCCACATTAATGAAGCTTGGGTGCTCGTCGGTGACTTTAACACTATGCTTGACATTTCAGAAAAGTGGGGCAGGTGTGTCTTTGACAGACGCTCCAGCCTCAAGTTCAACACTCTTCTAGCCACTGTTGTCCTTAAAGACATGGTGTCCTCGGGCCACCGCTTCACATTTAGAAAAGGTTGCCTTTTAGAATGTTTGGATAGAACTGTTGCTAATGAAGACCGGCTCTCCATTGAAGGTGATATGCACATCCATGTTCTACCTCGCCTTCACCGTTATCACAACCCCATTCTACTGTCGGGACAATGGCCTCCGGCAAGAGGCAATTATTTCAAGACAAAGATGAGTTGGGACATCATTACTGGGTTCAAGTCAGAACTACTCCCCACATGGGATGGCTAGTAGCACCTCTTGGAGGTGCTGCCCACTTTCAAGATTGTTGTTGTTAAGTGGGAAACTAAACACCTACAAAATCAACACAAAAGCAAAGACAACCTTCTATGCAAAATTGACAGATGTCAGGTACAATCCTAGTCATCTTTTTCTATTTCAAACCAACTGTGTTGTGTCGTGCTCTAGGAACAACTCAATGCTATCCTCCTAAGGGAAGAGGTGGAATGGAAACAAAGATCCAACATTTATTGGCTACAATATGGTGATGGAAACAACAAGTTTTTTCACACACATGTCAAAGCACGACGGCAACACAATAAGATCTGAAGACTAAACAATGATGATGGAGTCTGGATCACCCTACCAGATAGAAGCGCCATTGGAAGATACATTGGTGTGTTCAAGGCCATCCCAAATGCGCACCTTCTCAGTTGAGTTCCTGATGTAGAAGAGATCAACAGAGTCTTATTTCTCATGGCCTTGGCTAAATCTACGTGACCAGATGGCATTCATAATGGCTTTGTATAATGCCACTGGTCTCATGTGGGGGGATATTTCATCTCCACAATACAAGAAGCCTTCACCACCAGTATGGTCAACCCGCACATTGCAGACTCCCTACTAGTTCTCATTCCTAAAATTGCAAGTCCACAACACTGTAGTGACCTACGACCCATCTCTTTTAACAAATTCTGCTTCAAGCTTATTTCGAAGATTATTGTGGAAAGGTTAAAGCCCTTCTTTAGTGACTGGGTCTCTCTGAACCAATCGAGCTTCATTCTGGGCCGGAAAATCAGTGACAACATCATTCTTGTGTAGGAAGTTATCCACTCAATGAGAAACAAGCATGGTAGAAAGAAGTGGGTTACCATCAAACTGGACTTGTCCAAAGCTTTTGACCAGATTAGTTGGCCATTCATTGAGGACACCCTCAAGAAAATGAGCATCCCTGGAAATCTTTGCAAACTGATTATGCAGATCATTTCTAGGGGTAACACCTCCATTCTATGGGAAGGTGCACCCATGGAACCCATTAAATCCACACAGGGTGTCCGATAAGGAGACCCTATCATCCCGTACCTATTTGTTCTTTGCATGGAATGCCTTAGTCAAGCAATCTCAATGGAGGTATCAGGGGGTACCTGGAAGACAATTATGATCACCAAGGCTAGCTCGTCACTTTCTCATGTGATGTTCATCGATGATTTACTTCTTATGGCTGAAGTAGCTACTGCTCCAGCATCTTCTATCAACAAAGTCCTCAAAGAATTCTCCTTATTGTCTGATCAAATGGTCTCAAAAGAAAAATCATGATGTTTCTTTTCGGACTACACAACTACATCTGAGCAGCGAGCTTTCTGCCATCGTCTGGGTATTCCTAGAACGACTGACCTGGGTCGTTACTTGGGTGTCCCAGTACTGAACCATAGGGTGAACAAGCAAACACATGCTCATATCTTGCAATGTATCAGAGGCCATATGGATAGCTGGTCAGCCTTCCACCTCTCTCTTGTAGGCCGCATCACACTAGCAAAAATCTCAATACAAATGATCCCATCATATACTATGCAGACTATGAAGCTATCTCCAATGCTCTGTGATGATATTGACAGTCACATCCGGGATTTCATCTGGTCTGGTGGTCACGATAAAAGAAAATCTCCTTACTCTCATGGGAAAAAATGACAAGATGTAAATCAATGCATGGACTTGGGATCAAGGCTGCTAGAGATCAGAACGTGGCACTTATGATGAAGAACACATGGCAATTCCTTAATAACTCACCATCCCAGTGGGTGGCGGTAATGCAGAACAAATATATGAGACATGGTACGTTGTCAAAGGTGAATAGCTCTTCGGTATGGTCTTTCATCAAGGGTCATATGTCTAAACTTCGAGCTATATGTCACAAGACTGTAAACTCTAGCTCCAACACCAATGTATGGAGGCACAAATGGTTGATTGGCAAATCAATTCTGGATATTGACCCCAGAACCCCTGTGCCTGAAGACCTCACCATGCAATGTATGTCGCTGCCCTCAGGTGCATGGGATTGGGAGTTCATCTGGGAATATCTCACCCCAGCATCATGGCCCATGATCGAGCATACCAGCATTCCTAGTGATGACGCTGGACCAGATACATAGTCCTGGCCTCTACATCCCACATGTGAGATTTCGTCCAGTATGACATACACCTAGATAAAGGGACTTCATGCCCAATCAATTCTGGAAACTGGACGACTATCTAGTCGCTCCCGCTCCCACTGAAACAGGATACTTTCATCTGGCTCCTCAAGCATCGCGCCCTACTCACTAACATCGAGAAGACACATCGGCACATTATCAGCGATAGTACCTACCCTATCTGCATGAAGGAACAAGACACCTTGACCCATTGTTTACGAGACCACCCGACGAGCTTGGCAGTATGGTAGCTACTCAAGATGGATCTCTCTTTCTTTACACTGGCTACTGATGATTGGATAAATCACATCATCCACAGCAAGGACACGACTGAAGCTATTACGTTGTGTTGTGTCGGGTGTTTTTCCATCTAGAACACACACAATGATCATCTACATGGAGGTAAGTGCCTCCCTCCTGTTGTTCTAGTTTCCCTCATCTGAGAAAGAACCAAGACTATCCTTTCTGTGCACATGAACAACACTCCCACTTCTGTTGTAGAGGAATGTCCTGCCATTCATCCCGAGATGCACCGTCAACTTGTCTTTGTCGATGCAGCCTTTCAACAACATACTCTCAAGATGGGAATTGGTGTGCATGCCACTGACGACAATGGAGTTTGTCTCCTAAGCTCTAGTGTTCATGGATATGCTATGTTGGTGTTGGAGGCAGAAATCAAAGGCATCATCTATGCTATGCGGATCTGCATCGACAAGAGGTGGAATGCCCCTGTCATCTTATTTGATTCATCTTCGGCCATCAATCTACTGCAACATGCCTCATTACCCACCTGCAAACTTTAGCCACTGAGAAGAGAGTAATGTCCCGCCTTCCTCTCACTTCCAGACCTCCATCTTTGGTTCATCAGCCGGAAGCATAATCATGTGGCAGACGCTTTTGCAAAACACTCAATGTACTCTTTTTCCCAGTTTAGTTTCTCCTCTGGAAAACCAGACTGGCTACTTAAAGATGTTAACATACAACCACATCTGATTTGGCCCGTAAAAGAGAATGCAATGAATAAAAGTTAATCTCTATAGTTTTTCCAAAAAAAAGTCTAAGATGCTTTCCAATAGAAATAGACATGAAAAGCTTGTTTGACTAAGCGTAGATTATGCCTTCACGTGGTGCGTCGTCTACCTTGTGGAAGTGTGATGGTAATAATGTAGGTTCAGCCTTCGTGGCGTGCATTATTATCATATTGGCTATTGGGTCAGGCTTAACTGGTGATTCTTAGAGCGTCTTGTCTTAGAATCATAAAGATGATTATAACAAAGAATTACACATATTGTCTATCAAGAATTGGATATGATGCAATTGATAAAAGTTTCCCACCTTGATAATTTACTGTGTTTTGCAGAGTTGGTTGGGCCACAGTTGAATTATCTTAGATCTTCCACATTAGAAAATTGATTCACTGTAATTTTATAAATTGATACTTGAGGGTTATCAATTTGAATAAAATAATGACAATGATAATAATTGAAGACCTAATTATCATCACCCAAATTTAATCTAATCAATTCAAATAAAAAATGAGTTTTTTTTTAAATTGCAAATTCTTTTGTAGAATCAACTAGCAACAAAAACAATCACTTTTCTCTACGATCGGTCCTTGAGAAGGACAAACTTATTGGGAAAAACTTCCACGATTGGTCTAGGACACTAAGAATCATTCTCACACAGGAGTGCAAGCTGTATGACCTGAGATGCCAGAACCATATTAACCACTTTCAACTGCACCAAAGGTTGACAGGGATGCTTATAGGAAGCATACTGAAGTTGTCATGGATGTCAAGTGTCTGATGCTATGTTCCATTAACTCTGAGTTGTAGAGGTAGCATGAGAATATAGATGTGATTGAGATGGTCACACATCTCAAGAACATGTTCCAAGATTAGGCAAGACAAGAGAGATACGATGTCTCCAAGGCACTGTTCAAATGTAACATGGTAGAAGGAGATCTAGTCGGTCCGCATGTGCTCTATCTGATTGAATCTATTGAGAACCTTGCTAGAATGGTATTCCCCTTGGGTCAAGAGTTGTCCACTAATGTGATTCTTCAATATTTTTCAAAGTCATATAGTCAGTTTGTCATGAACTACAACTTGAACGACTTTGACAAGTCATTGATAGAGTTGTTGGGCATGTTAAAAACAACTGAGGGACAAATGAAGAAAGACACGCCCAAGTTTGTGATGATGATTGTAACGTCCCCGGATTCTACCATCTCGAGACTTAGAAGGCCGGAGAAGACAAACTCAAAAATGTTAACTAATTGTTTTAGAGAGTGATGCGGAAGCACAATACGCATACATGAACATACAACCATAACATACTCAATATTCAACATGTATATTTATACAATATGAATTATTACAAAATGATTTACATGACATATTGAATGAAAATTCTACAATCTATGAACATGTATGCGTATTTTGCTTCCACATTGCTCTCTGAAATAATTCGTTAATGTTTTTGGGTTTGTCTTCTCGGGCCTTCTAAGTCTCGAGACGGAAGAATCTGGGGATGTTACAAATGGTATCAGAGCCATAACCCCTCCAGTAGGTGGGGCTCACATGGACATGGCATGCCAGTATTGAGCCGTGCGGTCCAGGCATGTAGGAAAGGGCTGTCCATGGTTGACGTAGCTACCCTTGTGCTGGTATTCTGTGATCAAGATCTGCGTGTCCATGGGCCATTGTGTGTCTACACTGAAATGGGGAAGAGATTATGAGGCCTTATAGTTGAGCCTTGATGAGGACGTCAAGAGTCTAAGTGGGGGATATTGTAACATCCCAGGATGTGAGGCCTCCGATAAAACACTCTTAAAAGGAATGATTGGACTACCCATATCACCAAGGTGCACCTCCTTTTTTGGGAGTCCATCACTAAGAACTCCATAGTCAAGCGTGCTCAACTTGGAGTAGTACTAGGATGGGTGACCTGTCGGGAAGTTGATCTTGGCATGTGAGTGAGTGAGGACAAAGCGTACAGTTAAGGCTAGTGGTGGTCTGTGGGGACAGTCGTCATTCTTGAAACTCTACTACAGCCTTGGGCAGTGGGCCCAGGCATTACAATGATCAACAAGACAAAGGGAAAATCTAAACGTAAAGGAAAATCTAAGAAGAGTTCTAAAGCTATCCAAAAGCCCTAGTCTTTAGATCTCAAAGAAAAATGATGAGTGAAGAAAATAAGATGTGATTGTCACCATTGTCACCTACATGAACATTCGAAAAGAAATTGCCCACTTTGGTTAGAGGAATTAAAGAAGAAGAAGGAATGCATTCAGGACTCCACTTTAGGTATAAATGTTGTATGATAAATCTGATTACTTTTTCATTTTGGTATGTGATACCAAATAGAGATCTGACATACTGATGTGAAGGATCAGACAATAAGTAAAGGGCCTTCATGGAAGGACAAAGATGGACAAGGTGGAGCAAGAGTTGTGAAAGATTTAGTCTACATTTAAATTTATATTATCCCAATGGGCATGTAATAGAGTTAGTAGAATTTCATTATGCCATTAAATAGAAATATTTACTTTAAAGCATCTTGTATGAAAAGGATGACATATCAATAAAATAAGATAATTCTATTTCAAAAGATATGATCTTGCATGGCAATGCCCAAACATCTAATTATATTTGTACAGAAGACTTTGAGACAAACTTTTATAATGTTATTATCAAAGGATTGTAATTGATAACTCAAAACTATCATTAGTAAAAGTCACCTTGGACGTACAAATAAGAAATGCATGTCTAGAATACATATTGATGTTAATCTAGATTCCCTTAGTTATTAAACCTTGGGAAATATGCAATTCTTACTTGGACACAATGTGACATAACATCCATCACTATATGTGGCAGGAGGATAAGCTTTCCTTTATACCTCATACATGTGATGCATGGAGATCTTATGGGATAAATGCTATATATAATTACATATACCTGATATTCATTTACTGGTAATATGATGATATGTACTCAGTAAAATAAATATGTGGAAGTGTTCAAGTGAAACATCTAGAGGGGGGGTGAATAGAGCTTTTTGTAACTTTTAAAGTTAATTAAAACAATCAAACCATTCAACCAAAGAAGGAGGGGGAAACAAGGAAGACACAAGAATGTAGAGTGGTTCTTACCTTTGAAGCCAAAGGTAATCAATCCACTACCCAATTGTTTCCATTTGGGATTTTGAAAGTGATTTATTTTATAACCTCTCAAGGATGTTACACAAAATACAATAACCTTCCACACCTTTGAAGTAGCCTCAACCTCCTTTTAGCAACCTTCTTGAATTAACTTCAAGTCCTTTAAGCAACCTTCACCACCTTGAAGTAGCTCCACCACCTTGAGATATCCTTTCTTTAGAAGTAGCTCCAACCTCCCTTGAAGAAGTCTTCCTCAAAGTAATCTCAAGCACACATCAAAGAAGCCTTCTCCACCAAGCAGTAGCTCCAAGAAACCTCCTTTCATCAGCCTCCGAACCTAGGAGTAGTCAAGGAGAACAATATATAATATAAAAGAAAAAATTGGAAGAAAGAAAATACTTATCCAATTGAGTACAACACTTTAATCCTATATCACGTGTATAGATCTCCTATCCACTTAAGATGAATGAGGCTATATGTGGTGGCTAGGATATTGTAGCTATAGGATATGAAATTGAAGCAAGTAAAATAAAATGGCAAGTGTAGCTCTTGCTTAGTTGCTCATGAGAATGTATTCTCAAGTGTAGTTGTATGCTTTAGGTGTCCTAAGGTGTCTCATATTTATAGGAATGGTTTGCAAGTACTTAGGTATGTTCTAGAGGGTTTCTAGAGTGTTCTTAGTGCTTAACTAGTCGTTAGGTATCCATTAATTGACTTGCAATGGATAATTGTTTCGAGATGAAAATGACAATCTAGAAACTATCTCGGTCGAGTAACTTGGCGACCAAGATGTGTCTCGGTCGAATATTTTCTTCGACTGAAGATGGGTTGGAGCAAAAGTTTTGCAATGTATACTTCCAACTCCCAACTACCAACCACTCAGTCTAACGGTTGCAAACTTTAGACCGTTGCTTACTCATTCGAGGTTATTTTTGACCGAAATCTAATTTAGAGCACAATTTTTTAAGTTGTTGAACAGTGCTCACAATTTCGACTGAGGTGTTTCTCGATCGAGAAAATCTTTGACCGAATGTGTCTCGGTCGAGAAGTTTGTCGACCGAGAGTGTCCCTATTTCTATTGAATCACCTTCTAAATGTGTATATCATGGGTTATGATGACTCTAACTCTAGGGGAAAACCTATCTAAGGGCTGTGAGTGGATGAAGAAGATCTAACACTTGATCTACATGATATCTAGGTACTTGTACATTATATACTTGTACAAGTTTTTACATTGAGTAAAATCATGAAAATATTAAACATTTATGCACATTGATCTTCCATTTGTGTTTATCTTCAATTATCCATTTCCACATTTCCATGAACCCTAAAATACTCAAGTAGCATGTTAGATCCACAAGAATGAAATGTTTATCATCATCAAAACACATGGTATATTAATGTCCAATTTAACCAACAATCTCCCCCATTTTGAAGATGACAAACATTTCTAAAATATAAAACAAAATAATTTAAATGAGATGAGTTTCATACCTAAGATTTACCTGAGATGAAGAACATATTCTTGTTTTCATAAAATCTATGTTGATTATTCCTAAAGAGATATGGAACATAGTATCTAACTCTGTAAGGAATATAGAATCAATTAATGTTAAGCCAAGAGAGCATGAAACTCATTTATTTTGTTTTATATTATTTCTCCCCCTTTGTCATTTCAAAAAGATAACCATATAATTATATGTGTAAGTGAATAAGACTCCCCCTTAATTGATTACTCCCCCTTAATTGTTTACTTTAAAAAGAATGTCTAATTTAGCCACAATTCAAGAACCAAGATTAATTTCTCAACCATTTCCAAGGGATGTTAAGCCCTAAAATGATATAAGATTCCTTTAGGCTCATAGTGGAATAAATAAATATATATCTAACGAAATACAAGGGATGTTAAGACCTAATTTGTGTAGAGAATTCAATTAAGAGCAAGTTATACATTTTATTCAAAAATTTAGTGATCTCCCCCTTAATCTCATAACAAAAGTGAACTTAAAGATACTAAGGTATTTCAAATTATATCCTTCTCTTAAAATAGTTGATTAAGTAAGATTGTGAGTCAATTTTTTATAAGCAATCTTGTTTCTTGCACTATCTTAAAAATTTCACTTATTATAAGTATTTCACATGATGAGCAACTTACAAATTTAATATATAAATGTTGGGTGCCAGTGAATGATTTGATTTACCAATAAGTATTTTTGTGAGGCTTATTTTTGGTCAACCATGACTTTGACCGGGGCGCACCTCGGGCGAACTCTTTTTTGGCCAAGAGGCAATTCTGTAAATTTCTAATTAATGCATCTTTATTCTTAGAATAAATTAATATGTAACATTTTCTTTTATATTAGTATAAATGACCAATCAGTCTTATTAGAATGACAAGTGTAGCTCTTACTTAGTTGCTCACTAGAATGTATTCTCAAGTGTAGTTGTATTCTTTAGGTGTCCTAAGGCCTCTCCTATTTATAGGAATGTTTTGCAAGTACTTAGGGACGTTCTAGAGGGTTTCTAGAGTGTTCTTAGTGCTTAACTAGCCGTTCGGTATCCATTAATTGACTTGTAATGGCTAATTATTTTGAGCTGAAAAGAACAATCCAGAAACTATCTCGGTCGAGTAACTTGTCGACCGAGATGTGTCTCGGTCGAACATTTTCTTCGAATGAAGAGGGGTTGGAGAAAAAGTGTTGCAACGTCTATTTCCAACTCCGTACTACCAACCACTCAGTCTAACAGTCACAAGATTTAGACCATTGCTTACTCGGTCGAGGTTATTTTTGGCCAAAAGTGAATTTAGAGTACAATTGTGTAAGTTGTTGAACAATGCTCACAATTTCAACTGAGGTGTTTCTTGATCGAGAAAATCTTCAATCGAGTGTGTCTCAGTCAAGAAGTTTGTCAATCGATAGTTCCTATTTTTATTGAATCACCTTCTAAGTGTGTGTATCATGGGTGATGGTGACTCTAACTCTGGGGGAAACCCTATCTAAGGGTTGTGAGAGGATGAGGAAGATCTAACACTTGATTTTCACAATATCTAGGTACTTATGCATTATGTACTTGTACAAGTTCTTACATTGAGTACAATCATTAAAATATTAAACATTTAAGTGCATTGATCATTCATTTGTGTTGATCTTCAATTGTCCAATTCCATATTTCCTTGAACCCTAAATACTCAAGTAGAACGTTAGATCCACAAGAAAGAAATGTTTGTCATCATAACAAAAAGGATATATTAATGTCCCATTTAGCAAACATCAAGAAGACTATAAATGAAGTATAACTATGATAAAAATATTAAGAAGCTTTGATGAGATCGAATGTTGAAATAATTCCATCAATATCTTGAGTACCTTCAAAGAAAGGACTGTGATAATGTATCACAAGTAAAAATCATCTAAACATGATGATATGTTAGAATAAAGGAACTATACCACGATGAGTCTTGATATAATTATCAATTAATCAAATCTTATTATATCCTCAAAAAGTTATCACTAAAAGATGTACTGTATGAATGTTTTATAAGACATCATATATGATATGATTTGGGAATGTCCCAATTTGTCTACAAGATTGAAACTTACATTGAGAAAGTAGTTTCTTGAAAGGTTTATCCACAAACCATAATTGTTGAATGCTATTATTAATCCCAATCCAATAACAAAAGTGTTTGGTTGATAGGATAACTGAGCTCCTAAAGAATCAGTTGGAGTAAAAATAGAACTCAAAATGTTTGAGGATAATAAAGAGGTACAATAAGAACTAAGAGAATCACAAGATGATGTGGAATCTCAAGTTCATCATGTAACATAGAATAAAATAGTTCTAGTAGAATATGTCTCAAATTGAGTATTGTGAATCCTACTCCTCAGACAGGTTGATCATAATAGGGTGAGTCAAATCATCGACTAGAAGCTATTAAGTACCAAAATCTAAGTAAACAATTGAGGCCATGATGGGATCCATGTAAGCTAACAAGGAAGGACCTTGATAGAGCCACCTAAAAAGGTGATACCCAAAGGGCGGAATAGGGTCTTGTGGTAAATACCTACATAGATTATATAAAAGGATGAATTGGTTGAATAATTCTTTCAAATCAGTTCAAGTTGTTGAACATGAACGAAATTCCTTTACCAATTATCAAGCTTGTTGATGTAGTTAAAATAGACTGAAAGATTTGGCATATGAAGATAAAACAGGATTCCTTAAAAGGGATATATCAACAGATGTCTACATGGCATAACCTAAAAGATTTTATAACGTCAAGAGTGAAAATAAAGTCTATAAACTAAAACGTTCAATCCATGATTGAAACAAGAACCTCAAAGATGGGATCTTTAAAGTGGACGAGATAGTCAAAGTTTAACTTGAATCAAAATAAAAGATGGAATCCGTGATTACAAAATATTTAGTGGGAGTACATCTGAATATTTCACATATGATGAGGTATAATAATTTAATATTCTGAATATTGAGATCTGGCATGGAAAACACCTTCAGCAAAGAAGGATAAGGTGAGACATCTTATGAGATAATGGTCAAGGTCTGTAGATATAGTTCTTGAATGTTTCACAATGTAAGTTTGAACACATACAATAGCAATATGTTGAAGGAGTTCAACATGGAATGGATTCAATGAGAGAGAATCGAGATTAGTCTCGCATGAACCTTATGTTCCAATTCTTATAAAGAATGGCATTGACATGATTAAGATGCCAAAGGCTGTAGCAACGGATCTACCATGAATGCTATTATCCCATATAGTATTGTATGTATTGACATGGCATGATGATTCCAAAAAAGGGTTATTGGAAAGTTATTAAAGAAATCCATGAGTACTTGTGAAGTATTTAAGCATATATTTGTAGTTAATAAGGATAGCAATAAAAGAAAGAGTTGGATTTAAGGGGTTATATTCATACAAGATTTCATAATGACAAAATGATCACAATAAAATATGTTTCATTTAAAAGAGAAATGTTGTTAGTTGGAAGGGTTCCAAACTAAAAGTCATAAATTTTATTCTACAATAGAAGCCGATTATACTTATATTATGAACACAAAGTGATACTATATGGATCTAAAAGTTCATATGATGAACTTATAGATGTTACAACCATTGATCATTCAGTAGAAGTACTGCGACAACAATGGAGCTAAGTGTCAGGCAAGGAATATTAGATACCACATTATGGTGTTTTCATCAGAGTGAAGAGATAAAGAAACATGCAATATACCATCTAATAACAAAGTGTTGCTAACCCATTGTATTAAGCACTTGCATAACAGAAGCATGGTGGACATGATTGGATCACTAAGAATGAGATTCATGGGTGATTGTCTCTAAGTGCTAGTAGGAGTTTGTTGGTAAGGAATGCCTAGAGAGCCAATCATGTGATGATTGACATGGCATATACCATAAACAATTTGATTAATAATCATATAGGCAAGCTTCCAATTCATTATGTTTCACTTAGTTATGAGATAATGAGGAAACATTATGAATGTCTAAAGAATAACAATACTCAATGATGTATGTCTTCAAGTATGAGCATTGGAGGATGAGATCATGTGAATGTTAAGAGTGTGTACATTCTTGTTATGTCCCTAGTCGGTTGTTACTGTGGAAGGTAGATACATACAAGTAACACATAAGACTAGAGTGTGGGTTGGTTGATGGCATAATCTCATTAGTCATGACATGTCAATATCAAACCAAACAATAGATACATGTTATAGAATAGTGTATCAGACAGACCCACCTTGAGTGTGACACATGGATACCATCATTGGTGGTCATAGTCAATTCTCATTGTGAAGGTGGTGATTGTGATTCTTAGACCATAAATCATTGCACTCATCACATGTCGTTGGGTATGATTTGACATCATCAAACGGAGTCCTGAAACATGGTTTGATATTAAGGTGATGAGTGGGTGACTTTGAAACATGGGGATTGACTGTGATTGATATATATGGGATTTATCCCTCCTACTAGAGTATGATATCTTGGCCACTTGATAAGCGAGACTGAGAAACACATGTGCATGAACATGTGAATCAATATATGGTATTGAGGTTGCATTGTCTCAGACAGTCTGCTCTTGGTTTAAGGAACATTGATTGAACATTGAGAGGATTATGAGGCCATGCCTCAAATTTATTTCGAATATCAGAGACAAAGGAATCAAACAATCTCTACAACACCTTACAAAAATTGTAGGTTGAAGTTGTTCTCCAACTTTCCATTCACTTGGGTAGTACGGATGTGCGACTAGGCACCACTCCTTTCTTGTGATGTCATAAAATAGTTATGGACATTCACTACCAATGTGATATGGGACCTATAGGGTCACACACATAGGAACTCATCTAGATGTGGAGTTTGTCTTGAATGATGATTGAATTGATTACTAAAGCATTTAGGTATTCAATTCACACAACTGATCGATAGATTGGATGACTAAACTTCCAAATGACCATATCAAGTGTTTAGATAGACATTTAGGTAGCTAGATCAGTGTATCATGTGTTGAGATGAGAGTCTGGGTTGTTAGGTTGATTAGAGTTTGAATTAGCTAAGTTTTGCCCAAATTAAAGAGTGAACCGACTATTTCAATCAATTGAACCAACCTGCTCAACTCAGGATCACTAAGCGGTTGAATGGGTGAGTGAGACAGGCGTCTCGCATGGGTGAGACATCTCAGTTTGGCTGAACGAAGGTTTTGGATGTTTCCCGAACTTGTTTTGATTGCACATTACTTGGGGTGCAAGGAATTAATATGTGATATTAATTGGAATCGAAATTGCCATTTTTGTGTGAGATAAGAAAACTACGAAATATCTATCTGACAGTGTGTGGCATCTATCTCGTGTCACAAGACGACTCTATGGGTCACTAGACGGCCATTTCGGGTGTCACAGGTTGTGAAAATTCAAGATCTTGCGGTCGATTCCACTCCCTCACAATCTCATACAGAATGGGAACCCTGACCCTAACCTTGTCTATAAATAATGAGGTATTGGGGGCTTCCTAGAATACAACATAAAAAAATAAGAATTGGTTCCTCTAAAAATTGTATTCTTCACTAGTTTTGCTAACCAAGAGAGCCCAAGCAAGTTGTACCCATCAAGGAAGGGATAGCGAGGGGAGAGAACAATTGAGGATCATTGTTGTGGGAGAGCACGTTGGTGACTAGTATGCCAATGGGAGGGACAACTCTATCCTGTCTGTTCTAATTGAATGATAGGAGTTTTGGTTGGTCTATGTGGACTACTCTAGAGGTAGGAGTTCATTGGCTTCTACTAGGAGAGCAAAGCCAGCCAGCAGTCTGTGGCTAGACCACAAGAATCGCTGCAGAAGTTGTTCTGTTCATTGTTCATGGTGAAGACCAGGAGATGCACCACGACCATCGAAGAACAACTGGAAATAGTTTCATTGAAGTGAGTTGTTGTCGCTGGACTTGCTTCAAGACCATGTATACTCATTAAATCATCCTTACTATTTCATAGTAGTTGACACGATCTTGTTGTTATGGGAATACAAATAGATAAACTTTTGTTTCTGCTACTATACTCTTTGCTTGTATTTCCCAACACTTATGACATCACAAGCAATGAGCAGTATCTAGAAGCACATCATTGCCATCCAAGTAGTTTGTAAAGTAGAGAACAACTTCAACCTACAATTTATGATCTATGTTACCATGATGATATAGTTTCTTTGTCTCTAATATTTAGACTGAACTCAAGGCATAGAATCTTCATCCTCTACAACATTCAATCCATGATCCTTTAACTAGAGAAGACTGTCTGAGATGCATGTGAGTTGACATATCATATATTGATTCTCATGAGTATGGCCATACATTTCTCAGTCTTTCTTATCAAGTGGCATGGATATCAATCTCCTTTAGTAGGGACAAATCCCATCTACATCCCTCACACTCAATCCCATGTGTCACAATGCAACTGAGCATTACCTTTATGGCAACCCTTATTCAAGGTCATGTTGGATGATGTCTAAATACATCAAAAAACTTTTGATGAGTGTAGTGACTTTAGGTTGAAAAACCACAATCACCACTATCCCTATGTGAGCTAATTCTAACTACCATTCCATGGTATCCATGTATCACTCTATATGTGGGTCTATCTGATACATTGTTCTCTAACATGTACCTATGTGCTTGACTTGTTATCATCTATCATGACTAATAAGACTTTGTCCTAAACCAATACACACTCCAGTCTTATGTATTATCGTTGTCAATTCTTCTTCCACAGTAATATCCGACTAGGGACATAACAAGAATGTATTTACTCTTATCATACATATGATCTCATTGTTTAGGTCATTAACCTAAAGACATATGTCATTGAGTAGCATCATTCTTTAGACATATACTATGTATATGTCATCTTCTCATGATTGAGACTAACATCATAGATGAAATTACCTTTATTATTATCAAATTAGGTATGTAATGGCACATTCCAATCATCATATGATTGTCTCTCTGGGCATATATACCAACATGATAGACCACAAAAATGTAACCATGAGTCATGGTACGGGAATCCTATTACATCCATGGAAGGTCTTACACACCCTAGAATTTCTTGTTAAGGATTGTATGGACATGTATGTCGGGTGGGACAACAATTCACTTCATATCTGAAATTTCTTATTAAGAAAGCCAAAGAAGGAGACAAAAACAATAATTATGGGATAGTGAGTTTTGAGTCTAAAGATGATCATGGAACTTTCTATAATTGCACCCCAAAACCTCTAGTGATTTAAGGTCCTAATCACCTCAAATCCCCAAAGTATCAATCCATATCAAGTATTGGATGAGATGTTTTGTGTTACATTGATGACATGCGAAAATTGATTCAAACCAAGATGAATCAAGATTGATTTTTTAAAAGTGATGATAGATTATATATCACCCTGGTCATCCATTTTAGGATTACATAACCGATAAAAGATCTTAAGCAATGTTGGAAGAACGTGTTGAATACCAAAAAGATGATATCTTAAGATCTAACTAGAAAAATATTACATAAATTGTAAGATTAAGTGTGGTTTCTTAAATTGTATTACAAGAATATATGATTAGCAATTAAAATATGTATTGTAACTTCAAAGTCTAGTTGAAAGATAAAGTGTGATTATAAGAACTCCACAAGTAGATGATATGAGTTTCTTTTAAACTAGATATAGGAACGAGAGGCCCTTATAACCTCATTAACATCCCAAAACCTCTTAATACATCAAAGTCACTATTCTATAGGAATTATAATAGTAGATAGAACAAGAGTCAAACAATGGAAGGGAAGGATTTACACTCTCAATTTGTGACTAGTCAAAAGGGGTCTGGTTTGAGTCTGAATGGGTAAGGGGTTGTGTATATTTGTTTGAAGTCTCAAGTGTTCACTATTGAGGGATGTCGATTATGTATTTAGGGAAACATATTTTTCCCTTATTTTGAGTTTGATTATAGAGGTGGTATTTTAAGAATTGGACTTCCCTAATGCATATTTTACTTCCTTCATAGATTGCTTCAATCTAACACATAGTAAGCTTGAAAATTTTGGGGATTCATTACAAATGTTTCTTGAGGTAGGTATATATAATCTATGTCTAAGATTCCAAATTTTAATGGTTAAATAGATCTCTAAATTTCTGTGTATGTATGAGGTTGGACCATGAGTGATTTATTTTAAGATAACAAAGGATAATAAGAAGGAAAACAAAAGAGAGAGGTGAGACTTAAATGTAAGTCTTTGTTATTGTGTCTATCATTTATTTATTGATAATGATAATGATTTTAACAAATATCATATGTTTGAATTAAATGAAATTAAATTCCAACTACGATCTAAAACTACTAAGTTTATTTGTTGAGAATATAATTTACCAATTTAGTTAACAAGAGAACAAGAGTAGTTGATATTGAAACAGAAGAAAAAGGCCTAAAAAGCTAAAGAACATACCTCCTCAATCTGACCTTCCCCAAAAGAAAATTTCCAAACAACCATTTGGTGGTGTCATGCGGCCGTCTTGTGTGACCAAACGACCGTCTGGGTCACAAGACAACTGTATCGGCTATCACAGTTTACAAAAAATCAAGATCTTCTGGTCCCTTCCACTCTCGCACAATCCCATATAGACTCGAAACCCTTACCCTAACCCCGCCCATAAATGGAGGGGTACTTGGGGCTTCACAGAACACAACATAGAAAATTGAGAATCAGTTCCTATGACAATTTTTGTCCTCTCTAGTTGTGGTAACTAAGAGAGCCCAAGCAAGTCCTACCTGACAAGGGAGGGATAGCGACGGGAGAGAACAACTAAGGATCATTTTTGTGGGAGAGAACGTTGGTAAGTGGTACACCAACGGGCGATAACTCCTTTTTGTCTATTCTATTTAAATGACAGGAGTTCTAATTGTTCTATGTAAACTACTCTAGAGGTAGGAGTCCTTTGACTGCTACTAGGAGAGCAAAGTCAGCCTGCAGTCCATAACTAGACAATAGGTATCTCTACAGAAGATGTTTTGTAAGTTGTTCGTGGTGAAGACCAGGAGTTGCACAACCACCATCCAAGAGCAATGGGAAATAGTTGCATTGAAGCGAGTTATTTTCATTGGACTTGCAACAGGACCAGGTATAACTCGTTAAACCATCTTTCCTATGTCATAGTACTTGACATGATCTTACCGTTATGGGAATACATATAGATAAAATTTTGTTTCCACTACTATACTCTATGCCTGTATTTCCAACAATAGTATCAGAGCCACATCAATTTACTATGTTTTAGGATAATCAATATGATTGAATTTTTGATTTAATCATTTATTTATTGCATAACAGTGCAAACAACTAAATTGTCTCATATGCGTATCTGATCAAAGATCACATCATCTTAAACTAATATATATATATATATATATATATATATATATATATATATATATATATATATATATATATATATATATATATATATATATATAGTCAGGCTAGAATATACTCGAGTGTACGAATCACACAAATACACTCAAGTGTGCTTGCATATCAAGACTATCTTTTGTAAAATGTAAACCATTGATCTTCACCATCATATTATAACTAGGCTACATAAAAAATTGAGCCCATTTGGATGAGTGTAAGTCACTCATCCAAGGGAAACAAAATCGACGCACGAAATTAATTTGAAATGCATAATTTTTGTGGTCATTATAAGATGACCTATAAATGTCCAAATGTGCTCTAATTTTGCGTATCAACTATTCACTAGATTTTTAAGAATATCAATGGATTATATTTTGGAAAAAATATTGCATCATGAAAAACTACTTGAATGTATTCAGCTTTGAATACACTCGAGTGTATTCTAGCCTGACCCTCTCTCTCTATCCTTATATATATATATATATATATATATATATATATATATATAAATATATATATATATATATATATATATGAAATTTACACACGTCTCCCTAAAAGAGGTTTTGATGGTGGATGTGTAGCCTGGTTATGGATAATACTCTATATCCTTGTATGATTGGATGGTTTGGTTCTTATTTATCTCGGTGTGCACACCAGCCTCTGCTTCCCTATTCTAAATGTAAATTTATTTATTTCCTACCTTTGCTCTCCTCAAATATAACTCGAGGTTTCTCTTTGAATTGTAATAGTTTAATACCAATAAGAAAGTTTCTTTTTTTTGTAATGATGAGGAAGACACTCATCATCGGATGAGATGACCAGTTTTTGAGATGAGCTAACCGTCTAGAGGACTTTGGAGGACAGAATGATGGAACCAGATGACCGCCTGGTGGATCCAACTGACCATTTGGAATGAGTCCAAACATCGGTTTGACTAGAGGCCAAATGACCATCCCTGATGACCAACCGACCAACTAAGAGGTGAGACGAAGAGTTAAAGTGTTGAACTAATTTTACCTAGATTGGGAAGAACATGTCTACATCAACAACATGTTCATACATGTGATGTGATGATTGCCCTAGGTTGTAGTAAATCCTTATGGCTCCAAGGAATTACAAGTAGACATGCCCATAACCTTCTCTTTTTGTTTTATATTACATTTTTACATTGTTGGATATAACATGTATATGATAGGTACTATATATGTGGTGATTGGACAGAATATATGCATATATATGATATATATAAAAACTCCTCAATCAAGCATATTAAGTCTAAGATGCTTTGAAATAGAAATACACATGAAAAGCTTGTTTGACTAAGCGTATGTTATGCCTTCGCGTGGTGCACTTTCTACCTTGTGGAAGTGTGATGGTAATAATGTAGGTTCTGCATCTACGGGATGCATCATTATCGCATTGGTTGTTGGGTTAGGATTAACTAGTGTTTCTCATAGTGTCTGGGCCTAGAAGTATAAATATTATTATGGCAAAGAGTTATGCATATCGTCTATCAAGAATTGCATATGATGCAATAAAAAAAGCTTCCCAGCTTTGTAATTAACTATGTTTTGTGGCATCGGTTGGGCCACAATTGAATTATCTATGATCTTGATCATTAGAAAATTGATTCATTGTAATTTTTTGAATAGATACTTGAGGGCTATCAATTTAAGAAAATAATGATAATGACAATCAATTAAAGACCTAATTATTATTGCCAAATTTCATCTAATCAAATCAAATAAAAAATGAGCTTTTGATAAAATTGTAAATTCTTTTGTAAAATCAAATGGCAACAAACAAGAATCAGTTTTCTTTGTTATCGGTCCTTGAGAAGGACAAACTTATTGGGAACAACTTCCATGACTGGTCCATGACGCTAAGAATCATTCTCACATAAGAACACAAGCTCTATGTCCTGGAGATGCCAGAACTTCATTAACCACTTCGAACTACACCAAAGGCTGACAGGGATGCTTACCAGAAGCATACTGAATATGCCATGGATGTCAAGTGTCTGATTCTATTCTCTATGAACTATAAGTTGTAGAGGAAACATGAGAACATGGATGTGATTGAGATGGTCACACATCTCAAGCACATATTCTAAGATTGGGAAAGACAAGAGAGATATGATGTCTCCAAGGCACTATTCAAATGTAACATGGCAGAAGGAGATCCAGTAGGTCCTCATGTTCTCGATCTGATTGGATATGTGGAGAACCTTACTAGATTGGAATTCCCCTTGGATCAAGAGTTGGCCACTGACGTGATTCTTCAGTCTTTGCCAAAGTCATATAGTCAGTTTGTCATGAGCTACAACATGAACGACTTTGACTATTCATTGACAGAGTTGTTTGTCAAGTTTTGAAAAACTAAGGGACAAATGAAGAAAGACAAGCCCAAGTCTGTGATGATGATCAATAAGACAAAGAGAAAGTCTAAAGGTAAAGGCAAAGATAATAAGAGTTCTAAAGCTAGCTAGAACCCAAGTCTTTAGATCTCAAAGAAAAATCAGGAGTGAAGAAAATAAGAGGCGATTGTCACCATTGTCACTAGCATGGATATTCAAAAGGAAATTGTCCACTTTGATTAGAGGAATTAAAGAAGAAGTAGGAATGCACTGAGGCCTCCACTTCATGCATAAACATTATAAGATAAGTGTTATTACTTCTTCATTTTGGTATGTGATACCAAACAGAGGTCTGACGTACTGATGTGCACGATTGAACAAGAAGTAAAGGGCCTTCATGGAAAGACAAAGATGGACAAGGTGGAGAAAGAATTGTAAAAGCTTTAGTCTACATATAAATTTATCTTAGCTTGATGGGCATGTAATAGAGTTAGTAGAACCTGCTATTTCATTATGCCATTAAATAGAAACATTTACTTTAAAGCATCTTGTATGACAAGGATAATATATCAATAACGTAAGATATTTCTATTTCAAAAGATATGATCTTGCATGGCAATGCCCAAACATGTAATGATCTTTGTACAGAAAAGACTTTGAGATGAATGTTTATAATGTTAATACCAAAGGATTAAAATTGATAACTCAAAACTATCATTAGCATTACTCACCTTGGATGTACATATAAGAAATGCATGTCTATAATACATACCGATGTTAATCTAGATTCCCTTGGTTATTTGACCTAGTGAAAGATGTAATTCTTACTTAGACACAATGTGACATAACATCCTTCACTATATGTAGTGGGAGGATAAGTTTTCGATTAGACCATGTACATGTGATGCATGAAGATCTTATGGGATAAATGCTATAAATAATTACTTATACCTCATATTCATTTACTGGTAATATAATGATATGTATTCAGTAAAATAAATCTCTTGAAGTGTTCAAGGAGATTATAAATTAAGTATAAATTTGATAAAAGTATTAAGAAACTTTGATGAGATCAAATGTTGAATTAATTTACATCAATACCTTGAGTACTTTCAAATAAAGGACGGTGATAATGTATCACAAGTCAAAACCATCTAAACATGATGATGTGTCAGAACAAAGGAATCATATCATGATAAGTCATGATATAATTATCAATTAATCTAATCTTCTTGTGTCCTCATAAAGCTATCAGTAAAAGATGTACCGTATGAATGGTTTATAAGACATCATATATGATATGATTTGGGAATGTCCTAATTTGTCTACAGGATTGAAACTTACATTGAGAAAGTAGTTTCTCGAATGGTTTATCTACAAACCATAATTGTTGAATGCTATTATCAATCCAAATCCAATAACAAAACTATTTTGTTGATAGGATAACTGAGTTCCTAAATAATAAGTGGGAGAAAAAGTAGAACTCAAAATGTTCGAGGTCAACAAAGAGGTACAATGAGACCTAAGAGAATCACAAGGTGTTGTGGAATCTCAAGTTTTTCATGTAACACCGAATAAAATAGTTCTAGTAGAATATGTCTAAAATTGAGAATTGTGATTCCTATGCCTCAGACAGGTTGGTCATAATAGGATGAGTCAACTAATTGACTAGAAGCTATTAAGTACCAAAATTTGAGTAAAGGATTGAGGCCATTATGGGATCCATGTAAGCTAACAAGGTAGGACCTTGATAGCGCCGCCTAAAAGGGCAATACCCAAAGGGTGGAATAGGGTCTTGTGGTAAAGACCTACATAGATTACATAAAAGTATGAATTGGTTGAATAATTCTTTCAAATCAGTTCAAGTTGTTGAACATGAATGAAATTTCTTTACCTATTGTCAACCTTGTTGTTGTTGTTAAAATAGACTAAGACATTTGGCATACAAAGATAAAAATAGATTCCTTAAAAGGAATATATCAAAGGATGTGTATGTGACACAACCTAAAAGGTTTTATAACTTCAAGAGTGCCAATGAATTCTATAAACTACAAAGTTCAATCTGGGATTGAAACAAGCACCTCAGAGATGGGATCTTTTGACTCGATGAGATAGTCAAAGAGTTTGACTTGAATAAAGATAAAATATGGACTCTATGATTACCATAGATTTAGTGGGAGTAGATATGAATGTTCCACATATGATGAGGAATTACAATTCAATGTTGTGAATATTGAGATCTATCATGCAAAACACCTTCAGCAAAGAAGCATAAGGTGAGACATCTTATGAGATAACCATCAAGGTATATAGAGATAGTTCTTAAATATTTCACAGTGGAAGTTTGAACACATACAATAACAATATGTTGAAACAGTTCAACACGGAATGGATTCAATGAGACAGAATCCAATTTAGTTTCTCATGAACTTATGTTCCAATGCTTATGAAGAATGGAATTGACATCATTAAGATGCCAAAGGTTGTAGCAATGGATCTACCATGAATTCTATTATCCCGTATAATCTTGTATGTATTGAACATGACAAGATGATTCCAAAAAGGGTTATTAGAAAGTCATTAAATATATCCATTAGTACTTGTGAAGTATTTAACGATATATTGCTATTCAATAAGGATAGCAATAAAAGGAAGAGTTGGATGTAAGGGCTTGCATCGATACAAGCTTCCACAATGAAAAAATGATCACAATAAAATATGTTTGATTTAAAAGAGAAATGTTGTTAGTTGAAAGGGTTCTAAACTAAAAGCCATTAATTCTATTCTACAATAGAAGCCGGGTATACTTGTGTTATGAACACAGAGTGATACTATATGGATTTAAAAGTTCATTTGATGAAGTTATAGATGTTCCAACCATTGATGACTCAGTAGAAGTACTATGACAACAATGGAGATAAGTGTTAGGAAAGGAATATTAGATACCATATTACGGTGTTTTCATCTTAGAGAGAAGAGATAAAGAAACATGTAATATACTGACTAATAGCAAAGTGTTTCTTACCTACTAGATTAAGCACTTGCACAACAGAAGCATGGTGAACATGTTTGTTCACTAAGAATGAGATTTGTGGGTGATTGGATCTAAGTGAAAATGGGAGTGTGTTGTTAAGGAATGCCCAGTGAGCCAATCATGTGATGATTGACATGGCATATAGCATAAATGATTTGATTAATAATCATAAAGGAAAGCTTCCAAATTCATTCTATTTCACTCAGTTATGAGATAATAAGGAAACATTATGAATGTCTATGGAATGACAATACTCAATGACGTATGTCTTCAAGTATTATCCTTGGAGGGTGAGATCATACAAATATTAAGAGTGTGTACATTCTTGTTATGTCCCTGGTCAGTTGTTACTATGGAAAGTAGATAGACACCAGTAACACATAAAACTAGAGTGTGGGTTGGTTGATGATAGAATCTCATTAGTCATGATATGAAAATATCAAACCAAACACATAGATCAAAGAATAGTGTATCAGATAGACCCATCTTGAGAGTGGCACATGGAAACCATCATTGGTGGTCATAGTCAATTATCATAGTGAAGGTTGTGGTTGTTGTTCTTAGACCTGATATCACTACACTCGTCACATGTCATTTGGGTGTGCTTTGACATCATCAAACGCAATCCTCAAACATGGGTTGTTATAAAGGTGATGATTGGGAAACTTTGACACATGGGGATAGATTGCAATTGATAGATATGGGATTTATCCCTCCTATTGGAGTGTGATATCTTGGCCACTTGATAAGTGAGACTGATAAATGCATGTGTATGCACATGTGAATCAATATATGATATTGAGGTTACATTATCTCAGACAGTCTGCTCTTGGTTCAAGGAATATGGATTGAACATTGAGAGGATGAGGAGTCCTTGCCTTGAGTTCATTTAGGATATTAGAGACAAAGAAATTATACAATCACTGCGACACCTTACACGGATTGTAGGTTGAAGTTGTTATCCAACTTCCCATAGCACTGATGTGTGACTAGGCACCGCTTCTTGCTTGTGATTTCGTAAGCTAGTTATAGACATTCACCACCAATATGATATGGGACCTATAGGGTCACACACATTGGAAATTATCTAGAAGTGGAGTTTATCTTGAATGGTGTTTGGATTGATTAGTAAAGCATTTAGGAATTCAAGTCACACAACAGATTGATAGATTGGTGATTGGACTACCAAACAACCATCTCAAGTGTTGAGATAGCCGTTTAGGCAACCAAATGAATGTCTCATATGTTAAGACAGGCGTATGGGTTGTCAGGCCGATTAAAGTTCAAATTGGCTAAAATCTGCCCAAATTAAAGAGTGAACTGACCGGTTCAATCTATTGAACCGACCGACTCAATCTTTTGAACTGACCAGTTCAATCTGTTGAACCAACCAGCTTGACTCAGGCTCACCATATGGCTATCTAGGTGAGTGAGACGGGTGTCTCGAATGGATGATATGACTCGGTTGGTAAGAACAAAGGTTCTGGATGTTTTCCGAACTTGTTTTGATTACACATTACTTGGGGTGCAAGGAATTAATATGTGACATTAATTGGAATTGAAATTTCCAATTCATGTGCGATTAGAAAACTACCAAATGGTCGTATGGTAGTGTGAGTTGACCATCTCGTGAGACCAGACAACCGTATGGGTCACCAGATGGCCATTTTGGCTGTCGCTGGTTGCAAAAATTTAAGATCTTCTAGTCCCTTCCACTCCCTCACAATCTCATACAGATTGGGAAACCTGACCCTAACCTTGCCTATAAATAAAGGGGTCCTGGGAGCTTTCCATAATAGAACATAAACAACTGAGAATCAATTCGTCTGACAATTGTTGTACTCTCTGGTTTTGGAAACTGAGAGATCCCAAGCAAGTCCTACCCAACAAGGAAGGGATAGCGACAGGAGAGAACAATTGAGGATCATTGTTATGAGGGAGCACGTTGGTGACTAGTACGCCAATGGGAGGAACAACTCCTTTCTATCTGTTCTAATTGAACGACACGAGTTATAGTTGGTCTGTGTGAACTACTCTAGAGGCAGGAGTCCTTTGGCTACTTCTAGGAGATCAAAGTCAGCCTACAGTCTGTGGCTAGACCACAGGAGTCGCTATAGAAGTTATTTAGTTCATTGTTCATGGTGTAGACCAGGAGCTGTACAACCACTATCCAAGCGCAACTGGAAACAGTTGCATTGAAGTGAGTTGTTGTCATTGGACTTCCTCCAGGACTAGGTATAACTCGTTAAGCCATCCTTCCTATTTCATAGCAGTTGACGTAACCTTATTTTTATGGGAATATAGATAGATAAAATTTTATTTCTGCTGCTATACTCTTTTCTCATATTTCCCAAAACCTATGACTTTCCAAGCAATGAACGATATTTAGAAACACATCATTGCTATCCAAGTAGTTTATAAGTTAGAGAACAACTTCAACCGGCAATTTTTGATCAATATTACCATGATCATATAGTTTCTTTGTTTTTGATATTCAGATTGAACTCGAGGCATAGAATCTTCATCCTCTTCAACATTCAATCCATGTTCCTTGAACCAGATAAGACTGTCTGAGATGCATGTAAGCTCACATATCATATATTGATTCTCATGAGCATGGCTATAAGTTTCTTAGTCTCGCTTATCAAGTGGCCTGGATATCAATCTCCTATTGTAGGGACAAATCCCATATACATCACTCACACTCAATCTCCATGTGTCACAATGCACCTGAGCATCACCTTTATGGAAAACCTTATTCAAGGTCACACTGGGTGATGTCTAAATACATCGAACAACATGTGATGAGTGTAGTGACTTCAGGTTGAAGAACCACAATCAGTAGTATCACTATGAGAGCTAATTCTAACTACCATTCCATGGTATCCATGTATCACTCTATATGTGGGTCTGTCTGATACATTGTTCTCTAACATGTACCTATGTCCTTGACTTGTTATCATATATCATGAATAATAAGACTTTGTCATCAAACAATACACACTTCAGTGTTATGTATTACTATTGTCAATTCTTCTCCCACAATAATATCCGACTAGGAACATAACAAAAATGCATGTAATCTTATCATACATATGATATCATTGTATAGGCAATCAACCTAAAGACATATGCCATTGAGTAACATCATTCCTTACACATATACTATGTATGTGTTTTCTTCTCATGATTGAGAAAAAAATCATAGATGAAATTACCTTTATTATTATCAAATCAGGTATCTAATGCCACATTTGAATCGTCATATGATTGGCTCTCTAGGCATATAAACCAACAGGATAGACCACATAAATGTAACCAAGAGTCATGGTTTGGAAATCTTATTACATCCATGGAAGGTCTTACACACCTTAGAATTTCTTGTTAAGGTTTGTATGGACATGTATGTCCGGTGGGACAACAATTCACTTCATATCTGAGATTTCTTATTAAGAAAGCCAAAGAAGGAGACAAAAACAATAATTATGGGATAGTGAGTTTTGAGTCCTTAAGATGATCATGGAACTTTCTATAATTGCACCCCAAAACCTCTAGTAATTTAAGGTCGTAATCACCTCAAATCCCCAAAGTATCAATCCATACCAAGTATTGGATGAGATGTTTTGTGTTACATTGATGACATGAGAAAATTGATTCAAACCAATATGAATTGAATCAAGATTGATTTTTAAAAGTGATGATAGATTATATATCACCATGGTCATCCACTTTAGGATTACACAACTGAGAAAAGATCTTAAGCAATGTTGGATGAACGTGTTGAATACCAAAAAGATGATATCTTAAGATCTAACTAGAAAAATGTTACATGAATAGTAAGATTAAGAGTGGTTGCTTAAATTGTAGAACTAGAATATATGATTAGTAGTTAAAATATGTATTGTAACTTCAAAGTCTAGTTGCAAGATAAAGGGTGATTATAAGAACTCTACAAGTAGATGATATGAGTTTCTTTTAAGCTGGATACAGGAACAAGAGGACCTTATAACCTCATTGACATCCCACAACCTCTTAATACATCAAAGTCTCTATTCTATAGGAATTATTATAGTAGATAGAACAAGACTCAAATAATGTAAGGGAAGGATTTACACTCTCGATTCATGACAGTCAAAAGGGATCTGGTTTGAGTTTGAATGGGTAAGGGGTTGTGTATATTTGTTTGAAGTCTCAAATGTTCACTAGTGAGGGATGTCGATTATGTGTTTAGGGAATCAAATATTTTTCCCTTATTTTGAGTTTGATTTTAGAGGTGGTATTTTAAGCATTGGACTTCCCTAATGCATATGTTACTTCCTATGATAGATTTTTTCAATCTAACACATAGTAAGCCTGGAAAATTTGGTGATTCATTACAAATGTTTCTCGAGGTAGGTATATATAATTTATGTCTGAGATTCCAATTTTTAGTGGTTAAATAGATCTATAATTTTTTGTGTATTTATGAGGTTGGATCATGAGTGATTGATTTTGAGTTAGCAAATGATAATAATAAGGAAAACAAAAGAGAGAGGTGATACTTGAATGCAAGTCTTCTCTATTATCTCTATCATTTATTTATTAATAATGATAATGATTTTAACAAAGATCATACATTTTAATTAAATGAAATTAAATTCCATCTATGGTCTAAAACTAATTAGTTTATTTATTGAGAATATAATTTACCAATTTATTTGATAAGAGAACCAACAGTTGAGATTGAAACAGGAGCAAAGGCCTAAAAAGCTAAAGAAAAGACCTCCTCAATTTGACCTTCCCCTAAAAGAAAATCAAAAGTCAGTGTGGGGTCTTCTCAAAATCTCAATAAAGGTCCAAACTACACAACAATCCATAATATCATTGTCTGTTATACGTGTGCCCCGATAAGTGGAATATTGTAAACAAGTGGATTAAATAACAAGAGAATATATGAAAATGAGGACAATATGAGGAAATAGGTAAATATTTGTACTCTCCCTGGTAAGATTATTTCATAGTTATCATTGATTGTAATACCATAGTTAGAGTGTCAACATAAGTTTTTTCTAAGGTATTAGAACGTCATGGATATTTCCTTAGAAGAGAAATTGTATCATCCTATTCTAATAGAGTAGAGGTAATTTCGTTCATCAATGTTTGAAGACTTAGTGTGATGAATTCCTTTCATGTTGAGTTTCCAAACTATATTGATCCCTATAGTTCTAGCTCTAATTCACTAGAAATCGAGCTCAATGACTAATTGAAACTTGAGCCTAGAGGGATTGCCGATGAAAATGTATTAAATGAACGTACTTGATATATACACCAAGAACATGGAGGAAATAGGAGCACAAAACACAATAGGCAGGAGATAGAAAGTAGTTCATACTTGTAAAAAAATGTCCCTGGCACACCATGATTACATTTTCAACCATCAAGATTTATGTCTTTTTAATTTACTAGATAATAGTACACCACAAAATAAAAAAACTCTCTAATGAAAAGTTAAACTGTAACTCATATAGGAATCGACCAACATAGGTCCCATATATTTTCCTGTGTCTCTACCAATAAGAAACCACCACACATGCTTTTCCTATTGTCTATGGGAGGTTTCCACCTATCCTCTTTAGTGAGCTCAAAGGATATCAATAGATTGAGGACACCTTTCTCTCATCTAGAAGATTGTTAGTTCCTTATTTTGCTGCAAACCTAAAACAAACTTTCCAATTATGAGAATCTAGGATAGACATATAATAATTCCACCTACAAGCAGACGTATCATATCATAGTATGGTTCAAAATCAAACCCAAAGGACAATGTTTTCAAGAATCAACCTGGTTAACGTGAGCAGGAAAGAACAAAAATGTATCACAAAAATGGATTTTTTTAGTAAACTAAGATTGTAAATTGAAAAGGTTAGATTAAGGTTTTAATTATTAGATGATGGAAACACTAGGATGGATATTTTTCACCTTTACTCCTATTGTTCACTCCCTCACAATATCAATAATTAGCATGAACATACATATGTTGAGGCTGAATAAATATATTTTCGAACATTAGCATAAAAATTGAACATATATACTCTAAGATGGACGTCATGTTACCGATAAATCATTTATCTATCGTCTCAGAAAACTCTCATCTAAAATTCTCGCTAAGGATTTAACATGGATCAAGCAATATCCAAGATAGGTTTAACACTTTCTACATCCAAGTTCTAATTAATATACAAAATTGTTGTCTGAAAAAGATTTCCAAGCATAAAACATGTGATCATACAAGCATAATCAACAATAGGAAATAGCAAAAATGGGTCGTAGGTCTACTCCCACCACCCTAGAAAGATGACTTCTCTCTCATGACAATGTTACACAATAACATATAAATATAGGAAGATATCATCTTCAAAGTAGAAGAATTCCACACAACCATTGTCTCTGGATGCCTATCTTCTAGCTAAAAACCAATGGTGGATGAAGCAACAATAGGTTCACCCCTAGATGTTCTTCGGTCAGACTCAAAGTTGTGGATCTTCCTTCGTTTGAGAACTAGATCTATCAAAATGATGAATGAGTAGTGAGCTTGATGATGGATGATGGGAGTCATCAACCGATGGAAGTGAGGATGTTGTTGGTCAAGCCTCTTTTGAGACCAGAACGTTCAAGCCTTGGTGGAGATGAAGGCGTCTCCACTGATGGAAATGGTTGATGAAAACTAGAGGTGGATGCTGAGAATATATTGGGGCATCTTGATGGCTTCGAGTGTAGATCCTTTTAATGGAGCACATGAATTGTATTTATAGATGGATAATAAGATTTTGAAACCCCACATAGGCCTCGTATAAACTTGTCAGCCGCCCATGGATGTGAAGAGGCAACTTTACAAGAATAACATGAGGTCTTGTGTTGTCTAGGTTTTCCAAAAGTAGATAAAAGGACGAGAACCCATGGGTACACGACTTTCATCTGTAGATGAAAATTGGTATATAGGTGCCAATCTACGGCTTCGCTGATTGGCTAGTACTAGAATCCCTCCAGTCCTTGGTAGGCAGGGATTGTCATCAGTTCCTCAGTGGACAAGTGCAGTCGTTTCATCAGTTGATGGAAGCAACACTTCCATCGACAGAAAACGTATCAAAATTCCTGGTTAAACCATGCCCTGCTAGGTGCATGCTTTCAAGTCGTCTTCTTAGAAAAAAAAGTATTAAATTTTATTTTCCTTACCAAGACTATGATTATTTACACGTGTTCTTTTTGAACTCATTATAACGAAGTCAAGACATATGAACCGGTCTAGCTTCTGTCAAGATTATGTAAAGTTAACGCGCTCTTATGTGTCTCGAGAAAGATATCAAAACTGTCAGCATTTGCACTGGCTTTACAATAAAGGATTGCTACGATTACGCCTTACCAAACGTGTGACAACATTCCGTTGTAGTTATAATGATATTACCCTCTTCACAAGAAACCATTTACTAACTCCACAATCACATCATCGTTCGTCATACGAATTTAACCAGAACTATTCTATTTTAGTTGCTACCATTTTATGGTGTCTGGATTGACAGGAAGAAAACAAACCTTTCGTGGGTGGAAATGACTAAACTGCTGATGTTACTTTTTGAATTTTCGGGAGCTACTGATGTTACTCCTAACATTTATCTTTGCTGCTGAGATGGGATGAATTATTACTAGCGCTCTCTTTGTAGACGAAGCCGTCGAGCCATAAAGAAAAAAGACAAAAAGCGCCCCTTTGATGTTATCCATGAGGATGACACCTTGCTTACTAAAAATAACATAGGACAGTGCAATAACACCCTCCTTTTCGTCAAAGAGAAGGGCAACACTGACTCGAACAACAAGATTTAACATCAGCTTAGGCTTAGGTCTGGATTATATTTCTAACGCCCAGTCATTTTCTCTGTTTATTTGCCGTTTTGATTGAGGGAATTTACGGTATATAAGAAAGATAGTGAAGGGTTTTCAATGCATTTTTTATATTAAATAGTCTTTTTATTCTAATTTATATTGTATAGGAAAGAGTATAATATATATCTTGCTGTGTGTTTCAAAGAACTATGTCGATCCGGTTGTAGATCTGGTCCAAAATTAAATAAATTTTTGCCGACTCGATTGGTACGGCCTAAATTTGAGATGTAAATAAGCATCCGAATATAGTTCTACATGTACAAGTATATGCACTGGTTAGAGTTTTGCATCACCCTATATTCTATAATGAAATTGTAGCCACTAGGGCTGAGAAAAATTGGGTTGATTACCGATCAACCAAATAGTCAAAACCGAATGGTAATTTTATTTGGACAATTTAGTTAATTTGGTTAATTTATTTTAGTTACTTGGTTAAACAATTAAATTTTTGGTTAAAAATGTTTTCTGTTTGGTTAATCGAATTAACTGAACAATCACAATTTATTCAAAAGAAATATCCTACACATACATGTACATATATGGTTGTATTTTTATTTCAAAAAAAGATCTATATTCATATAATAATAAAGTTTTGATGAACTATATAGCATTGTATTTACATGCAATACTACTATAATATAATAATGGCTCAAAATTTTATGGGTATTTTCATTCAATATCATTCAAAGAGTGTTATTTAGTTAACCAACTTAACTGGCCGCATTAACCATTAACCAATTAACCATAACTGAATTAACTAACACTAATTCACTTAGGTTAATGGTTAAATACCCTAAAAAAAAGGTTAATGGTTAAATTCTCAAACTACAAGTTAAACATTTAACCGAACATAATTAACCATAACCGACCAAATCAACCGAATGCTCACCCCTAGTTGCCTCCGTACTCCAAGGTATTTTTCTTCCTCCTTTAAGAGCGCTCCTTTTATACCATCTTTTCTGAAATAGTGGAATATCATCTCCTCCCGTAGAGCAAGTCTCTCTTACCAAACCACGTAACTCCATGTTCTTTGATTGTGAGATTGTTCATTTCTTCTCATCTGTGTTGATTATGCAAAAATTCACGTATTCTCTCGTTCAAAACTTTTTTTTCGTCAACCAAACACGCCTTCCCTTTTTGTATTTTTTAAAATTAAGGTATTACAAACTACAAAAGTAATTGTACAAAAGTGTCTATCTATACAACATCAAGGAAGACACGATCAACAGGGAACCAGAAACATTCAACAGTATAAAGAAGAAGGGGAGATTCCTGGACAGAAGATACGATGATAAACCTCCAGAGAAAAACACCCTCTGCCTCGTAAGGAACAACTTGAGATAGACAAAAACTTCACAGGAATATGAATCATCAAAAGCATCCATAGCCCAGCAAGCTCAGGCAAAAAAAACTATATGTACACTCCCTTTGTCAAAAGAGGAGTTAAACTCTAGAAGAGCATTCCAAAACTTCCAACAGTAAAAGAAACTCTAAACCTTCAAAGATAGGAAACCCCCAAGAATAGGTTACCCAACCCTAGAGAGTATCAGCCAAGAGCTTCACATGTCTTCGAGTCAGCAGGGAAAAGAATCAAGAAAAACAAAATGTGCAGGACCCTATATGACAGAGCCAAGATAAAAAACCCAATAGGGTAACCCAGACCAATCTTCAAGCAGGAACCATAGTTAAACAACATAAGCCTATCCAGAGGGCCAAACTCAGAATAATAGTCTACAAGGAAAAAAAATAGAATAGTTAACCAACTTCCACAAGGTGAATAACCAAGATATTGAGAGACTAAGTCAACAAGGATACCAACAACTTTAAGAAACAAGTTCAAAACTAGAACCAGCTGATCCAAAAGAAGAGAGGCTATCATTTAGCAAGAATTCCATAGTCTGTCCGAATGACTTTCCAAACACCATCCATATTTTTGCTCTTACTGTCATGAACTCTTTTGTTCCTCTTAGCCCAAGTATGATAAAGAAGAATGGGGCACATAGTTCTAGTCTTAACATCCTTCTATCAGATAATGTCATGCCAAGAACAAGGACATAAATCAATAATATTCTCAGAAACAACTCTCGTTCAAAACTTAACATATCGTATGCAATTTTTATGTATTTAGTTACAAATTTACCTTTTATTTGAATAAGGTAACCACACGTGAGCATAGAAGGTTTGAATGTTATTTTTTTAAATAACAAGATAGTCATTGTGGATTCTGATAAATCTATAAAAGGTCACTGAAGGTGTTGAATATAATTTTTATCTTTAATTTTTCAAATTATAAGTTGACTATTGTGATATAATAATATAAAAAGTCATGACAAAAACTTGCATACATTTTTTTTTATGACTAACTATGCTTTGTCTATTCTATTCAAATTTTGTATAGGGGCAGAGTAAAAGTTGCAATCAGTTTCCACACTTGCGTTCTCATTTAATAGTTACTTAGATCTGAAGTCTGGCACACTCAAAGTTTGAAAATATTGACGTGGTCACTCTGACGCGGCTCTAAAAGGATCTTCGTAGTTACTTTGCCGACACTAGGGCAAAACGTTGTTAATTTTATCATTTACTTCTAGTAATATTATTATTCCTTCTTAGCATTATGACTTACAGAACATCAATCAAAATAAATTACAATAAAAATTATTTGTAATTGTTTATTGGGGTTGGATATACAGACCTCAAACCAGACGAACCACCGAACGACCCTCTCCCGTGCACACAACCCGAGAATGGAGGGTCCAATCTCGGGTCGTGTGCACGGGAGAGGGTCGTCCGATGGTTCGTCTGGTTTGGGAGGTCTATATATCATTTTTCTTGTTTATTCATTCAAATCTTTATCTTTTTCCGTGTTTGAGTACTTAAAATAATCTAATATTCTCATGCCTGGCTTTTATGGTAACATGTACTTTTTCGGTTGAACTTTTCCTTAGTCTTGCTTCTAGTGATATGGTTGGGGAGCTTTCTTTGTTTTGGTTTAGCGAGCAACAGTGACCTTTTTTGAGCGGACAATTATCTTTTGCGGTCAGCTTTTATTGACTTTCCTACATGGCCCATTTATTGAAGAAAAAAAAACTTTTTCACTGGTTTTTTCTTTGAAAGGGACAGATAGATTGTATCCTGTCCTTTTTCCATATAAGACAAACAGAAAGGAACTAGCGGAATCCTTCTTCTCCTTCCTCTGCAGAACAACAATATGAGCATCGCATGCTCCAATGTTTCTTCCATAACCTGCATCATCTACTTCATACTTCTGCTGTGCATGTACTGACATTTTATTTGGCGATGATTGGGTATAGCATTCCGCTTTGACAAGAACCACCTATTTAAGTTGTCTGACACTGGGGATGAGATTGAAATTTTTTTTACCGCCGTTAATTAAGCAAACCCATGCGCATGAGTCGGTTGACATGCCTTACGGCTGTGATCTTGCAACATCCTTCACCCACAAAATTCTCCTTCCTCTGCCTATGGTTAGATTTGCTGTTTAATGCTAACTGCTTCCAATACTGTAATTTAATGTTTATAAACTACGAAACTGAACATTTTTCAATACTGCTTTATAGATCTTTCCACTGATTCACATGCATAACGACTAGAGAAACATGTACGCGATAAGATTAGCAAGAGAACTAGTAATTAGCGGTCTAATTGTTTGGGCACCTCAGCTAGCATTAGCAAGTAGCATGTTAGCTATTGGCGGCTCCAGCGCCAGCCCAACAAACAACTTTTTCCAACTGCCAGGCGGCAGGCGTTGATTGAAAGATTTCACGCATACGCAAATACACGCTGTCGTTAAGACAGGGGCACATTTCTCTTGGTGCTTGTCACAATAATGGCGGAGAAGTGATCAGCGCACGTCATCGACGGGTAGCTAAAGACACCCTGCGGGTCAGGTTGCTTTCTCAATGAATTCGTTGCCGCGCTGGATCTTGGATCCACAGTCAATTGGCGGTATATGTGATCATGACTCTCTCTATATGTGTGAGGTGTCATGTGTGTGAGGTGTCATGACTCTCTCTATATATGTGATCACGCACAAGCCAAGGGGAACGATCAGATACGACTTCATTGTCAGCGGGCTAGTTGCTAGCAGAAAGCGAGGTATTGGTTGCTTGCTAGGTTGTATCTGAGTTCCCCTTTCAGACGCATGCAGGTTTTCGTTCCCTCCATATAGGGGCGGAGCAGCCAGAACTACGTTTTCAACGAGGTGAAGTCTCCTGTGTGGACTAGGTTTTGGTACGTGGCCTTGCTGAACAGGCTTGAAGGCGCTCGCCTTGTAATAATGCGTTCTCGATTCCTCACACGTGCAGTTTAGGACCCCGCCGGCTCATTGACATACTTTTCTCGCATATTCAATATGAGAACAGACGCTTACGACTAGACGTTGTTATGGACCTTATGTTAGTTTCTGTAGCAAAACCCAATAAGCAAAGCAGACGACAACCCATACAGTACAGTCGAATCGTTCTAGAACCCGATAAACAATAGAGAGCAAAATTCCAATCGGAAAACTTGGCACGTGGGAAAAGAAAAAAGAAACGAGAACGAGAACGAGATACATATTATAATTGGCGGAATAATAGAATAACTAGGATTTTATTACGAGAACGACCATGAATGAATGTCAAATTCCCTATTTTTCCATGTAATATGTATCTCCATGACTAATTTTTGCATAAACGTACCCCAAAAGTAAATATGCCATACAAAAAAAAGTAAATAGATTGTCAGTATAAATCCTGCAATTAGGTAGGCCTACGTGTAAACAAGAAAAGGCCATCAAATTATACATAACATCCAAGTGGCGAGCTGAATCTATATGTAGAGTTAGCTTTAGATATCCGTAAGAAGTCACAAAGGGCAGGAATATTTGAAGTTCATTAGAAGGGTCAACTATGCGTAACATGAGGTTCTCTCAAAAGTAGATTAATCTAAATTTGTTGTTCTAAAAACGCTGTTGCGATCATGTTGCATTTAATCTTTACCGTAAAAGTAACTATATATTATTTTTAGAAGTGGGCCTTTGGGGTTAATATAAGGTTGAGATTAAATGCAACAACAAGTGTCACAGCAATTTGTACCAGCAGATTTGGGGACTGAGTCTTAAATGACCACATTAAGAGGAAGGAAATTGGAGTTGGACTGCTAGCCAGAGGAGGGCGTCACTACTGCTGATAGACCTTGATAACACGAGGTTTTGTTATAGAAGAAGAGACGATCCTCAGGTTCGTCCCCAACCCCCCAGAAAAGGATGCAAATTTGACGAACATCGAGTGCCCATTAATTAATAGGTTGTTGCAGGAACCATGTTTGCTGTTGCTTATTAATTGGATGTTTACGGTTGTAGTGTGTATCTCTAGCTCGCCTAAGACAGCTTCACTTGTGCCAAGCAGAGGACACGGTGGAGTGACAAGTGATCCCTAATGGTCACCTCTACTAAGCATCTGATGGTTAGGTGGCTGCACATTATATATTAGACTTGAGAAGCATCTATATACAAGAAGAGCAGCGTAAATACCAGGGTTTTGGGTTCCGGCTTTACTTTATGCGATAAAGAACTGAATCCCACTATATTTCTTAGTTAATTAAATTACATAAACTAACTATTTGAGTCTACGGGATTCAATGTGATATGCATGAAAGGATAAATAGATGTATCATACAAAGCTATCAACAATCATTATCAAATTTTTACAACATCAAACTATATTACACAACATATATTATACTTACAGTCATAAGATTAAAGCAATCTAAATCCTTCAGAGGATAAGACCAGATTATCCCAATCTATGTCCAAAGCAAAATAGTTAGGGTATTTAACCTTTGGATCCAACATACAAGTATTTTTCTTGAACTGTGTATAAGAATATAACCGACCAACAATAAGATAGAAAAATGTTAGCAAATGCTAGTATGTGCAATAAATGTTATTTGGACAAGTGAAACTGAGGCAGGGAAATAAGATGTAAAGGAGCAAATTTTGATTAGAGCAGGTGAACAACAATAAGAGTTATATTTCAAGATACATGTAAATTTGAGTACAAGGCATCTCAAGAGATATCCATTTAGCCAATCACTTATTTTGCCATTAAAATAAAGCAATAATATAGAAATAGAGAACAAGCAATATAAAAGTAAACAGCTCAACCGGTAACATCTAAAGTTATGGAAAGAGGTAGTTGCACCATCACTAATTATCTATTTAGAGAATAACCAAAGGAGTATGTGCAACCATGATCAAATACCCCCTAATTTAAAGACTATGTTGAAGGTGTGTGTGTAACACAGATGTAGACTCCTAATTTAGGAACTAAACACAAGGAGTGTGCACGATTAAGACCATACACCCCACTCATAAGATACACTATACTAGACAAGCATCACAATTCCTTGTATAATAGGGCAAGACAAGTAGCAAATGAATCATTCTCATTAACTAAATTTTAAGACAAATCCAGAAGGTATTTATATCAGAGATAAAGTGGGGCCCTCTTTCATCTCTCCCTCCTCCATACTCAAGGTGGCTTGTCCATCTTCAACTTGTGAAGCTATTGGTGAGTGTCTTGTGCGGTAAGGCAGATGGACTTGTACCTGCTTCATCGAGGTTTTGGGGAGTTCCTCTCCACACGGTGGCCATATCTGGTTCATCCCATGTGTTGATGTTGGCCTTGCCCGTCTCCATGCCAAGCCTGATAGAGTTGTTGGACTCGTTGTAGTTGTTGTCACCTTTTCCCATTTTTAGTTCCTTATTGTCTTTCCTTTCTAGTTGGTGATGGAGTTGATTGGCAACCGGGAGTGGTCGCTTGCTCTGTTGGACAATGGCAAGAATAAGGGTGTAGATTTTGGCTTTTTCCCTCCCTTGTTCGGGATTAAATAGCTTGAGGTTTCTTCATTGATGTGGTTCTTGTAGAGACTCCCTTCCATTCTGTTTGGTCTTTTCTTTTTGTTCAAGTATGATCACTTGGCACTACTCGTACTAACGAGGATTGGATGGCTGAAAAACTGGTGATTGTTCTGACAACATAGGTGGTGGTGATTGAGGAATTATTCGAGTGATCTATGATCAAGATTAATGATTGTATCCACCAAAAAGCCTCTAGTGTAATTCATACAAGGATTTTAAGCATAAGTGTTATATCTCTCCAATCTCATCTCAATGATGTGCCTTTGTTCTCAACTCCTTGTGTTGTTACCACTCACCATCAAAGTGTTATTTCAAATCATCATAACATGAATAAGGATCTCAAAGGCACCAAGTACATTTTTAAGTGACCATCCAACGTCATCATGAACAAATAAGGTATTCAAATATTCATTGATTAAAAAAAATGATTATGCCTCATTCCATGAGAATGCAGGTGAAAGGGTGTAAAAAGGAGATGGCTTCCCAAACATATCAAGTGAGAAGAACATACATGGTGTATGATTAATTTTAATATTAATATATTCCTTTAAATCATTATTTATTCCTAAATATAATATTTATCACAAATTAGTCTATACGTATACAAATATTTTTTTATTCATTTTCAAATACTATTGCTAGTCACCTAAATCGGGATTAGAGTTTTTCTCTAAACATTTACCAACACAAGATTATAATGTTAACCCATATTAAAATAATTACACAATGATCACGTAGGTATATTGGGATACAAGTTAGGCATCAATTAGACACGTAGCGATTAAATTAGATATATATAGTTATGGTGCAGAATTAATTAGCATATTAGTTTATGTTATAATAATTAGGTATTGGTAGGGTCACTTAGGTAGATCGTTAAACATATATAATAGTTCACAGTTAGCTCGTAATATTAAGTGGAAATTGATATGTATGAATGATTAATTTACATCTCTTGAAATATGATGCTTTATTGCGGTAACTACGATATGATCGACCATTTCCTGGATTAGCTATCCAAAATAAACGAGACATGATAATATATTTCAAATTAGATACTAATGGAAGCATAAAAGGGATATACATAATTAGCGATATGTACTTAACCATTTTAGCCGTGAAATGATACACAACATTTTATTAGCAAAGTAACAATACTTGTTTACTCAACTATAACAAACTTGGCATAATATTACACATAATATTGTGATATTGGTTAACAATGTATGCATAGTCATGAAGACAAATAAAAATAACCATATGTGGTCAAGAAATTGAATTAGATCACGAACCAAAAGTATTCCATTTAGAGAGAAGATATGATAATATCAATCATCATGTCTTTCTATTTAAGAATAAGGTAACTAAAATATCCACTGAGTGGCACATAATCAAGATGGAAGTGTTTTGAACATGTATCATGTGTTTTTAAAACTTCTATTAACAATGAGAGGGTGTTGAGCATTGTTGTATGTTATATATGTGTAAGGTTATTTAAATAAAGTTGTATCTTAAAAATAGATTGACATATCTAGGAGTATTGGTGGTTGTTGAAGCAATACATATAGTAGACAAGGAGGTAGAGGAAGGCTACTTAGATATAGGGGGTTGCATGGATAAGAGGAGAGGAATAATTAGAGAGGGGAAGAGGAAGAGAAGAGGACGCAAAGTTAGTATTCAGAAAAGAGGGAGAGGTGCATAGTGCAACATGCTAAAGGTAGAACATAAATGCTGAGAAAGAGTCTCATCCTCCATGCAACAATTGAATCAGAAAATGTTATTGATTTTTAAGTAAATGATATCAATACACATTCATGCATCAAATCTTCACTATTTCCATTGAGAGTTCAAGCTAAGTTCACAAAATTTGAAATACGGAGGAGAGGTAGATTAGAGGTAGAACTAACCAAATAAACTATAAATTAGTAATAGTGATAAATTAATGCCACTAAGTAGAGAAAGATGGATGGCTCGCGGGCGAGGTGGAGGGCGAGGGAAAGGGCGCGGCGGCGGGCGATTTTCCAGGGGTTCCAATGGAGCAGGCGATGGTGTTGATTCTCAAGGGGCGAAGACTGCATCGACCCCTCCGAAGGGCTCACGAGTGGTCGGCGGAGAGGAGAACCCCCAAAGCTTGTAGAATGGCGGATCTCCGATCGTCTCTGCGTCGCCCTCAACCTTGAACCCTAGGCCCCCTTCCCCAATGCCGTCCAAGGACAGAGGAGTGGAGGCTTCACCGTCGGAGAGCGACTGGGTGCACGCTAGTCACCCTGGACGAGCGAGTTTCTCCCCTGACGTCATGGAATTTGTAGAGCCGACCATCAGAAATGGGTCAAAGCTATTTGTGATCTCAAGCAAGGACGCAGTCACGCCGTCTTGGAGAGAGTACGTGTCGATTCGCTTCACGGCACGGAAGCCCTTCAAGAGCCAGATCCTTGGGTGGATCAAGCGGCAGTGGAGGCTGAGTGGCGAGGTCCAAATCACGGCAGAGGAGTCGGAAGGCTTCATCGTTAAGCTCCCGACGGCTAAGGAGAGGGAGAGGGTTCTGGATGAAGCACCTTGGATGGTTGATGGTGCTCTTGTCATCATCCATCCCTGGGAGCCGGGTATCGTCCTCGAGCCCCTGTCTTTCCACAAGCTCCCGGTCTGGGTCAAGGTTGAGAATCCCAACCTTCCATGGACGTTGAGCAACCTGAATGGGCCTGTTGATTTTGATGATTCAGCACTCACTGTCAACTGCCTCAAGGAGGCACTGGTCTGCGTGGATCTACCAGCAGAAGTTGGCTTTCCCCAGGACGTCACAGTGGAGATGGAGGGATCTCCCAGGAAGCTCAAACTCGAGTTCATCTCGAGGCCGACCCTGTGTTCTAGGTGTTGCTGCTTCAGGCACAGGCAGTCTTCTTGTCCGTTGTTAGTTGGGTGCAGACCTGACTTCAAAGAACTGCAACTGCGTACTGAGAAAGGCAGCAGCACTCAAGGTGCTCGAAAGATGGCTAAGGAGAAGAACTCAGTCTTGGGGGCTCTCCCTAGCGTCAGAAAGGAGACAATTGTGCAGGTTCAGAGAGATGTTGCAGCTAGTAAGGTTCGTCCATGCTTCCAAGAACCGGAGATGGTATTCTCTCATCACTTGGAGATGTTGGAAGGTCTGAATCTAGACTGGGAGTTGTCCCTGGACAACATGAATCTTTCCTCGCAAGGAGCCAAGAATCTGATGCTTGCATCAGGGATCCTCCTGGATTATTCCAGGACAGTGAACAAGGATACTGATGAGGAGTCTTGCTGTTCTTGTGATCTTGAACCAGACCCCGTGGTTGACTTTAAGGTTAATGGCAGTCCAAGGCATAAGAAGATTTGGAAGAAGTCTAAGGCAAACGGAGGAGAAGTGGGAGACTCTTCCTAGTGGGTCGGCGGTGGCAGAGCTGCCCTATTGCTACAACCTTTTCTTTCTTGCTGCTTGAGACAGGGAGGCTGATGGAGAAGGGAGTTAGTCTTTCTTCCATGTTTGTGGGTGCTCTTTATTGCAGTGAAGGGGGCTTGCTTGTCCTCCATCTTCTTTCCTGGCTGATCAGGGGCGGGTTAGATCTAGTTTGGTTTGCCTTCGGTTTTCTTGTGTTTTGTTTCTGGTCTGCTGGATTTGTTTTTTCTGGCAGTGATTTGTTATCATGGGTGAATGCAGGGATCTCCTTTTCTGTGCTTTCTATTCCTTTGGATTCAAGGTTTTGGTGGGTTGGGGTCCCCTCCTTTGTGGGTGTGCTTAGTGGTTTTGGGGACTTGGCCTCTCCATTTTGTATCTGGGTGTATGGGATGTTCGGAGGGTTTTCTTTGTATGTGCCCATGAGTGACAGATTTTGTACCTTGATACCTTGCTGTCTTGAGTATCAAGGGGTAGTTAATTTTTAGGGGCACTTTTTTGTACCTCAAGTTTTGGTTTTAGTAACACACTTTTTTGACTGACCAAAAACAAATGCCACTAAGTAGAATAGGGTCCATTTTGGTCTTTTTAGGGCTCTAGATGGGTATGAAGTTGATTCACTTTTTAATATCCTTCCAAAAGACAAAATACATAATGCAATAATTGTATAAAAGATTCCTAAGAAATTTTAATCGACTTAAAAGAAAACAAATTGAAGGATTTGTGAACAGGGTATAAATAAGTCATTACTTACATAATCGATTGTTCATAAATATTATGGCTATCAAATTTGAGATGAAAGTATGTTGCATATGTTATATATTGAAAATTAAATGATATACTGGGGTTCTAGGTTAATTGAAGCACTTAATTACACTAGGGGAACATTTTCATTTGTTAGAACTGAATAGATATAAATGGTTCTAACTTCTTTAAAAGCAAAATTTGTGAGATTTAGTAAATCCAACATATTTACTACAACTAAGTTAACTACTATTATTGGCCATATTTGATCAAATATATACTTTAAGCAAATAAAATCATTTTACCATTCAACATTAAATTTGTTAAATAATTATTATTTTTAAATCTATTACAAGTAGATTTAGGTACAAGTCCATATAGAATCACATCAGATATCCATCCAACAACAGACGTACCATAAATCAATTGATCACTATAAAATAAAAAACCTAGGTAGATGGTACGATTGGTAAAAAGAAATATATTTGTTTCCATGCTCAAGTGTTTCCTACTATCATTGACATAAATTCATGACGTAATAGCAAAAGTATTCCAATTAGAGAGAAGATATGATAATATCAATCATCATGTCTTGTTATTTAAGAATAAGGTAACTAAAATATCCACTCAATGACACATAATCAAGATGGAAGTGTTCTGAACATGTATCATGTGTTTTTAAAACATCTATTAACAATGAGAGGGTGTTGACCATTGTTGTATGTTATATATGTGTAAGGTTATTTAAATTAAGTTGTATCTTAAAAATAGATTGACAGATCTAGGAGTATCGGTGGTTGTTGAAGAAATACATATAGTAGACAAAGAGGTAGAGGAAGGCTACTAAAATATAGGGGGTTGCATGGATAAGAGGGGGGGAATAATTAGAGAGGGGAAGAGGAAGAGAAGAGGAGGCGAAGTTACCATTCAGAAAAAAGGGAGAGGCGCATAGTGCAACATGCTAAAGGTAGAACATAAATGCTAGGAAAGACTCTCATCCTCCATTCAACAATTGAATAAAAAAATGTTATTGATTTTTAAGTAAATGATATCAATACACATTCATGCATCAAATCTTCACTATTTCCATTGAGGGTTCAAGCTAAGTTCAAAAAAATTTGAAATACGGAGGAGAGGTAGAATTAACCAAATAAGTTATAAGTTAGTAATAGTGATAAATTAATGCCACTAAGTAGAATAGGATACATTTTGATCTTTTTAGGGCTCTAGGCGGGTATGAAGTTGATTCACTTTTTAATATCCTTCCAAAAGACAAAATACACAATGCAATAATTGTATAAAAGATTCCTAAGAAATTTTAATCGACTTAAAAGAAAACAAATTAAAGGATTTGTGAACAGGGTATAAATAAGTCATTACTTACATAATCTATTGTTTATAAATATTATGTCTATCAAATTTGAGATGAAACTATGTCGCATATGTTATATCTTGAAAATTAAATGATATATTGGGGTTCTAGGTTAATTAAGGCACTTAATTACACTAGGGGAACATTTTCATTTGTTAGAACTGAATAGATATAAATGATTCTAACTTCTAAAAAAAATAAAATTTGTGAGATTCGTAAATCCAACATATTTACTACTACTAAGTTAACTACTATTATTGGCCATATTCGATCAAATATATACTTTAAGCAAATAAAATCATTTTACCATTCAACATTAAATTTGTTAAATAATTATTATATTTAAATCTATTACAAGTAGAATTAGGTACAAGTCCATATAGAATCACATCACATATCCATCCAACATCAGACGTACCACAAATCAATTGATCACTATAAAATAAAAAACCTAGGTAGATGGTAGGATTGGTAAACAAAAATATATTTGTTTGCATGCACACGTGTTTCCTACTATCATTGACATAAATTCATGATGTAATAGAAAAAGTATTCCAATTAGAGAGAAGATATGATAATATCAATCATCATGTCTTGTTATTTAAGAATAAGGTAACTAAAATAACCACTCAATGACACATAATCAAGATGGAAGTGTTCTGAACATGTATCATGTGTTTTTAAAACATCTATTAACAATGAGAGGGTGTTGACCATTGTTGTATGTTATATATGTCTAAGGTTATTTAAATAAAGTTGTATCTTAAAAATAGATTGACAGATCTAGGAGTATCGGTGGTTGTTGAAGCAATACATATAGTAGACAAGGAGGTAGAGGAAGGCTACTAAAATATAAGGGGTTGCATGGATAAGAGGGGAGGAATAATTAGAGAGGGGAAGAGGAAGAGAAGAGGAGGCGAAGTTACCATTCACAAAAAAGGGAGAGGCGCATAGTGCAACATGATAAAGGTAGAACATAAATGTTGGGAAAGACTCTCATCCTCCAGGAAACAATTGAATAAAAAAATGTTATTGAGTTTTAAGTAAATGATATCAATACACATTCATGCATCAAATCTTCACTATTTCCATTGAGGGTTCAAGCTAAGTTAAAAAAAATTGAAATACGGAGGAGAGGTAGATTAGAGGTAGAACTAACCAAATAAATTATAAATTAGTAATAGTGATAAATTAATGCCGCTAAGTAGAATAGGATACATTTTGATCTTTTTAGGGCTCTAGGCGGGTATGAAGTTGATTCACTTTTTAATATCCTTCCAAAAGACAAAATACACAATGCAATAATTGTATAAAAGATTCCTAAGAAATTTTAATCGACTTAAAAGAAAACAAATTAAAGGATTTGTGAACAGGGTATAAATAAGTCATTACTTACATAATCTATTGTTTATAAATATTATGTCTATCAAATTTGAGATGAAACTATGTCGCATATGTTATATCTTGAAAATTAAATGATATATTGGGGTTCTAGGTTAATTAAGGCACTTAATTACACTAGGGGAACATTTTCATTTGTTAGAACTGAATAGATATAAATGATTCTAACTTCTAAAAAAAATAAAATTTGTGAGATTCGTAAATCCAACATATTTACTACTACTAAGTTAACTACTATTATTGGCCATATTCGATCAAATATATACTTTAAGCAAATAAAATCATTTTACCATTCAACATTAAATTTGTTAAATAATTATTATATTTAAATCTATTACAAGTAGAATTAGGTACAAGTCCATATAGAATCACATCACATATCCATCCAACATCAGACGTACCACAAATCAATTGATCACTATAAAATAAAAAACCTAGGTAGATGGTAGGATTGGTAAACAAAAATATATTTGTTTGCATGCACACGTGTTTCCTACTATCATTGACATAAATTCATGATGTAATAGCAAAAGTATTCCAATTAGAGAGAAGATATGATAATATCAATCATCATGTCTTGTTATTTAAGAATAAGGTAACTAAAATAACCACTCAATGACACATAATCAAGATGGAAGTGTTCTGAACATGTATCATGTGTTTTTAAAACATCTATTAACAATGAGAGGGTGTTGACCATTGTTGTATGTTATATATGTCTAAGGTTATTTAAATAAAGTTGTATCTTAAAAATAGATTGACAGATCTAGGAGTATCGGTGGTTGTTGAAGCAATACATATAGTAGACAAGGAGGTAGAGGAAGGCTACTAAAATATAGGGGGTTGCATGGATAAGAGGGGAGGAATAATTAGAGAGGGGAAGAGGAAGAGAAGAGGAGGCGAAGTTACCATTCACAAAAAAGGGAGAGGCGCATAGTGCAACATGCTAAAGGTAGAACATAAATGTTGGGAAAGACTCTCATCCTCCAGGAAACAATTGAATAAAAAAATGTTATTGAGTTTTAAGTAAATGATATCAATACACATTCATGCATCAAATCTTCACTATTTCCATTGAGGGTTCAAGCTAAGTTAAAAAAAATTGAAATACGGAGGAGAGGTAGATTAGAGGTAGAACTAACCAAATAAATTATAAATTAGTAATAGTGATAAATTAATGCCGCTAAGTAGAATAGGATACATTTTGATCTTTTTAGGGCTCTAGGCGGGTATGAAGTTGATTCACTTTTTAATATCCTTCCAAAAGACAAAATACACAATGCAATAATTGTATAAAAGATTCCTAAGAAATTTTAATCGACTTAAAAGAAAACAAATTACAGGATTTGTGAACAGGGTATAAATAAGTCATTACTTACATAATCTATTGTTTATAAATATTATGTCTATCAAATTTGAGATGAAACTATGTCGCATATGTTATATCTTGAAAATTAAATGATATATTGGGGTTCTAGGTTAATTAAGGCACTTAATTACACTAGGGGAACATTGCCATTTGTTAGAATTGAATAGATATAAATGATTCTAACTTCTAAAAAAAATAAAATTTGTGAGATTTAGTAAATCCAACATATTTACTACAACTAAGTTAACTACTATTATTGGCCATATTTGATCAAATATATACTTTAAGAAAATAAAATCATTTTACCATTCAACATTAAATTTGTTAAATAATTACTATATTTAAATCTATTACAAGTAGAATTAGGTACAAGTCCATATAGAATCACATCACATATCCATCCAACATCAGACGTACCACAAATCAATTGATCACTATAAAATAAAAAACCTAGGTAGATGGTAGGATTGGTAAACAAAAATATATTTGTTTCCATGCACACGTGTTTCCTACTATCATTGACATAAATTCATGATGTAATAGCAAACGTATTCCAATTAGAGAGAAGATATGATAATATCAATCATCATGTCTTGTTATTTAGGAATAAGGTAACTAAAATATCCAATCAATGACACATAATCAAGATGGAAGTGTTCTGAACATGTATCATGTGTTTTTAAAACTTCTATTAACAATGAGAGGGTGTTGACTATTGTTGTATGTTATATATGTGTAAGGTTATTTAAATAAAGTTGTATCTTAAAAATAGATTGACAGATCTAGGAGTATCGGTGGTTGTTTAAGCAATACATATAGTAGACAAGGAGGTAGAGGAAGGCTAGCTACTAAGATATAGGGGGTTGCATGGATAAGAGGGGAGGAATAATTAGAGAGGGGAAGAGGAAGATAAGAGGAGGTGAAGTTAGCATTTAGAAAAGAGGGAGAGGCGAATAGTGTAGCATGCTAAAGGTAGAACATAAATGTTGAGAAACACTCTCATTCTCCATGCAACAATTGAATCAGAAAATGTTATTGAGTAAATGATATCAATACACATTCATGCATCAAATCTTCACTATTTCCATTGAGGGTTCAAGCTAAGTTCACAAAATTTGAAATACAGAGGAGAGGTAGATTAGAGGTAGAACTAACCAAATAAATTATAAATTAGTAATAGTGATAAATTAATGCCACTAAGTAGAATAGGGTCCATTTTGGTCTTTTGAGGGCCCTATGCGGGTATGAAGTTGATTCACTTTTTAATATATTTCCAAAAGACAAAAACATAATGCAATAATTGTATAAAAGATTCCTAAGAAATTTTAATCGACTTAAAAGAAAACATATTGAAGGATTTGTGAACAGGGTATAAATAAGTCATTACTTACATAATCGATTGTTTATAAATATTATGGCTATCGAATTTGAGATGAAAGTATGTCGCATATGTTATATCTTAAAAATTAAATGATATATTGGGGTTCTAGGTTAATTAAGGCACTTAATTACACTAGGGGAACATTGTCATTTGTTAGAACTGAATAGATATAAATGATTCTAACTTCTAAAAAACAAAATTTTTGAGATTTAATAAATCCAAAATATTTACTACAACTAAGTTAACTACTATTATTGGCCATATTCGATCAAATATATACATTAAGCAAATAAAATCATTTTACCATTCAACATTAAATTTGTTAAATAATTATTATATTTAATTCTATTACAAGTAGATTTCGGTACAAGTCCATATAGAATCACATCACATATCCATCCAAAATCAGACGTACCATAAATCAATTGATCACTATAAAATTAAAAACCTAGGTAGATGGTAGGATTCGTAAAAAGAAATATATTTGTTTCCATGCTCAAGTGTTTCCTACTATCATTGACATAAATTCATGATGTAATAGAAAAAGTATTCCATTTAGAGAAAAGATATGATAATATCAATCATCATGTCTTGTTATTTAAGAATAAGGTAACTAAAATATCCACTAAGTGGCACATAATGAAGACGGAAGTGTTCTGAACATGTATCATGTGTTTTTAAAACTTCCATTAACACTGAGAGGGTGTTGACCATTGTTGTATGTTATATATGTGTAAGGTTATTTAAATAAAGTTGTATCTTAAAAATGCATTGACAAATCTAGGAGTATTGGTGGTTGTTGAAGAAATACATATAGTAGACAAGGAGGTAGAGGAAGGCTAGCTACTAAGATATTGGGGGTTGCATGGATAAGAGGGGAGGCATAATTAGAGAGGGGAAGAGGAACACAAGAGGAGGTGAAGTTAGCATTCAGAAAAGAGGGACAGGCGCATAGTGTAGCATGCTAATGGTAGAACATAAATGATGAGAAACACTCTCATCCTCCATGCAACAATTGAATCAGAAAATGTTATTGAGTAAATGATATCAATACACATTCATGCATCAAATTTTCACTATTTCCATTGAGGGTTCAAGCTAAGTTAAAAAAATTTGAAATACAGAGGAAAGGTAGATAGAGGTAGAACTAACCAAATGTATTATAAATTAGTAATAGTGATAAATTAATGCCACTAAGTAGAATAGGGTCCATTTTGGTCTTTTGAGGGCCCTAGGCGGGTATGAAGTTGATTCACTTTTTAATATCTTTCCAAAAGACAAAATACATAATGCAATAATTGTATAAAAGATTCCTAAGAAATTTTAATCGACTTAAAAGAAAACATATTCAAGGATTTGTGAACAGGGTATACATAAGTCATTACTTACATAATCAATTATTTATAAATATTATGGCTATCAAATTTTAGATGAAAGTATGTTGCATATGTTATATCTTAAAAATTAAATGATATATTGGGGTTCTAGGTTAGTTAAGGCACTTAATTACACTAGGGGAACATTGTCATTTGTTAGAACTGAATAGGTATAAATGATTCTAACTTCTAAAAAACAAAATTTGTGAGATTTAGTAAATCCAACATATTTACTACAACTAAGTTAACTACTATAATTGGCCATATTTGATCAAATATATACTTTAAGCAAATAAAATCATTTTACCATTCAACATTAAATTTGTTAAATAATTATTATATTTAATTCTATTACAAGTAGATTTAGTTACAAGTCCATATAGAATCACATAACATATCCATCGAACATCAGACATACCATAAATCAATTGATCACTCTAAAATAAAAAACCTAGGTAGATGGTAGGATTGGTAAAAAGAAATATATTTGTTTCCATGCTCAAGTGTTTCCTACTATCATTGACATAAATTCATGATGTAATAGGAAAATTATTCCATTTAGAGAGAAGATATGATAATATCAATCATCATGTCTTGTTATTTAAGAATAAGGTAACTACAATATCCACTGAGTGGCACATAATCAAGATGGAAGTGTTATGAACATGCATCATGTGTTTTTAAAACTTCTATTAACATTGAGAGGGTGTTGACCATTGTTGTATGTTATATATGTGTAAGGTTATTTAAATAAAGTTGTATGTTAAAAATGGATTGACAGATCTAGGAGTATTGGTGGTTGTTGAAGCGATACATATAGTAGACAAGGAGGTAGAGGAAGGCTAGCTACTAAGATATAGGGGGTTGCATGGATAAGAGGGGAGGAATAATTAGAGAGGGGAAGAGGAAGAGAAGAGGAGGTGAAGTTAGCATTCAGAAAAGAGGGAGAGGCGCATAGTGCAGCATGCTAAAGGTAGAACATAAATGCTGAGAAACACTCTCATCTTCCAAGCAATAATTGAATTAGAAAATGTTATTGAGTAAATGATATCAATACACATTCATGCATAAAATCTTCACTATTTCCATTGAGGGTTCAAGATAAGTTCAAAAAATTTGAAATATAGAGGAGAGGTAGATTAGAGGTAGAACTAACCAAATAAATTATAAATTAGTAATAGTGATAAATTAATGCCACTAAGTAGAATAGGGTCCATTTTGGTCTTTTGAGGGGCCTAGGCGGGTATGAAGTTGATTCACTTTTTAATATCTTTCCAAAAGACAAAATACATAATGTAATAATTGTATAAAAGATTCCTAAGAAATTTTAATCAACTTAAAAGAAAACATATTGAAGGATTTGTGAACAGGGTATAAATAAATCATTACTTACATAATTGATTGTTTATAAATATTATGGTTATCGAATTTGAGATGAAAGTTTGTCGCACATGTTATATCTTAAAAATTAAATGATATATTGGGGTTCTAGGTTAATTAAGGCACTTAATTACACTAGGGGAACATTGTCATTTGTTATAACTGAATAGATATAAATGATTCTAACTTCTAAAAAAACAAAATCTGTGAGATTTAGTAAATCCAACATATTTACTACAATTAAGTTAATTACTATTATTGGCCATATTCGATAAAATATATACTTTAAGCAAATAAAATCATTTTACCATTCAACATTAAATTTGTTAAATCATTATTATATTTAATTCTATTACAAGTAGATTTAGGTACAAGTCCATATAGAATCACATCACATATCCATCCAACGTCAGACGTACCATAAATCAATTGATCACTATAAAATAAAAAACCTAGGTAGATGGTAGGATCGGTAAAAAGAAATATATTTGTTTCCATGCTCAAGTGTTTCCTACTATGATTGACATAAATTCATGACATAATAGCACTAATGCTATATTTATTGCTTTACACATTACTACAAATAATAATGTACAAGAAAACTAGTAAAGTTTCAAATAATATTTTTTGATAAGGTAAATTGTATTCCAAAAGTCAAATCATAGTACAGGGTTAGACAAAATCATGTACATTGTATAAATGGGTTACTCTATAAAATCCCACTGCCTAGGGATCCTCATATCCACATAGGCTACCATCTCAGGTATAGCCCTAATAATAAGAGTGGGGATTTCATACAAATTTATCAAAAAGGACCAGGGAATCAAAGGGATCTTTGTTGTACAACACATTGTTCCTCTCCCTCCATAGGGAGAAGCACATCAAGGTGAAACATCATCCCCCAAGGTGAACCATATTGTTCCTGCAAAATCACTCGAACATCTAAAATATGTCTTCATGGAGAGTGTTAGGGGGCTACTTCCCCACTCTAGCTTACGACTAATTTTGCACCAGAGATAATAGTTGCATCTACATCTAAAGAATAGGTGTTGGTGACTTCCATCTTCATCCTTGCATAGAATGCAAGTACAATTTACTTTTAGACCCCACTTCTACAGCATGTCCATGGTAGGGAGCTTCCACATCAATCCTATATAGGAAAAAAAACTCCACTTATGTGTGTGAGTCTTGCAGCAAAGAACTGAATCCCAAGCACTTGCAATGAAAAATTTCAATTAATATTGGTTTATAAACATGAACAAAGAACAAGTTCTAAAAATAATAAAAAATAAGAAAAAAATGTAAATGAGAATTCAATGGCTAGATAAAGATTGAACGATAGATTGCAACCTTAGGGTTTGGACATGGAGGCGGTGGTGGTTGTGGAAGAGACCATGGCGGAAGGGGATTTTCCCACTAAAATTGGCCGCCGAAGCATCCTTCTAAAGCGGAGAGCGCATCCAAGCACAAGGATGGTGAAACAACAACCTGTCCACCAGTGGAGATGTGGGTATGAAAGAAATGCAAGGAAAATCTGACTCTCCAAAACCCACTTACAAAGATGCTACTACTGGAAGAACAGGTGGCACTCTCACATATCTGAACCCCATATCACCAGATGTTATCAAGGATACCGACATCTTAGTTCATATGTCTGGTGTCCTTCTGTCGATCTTGGTTCATCACTAAGTAATTCAACCCCTTTGGAACCCTGGAAATACGTCATTGTCGTGAAGGCCATTCACATTAACATCGGTTTTCAAGTCATGGTCAGTAAGATCTGGTCACTATGGTACCCCTCTGAATCTTTTGGCAGGATCGATCTCAGTTAGGGATACTATATCATCCAATTCACTAACCAAGAGAATTTCTTTGTCACTATGACATCTGGGTCATGTATTGTGTTTGGCAATTACCTATCTGTGCAATAATGGTCTCCATCCTTCCAACCTTCTGACCGAATACCCACGAAGTTGGTGGTCTGGGTTAGAGTAACCGATCTCCCAATCTTCCTCTATCAAAACCAGTTGTTGTGGAGCATTGTCAACTTGATTAGAAAGACAATCAAAATTGATTCCAACACCTCCCAGGGACACAAGGGAAGATTTGTTGAGATTGCAGTTCAGGTCGAGAATCCAAACCTCTCCTCCCTGCTGTCTTCTTAAAAAATGAATACTTTCATCTCTAGTATGAGATTCTATCATCCATATGCATGAAGGGTGGCAGGGTTGGCCACACTAACTTCAAGTGCAAATTTTTCAACTCTACCCAACCTCAAGCAACCTCGTTTGTCCCAGTCCTTTGCCTGGTATTACCTACACCATGGCAATCCATGCCCAGAAACCAGAGAGACGGAATGCTCAACCTCAAAACAAATCTATATAGAAGAATAATGATAAAGTCGAGAGTAAGTCCCACAAGACAGGTGATGCCATCCCCATATCGGATAGCGAGGCCAATCATGATGACAACGAGTGGGAGATGACTATGAGAAAAAAGAAGAAATGACAGGTGAAAAATCAAACAACAAACACCAAAAACACCAAGGATAAATCTCGAGACACAACTAAGAATACTGCAGAAGATCCTCAGGAAAACACTACAATATTCTTGCGAGAAGATGAAATCAACAATGCGAGACCTACCTCCACAAATCCCAACCAATCCTACCAATTTCAAGACACAAAGTCAAGCACTATGTCACACTAGTGTGTCCCCCTTCTTCACCAAGGCCAAGGCGGTAATGGCTTTGTGGTGTTGATAAGTAAGAAGATTACTTATCAATCCATCTAAATTCCTAATAGGGTCAGGAAAAAATGACACACCCATGAACCACTGGGATAGAAGGAACAACCAATCCCCCCGACGTCTATAGATGTTGCTTGCACCTTGGAGTTCCCAGGTCAGGAGGATCCCAACCATGATGGCACCTCTATGAATGTGGAAGAAAATAGTGACACACAGGTTGTGGGATTGGGCGCTGCCATGAACTGATTCCCCCCCACCTCTTCTTCTTTCTAATAGTTTCTTTAATGAAGGTCTGCTATTAGAATATTTAAGGAGCCTGTGGAAGCGATAAACTTCACATCATGAAAGATATAAAAGTTGCATACAAATTGCAACTTCTTGCAATTATTGAACCAAGATGTAGCAATTATTTTGTTGAGGATATCATTCATCGAGTGGGCTTTCCCACTTCCCATAGGTTTGAGTCCATTGGTTTTTCTTGTGGCATATGGCTCATGTGGGAAACTCTCGCTGCAATGTTGGGACTCTTCACAATCATTTCCAGTTCATTCATTGTAAGATTGATGATGAATGGTTTTTAACCATGGTATACACAAGCCCCAATCAGACGAAGTTGAAATTTATCTAGAATCAATTGGAGGAGTTGTCTGTAAACATTTCCTCAGCCTGGGTTGTTATGGGTGATTTTAACACCATGTTGGAAACCTATAAAAGGAAGGGTGGGAGATATTTTGATAGATCTACATCTGCTCATTTCAACAAATGTTTGTTGAACACTGGCTTCTCAGATACAAGGAGTCATGACAAACTTTTCACTTTCCATCGAGGTCGAGTCCAGGAATGCCTTGATTGAGCCATTGTAAATAATGAATGGCTGCAATGCTACCCGGATGCCACAGTCACTGTTCTTCTTCGAGTTGATTCAAATGATAATCCTCTCCTTTACAACTTCACCCACTCTAGGGGAAACAAATTCATCTTTAAAACCAAAGAAAGTCGGTGGCTCTCTCCTACCTTTCACATAGATCTCATGCCAACTTGGAACAACAATGTTCCCTTCCCTGAAGCCCTACACATATTCAAAGGTTAGGCCCAAAAATGGGATCACAAGCGTATCAACCTTCAACACAATGAGAAGGAGATGATTCTCAGACACATAAACCAATGCCATGTATCATCTCAAACAACCAACACTCATAACTTAACTGATGATTCCATCTTATTACTGGAACATTACAACCATATCCTCCTTTAGGAGGTGGCTGATTGGCAACATAGATCACATATTAATTGGCTCACTCTTGGTTAAAACAACACCAAATTTTTCATTCATATATCCAAGCTCGCCACCATTACAACAGGATCACCTGTCTAAAAAATAACATGGGTGATTGGGTGACCTCTCACTCGGGAGTCCAATCTCTTATTCACGACTTCTTCTCTAACCTCCTCACAGCTATCTCCGAGCCCGACCCACAACATGTTATAGCTTATGCAGGTGTCTTCCCACCTATATCCCTTGACGTCTTCAATAAGATTCTTACCAACCTGATTGCTGAGGAAGTTAGAAGCACCCTCTTTCTCATGGACCCATCCAAATCATCTGGCCCTGATAGGGTCTACAATGAGTTTATACAAAACAACTGGCATAAAATTGGCAGTAAAATTGTTGAAACCTTCAATGAAACATTTACCACTGAGAGGATTAACTCTTCTATCATTGGATCCCACATGGTATTGATACCTAAAGTTAAAGCACCACAAAGTTGTAGTGATCTATGACCCATTTCGTTAAGCAATGGGTGCTTCAAACTCATCTCAAAAGTCTTAGTTGAGTGCATTAAACCTTTTCTCAGTGAATGGATCTCTCCTTCTCAATCAGATTTGATCATGACATGCTCATAAGTGACAATATCTTGCTTATCCAAGAAGTGATGCATTCCATGAAATCTAAATCGGCAAGGAAGAAGTGGATCTATAATAAAATCGATCTGTCAAAATCCTTGGACCGCATGAGTTGGGACTTCATCAGTGACACTCTCAATAGAATGAGCCTTCCACTAAAAATCTGTAACCTGATAATGCTAATCATCACACAAGGATCTACCTCCATTATTTGGGAAGGGGTGCCTCTTCAACCTTTCGAGGCCTCTCAAAGAGTGAGAAAAGGTAACCCGATCAACCCCTATGTTTTTGCACTCTGTATGGAGAGAGTAACTCAGGAAATATCAAATGCATTTTCTACGGAAAAATGGAAGCCTATGGTGTTATCTAGAGAGGGACTAAGTTATCCCATGTCTGGTTTGCTGATGACATCTTACTTATGGGTGAGGCCTCAATAGCTCAAGACAACACCATTAATGAAATACTTGCAAACTTTGATCATGTCTCGGGCAAGGTAATATCAACATAAAAATCCAAATGAATCTTCAATGTTAACACCCGTAGACCCACAGTTCGGGCTATCAACTAGAGTTTGGGATTTCTCAGACAAATGACTTGGGGAAATATCTGGGGGTGCCTATCCTTCATCACCGGGTCAATAGGGACACCCATGGAAGAATCATCTCTTCTATTTACAACCACATGAACAAGTGGTCCATGCCACATCTGTCTCTTATAGGTAGGATCACCTTGGAAAGAACCACACTTCAAGCTATAACAACTTATACAATGTAGTCCACTCAGCTCTCCCCCTCACTTTGCGATAACATCAAGAGGCATGTTTGACTATTCATCTGGTCTAGAAATTGGGAGCAGAGGAAATTGTCTCTTGTCTCGTGGAAAAAAGTCCCATCTAATAAAGATATTGGAGGCCTAGGCATAAAAGACGCAATGATCAAAATCAAGAGCTTATGCTAAAAATGTTTGGTCATTCCTCAATCATCTGTCCAAGATTTGGGTAAAGATAATGAAGGAAAAGTACACAAGAATGGGCAATATGTCCAACAAACTTGGCTCTTATGCTTTGCATTTTATCAAGAGGCATATCCTAAATTTTCAAAACCTCTACTACAAGGTAGTCAACGACGGTGAATCTAAAAATGGTTGGTCTCATCTTGGCTTCAGGGAAATTCTGTGTGGGACTTCCAATTTGATATACAATTCCCAACTGATCCTAAGACCTTGTCAGTAAATTCGATGAAGCTAGAAAGTGGTGAGTGGGATTGGGGCTTTATGCATCAATTTCTGCCAATAGCTACATGGAAAATCATTGAAGATACACCCACTCCGGTTCCCAATAGTGGCCATTTTCTCTAGGGATGGCCCTTTGAACTGAGTGGACACCTTACCTCCAAATCAGCATATCACAGGATAGAAGCGGATAAAGAAGTTCATGCCCTATGTAGATGGTGAGATATTTTTGGATCTAGGGCTCTATAGGGGGGTGAATAGAGCTTCAAAAATTCTCACAAGATAGATTAGACCTTCAAATTATATCAATCAGAAATCGATAGCTTAAGGGCAATTTGACATCCTAACTAACAAGAATAATAAGGATGAGAGAAAATGAAACAAGCACTTGGACAAGGTCATTTAGAGTGGTTCCACTCTCCAAACTAGGAGAGAGTCATTCCACTACCTAGAGAGGTCAACCTCTAGGAATTTGTAAGTGTTTTCCTCTATATATTCACCAATAAGAGTTACAACACAAGACCCACCAAAGGACTTACCTATCCAATACAAAGAGTCTTCAACCTTAGCAAGGACTTACCCACATTGCACAGTCTTCCGCCTTCTTCAAAGGACTTACCTACTCTTTCACAAGTCTTCAACCTTCAAGGGATTACCCACTCTTCTTAGATCTTCAACCTTTTCCTTCTCCTTCACCTAGAGAAGGTCTTCACCTCTTCTTCACCCTTGAAGAAGAATATCAATAAATCCACCTTCACTCAGAGTATATTACTTCACCTTTGCTTCTTTGAGGAAAGGGGTAGGGAAGATGGAATGGAATGAGAGCTTTACAAGAAAAAGGAAGTAGCTCTCTTACAATTGGCCTAACTCACTCATAATCATGAAATGCTATGTAAATGAGAGAGAGAAAGGAGATCAAGGAGTTGCAACACACTCAACTATAGCAAGGAATTAGAATAGCATGAATGAGAAAACTTGGAATGAACTCCAAGGGGTCCTATTTATAGTTGGGGGAGTTCCCTTGAGTGTGGGATCACTTAAGGGAGAATTGTAGCTTTTTTCCAAGTTGCAACAGATCTATTCTCACTCAAAACAATTCATCAATAGTTATAATCACCTTTTCTGTATTTTCTGTACAATACATTCGGTTGAGTTCCAATAAAGGTAACTCGACCAATCCACTAAATGACAAAGCCAATTTTCAAACTATCAGTCAAGTTTGTTCTGGGAAACTCATCTGATGATCTAAAATTAGTTTTGCTCAGTGAGTCAGTCAGTCGAGTTCTTTGATCGTGTAACTCGACCAATTAGTCTGTTCAGAAAATCCATCATTGGATCAGTCAAGTTTCCAACTCAATTGATAAATAGCCTGTGAAAAATTTTCTAAATTGACATTTGAGTGATCAAACATTGGAATTAAGTGTCCCTGATTTTTTCTAATCCTAGTTACAAGTCATACCATTAATACAAGTGATTACAAAATTTATGTAAGGTACTTTGGAGTGATTTCCCAAAATGCTCACTTGCATTGCATTTGACTTGAACTTGAACAAGCTAGGGCTTGTGTAATTTGATCCTTTTCATGTACCTAAAGCCTAAAATCAAATTTTAACAAACCTATTAGATACAAAGGAATGGAATGGTTAATTTGTTATCAAAATATGGGCAATGCAAAACTCTCAAGTCAATATTCTCCCTCTTTTTGACAATGACAAACCATTCCTCAATCATATTGAAAAGGATATGTGAAGTTATACCTTTCCCTTATGAATTGCAAGGGGATTCAAGATTTGAACAATGTGAATTGCTCCCCCTCAATCTATGCTTACTCTTACCTGCATAGTTAGCCTATCTACAGAAAGCAAAATGACATATATATACTATATGGTCCTTTAGCAAGTCACATGATAAAGCATATAATGAACAAGAAAATGATCACATAGGCAATAAAAGAAATATGGTTGAGATTCAAAACATTGAACTTATCACCTCCTTTTTACATTATCAAAAAGGAAGGGGGTTAGAAGAGCACATAAATAGGTCTTCTCCATGCACAACTAAAATATACAATCACAACATGCAATCTCAAAGCATACACCAAACAGAGACGAGAGAGACAAACAATCTAAGTCATAATCAAAATATGGTATACATGGAACCAAATCATGAGACCTAGTAAATCAAAGAGTTAGCGTAAAAAGGATTAAGATTACAACCCAGAAAGCATATTCTCAAAAAACAATTACAAGCCAAACAATGAAAACCAGATGATAAAATAGTACAACTCAGAAAATGTGTTTAGATGTTTTTAATACAAAATAGCCTAGAAAGATATATATGATCAACATCTAGACTAAAAGCTAGAACAACTACACAGCTAGGTCATCTATGTCTACATCATCCACAACATCATCAGAAGCTTTGGGCTCATCGTCATCTCTATCTAAAGGTGTAGCAACATCACCTTCATGACCAGAGTCACCAAAAAAGCCATCAGAGCCATCTTCAGAAGCATCCCCATCATCCTCATCCACCTCCTCATCAATAACAACCTCCTCATCATCTTGGTCTAGCATCTCTTCATCAGTAGAAGGACTACAACTACGACCGGGCCAATGGGCATTCTACTCAGCCCATGACATGCCAAGAGCATGGAGCTCATTGGCCTATGCGAAGGAAGGAGCATAAGTACCAAGACTAGCAAGCAGGGTGGCCAAGGGGCCAGCAGGAAGAGGCAACACTCTAGGGATAGATCTACCAATAGTAGAGGGTGTAGAAGTAGAAGCAGCTGGTGGAGGGGCAGGGTAAAAGTGATCATATGCAAAGGATGCATAGTTACCTCCTGGGTAGGGCTGGTAGGTAGGGTAAGGGTGTGCACATGACATGTTCATGTTAGACATGATGGTACAGAGGTCTTGATGTTGGTACTCTTGAACCTAAAGGTTATACACTTGTTGATGCATCATGTAGCCCATAAGGGTTTAATTTAATACATGGAATGAGGCATGGGAAGGTCGGGTAGGTTGAGGTGATGGAGGTGCTCGGATAGAGGTAGAGGTAGAGTGTTACAACCCCAGTTTTGGGTTCATTTGGTGGGAAATGTGATTTCTCATATTAAAGATATTTGAACAAATAATGATATGATTTGTTTTGAATAAATGGATTTCGTTTACAATAGCCTTGATGATTGTTTTGTGGGATTTATTGGCTATTGGGCCCAATAACAAGGAAGAGACAAAAGGAACTCCATTATTAATAAGAAATGGAGAAAATAAAAATGTGGAAACCTCTAGAAGGAAAATCAAAAGAGGGATTTCGTGCCTCTTGGGTTCCTTGAGTTCCAAGGAGTCCAAAGTTGCATAGAGAATTCCATAAGAAAAGAAAAGACCAATTAAGTATTTCTTTATTAAGAAAGAAATTGAAAATAATGACAAAATGTGGAAAATAAGTGAAAAGAGGTGTAATTGAATTATCCTTGGTGGATTTTCGTATCTAAAGGATTCCTCAGGTTAAAAGGAATGAAAATGAGGAAAACAAAAAGAAAGACAAAGAGAAATCCTCAAAATGAGATATTTTAATAAGAAACAAACAAGATAATGTGAAATAATGAATATTGATGCATCTAGAAGGATAATAAGTATCCTTATGAAGGAATTTCGAAATCTTGGAGTTTCTTGGGGTCCAAGGAGCCCCAATGAAGAAAGAGGAAAGAGAAAATACAAATAATGTCAAATAAGAAGATAATATGATGCATAAAGAATGTTTTTGGGGTTTTGTTAAGAAAGGAAGTAATTTATATTAAAAGAAAATAGAAATTCGTGCCAATGGATTAAAAAGAAAGAATAAAGAGAATAAGTGAGAGGAATTTTGAATTCCTAATTATCCAAGAAATATCAAAGGAGAGGAAACTTGCTTTTTCATGAAGGAATTGAATTCCTTTTGAAAGAGGGATTGATTGCTTCAAGGGCAAGAATCCCAGGGCATTGCTACACTCCCCTATATAAGGGGTAAGACCTGGGGCCGCGTCTAGAAGATCCCCCACATCATCTTCTCCTCTTCTTCCATGGTTTCATCCATAAACCCTAACTAAAGAGAAGTTGGGTGTTTTCAGAGCCACGAGGCAACAAGAGGGAGTTGTGAGGGAGCCTTGCCGCTTCCACAATGGCCTGAGGTGCTTGGGAGGGCATCCCTTCACCCAAGCTAGCCGTGGCAGTAGCAACATGGTTGCATAGGGCGGCCGTGTTGTAGGTCTGCCCAGTCCATGTTCCACCATCATGGATGTAGCTTAGGGCACCTGTAGGTGCGGCAGAGGGAACCCAAGTGAATGGAGATGGTTCCGATCACCATAGGGGTCTTGGGCAGGAGCACGAGCCGCGCCCATGGTGCCTAGAAAAGCTACGTCGCACCGTCTGAAGGTGGAAGACAACGCATGTTGCGTTGGACGGATTTTCCCTCCAGGGGTATGAAGCCCGGGGAACTTAAGTAAGGGCAAAGTAGACAATTCAAAATGTTTTCCCAAAGCAACCATGCATGAGAAAGAGGCTACATGTCAGCTTCTGATTGGCCCAAGTAAGGTTTTATTACAAAAATCATATCTCCTTAATAGTAGCTCATATGAATATGCATAAAATATGAAAGTTGCTAAGAAAAATGAGGGGAATCCATTAAAAATATAATTGAAGTCTGAATCTATGTGCAATTCAAAAAGTGTGTGAAGATGATATCTTTAATTGTTTAATTAATGTAAAACTCAAATCCTTGGTGAATAATGATTTGGGGAAGGGTTAAATGGATGATTAAAGTTGATATTAGCCTGTTAATCATGAAAAGATACATTAAGATAAAAAATAATGAACTTTACACGTAATTAGTTTAATTGAGAATTCATGTGCATAAATATGCTTTAATGGGCCTTGAAACCCTAATATTAGTAAAGGTGACTCATAATGGTTTTAATTATTCAAAATTCTGAATGAAGTTGAGATATGATAATTCCAAGCTATTTCAAGTATAAAAGTGGATAAATACCCTTTATGTAGTAATTAGGGTTTTTCTAACAGATAAAGGTAGAATTAATGACAAGTAGAGTTTATATGTGAATTAGGCCATAATGAACTATGAATTGATGATAAATGAGCATAATGATCTTATCGTGGACAAGAAGGATGAAAATGGTAGCTTTAATGTAAAAGAGGCTTAATGGATTTATTTAATGGTTTAGTATGCCTTTCATCCGAAACTGAGGATTAGATGTTGAGATAATTAGGGTTTGTGATCAATTAAATTAGGGTTTAAAATAGTAAAAGATGAAGGGAAACCCTAATTTCTATGGAAACCCTAAAAGTGGACTAGAAACCCTAGGAAGCGAGCTAGATTTAATAGATCTTGATGACATGAGTAATAAAAGGAAATTTTATAATTATTTTAGGATCTTAATACATGTGCTTGCTTCTTTGGATTTCTTAGGTGCATGGATTATTCTGTCTCAAAATCATCCTGACAGGTATGTGGTTACTGTAGCATCCAACTCACAAAAACATAATTAACTAATGCGAAAGCGTTCACTAAGCAGAGGATTACAGAAAATCTCTAAAAATTAAAACCTTTTTCAAAGAGACCCAATCATAGGAAAACCCTTTCAACAAGAACCAATGTATTACATTTACATCATGGTTCATAAGTATATATCTTATACCATCTCTTCTCGAGGGTTACAAAATCAACTGCCTTGTTAAAAGCTAAACACAGACATCATAATAACCTCGAGGCATCAAGCCAAAATCTCAAAATGATACATTAAAAGCACTAAGTAATAACTCCGAGGACCTGAGAGTATAGAGACGACACATAGGACTTCTATCTACAAAACAGGACAGACAACACACTCAACCTGAGTTGTCACTGTTGTCCCTGTTGCTACTGATGTTCTTCCTCTGCAAGATATTCTCAGTCTCTTTCGCACTCGTCCACCTAAAAATGTTGGTTCCCACGGGGGTGAGACAATTGAAAATTGCCCCAGCGAGAGATATAACTCTCCGCCAGAAACATCATTATTGTAGTTTAATTAATATAAAACTGAGCAGAGGATAAGCAATTTAGATCATTCTCATCTTTTAAAGTATTACACCTATCTATGATTGAACAATAATTCAACTATTCTCTTTATAAGGAATAGAAAGAACATGTATAACATTTATCTACCATACATTTTCAACATATCAAGCTTTGCTCATGTCATTCATTATTCTGATGTGTCACCCATGATTCATTCTTGTTTCTATTTGTTGGCCTTAGTCAATCTCCTAAACAGGTATTCACTTATGCCAGACATGTGATTATATAAATCATCATGTCTTATTCAAGCATTAAACTATATCAATCAGGTATAAATGCTTTAGGCATTGGACTATACCAATTCTGATTACACAGCCAGACATTGGACTTTAACCAACCCTAATTATAGGCATTAAGCCTCTGCCAGGTATTTCTAATTATAGAGGCATGGATAGCATGCGAAACATAACTATCAACATGAGATATCTATCATCATGATTATAATCAACAATAGTAGTAAGATATCAACATAAGCATGACTATTGTATGTACACATTTACAGTCTTATGCATATCCACAACATAAGTATAATTACTATCTCTTAGTTGCACTAAGCATCATCTTTATGTAAAGAGAACAAACAAGGGTTATCATCCAATGTGAAGCGTCATGTATAACCCTAAACAGATATGCTATACGGCTGTATTACATCTTTTATTATTATGCCCTGAGGAAATTGAGGATACCACTCAAAATCCAACTGACCACTGCTAAGTCAAAATCAGTGCCATACAAGATCTAGGAAGAGCCGGACTCCTAAGATGTTCTCCGCCCCCGGTCAGTACGGGTCCGCACAGCGACACAAAAGGTCAAGCTGCTAACAGCCTAGTCCGTCCTTGGTACAGGTCACGACACTAGTGAAAGAGATGGGTACGCATACCCTACCATCTGAGGTACAATCGCAGTTGTCCTCCAATATCATCACATATATAATCACTGAGACACGACCACAGTCATTCTCAAACTGAGGGCTAGGTATGACCGCAATCATCCTCCCTAAACACTTGAATTCAGGATGACAAGCACCCCGCATACTCATCAGTATGCGCTCCGAGTTTCCCTTAGGAATACTCGTTTCACCATATGGCAAGTTCTGACACTCACATGGATCTATGGCACAGGGCACTACATGATTAGAGTTGCATTTGATTAGTTATGCCAATTGGGTGAATTAAGGCTGCATCAAACAAGTGGACATACAACCCTAATTCATTTCTAGCAAGAATATAAATATCAAAACCTGAAAAGATATAAAACATATGAAACATAATTTCTCATCTCATTATCACATGGTAATATTCACTTGCCATTCATGAGATTACACCAATCATCATATTATCACAGGATATAAATCCTTTTCACAATATCATAGGGTATCAACCCTTATCAACATAAGAGGAATACACCTCATTCAGGGCTCAACCATGCCCAAAGGTCATTAAGACCATCATACTATCATAGGATATAAATACTTTTCACAATAACACAGGGAATCAACCCTTATCAACACAAGAGGATTAAACCTCATTTAGGGCTCAATCATGCCCATGAAACATCTTGTTACCTCTTACTAGGTAACATCTAACCATATGGCTCACAAGGCCATTAAACATCTTGTCACCTCTCACTAGGCAACAATGACATATTAACTCATGTAATATAATAGTAACACCACTATTTCCTCCATAGAGTTAGGGTTTACTATTCACATCAATTAGGGTTTCATGTTCATTTTATCAATCCAACCTTAATATATTGTTCCATACATCTAGGAGCATCCATCGACATTCCAAGTATTTAATATTCTTATCATTTATCATTAAATGATCATTAATACAAGGTATGAATTTATCTCACATCCTTATCATGGTATGATTACATCATACTCATTTTAGCTTACTTATCAAGTATGTTAAACTCATTAAATTTCATTGTAACAATTTACATAACACTCTCCTTGTGTATCTTATCCAAAAATATTGGATTTGAGATGCATCAAGGTATATCAACCCTGAAATGCTAAATGTGATATCTATCATGTCTCAATATATCACTTCCCTCATCACTTTTTTTTGGATAAGGTAAAATATTACTAATCACCAAAAAAGAGTATAGGAGTATAACACTCCGTATACTATACACGGTCACTTAAGACCCCACATCAAGATGACCTCAGGTTTTACCCAAACAAGGTTACTCGGGTTCGCTTTACACAACAAGTTAAGATTTTGTACAAAGACATCAAAACATTGTACTCTGTCTCTCTCTTTTTTCCCATGCTTCCTATTATTCCTCTCATACCAAATATGATAAATGAGACCTGTCAAAATGAGCCCTGCGAACCTCCTCATGTGGCTATCATATTTTGTCTTGTCCAAAATCCACAACATGCTATCGTGAATAGTCGTAGGGGGGTTACCTCCCCAATTAAGTTTAAGGGAGCACCTGGTCCATAAATACTTGGTGTACCCACACCCAAAGAAAAGATGATGATTTGATTCATCCTCCAGACGACACAGCATGCAGGCCGAGCTCTCCACATAACCCCATCTACTAATTCTGTCCAACGTACCCAGTCTACCAAGAATGGATTTGTACGAGCAAAAACTCCATTTCGGGCAGTGAGTCTTACTCCACAACAGTTGGTCCCAGAAAACTTGAGGAAGGTTCAGGTTTAACCTCCACGGTTCACCCACCGCAGTCACAATCCAGTTCCCATTCGTCCAACTATAGTCCTGTTTGCAGTTGTGCCAAGCCGAGCACATTCTTCGCCATACTCTAGAGAAGTTAACCTGCTGTTCCATCCCATCTTCAAGACTTCCACCATACTTTCCTCTCATCCATCTGCTCCAAGGAGACTCGGTCTTCATCAAAAACTCAAACACTCTTCTGTCTGTGGCTTCAACCTGTATGTCAGCCGGATCGATCACCCCCAAACCCCCCCATGCCGAGGTTGAGCGACCTCCAACCAAGCCACCGAGTGCTGCCCACCTCCCCACAGGAAGCTCGCCATAATCGCACGACACTTGTCAAGGATGAAGTAAGGGAAGTCCACCAGTCTGCACCAGTACCTGACCATGCTGGTAAGCACCAACTTAATGAGCACGGCTCTGCCTGCCATGGACACCTTCAGCCCACTCCATTTCTCCACCTTCAAACGTAAATCGTCCAAGCAGCTTTGATAATCAACACCCCTACCAACACCACCTGAGATGGGAACACCAAGGTACATAGTAGGAAAGCACCCAAAATCCATATGGACCGCCTCCTTTAATCTCCCCCTTCTGGTATCACACGACTTGGATAGGAAACACCTGGATTTTATATCACTAATGTGTAAACAAGTCAGATCTGCGAAAATATTTAAAATGGTTCTAACCCCCCCTGAAGATTTTGATATGGGAAGCAACAAAGAACATAAGATCGTCAACAAATATCATATGGCTCATGACTTTGGTACCCTGGACCTTAAACGGTTTGATCCTCCCTTCGTCTTCCACCTTGCAAGTCAAACAGGTCAGATTCTCCATGACTAACGTGAAAAGAAGGGGGGAAAGAGGATCCCCCTGCCTAAGGCCATTGGACACCCTACACATAACTTTGGGTATACCATTAACAAGAACTGAGAAGGAGGTAGTCTGAACACATTGTTGTAGAATGCTGATAAAATGACTGGATGTGCATAGATCACACATCTTAATACTTTCATCCACTAACCTATCACCTTTACCATGATGTGTATAGATCACACACAAGGATTGTCCAACTATCTTCAATGATATGGACTCACCTCAATTTAAGGCATTGCTTATTATAAGGTTGCCTATAGTCAACCACTTGAGATATTTCATCATTATAGGGTATTACCCATTATTTCATCATTAAGATTTACTCATATCATTACCCAGACATTAGGGTTATGATTTATCATCATATTGCCCATGATTAGAATTCCATGCACTATAGCCCAAATTTAGGGTTTCACATAGATTTACTCTGTGTTAGGTTTAAGGTTTCATATGACATCTCCCTCAATTAGGGTTTCACATGGAATCATCCTCAATTAGGGTTTCTCATGGAATCACCCTCAATTAGGGTTTCACTAATCATCCCAATTAGGGTTTCATTCAATTACCCATATATTAGGGATTCATTATTCATCCCATTAGGATATGGCATTTCATTACCTTAAATTAGAGTTACCCAAGTCATTACCCTTAATTAGGGTTACACTATTACCCTTAATTAGGGTTAACTATTACCCTAGATTAGGGTTTTACTCAGAATTTCCCTAAATCAGGGTAAGGGTTCATTAACCTTCTCAATTAGGGTTTCTTGATCTCTTTACTAAGCATCATACCCTAAATCACCATATGAATCATACTCATGTATGAATTCATTTCTATCATTCTCTCCACTTGATTTGGTTACATCAACCATCCGATCAAATAAAAACAACTATGTTTGACATAGTATACTGAGTTATTGCTTCCATGAACAATTAGGGTTTGCATTTTAGGGATCATTCACAATTGAAACCATTAAGATCAAAACAATTGAACTTATTGGATAAATATCCAATTACATCAGCATATTTCCTCAAATGGTCAACCATTGCAAATGGTTAACCACTCCAAACTATTTGAAACTGTTTGGTTTCAATCAATTTGTTGAAATCGTTTAACCAATTTCATTGAAACTGATTGGTCCCAAATTTTGAAATTGTTTGCCTAAGATATTAATTGAGGTGTGTGCTTGTGATGACATCATAATATTCAAGCTACAAACCCACGAAATTTTCTGTGATTTCCATGGTGGTTTCATCAATCAACCAAAATAAATTTCGGAAATGAAGAAAGCATCAACATTTGATAAGGAATTGAATGCAATAACAATATTAAGGGTTCAAGTTATAAACCCGCCTCCAATTGAGATTCAAAGCTCCAAGCTCACGTCAAAAATGGTGGATGAAGTTTTTTGCAACTCCCCCTAGGCTCGTCCCCAAGCTTTTGGATGAAAAAGTTGGCTAGGGTTGAAGAGGAGATCAAAATAAGAAGAAATCAATGATTTATTTTTGATTTCCACCATGGAATCAAGGAGAACGAAGGTCAAGGACCTTACCAACAGGTTGGGGTCGTCCTACTACTCCTTCACAGCTCCTTAGTCGTTTTCCAAGCAAGGGGAAAGAAAAGAATCTGAAATAGCCTTTGTTTTGGCTTGGTAAAGGTACTTTTATAAGAAATTCCATGAGAGAGAAAATGCCTTATAAAAATGCATTTAATTCCAAAATTGGTGCCGCCTCTTCCCCCTTTCATTCCTTGGATACGAGGCTATCCCGTTTGCCTCTTATTCCTCTCAATTATCCTCAATTTAAAGAAAAGAAACTTAAGCACCTTAGATCATATTATAATAATATCCCAATTTGAGTGGATATTACTTTTCTTTATAATAATGGTGAGTGGGTTATCCACTTGCTTGAGATATTTTCGTGGCCTAGCAAAGGAAAAAAGGTGTTCACACTTGAGAAAATTCTACCATCTCGTTTTTGGTTGAAGGCCCTTCAATTATTATATTTGTTTTTGTACTAAATTGAATTAGGGTTTCAATTAGGATTAAATCTTGATTATTTTAAGATCAAGATTCTTTCTCCTCCAACTTAATTCAAATGAGGTGTCCCTCTCATTTTATTTGCTATCCTTGATGCCAAGAAACATTAGGGACCTTATTGAAGTGGTAATTTACATATTATACCCTGGGTTTTGGGTAAATTGCACATTACACCAAAACTAGGTTTTCATGCACATACATTGCTTTATCAGCTCTTTCTTGGTATTTAGGCTTCCATAAGCCATACCTCAACATCATATTTACTCTCATGATGCTTCAACACATGAGGAACATATTATCATGCACAATTTGCACTTAAACCCCTCAACTTGGGTAATTTGCACTTTAGTCCAAAATAGGCAAAACGTTGATTTCAACAATGTTCAAAAAGGACTAGAATTGCAACATAAGTTCCTCTTGAGCCCTAATTACTTTTCACAAGATGAGATTAAACATTTAATCACCTTTCTTAATCAAAACACCTAGGGTTAAAGTATAACCCATGTCAGGGATGTTACAGTTACGCTTATGAATAATCACTTTAGTTTCACAATGATTTTCGAACGTTTTATCGGTTGCTTGAAATAACTGTTGGATGCCTTTTATATCATGCAAATTTAGAGTGACTACGACTATCACTATAAATGTGTATATATATATATATATATATAACTGGCTTAGATCTAGATCCTACTCTGTGTCTTTGCAAATGCTAAAAAGAGGTAACCTAGAGCAAGGTCTAGGTTATCGTGAGTTAGAAATTGGGCTACCCACATGTAGTGCCATGAGACTCTCAGCATACCATGAGTTAAGGAGTGGGATACCTACGGGTAGTTCCATGTGACTCAACCCTAGAAACTGATTCACTTGTTAGGTGGGATCATGAGGGGTTTAATGGGGATCTACCATAAGGAAGGTAGCATCCAGGTCCACTGTAGGGACATCGCAAAGGATAAGGTATGAATGGATCGTGCAGTTATATTTAAAACGTAAAGTTGTTTGTTAAACTATAATTGACTGCAATACGTTGTTATGGATAATTGCATGATTAATGTTTCCCCCACATACCAGTTTTATGCTGACTGACGTTTTGTTTGTCGGTGTTTTAGGTACAAAGCCAAAAGGACAAATAGTAAATCGTCATATTATGAAATACATGAATTAAACTACAAGGAGGATTAGTTAGAATAGAGTTCATAAATGGATAGAAGTTTAGAGATCCAAGATTTCAAAAGGTATGCAAAGTTTTTATTTTATCACAACTTTTTAGTTTAGTTATTAGAATTTGATAAATATTATTGATTATTTCTCAAACCTTTAATCCAGAAATTGGGATAACGGCTCTGAACTCTTGGTCTCCCTTAATTGGGGGTTATCGGGAGGCAGGGTCATTACATTTGGTATCAAAGCATTTGTTCCTCATTTAATCTTTAATAATTATTAAATTTTACAAACTGTGTAGAACCCAAGGGAGTTATTAGAGGAATTTCTGAAAGACAGAGGTGTCTAGAAAAGGATCACGCCCGGGGGCTGGCAAGATTTTCCTCTGCATCGCTAGTCAGAATATGAGGACTCCCAGATCCGTGTGACTGCCTGGCCAAAGTCTCAGGATTTGACTCGAAATAAGATACCTTTAGGTCTCTCTCATCTTGTTCATCACTTGTCAACTCAAATGCTGTTAAGGATAATAAGGAATAGGGTTTTCTCTCTTTTCCTCACCATCTTGAGGTATGGGTAAGGTTGATAAAGGAATCCTCCACCAAATTAATGAAAAACATGTAAATAAGATGTCATGGACATAAGCTTAATATGTTAAGCATAAACTATAGAATAGATACATGCTTAGGTCGTATGACATGAGTTGTCATTGCCCTCAGGAGAGACCTAAGGCTAGACCTTCTCGTCGGGAGGATAAGTAGAGAGAGTTAGTCTTAGAGGTAGAGATCTCCATTTCAAGTAGAAACCTGACATATCCTTTGGATGATGTTAACCCTAACCCTAAGTGTTGGATAGAGAGAGACGACATGATGAGTTAGATGTCATGGTAGACCGAGTGTTTGGATGGATATGCTTTTGGATACCATATGAGCTATGAGAGGTTGAATGACCTAGTGCCTTTGGCGACCCAACCCTAAAAAGGTGTGTGCATGGTTAGAGTGAAGGATAGCTCCTTCATCGATGAGGTCAGAGAAGGACCTATAGAAACACCATGAGTTTATATGAGCATGGCATAGTAAGCACCCAGGATACGTCAATAGTGGAAGTAGTAGGAGGAAACCCTGACCAGGAGAGTATGGTGGGTAGCTTGTAAGATAAGCATAAAGAGCTATGGATAACCTTGAGCAAACATAATCTTGAACATGGGCTTCATCCATGTAGAGGTATCCTTGTGAGCTTGATCCTTCATGAAGAGAGGACCCCTAGTAGTAAGGCTTGATGTAGAGTTAGCTCTAGAGAGAGAAAGCAGAACCCATGCAAGAAGGTTGGGAGCCTAGACTTCGAGATATGAGGAACAGTGGGAGTTGAGGATGGTGCGACCTAAGTGGATGATAGTGGTTGCCTCATGCTTGATCCCTAGAGGCTGGTGGTGTCTTGGTTGCCTTTAGAGAAACCAAACCCTAGAGAAGATGAGTTTGCTAGTACCTCTATACCTATGGTATAGATGGGAAAGATGAGTTCTTTAAACCATGAAGAGGTATAGTAATAGGTTGTGAGGCCTTGTACCGTGTTGTTTGTTCTTGAGGAGGACTCAACTCTAAAGTGTTTCTCAAATAGAAGGATGATAGGAAGTTCATTTCATACCTTATACATGCTTGATACGTGGTTAAGAGGTTGAGCAGAAAGTTGGACATCAGAGAAGTGGACCTAGGGTTCCTAGCCTAAGAGGGGAAGTGGTGTGCCTAATGCTCATTATGGGAGTTGAGTTTCTATAGATGTGAGCATGGTACTAATCATGATTAGAACAAAGGGAAACCCCCTTAAGTTTAAAGTATGTTTGACAAACCCCTCACAGCAAAGTCGATAACATGGGAAGGTATGATCTTAATCCAGCATTAAGGAAAGAGAATAAGTATGACCTAACATGGTTTAGTAGGTGGCCTACTTGTACCTTGGTAGCTTCTGGGTTGAGCATGCTCATATGGATGTAAACCCTAAGAAGGTTTGTGACCTTGTCGTCAAGAGTTGTAGTTTCCTCCCATCCTGGGAAAGGGACCCCTTTGGAAGGGTGTATACCAGTTTTGTGGGTTTTGAAGAAATCTAAAGAGGTCTCATAGGATCTTGAGAAGCTAAGTGGAAAGTACATAATATGAGAATGAACCTGTAGACCCATAATAACCATCTCATAGTGCATGTGGTTGGGTTACCATGGAGGTAATCAGTATGGGGCCTGTCCCAGGGTAGGCAGGTTGCCATGACTCCTTTAAAAGAATGGAAGTCAGCCATGAATGCAAACAAAGAGATGATCAAGGCTTGGGTAAGATTCTAAGTTGAACATTTACTACGATAGAATCCTAAGTCTATCCTAGGGTTAGGTAGGGATAAGACCGATGGAAGTAGGAGTTGCCTAATTCCCTAGTTGCACATGACCATAGGGTCGGGAGGTAACAACTATCATTGTATGAGGGCCATGGGTTAGGAGATTGATCACCTTCATGAACTCATGGAACCCAAAGGGAAGATGAGTAGGGCACTCTCTGGATGCATAAGGGAAGAGGGATGACCCCTAAGGTGTCGGCACCCTATAGACCTAGAGGAGATGACCAAGGGATGTGTGTGAACTCTAGTAGGTTCGAGCCAAGTTTTTAATAGAAGTAACTTTGATATCAAGATGATTGTGATGTAGAGGCAGAAGCTGCACGTTTCAACTTAGATTTAAAGGCATACTAGAAAGGTGAGATGTACCATCTCTACTCTTGGAATAGGAAGAACTTTGTATTTGGACTGCAACCAAATGCTTATTTCCTCTTGTTATGGGAGTGAGAGATAGGACAATATGCACGCCATACACCAAGGATAAAATATGATGTGATTTGGAACGTTACTATGAGGTATGAGGATAGAGATGATAACATTCCCTTGTGGAGTGAATGATACATGGATGGTTTACAAACAAGGTAGTCATCCTATGAGGATGTTTTATCATGAGCTATGAGTCATACAAGGTTGAGTTTGAAAAACCAAGAGAATAAGCTTAGAGTTTTCTTGATGAAGATAGACCTAGAGTTGAGATTAGATAACAAATGGAATACATGGAGGTGTATGTCTTCAACATTACCTAACACCTAAGGATCAGAAGTGGTAATGGATGCTCTGGATGAGATGCAGTTGCCTAGTTTAGCTAGAGGCTAGAAGAGGCTGTTAGGTTAACCCTAAGTTGAAAAAGAGATAAGTTTGGCTAAAACTCAGATGGAACAAGATATGTTGAACAAGTTAGTGGTTGTTTGGTTAGCCAGCCTAGTCCTTGGTACAATGAAAGGATGGCTGTAGAACCTCGGATGCACTTCTCTAAAAAGGAAAGTGATGAAACCCCGATTAGAGTGGTTCAGGGTTTTTGAGGAATCGATCTTAAGGAATCATGACAATACAGGAGGTTATGATTTAAGATCACCATATATCGTGGTACTACTAAAATAATAACTGACAATAGTACTTTGGATTCCCAAGATGAAGTTGCATGGGGTAAGTTGCCATGCAAGCCAGGAGGTGAAGGACGAACACCAATAACCCAGTGTATCGATATGTAGGATAAAAGAATCCCTGAGAAGGAATGGGAGATGATCATTATGGATGTTGTAAGCCTCCACTAGACCAAGGAAGGTCGAGATGCAATATGGGTTATGGTAGATCGCCTTACCTAGATGACATGAGGAAGAAAGAGTACTGTTATGGGACAGATTCGGTTGAACTATATATGAGGGAGATAATTCAACTACAACATGATGCGAGTTCAGAAGATCATGTATATGACCTAAAGGTTCACTTCGATAAGGTGGAAGTAGGTTCATGAAGAACTCGATGTTAGTACTGTTTATCACCCTAGCTAATGGTTAGTATAATCTAGACTAGAGGGTCTGATGAGAGCATATGTGCTTGTTCAGGGTGATACATAGAGACAATTTTTGTCCTTTGTAAGATGTGATGATAACCCCCATAGTCAGTATTGGGTTGTAAAGAAGCTCTGTAAGGGAGTTTGTTTCGGTCACCACTTCGTTAATATGATGTTGGTGAAGGGACCTCGCGAAGGTCAAGAAAGGACCACAATATATGCAGATGAAGTTGCTCTGATTATGAAATGGCTGAAAGGAGCCCATAGACGACATGAGTTGTAGCTGATGCAGAGTAGACTGACATGTAGTTCACTGTGGGGGAATATATGACATGAAATCCAACCCCTCTAAGTTATAGCTAAAAGAGTTGAGTCCCCGATGCATGGGTTTTTTTGACATGGTTTGGTGGAGGAGGTTAAGTTTGACCTTACCCCTCAGGATAAAGTAATGTTTGATGAGTTCCAAGTGTCCAATTTATAACACAATGTGAGGTACCCGGACCATGTGCGGAGCAATGAACCTAGTGAGCCCCTAAGGGAGGCTGAAATGACCTGAGTTACCTATGAGGTTTATAGATGCCAAGGTGAAAGAACTCAGAGAAAAGAATATGTGATGACAAAGGTTCTTTGAAAGTGCCATGGATAAGGTAAAGCCACATAGGGGCCAATGATGGACATGGAAAAGTCTTATCCTGAATTGTTTGTTTGCTTGATGGAATTTTGAGGACAAAATTCCAATAAGAGGGGAAGGATGTTACAACCCCAGTTTTGGGTTCATTTGGTGGGAAATGTGATTTCTCATATTAAAGATATTTGAACAAATAAAGATATGATTTGTTTTGAATAAATGGATTTCATTTACAATAGCCTTGATGATTGTTTTGTGGGCTTTATTGGCTATTGGGCCCAATAACAAGGAAGAGACAAAAGGAACTCCATTATTAATAAGAAATGGAGAAAATAAAAATGTGGAAACCTCTAGAAGGCAAATCCAAAGAGGGATTTCGTGCCTCTTGGGTTCCTTGAGTTCCAAGGAGTCTAAAGTTGCATAGAGAATGCCATAAGAAAAGAAAAGACCAATTAAGTATTTCTTTATTAAGAAAGAAATTGAAAATAATGACAAAATGTGGAAAATAAGTGAAAAGAGGTGTAATTGAATTATCCTTGGTGGATTTTCATATCCAAAGGATTCCTAAGGTTAAAAGGAATGACAATGAGGAAAAAAAGAGACAAAGAGAAATCATCAAAAAAAGATATTTTAATAAGAAATAAACAAGATAATGTGAAATAATGAATATTGATGCATCTAGAAGGATAATAAGTATCCTTATGAAGGAATTTCGAAATCTTGGAGTTTCTTGGGGTACAAGGAGCTCCAATGAAGAAAGAGGAAAGAGAAAATATCAATAATGTCAAATAAGAAGATAATATGATGCATAATGAATGTTTTTGGGGTTTTGTTAAGAAAGGAAGTAATTTCTATTAAAAGAAAATAGAAATTCGTGCCAATGGATTAAAAAGCAAGAATAAAGAGAATAAGTGAGAGGAATTTCGAATTCCTAATTATCCAAGAAATAAGAAATATCAAAGGAGAGAGAAACTTGCTTTTTCATGAAGGAATTGAATTCCTTTTGAAAGAGGGATTGATTGCTTCAAGGGCAAGCATCCCAGGGCATTGCTACACTCCCCTATATAAGGGGTAAGACCTAGGGCAGAGTCCAGAAGATCCCCCCACATCATCTTCTCCTCTTCTGCCATGGTTTCATCCATAAACCCTAACTAAAGAGAAGTTGGGTGTTTTCGGATCCATGAGGCAGCAAGAGGGAGTTGCGAGGGAGCCTTGCCGCTTCCACAATGGCCTGAGGTGGTTGGGAGGGCGTCCCTTCACCCAAGTTGGCCGTGGCAGTAGAAGCACGGTTGCATAGGGCGGCCGTGTTGTAGGTCTGCCCAACCCATGTTCTGCCATCATGGATGCAACGTAGGGCACCTGTAGTTGCAGCAGAGGGAACTAAAGTGAATGGAGATGGTTCCGGTCACCATAGGGGTCCTGGGCAGGAACAGGAGCCGCGCCCATGGTGCCTAGGGCAGTTGCATCACGCCGTCTGAAGGTCGAAGACAACGTAGGTTGCGTTGGACAGATTTACCCTCCAGGGGTATGAAGGCTGGGGAACTTAAGTAAGGGAAAAGTCGACAATTCAAAATGTTTTCCCAAAGCAACGTTGCATGAGAAAGAGGCTACGTGTCAGCTTATGATTGGCCCAAGTAAGGTTTATTACAAAAATCATATCTCCTTAATAGTAGCTCAGATGAATATGTATAAAATATGAAATTTTCTAAGAAAAATGAGGGGAATCAATTAAAAATATAATTGAAGTTTGATTCTGAGTGCAATTCAAAAAGTGTGTGAAGATGATATCTTTAATGGTTTAATTAATGCAAAACTCAAATCCTTGGTGAATAATGATTTGGGGAAGGGTTAAATGGATGATTAAAGTTAATATTATCTTGTTAATTATGAAAAGATACATTAAGATAAAAATAATGAACTTTGCACGTAATTAGTTTAATTGAGTATTCATGTGCATAAATATGCTTTAATGGGCCTTGAAACCCTAATATTAGTAAAGGTGACTCATAATGGTTTTAATTATTCAAAATTCTGAATAAAGTTGAGATATGATAATTCCAAGCTATTTCAAGTATAAAAGTGGATAAATACCCTTTATGTAGTAATTAGGGTTCTTCTAATGGATAAAGGTAGAATTAATGACAAGTAGAGTTTATATGTGAATTAGGCCATAATGAACTATGAATTGATGATAAATGAGCATAATGATCTTATCATGGACAAGAAGGATAAAAATGGTAGCTTTAATGTAAAAGAGGCTTAATGGACTTATTTAATGGTTAAGTATGCCTTTAATATGAAACTGAGGATTAGATGTTGAGATAACTAGGATTTGTGATCAATTGCTTTAAATTAGGGTTTAAAATAGTAAAAGATGAAGGGAAACCCTAATTGATATGGAAACCCTAAAAGTGGACTAGAAACCCTAGGAAGCGAGCTAGATTTAATAGATCTTGATGGCTTGAGTAATAACAGGAAATTGTATAATTATTTCAGGATGGTGATATGTGTGCTTGCTTGCTTGGATTTCTTATTTGCATGGATTATTTTATCTCAAAATCAGCCTGACAGGTATGTGGTTATGCTTATGAATAATTGCTTTAGTTTCACGGCGATTTCTGAATGTTTTATCAGTTGCTTGAAATAACTGTTGGATGCCTTTTATTTCATGCAACTATAGAGTGACTATGACTATCACTATAAATGTATATATATAACTGGCTTAGATCCGGATCCCACTATGTGGCTTTGCAAATGCTAAAAAGGGGTAACCTAGAGGAAGGTCTAGGTTATCGTGAGTTAGAAATTGGGCTACCCATGTGTAGTGCCATGAGACTCTTAGCATACCATGAGTTAAGGAGTGGGCTACCTATGGGTAGTGTCATGTGACTCAACCCTAGAAACTGATTCACTTGTTAGGTGGGATCGTGAGGGGTTTAATGGGGATCTATCATAGGGAAGGTAGCATCCAGGTCCACTGCAGGGACAACACAGAGGATAAGGTATGAATGGATCGCACAGTTATATTTAAAATGTAAAGTTGTTTGTTAAACTGTAATTGACTGCAATATGTTGTTATGGATAATTGCATGATTAATGTTTCCCCCACATACCAGCTTTATGCTGACCGATGTTTTGTTTGTCGACATTTTAGGTACAAAGCCAAAAGGACAAATAGTAAATCGTCATATTATAAAATACATGAATTAAACTACAAGGAGGATTAGTTAGAATAGAATTCATAAGTGGATAGAAATTTAGAGATCCAAGATTTCAAAAGGTATGCAAAGTTTTTATTTTACCACAACATTTTAGTTTAGTTAGTAGAATTTGATAATTATTATTGATTATTTGTCGAACCTTTGATCCAAAAATTGGGATAATGACTTTGACCTCTTGGTCTCCATTAATTGGGGGTTATCGGGAGGCGGGGTCGTTACATAGAGGGACCAGGAGTGGTAGCGGATAGGATAGGCATAGACTATTGAAGTGTGGTCTCACTAATGCAAACTCCTTTCTGGGCATGTTTGTAATGCATGTCATGGAAATGAGATTTTCCAGTGGCAAGTTGGAAAAGACCAAATATCAGGGATGGGTAGGGTGGGTGGGTGACATAGGTGTTCTTGCTTGAGTCAAAGTAGGTCATATGATGGATAACATATCTAGCCCACTTGACTCGTTGTTCTTCAAGAGACAATACATAATGACCATAGTGTTTTCTACAATTTCAGTCTGATTTTTCTTTGGATGAATATATCAGTTAACAAATAAGGCAAGTATGCATCTCTTGAGGTCTAAGGAAGAGGAGGGAATCAAGAGAGTGTTGGATGAAGATGATGGTGCATTAGCTAGGGCAGCCCTCTTTCTCCTATTGGACGCCATGGAAATGAAATGGAGTGGATTGAGAGGGAAAAAGCTAGAGAAATACCACCAAAACCCATCCACACATCTAGGGTTGATGGGAAAGAGGTAAAGGAAGGTCAATCTAGTTCGAACTAGGGCTAGGGAGAGGAAGGTCAGGGCTAGGGTTGAAGCTTGGGGGAGCTAGAGGTTGGATCGTTCGACGCTTCTCTAGTTGAGAGGGAGAAAATTTGGTCGAACCTCTCTTAAGTTTTCTCTATCTTGGCCATCGATCTAGTTTTTTGAGTAGGAAACTCGACCGATAGGCTCTTTAGGAAATCTCTTGGCCACTGATCGGTCGAGTTGGCAACTTGACCGAGTCTCAACCTGACCCAAAATTAGAAATTATAATTTCTAGCCATTTGAGTGCTAATTTAATTTATTTTTCAAGTCGATTATGCATTTAAAAATACTTAGGCACATATCACTCATAATTGGGTACTATTTTGTGATAAAATAAGAGTTTGTGAAAAATATTCAAAAAAAAAAAGAGAAAAACAAGGCAAAAGAACATGAAAAACTGATTTTTAGCATATTAGCAAGCAATGGTGATCAAAACATAGGAAAAGCATATAGGTTAGATGATAACTAGCTAGAAGACATATCAGATTCATTCAAACCAGTTATGAGCAGTTTAGATCTAATAAAGTTAAATTTCTCTCTAGTAAGAGGTTTAGTGAAAATGTTCGCCAACTAATTTTCTGTGTCCACATGCGTGATATAGATATCCTTTTTGGCAACGTGATCATGAAGAAAATGATGGTGAACCTCTATATGGTTAGCACTACTATACAAGTTGGGATTATATGACAAGTTAATTGTACTAGTATAATCACAATAGATAGGAGAAGCATCAAAATGAATTCTATTGTCTTGGAGCATTTGCTTCATCCACAAGATCTGGGCACAACAACTCTCGACTGCAATGTATTCAGCCTTGGTGGTTGATAATGCCACTGTGCTCTATTTCTTAGAGAACCAAGACACCAATCTTGGTCCTAGGAGAAAGCAAGTGCCACTTGTGTACTTTCTATCAATCAATCACCCTACATAATCTGCATCACTATAAGTAGTAAGAGTAAAGTCCCTTGACTTGGGATACCATAGTCCTAAATTTTAGGTTTTGTCTAAGTACCTTAAAATCCTCTTAACAGCTATAAGATGTGATTTCATACGATTTGATTGAAAGTGAGCACACAACCTAATTCTAAACATTATATTAAGTCTAGAGGTAGTTAAGTAGAGTAAACCTCTAATCATACCTCTATAGATATTCTAATCTACCTTCTCTCCTTCTTCATCTTTTTCAAGTTTGGAAATGTTTGTGACATGGGTGTGTCCATTGTCTTGATGTTCTCCATCCTAAAGGTCTTAAGTAGCTCACTTGTGTACTTACCTTGTTTGATGAAGTTCCCATCTTTAGTTTTCTTGATTTTAAAGCTAAGGAACAACGTGAGTGTAACATCCTAGGATTTGAGGCCTCAGATAACATGATCTTAAAAGGAATGATTGGACTACCCATATCACCAAGGTGCACCTCCTTTTCCGGGAGCCCATCACTAAAGAACACCATAGTTAAGTGTGCTTGGCTTAGAGTAGTACTAGGATGGGTGACCAGTCGGGAAATTGATCTTGGCTTGCGCGTCAGTGTGGACAAAGTGCGCAGTTAAGGCTAGTGGTGGTTTGTGGGGCCAGTCGTCATTCCTGAAACTCTACTAGAGCCTTGGGCAGTGGGCCCGGGCATTACAAATGGTATCAGAGCCATAACCCCTCCAGTAGGTGGGGCCCACATGGGCATGTGGCATGCCAGTCTTGAGCCATGCGGTCCAGGCAAGTTGGAAAGGGCTATCCGTAGAGACGAGATGGAGCCGCCCTTGCGCTGGTAGCCGTGGACGGGAGCTGGGTGTCCATGGGCCATTGTGGGTCTGCACTGAAATGGGGTCAGATTATGAGGCCATATAGTTGAGCCTTGACGAGGACGTCAAGAGTCTAAGTGGGGGAGATTGTAACATCCTAGGATTTGAGGCCTCGGATAACATGATCTTAAAAGGAATGATTGGACTACCCATATCACCAAGGTGCACCTCCTTTTCTGGGAGCCCATCACTAAATAACACCATAGTTAAGCGTGCTTGGCTTGGAGTAGTACTAGGATGGGTGACCAGTCGGGAAGTTGATCTTTGCTTGCGCGTCAGTGTGGACAAAGTGCACAGTTAAGGCTAGTGGTGGTTTGTAGGGCCAGTCATCATTCCTGAAACTCTACTAGAGCCTTGGGCAGTGGGCCCGGGCATTATAGTGAGCTCACCCATCATACTCATTTCAAATTCACTCTGCATAAGATCACTTAATTCCTTACAAAGATCAAGGTCAGTTCAGCCAAAAATGATATCATCAACATATATTTGAATTATAAGAAAATTGTTAGAAGTGTGCTTTAGAAATAAGGTAGAATCTACTTTTCCCATGATATACTCATGATCTAAAAAAATTTCTTTAATTTCTCATACCAAGCTTGAGGTGCTTGTTTGAGTCCATAGAGAGCTTTTTGCAACAAATAAACTTGGTTAGGTAACCTATCATGTTCAATGCCAGGTGGTTGTGTAACATACACTTCCTCCTTAACTGTACCATTCAAAAACACACTTTTAACATCCATTTGATAAAGAAGAACGTTTTTATAACTAGCATAGCAAGTGACATATGAATGGACCCAATTCTAGCTACATGTGCATATGTTTCATCAAAATCTATACCTTCCTGCTAATTGTAGCCTTGAGCCACTAACCTTGCTTTGTTCCTTACCACTTCGCCGCTTTCATCAAGCTTGTTGCGGTAGACTCACTTGGTGCTAATGATCTTTCTATCACTTGGTCTTGGCACTAGGGTACATCCTTTGTTATTTTCAAATTGCTCGAACTCTTCTTGCATAACTAGGATCCACTCATCATCCCCAAGAGCTTCCATGATGTTCTTTGGCTCAAGTTGTGAGATGAAGGAGTTGTTGGCTTGTTCTTTGTTTAATGCAGCCCACGTCTTCACTCTTTCAAATGAATCACCTAAAATCAACTCTTTTGGATGATTCTTTGCGAATCAGGGAGTTGGATCCTTCTTCTCTTCATCATTCTCTTCTTCTTGAGTGACAACCTCTTTTCCCTTTTAGGTGATGTTGATCTCTTTTAGAATAGGAATTACTTCCACATATCAAAGTTCATGCCTTGAATGTAGAATTGCATACACCTCTTCCAATAGAGGAAGTTGGTGCCTTCGAAGGTCAGAGAGTGCATACAGAAGCCTCCCTCTAGGTTGAGTAAACCAAGTAGGTTCTCACCCATCTTCTCATCTCATGGGAGGTTGTTGGAGAAGATCTTTGGCTCTGATACCACTTGTTGGATCTAGGGCTCTAGAGGTTGGGTGAATAGAGCTTCAAAAATTCTCACAAGATAGATTAGACCTTCAAATTATATCAATTAAAAACCAATAGCTTATGTACAATTTGAAGTCCTAACTAACAAGCATAGCATGGATGAGAGAAAATGAAACAAGCACTTGGACTAGGTCGTTTAGAGTGGTTCTACTCTCTAAACTAGGAGAGAGTCAATCCAGTAACTAGAGAGATCAACCTATAGGACTTTGCAAGTGCTTTCCTCTATATATTCACCAATAAGAGTTACAATACAAGACCCACCAAAGGAATTACCTATCCAACACAAAGAGTCTTCAACCTTACCAAGGATTTACCCACTTTGCAAAGAGTCTTTCACCTTCTTCCAAGGACTTACCTAATCTTGCACAAGTCTTCAACCTTCAAGGGATTACCCCCTCCTCTTAGATCTTTATCCTTTTCCTTCTCCTTCACCTGGAGAAGATCTTCACCTCTTCTTCACCCTTGAAGAAGAACAACAATAACTTCACCTTCACTCGGAGTAGCTTTCTTCACCTTTCTTCTTTGACAAAAGGGGTAGGGAAGATGGAATGGAATGAGATATTTATAAGCACAAGAAAGTATCTCTCTTACAACTGGCCTAACTTACTCATAATCACGCAATGCTATGTAAATGAGAGAGAGAAGGGGATCAATGAGTTTCAACACACTCAACAATGGCAAGGATTTAGAATAACATGAATGAGAAAACTTGGAATGAGCTTCGAGGGGTCCTATTTATAGCTGGTGGTGCTCCATTGAGTGTGGGATCACTTAAGGGTGAAATATAGTCTTTTCCAAGTTGTAACAGATCTATTCTTGCTCAAAACAACTCACCAACGATTATAATCACTTTTTCTGCATTTTTCATACAGTACATTCATTCAAGTTCTAATAAAGGTAACTCGATCGATCCACTCAATGACAAAGACAATTTTCAAACTATGAGTCGAGTTTATTCTGGGAAACTCGACCGATGAGAGAAAACTAGTTTTGCTAAGTAATTAAGTCAGTTGGGTTCTATGAGTGTACAACTCGACTGATTGTTCTCTTCAGAAAATCCATCACTGGATTAGTCGAGTTTCCAACTTGATTGATAAAAAGCCTGTGTGAAATTTTGTAAATTGACATTTGAGTGATCAAATGTTGGAATTAACTGTCCCACATTTTTTATCATCTTAGTTACTAGTCATATCATCAATAAAAGTGATTACAAAAATTATCTAATGTCATTTGGAGTGATTTCCCAAAATGCACACTTGCATTGCTTTTGACTTGAACTTGAACAAGCTATGTGTTGTGTAATTTGATCCTTTTGATGTACCTAAAGCCTAAAATTAGTCTTTAAAAAACATATTAGATACTTAGGAATGGAATGGTTAAGTCATTATCAAAATATGGGCAATTTATAACTCTCAAGTCAATAGATATATGGAGCTCACCTTTGTCGACAAGAGTCAAAGTTTTACTCTGGCTTTTGCAACACAAAGCACTTGTCTCAAACTTAGAAAGGCAACAAAAGCACATTGAGATCACAAAAATTTGTCCCTTGTGTAACAATGGAAAAAATTCTCTAGTACATGCTCTACCAGATTGTTACTTTAGCAGGGGCATCTAGCTCGTGCTTGGAGGAGATAATAACCACTTTTCCCTTCAGTAGGATGAATGGATTGCCACAATAGTCTAGGTTCTGAAGGATATCACCACTACATCACCTCTTCACCAGATTGCATGTTGGCATGCATGGACCTATTGAAATGAACAAGCACATAAGGGAATCCTGAAACCCACCTCTGTCAAGGCCTCCTTTATCAAAGAGCATGGATCTACAATCCAGAAATCTGCTTGCCTAATCTGTCCACCAAGAAAGAAGGTGGCTACATACGAAAAAATCCCTATTTTGGTCCCTAATACAAACTACTATATAATGTTAGATGCCTCCTTTCATGTAAACTCTTCATCCTCTAGGCTCATCATACGTGATTAATAGCCTGGGTACATGTTGCCTTGGCAGTGGCTTCCCTTCAAGTAGTTCCTCTAGCCTTGATGTCGGGCTCCAAGCAATTAACAAAGGCCTTGAGTTCAGTTTAACACGTCAATGGAGTAACATACTAGTCCTTTCTGATTCTTTACAAGCAGTCTCAATGGCTAACTCTAATGTTTCTAGCCTCCTCAAGTTTGAACCCCATATTACCAGAATCAAGGAACTACTAGGCTGTATTCAAGGAGAAAGGATTTCTCACATTGCTAAAATGAAAAACTATGTAGCAGATTCAATAGCAAAGCATGCTCAATCTTCTTATCTACACTTTTCTTTCTCAGTCAACATACCTTGTTGGCTCAATATGAGCATGAATGTATACATTACCTCTCTTTTGACCTGAATTAGAGTGTAGGATGATTAATAGTTAGGCTCTATTTTCACAAAAAAGGATTGAATGATATATTGATTCACTATAGTGTATGCTCTATTATAGTATAAGGTAGTTAAATGAATGAGGTTTATATTTTAGAAATCTTCCTATTGTATCATATACTAGTCTTGTGGGCATAGAGTGTAACTTTTTTTGTTTTTCTTCTTTATTATGATATTGCAACTTACTCAAACACATTTGAATACATTAGTATATATAAACAATTAACCAGATAATTGCTAATACTAAATAGGAAAATTTCTGACTAGCTAATTATGTATAATAAATCATGATTATATCATTTTTCTCACATTCTTACTTGTGTTTTACATATTATTTTTTATTTTTGCATTACATGCTCTCACTCATCTATTTCATTATAAGAAGAAAGTATTTAAAGTTAGTGATGTGCATATTATATATCATCTTTTGTAGCACTTTTGGTTCCATATCCAAATCATTTTTTTTTCCAAAATTCACTATTAGTCATGTTAAATCCCTACCTTTTAAATTCTTTACTTTTTTCATGGTTTGAAATTTTTAGGTACCATGATTGGACAAGAATGAGGATTGATTTACCATGATTTGACCTAATGTTTTAAGATAATTCAGGCAGAGTCTAACAACAACATACCATGTTGATCAACCAACAAATTGTGTCCACCATAGGAAAATTGCTCCATACAACAAGAAAAGAAACACACCCTGTTGACAAAACAACATACCTTATCACTTCAGATCGAGAGATGTCAGAAGTTACTGAAATCCAACAACATGTCGTATTGACCCAACAAAAAGATGTTTCAACTCTAGTTTTTGACAGAATTCCCTAACATCTACCAACCTGACATGTTAACATAATGACAAGTCAGGTCTACTCACTCTAGTATTCCCTTGAATTCCCTACAATATAGCAACATGATGTGTCATGCAACTAACAAGTCATATCACCTTTGGTTGTGGAAGTATCAACTTGGAGACCACAAGTAACACGTCGTATTCACTTGACAACATGTCATATTAACTATTATTCTTTACAAATATTAATATACACAACTCCCTGTTATTTACTGTGAACCAGACTGACTTGGGATGGCTACAACATTTCATTTAGAGAAAAATACGACCAGAGCGGGGTCAAAGTAGTTGTAGGTGATTTTAGAGAAGATGGAGTTGTTAGTCAATAGAGTACCACCTTCTTCCTCATTTATTCTTTCATGATTGCATCAAGGGCTTCCATTCTCCTTTACATCCTTTTAGAAGAGAAGGTTATTGGAGATAGTGTATTAGCAAGGATAAGGTTTCAACTTCTAGATGGAGTTCTTTCTCCATTCAATTACTTCTAGTGATATTGTCATTCGTCTCTCTCACTATGTCCTACACTATTTCTGCTATGGGTACCTACATTATTTAGACATGGATGAGTAGATGATTTATTATTTGCATGGGGGAGTAACTCCCGTGTCATAACATTGTGTAACACAAATTTCTTACATAATTCTACTTTTATAATTGTTCTAAGGTGCATCAGTGTTCATTTCTTCTTACATGCTTAACTGGAAGCCTTGTATGCATGTTTTATGCTACTTTTATAATCTAGAAAGATATACATAAGTGTAAGAAGGACTATTCTACACTATTGGGAGGGGTTAGGACACAAACCTACCTTTGTGTTATAGATAATATGTTGAAATTTGTTTTATTCATATCATAATGTGGAAGTGAAACCAAGTTCACAAGATCTTCTAATATTATCTGATCTCTAAATCAAGTGGTCCTTGTTTTAGTTTCTTTCTTTCTAATTTGGTTGATTTTTCTTGTACAAAACCAATTTCTTTTCTTTTAAATTGATCTAGATTGTTGAAATTCATTACTCTTGCATTCAACATAACCTTACTCCTTGTACAATCTTGAATATACTATAAGAACCCATATACTTGTGCGGTAGTATTCAAGTTATAAATTTAATACTTGCGCACACGACTAACAAGCTCTTGGGGTTGTAGACAAAGAGATTCGGTATTTTTCTTAGAGTACAAGTGTAACATACTAGATCTGAGACCCTACCCTAGAAGTTGACATTTTGGACTTAACCAAACAAGGTTGAACGTTAGACCTAAATGGATGTTTAGTATAACCCCAATGATCTAATGCATGTATAGATCACCATAATGTAACCTAATGTTCTAACATTAATCTTAGGTTTATAATGAATACATAAATATGCCACATAACTCATTTTGGTGGTAATATGAAGATAAGAAACTTAATTGGATGAATAATTTAGATAATGGGCCGTTAATGGTCCATATGACATATCTCATAAAAAGAAGTCTTGAAAGTGGAAACAAACTTTGAATTCGAAATCTACATATCAAAGTTAGCCTACATGTCAAATTTCATCTAATTTGGACAACCTTGAAATATTAGGATAAGTTTAGGAGAGAGAAAATGAGTAAAAGGCATAAGTAATGAATAATGTGACCAAGTCCTTTTTTCTCAACTTCTTCAACTAATGCATATTTACATGACCAAACTGACGATGCCAAAGAGAAATATCATTTGAATTGACTACTAGGCATCTACCAACAACAAGCTTAATAGAGTAAAAAACAATAACATAAAGATTACCACTTCTAGTTCCCTTATATATAACACGGTAGGTGAGGGAATCTAGAATCAATCATTCAAAGGAAGTAAATAAAACTAGGTAACCATTGTCACATAATTGACTAACACTAATTAAATTGTTATGTAGGACATCCACAAAAATAACGTTCTTGATACACAAGGATTCACATATATCACCCTCACCTTTGACTTTACCTTTCTTGTTGTCCGCAAAGGTAATCGAACCTCTTTTCTTTTTGGTGAAGTTGTTGAAATGTCTTATATCACTTGTCATATGCTTAGTGCAATCACTATCAACAATCCTTCTTCCTTTTTTCTAAAAGAAAGGAGAGTGTCGGTTACAAACTCAAACTTTGGGATCCAGAGTTAGCTTGGGGACTCATTTCATCTTTGGGTTGGTCCCCTTAGGCTTGTAAGGATAATAAGTAGAGTATTGATCATCACACATGCAACAAGAACAACCATAGGATTCATAGTGTTGGAATGCTCTCCAACAAATAAAGAGGTCTCCTTGTTATTTTTCTTACCTTTGGCTTTGTTCTTGCCCTTTGGTGTTCCCCCTACAAATCCCAAACCACTAGTACCACATATTTTGGTAGAATGGTCAAGGATTTCATTTAGGGAGTTTTTTTACTTTGAGGAACTTCTGTAGAGAGGCCCTAAGTCTATGTCTATCATCATTTAAAGATATGATAATAGAAGACAAACTAGCAATATCATCTCTAGGTTGAACAAGGTTGGGCTCTAGACAGAGGGATTTAGTCAAATAAGAATCTTTCTCAAGAGAAATAGAAGCAATATCATTACTAGGCAAGATAGGTCTAGAACATAAATCATTAACTTGACCAAGAAACCTAGCATTTTCAGATTTAAGCATTTGAATTTCCATAAGACTAACATCTCTTTCACCCTTACGAGCATCAATAAGATGCTTAAATTAAGCATTTTTAGTTTTAAGGGTTTCAAGCTCCTTTAGGCACTTTTGGTTATCTTCCTTAAGAGTTTCAATGTTCTTAAGATAGACACCATTTTCCACCTCAAATCCATTGTATTGGAGCTTAAGATCAAGATATTGGCCTTGGAAGTTATCAATACTCTCAAGATGAGTTTTCTCATTAAGCTCAAGAATTTGAAGTTTAGCATACAAATCATCAATAATTTTTCCTAATCTTTTTCTTTTTAGATTTACACTTATCAAAAGAAGAACAGGTAGAAACAAGCATATCAATAATAGAATCCTTAGATAACTCATTCAAGCTTACCACACTTACCACACTAATTTCTTCACTAGTAGAGGCCATGAGTGCAAGGTGGCACTCTCCGTCTTCTTCAGAGCTTGAGCTACTTGAGGATGAAGCCTCCCGAGATGCATGAGCTGCATTCTTGTGTATTTTCTCCTTCTTGTCCTTCCTCTTGTACTTGCTCTCCTTCTTGTACTCTTCCTCCTTCTTTGAGTTTCCATTATGGTGTGACTTTCTTGACTTGGGACATTCACTCTTGTAGTGTCCCTTTTGTCCACACTTATAGCATCTAGGAGTAGAGGAGGAGGCTTGCTTTCCCTTGATGTAGTTGGCTTCATGCTCACTGGGGCCATCATCTTCACTAGAGGAGGAAGGAGAAGTCTGGCAAGCAAATTGTTGTTGAAGGATGGCTGCCTCCACCTGTTCTTTGAAAGCACTATTTTTTATCTTCTTGGCTTCCTTCTATTCTTGCTTGGCTTCTTCTTCTTACTTGTCAAGGCTTGCCTCATGAGCTTGGAGGTTGCCAATGAGCTCTTCGGTTGGGATGTCAGCAAGGCTTCCACACTACTTCAATGGAGGTCACTTTTGACTCCCATCTCTTTGGTAGAGTCCTCAAGATCTTAGAGTTGATTACACCTCTATCCAAATTGTTGCTGAAAGTAGCTAGGCCATTGATGATGACATCGAGCCCAAAGTACATCTCTGCAATCCCTTCTTTCTTGCACATCTTGAAGTTCTCTAGAAGGCTATTCAACATGTAGATCTTAGCCTCCTTGACTTGCTTTGAGCACTCATAAGTGATGCACAATTTTTCCCAAATCTCATAGATGGTGTCCCAAGATGAGATGTGGTTGAACTCCATTGGAGTAAGGGTTGCATAGAGGATGATTATGGCTTTGGCATCGAGCTAGGCTTCTTTAAGTGCAACTTCACTCTATGTTGCAACAGCTCTAGTTGGATCCTTGTGTGGTGTGACCATCACCTTCCAGATATCAAAGTTCATGCCTTGAATGTAGAATTGCATACGCCTCTTCCAATAGAGGAAGTTGGTGCATTCAAAGGTCGGAGGGTGCATAGAGAAGCCTCCCTCTAGGTTGGGTGAACCAAGTAGGTTGTCACCCATCTTCTCGTCTCGTGGGTGTTTGTTGGAGAAGATCCTTGGCTTTGATACCACTTGTTGGATCTAGGACTCTGGGGGGGTGAATAGAGCTTCAAAAATTCTCACAAGATATATTAGACCTTCAAATTATATCAATTAAAAACCAATATCTTAAGTGCAATTTGAAATCCTAACTAACAAGCATATCATGGATGAGAGAAAATGAAACAAGCACTTGGACTAGGTCGTTTGGAGTGGTTCTACTCTCCACACTAGGAGAGAGTCAATCTAGTACCAAGAGAGATCAACCTATAGGACTTTGCAAGTGCTTTCCTCTATATATTCACCAATAAGAGTTACAACACAAGACCCACCAAAGGACTTACCTATCCAACACAAAGAGTCCTCAACCTTACCAAGGATTTACCCACTTTGCAAAGAGTCTTTCACCTTCTTCCAAGGACTTACCTACTCTTACACAAGTCTTCAACCTTCAAGGGATTACCCACTCTTCTTGGATCTTTAGCCTTTGCCTTTTCCTTCACCTGGAGAAGATCTTGACCTCTTCTTCACCCTTGAAGAAGAACAACAACAACTCCACCTTCACTCAGAGTAGCTTGCTTCACCTTTCTTCTTTGACAAAAGGGGTAGGGAAGATGGAATCGAATGAGATATTTATAAGCACAAGAAAGTAGCTCTCTTACAACTGGCCTAACTCACTCATAATCATGAAATACTATGTAAGTGAGAAAGCGAGAAAGGGGATCAAGGTGTTGCAATACACTCAACTATGACAAGGACTTAGAATTTCATGAATGAGAAAACTTGGAATGGGCTTCGAGGGGTCCTATTTATAGCTGGCGGTGCTCCCTTGAGTGTGCGATCACTTAAGGGTGAAATATAGTCTTTTCCAAGTTGCAACATATCTATTCTTGCTCAAAAAATCTCACCAACGATTATAATCACTTTTTTTGCATTTTCCATACAGTACATTCGATCAAGGTCTAATAAAGGTAACTCAACCGATCCACTAAATGACAAAGCCAATTTTCAAACTATCAGTCAATTTTGTTCTAGGAATCTCAACTGATGAGAGAAAATTAGTTTTGCTAAGTAAGTCAGTCAGTCGGGTTGTGTGAGTGTGCAACTCGACTGATTGTTCTCTTCAGAAAATCCATCAATGGATTAGTTGAGTTTCCAACTCGACTGATAAACAACCTATGAGAAAATTTCTAAATTGACATTTGAGTGATCAAATGCTGGAATTAATTGTCCCTAATTTTTTATCATCTTAGTTACAAGTCATATCATCAATACAAGTGATTACAAAAATTATCTAAGGTCATTTGGAGTGATTTCCCAAAATGTGCACTTGCATTGCATTTGACTTGAACTTGAGCAAGCTAGGGCTTGTGTAATTTGATCCTTTTGATGTACCTAAAGCCTGAAATCAGTCTTTAACAAACATATTAGATACATAGGAATGGAATGGTTAAGTCATTATCAAAATATTGGCAATGTATAACTCTCAAGTCAATAGATATATGGAGCTCACCTTTTTTGATAAGAGTCAAAGTTTTACTCTGGCTTTTGCAACACAAAGCACTTTTTGCAAACCTAGAAAAGCAACGAAGACACATTGAGATCATAGAAATTTGTCCCTTGTGTAACAATGGAAACAATACTCTAGTACATGCACTACCAGATTGTTACTTTAGCAGGGGCATCTAGATTGTGCTTGGAGGAGATAATAACCACTTTTACCTTCAGTAGGATGAATGGATTGCCACCATAGTCTAGGTTCTGAATGATATCACCACTACATCACCTCTACACTAGATTGCATGTTGGCATGCATGAACCTATTGCAATGAACAAGCCCATAAGGGAATCCTGAAACCCACCTCTGTTAAGGCCTCCTTTATCAGAGAGCATGGATCCACAATCTAGAAATCTGCTAGCCTAATCTGTCCACCAGGAAAGAAAGTGGCTACATATATAAAAATCCCTATTTTGGTCCCTAATAGAAACTACTATATTATGGTAGATGCCTCCTTTCATGTAAACTCTTCATCCTCCAGGCTCATCATACATGTGATTAATAGCCTGGGTACATGCTGCCTTGGCAGTGGCTTCCCTTCAAGTAGTTCCTATGGCCTTGAAGCTGAGCTCCAAGCAATTATCAAAGGCCTTGAGTTCAGTTTAACATGTCAATGGAGTAACATACTAGTCCTTTCTAAATCTTTACAAGCAGTCTCAATGGCTAACTCTAATGTTGCTAGCCTCCTCACGTTTGAACCCCACATTACCAGAATCAAGGAACTACTGGGATGTATTCAAGGAGAAAGGATTTCTAACCTCCCTAAAATGAAAAACTATGTAGCAGATTCAATAGGAAGTGAAACCATGTTCTCAAGATCTTCTAATATTATCTGATCTCTAAATCAAGTAGTCCTTGTTTTAGTTTCTTTCTTTCTAATTCGGTTGATTTTTCTTGTACAAAACCAGTTTCTTTTCTTTTAAATTGATCTAGATTGTTGAAATTCATTACACTTGCATTCAACATAACCTTACTCTTTGTACAATCTCAAATATACTACAAGAACCCATATACTTGCGGGGTAGTACTCAAGTTATAAATTTAAGACTTGCACACACGACTAACAAGATCTTGGTGTTGTAGACAAAGAGATTTAGTATTTTTGTTAGAGTACAAGTGTAACATACTAGGTCTCAGACCCTACCCTGGAAGTTGACATTTTGGACTTAACCAAACAAGGTTGAAGGTTAGACCTGAATGGATGTTTAGTATAACCCCAATGAGCTAATTCATGTATAGATCACCTTAATGTAACCTAATGTTCTAACATTAATCTTAGGTTTATAATGAATACATAAAATATGCCACATAATTCATTTTGGTGGTAATATGAAGATAAGAAACTTAATTGGATGAATAATTTAGATAATGGGCCGTTAATGGTCCATATCACATATCTCATAAAAAAGTCTCAAAAGTGGAAACAAACTTTGAAGTCAAAATCTACATATCAAAATTAGCCTACATGTCAAATTTCATCTAATTTGGACAACCTTGAAATATTAGGATAAGTTTAGGAGAGAGAAAATGAGTAAAAGGCATAAGTAATGAATAATGTGATTATATAACTTCAAAATATCAAAATAATGGCAAATTCATATTCAACACATCAAAGATAACTTTTGGATGAAGTTTGGTCCAATTTGAATTTTGATTGTGCAAGTTATGCAATTTTAGATACATTATGGACTTTTCTGCAATTTTCCCAATTGGAAGGATTTCTTTGCAAATTTTCACATGCATTATAATCCTTTTATATTCCCTTACCATTCTCAAGTTTTTGAACCATAGGGAGCCTAGTGGCACCTTGGTTTGGAGGTGTTTCTTTCTAAGGACATTTTAGGGATTACTCTCTTTATAAATGAGCTTATCTTTAGAAGCTATCAACCAATGGGGTTATTTCATTGATTGGAGGTCAGTTGGGATGCCATATAAATGTCCATAAACCGATTTGATATTTAAGAAGCCTCTATGATCTATCCTCCTACAGGGCCATGAAATCCCTAGGCTAAGGACACATGGAAAGCTCCATGGACACCTCATGCTTGACTTCTTCCTTATCCATAAAGGTTTGCATGTCCATAGGAACCCTTAGCATTGGACACATGGGAAGTAACTTGACACCTCATTCTTGACTTCTTCCTTATCTGTAATGTCTTGCATGTCCATGGACACCATTATACATGACACATGGAAAGTCTCATAGACACCCCATACTTGACCTCTTTTTTTATATAGCCATATCTACCCCTTCCCAACTCCAAATTTGAAAACTCTTGCTCTCCTTTACTTCCTCTATCTTAGAGCATCATTCCTACTCTATTTTGCGATGAAGGTACTATCCCAAGGTAAAAGGAGGTGCCTACCTTGATGATGAAGGCTCCTAGGGTTCCAAATTTCTCTAATTAGGATATCTTAAGCTCCTACTTGGTGATGTAGACCAAAATTAGTAAGTATCCTCCTTTTCTTCCCTATTTTCATATTTGTATTCTTCATTTCACCTTCCTCCAGGTCGGAACCATGGCCTTTATGGTGAAAACCCACCTAGAACCCATAAACACCTCATCTCCAAGTTCTTTTGTTAGGTTTTTTCACATCTAAAGTGGAGAATGTGCTTTTTTGCTCAAGATAGGAGCTTTGTTGGAGAAACCGACCTCTCTAAGCTTAGGAACCTTACTTATTGGACCTGTATACCTTCCATATGTTGGTATGTATGCCCTGACAACCAATCATGGAATGATTGGTGGGATACATTAAGATTGATTTGATAAGCATCAAAGGTAAACTTCCAATTCTTTCTGGTTAGTCATATGAGATAATGATAGAAAATATTGAATGTCTAGAGAATGACAATACTCAATGACGTATGCTTTCAGGTTTAGGACCTAAATGATGAGATCATACAGATGCTAAGAGTTTGTACATTCTTATTATTTCCCTAGTCGGATGTCATTGTGGAAGGTAGATAGACAACAATGACACACAAGACTTGATTGTGGTGTTGGCTGATGATAGAATCTCGTTAGTCATGATATGGAGATATAAAACCAAACACATAGGTACTGGTTAGAGAACAAGTGTACCGAACAAACCCACTGTGAGTTTGACACATGGAACCATTGTTGGGTTTTAGGGGAGGCAGAGAAGGCAGCAAAAACATAAAAAAAAAATTCTCCCCCAAACCCGGAACAAGGAAACACGTCAATGTCTATATAATAGGAAAGGATGGTTTGTGGAATCATACCTTTTCCCGAGGCTTGCTGGGCGACAATACCTCGCGCCTTGCGTGGCCTTCACCTCCGGTCTTGGACGGTGTCTGTGCAGCTCCTGGTCGCACCGGGACTGACGACTCCTCCTCTCGCCGGACTGTCGGGATTGATAGTTGTCCTCCTGAGCGGAAGAAACCTCCCGCCTCTGAAGTAGTCCACACGGACCACCTAGAACTCCACACTCCTTGTCCCATAAGGAAGTGGAAGGAGTCGCACCCTCCTGTTGACGTACTAGTCGCCAACACACTCTCCTGCCTCCAGTTGCAACTGCAGTTGTCTTTCCCTTGTTGCACCTCCCTTTGCGGGAAGCACTTGCTTGGACTCTCTCTCGGTTACCAAAACCAGAGAGAACGACAACTTTGCAGAGAAACTGGTTGCATTGAGTTGTACTTTGAGAAGCCCCCAATACCCCTATATATATAGGAGGGTCATGGGACAGGGTTCTCCATCTCGGGCAATGCGGGACTAAAAAGCAGGAGTAGAAGGGTTTGAGATTTTCCACAAAACAACCAACTCGAAACCTGAACCGATCGGTTCATAAGTGAACCGGTCGGTTGGGGACCTGAACCGGTCGGTTGGAACACCAACCGATCGGTTGGGACCCATGAGCCGATCGGTTCACTTCTGAACCGGTCGGTTCGTGGTCCTGGTCGGTTCTCGATTGACTTTCCTTCTTTTGTTTCTAATTGGTATCGAATACCAATCCTTGTTCCAATCAAATTGGGCAAGTGAAACACAAGGAAAATTCTCACCGACCTAACTTTCCCAACTTGCTCGGTTGCACCAGTTGAACCGATCATTTCAACACTTGAACTGATCATTTCACTCTGACCATGAGCCGATCGACTCAACACTCGATTCGACCGGTTCAGCAACCTCAGCCGACCAGTTCAACACTTGAACCGATCGGTTGGGAGTACAGGTTGTGCAGAATCAGTCATATGCGATTTCAATCAATCTGATACTCCAATCAACATGTCCAACACCTTGAACAGTATGATATTGAGCTATCAATCAATTGAGTGTTTCATTGAACTACTAAACTCCTTTAGTAATCAATCTAAATGTTGCTTGTGTACAAAACTCCTCTTCCAGGTTAAATCCTATGTGTGTGACCCTGCAGGTCCATTTCACGTTGGCAGTGAAATTCCACAACACTTATGACTTCACAAGCAAAGAGCGGTGCCTAGTCACACATCAGTGCTACCCAAGTGAAAGTAGAAAGTTGGAGAACAACTTTCAATCCTACAATCCGTGAATGGTGTTACAACGAATGTATAATTCCTTTGTCGCTGATATCCCGAATGAACTCAAGGCATGGAACAGTCATCCTGTCAACGTTCATTCACTTTCTTGATCTCATAGTAGATTGAACGAGATATGTATGACATCAATATCACATATTGATTCACACATGCATGCGCACGCCTATCTCAATCCTACTCATCAAGTGGCCTTGGATATCAAACTCCCTCAGGAGGGAAAAATTCCATATCTATCACTCACCCCTCAAAAGCCCCATGTGTCACAGCCACCCAATCATCACCTTTATAACAACCCATGTTTCAGGACTGTGTTTGATGATGTCAAAGTGTGCCCAACGACATGTGTTGAGTGTAGTGATTTCAAGTCAAAGAATCACACTCACCACCATCACTATGAGTATTGACTATGACTACCATGTCATGGTTCCATGTGTCAAACTCACGGTGGGTCTGTCCGGTACCTTGTTCTCTAACAAGTACCTATGTGTTTGGTTTGATATCTCTATATCATGACTAATGAGATTCTGTCATCAACCAACACCACAATCTAGTCTTGTGTGTCATTGTTGTCTATCTACCTTCCATAATGACATCCGACTAGGGACATAACAAGAATGTACAAACTCTTAGCATCCGTATGATCTCATCGTTCAGGTCCTTAACCTGAAGGCATACGTCATTGAGTATTGTCATTATCTAGACATTCAATCTGTTCTATCACTATCTCATATGACTAAACCAGAAAGAATTGGAAGCTTGCCTTTGATGTTAATCAAATCAATCTTAATGTATCCCACCAATCATTCCATGATTGGCTCTCAGGGCATACATACCAACAGACTCCCACTTGCACTGTGAGCCAATCACCCTTGAATCATATTCATAGTGATCTTCAAACATGTCCCACATGTTACTGTGCTCTAGTGCAAACATAGTGAGTAATGGCAACACCTTGCCAAAGTCAGTATAAATTGCATGTCTCTCATCTCTTCACTGTACGTCACACGTATGAGATGGAGTTGCCGTAATATGAGATCTAGTATTCCTTTGCTAACCTTTAGCCACATTGCATGATCAAGGATTCCAGACTTATCATCAATGAGCGGAATATAAGTTCATCTTATGAACTTTCAGATCCATATAGTATCCACTGTTGTTCTCTAACACATTGATACTCAACATTTCCTTTTAAATGGTTTTATTGGAACACTTCCAATTATCAACAAACTTTTTCACTTTTATATATCCTATATATATGTTGCGATTAATTTTCTATCCTTTCGGAAGTTCGCATCTATGTAACTCTTTGCATTGAACTCTTCCTTATGTCCATAGAACTAGTACTTCACAAGTACTTATCAAGTTCTCATGGTATTCCAGTAACCCTTACTGGAAGCAGATAGACATCCACTCGTCATGTCTCGCATACGAGTTAATAGGATGAGCACATCAAAAATGTTGGAGGCAACTTTGGAGAAGACAGAGTGGTTACTCAAGAGAGAACCACCTTAATTCTCATTTCTTCTTTGATGATTTTAGTGAGGATCTCTATTTTCATTTTCATTGACTTGAAAGAGAAATTTTTTTGGATATGTACCAGCAGGCATGGAGTTTTGACTTCTAGTTGAAGTTCTTCATCCATTCTACTACTTCTATAGATATGCTCATATCTCTCTCACTATGTCTTGTACTATTTTTTGTTATATGTACAAACATTTTCTAGACATGGATGAGTAGATTCTTTGTTCTTTACCATGGGGGAGTAACTCCCATGTCATAACATTCTAGAACAAAAATTTCTTATAGAATGCTAGTTTTCTCACTATTCTAAGGTGCATTTGTATTCGTTTCTTCTTACATTCTAGACTAGCCGCATTGTATGTTTGTTTAATGCTCCTTCCATAATCTAATAAGATATGCATAACAGTAAGGAGATTTTACCTTAGTTACTCTACCTTGACTATGAGAGTGAACGGGAATTTTAGGGAATAAAGGTTTGTAGTTTGAATCTATATATAAGCATGGGAGTTCCATATAAAGTTAAGTATATTCTACACTACCGAGAGAGGTGGGGGAGAAAAACCTCCCTTTGTGTTATTTCTAGTATTCTTGAATTCTGTTGTGTGGAAGTGAAACCCTGTTCTCAAGATATTCTAATATAATTATGATCTTTATATTAAGTGATCATTGATTTAGTTTATTTATTTCTAATTTGTTTAAGTTTTCTTTTATGAAACCAATTTCTATTCTTGTAAATCGATCTAGATTGTAGGAATTCATTACTCTTGTATTTAACATAACCTTGATTCTTGGACAATCTGGAATATGATACATGCACTCGTATACTTGAGGGGTAGTTCTTAAGTTAAAAATTAAAGACTTGTGCAAACAACCAACAATTGGTCCAACCTCATTCCATAATCCACATAATTTGGATAATAATGAAGAAAATATAGTGGAGAAGTGGATTAAGTAAGCACAACACTTCATATTGAAGCAAAGACAATGCATACCATGCACCATCACCAAGTTGACACCGCACATGACATGGACTATAGGTTTCACACCATTTTGAAAATCTAAACAAATGGAAAGGTTTGTCTCACAATTTCATGTCATTCTAGCCCTTAACCTATGTCAAATCGACTAGTTTCAATAACCCTTAAGGAGAACTCTCTATTGGTTGCCTCAATGGGTGTTGTGACCCATTCAATACCCTAAACCTAGCCCCATCAAGCTATAAAAATCCCACATCCACCTTCGACCTGCTCCCATGATCTCGACCGACACCCTCAACTTCCCGCTCTTGCTCTCTTCCCCTTTCACCCCTTTTCTTCGGTCAATGCTATGGCATGGTGCAACCTTGTTTCCATGCAGGCTCCTTGGCTGTGTCGACAAAATGTAACCATCAGATCATGCTCAACTATTGACCAGACCTAGGATCAACAACCCTAAACCTGCCGAGCCCTCCTCTCCCTCTTTCCCAAGCAGCACACATGCTTGAGAGGTTGCCATGCCTCATCCATCGATAAACCTAGGTGGTCAAGGTTGAACACAAAGATAAACCACTAATATTATTCCTCGGATATTCCTTTTCTGGTATTTAGCGACTCTTTGCTCAAAAATCTCGTAAATGATCAAATCTTCATAAAATGGTATATTTTGATTCCTAGCTCCAAAAATGATGAACAAAGAGTCAAATTTGATCAGAAAAACCCAAGGAATTGACTAAAAATACATTTGAAGCCTTATTCTTTATTGATTTCAGTAGTAAGCATATATTTTAATCTTTTTCTTATACAATTTATCCAATGACTCTGTTTTGTGTTTAATCTATGGAAACCCTAATATTTGACTTTGTTGATTATCTTGATACACAAAAATCATACTTGACTAGTTAAGAATCTATATCTAACCTTGTTGGCTTATCCACTCTTCTATATGAATCATGTACCCTAAAGTAATGATTAATCTTGATGATGGTATATTAAAATTATGATCATTCTAAATCATGTGGAATCCTTGGTCATTTGACCTAATATCTGATCCATGACTTTACTTTTACATCAATCAAAACTTGGTCGAATCTTGAAAAAAAATGATGCTAATACATCATGATGATGATCTATAGTCCTAATAACAAATTGAATAATGATGATAATAATTACGGTTAGCATATATGTTCCTAAAATACCTAGGTAGGTCATTCATACTTGAAATATTATAACATTGGAATAAATGTTGGACATCTTAAAATATTTTTGATCATAAGTAAATGACCTAACCCAAGGTAAAAAAAGAATGAGTAAACCTAATCTTGAGTATGGAAACATGATATTCTAAAAATCATGATATTGGCCCTTGATCTAAACCTTGTTGATCTAGGATATGACTTGAGGGGTTGATCTACTATTCTTAGAATCCATACTCTGATTATCAACTAACTAGGTACACTATTATACCTCCTCTTTCACCATACGAGTGGTATTGATGATACATTTTATGTACCTCTTGAAATTTATACTTGGCTATGTATTGGTTTGAGCTACTATTTCCTATCGATTAGTCTTATGAATTTTTATATTATAGTTTGCAACAAACTTGAAAAACATAAATGATATTACCTATTATGACTGCTAGTAATACTTGTCGATATTGTGTATAGGTGACCTCCTCATTCAGAGGGTGGAACTTGTACATGTCGATCGATCTCAAACTTGTACATGTTAATTGACATCCTATCTCATATGAAGAGAAGGAGTGTGGTGACCACCCCCATCTCGTCACGGTGATGGATCAAGATAAATATATAAGCATGCTTCTTGATATCAACATAATGGGAAACTTGTAATAAAATCTTGTCAAACAAATATTGTTTTGGAAAATTGATTGTTCACTATTTTTTAATATAAGTCTTGCAAAGTATGATATTTTGATATAAAACTATTTCACTTGTTTTTAAATTGTATAACATGCAATTGCATTGATCGTTTCATGATTTTCTTTATTTTATGAAATGCAAAGAACTAAATACTATGCACCTACTATCTACTTCATTTGTTATCTACTAAAAATATAGACTACTACATCAGTATGGATTCTACATGGGAGATAATATTAAAGGGATGTAGTTGTTGGATTAGTTTCCTTATCTGCATCTTTCTTACCATGTTTCCTACATGGCCTATTTAATAAAAAATTTAGTACATTTTCAATAAAGAAGAATGTTATTTTCTTTTTGCATGTTATGTGTGTGTGATCTTTGGGCCACTAAAGGGACGAGTGCTCTAATCCCTTTAACACTGCCCATTCAGACAATGGGATTGGGATTAGGGTAAAAATGGTTGTGTGACAGTTGGTATCAGAGCCAGGTTCACACTTCATATGCATTAATGAAATGATGTTCTTAATCACTAAACCAAAGAAGCCCTAAAGTTCACTATGGTGAAAATGAGGTGTCTAGAAAGAGCATAAAGGGGGTTCTGGCATAATCACCTCCTATCTGTCTTCACAGTGGTTGAGACCCTCTTGATCCACCCGGCCTTTGTGGATCCATAAATGGATGGAAGGACTTCCTTTAACCTAGAGAGTCTTCTAGCATCTAATCTCTTCTTTAAGGACTACCCAAGACACCTATTAGAAGAAAGTAGGATGACTTCTCATCTTCGCACTTGCATTAGGATGTCATGACTTCATCTATTACTCTCTCTATTTTGGGTAGTCTAAGGATGGGATGGAACAAAAATTCAAAAAGAATTTGAGAAATCTTGAATTAATGTTGCAAATATTTCCATGATCTATAATATCCTTGATCTAAAAATTTTAAATAACAAAAATTATATCAATTGAACCATTGCAGATGGCCCCAAAATCTGGGAACAATAGGGATGGTGAGGGAACCTATGGTACTAAAGATAAGGGAAAGAAGCTTTTCATGATGATGATGAGGATGTCTGTTCTGCCAAAAATACCACATATATGGGGGGTGGAAATGAAAAAGAAATCCATTATGGATGCCCTTCATGACCGGGAAGTCTGTACAACATCTCTAGTACCCACTCCATAACCATAAACCCATTACCATCCAAGACTTCCTAAACTTATCTCGAAATCATTTTATGGTAAGGATAAGGATGATTTACTAGATAATGTTGATGCCTGGTTAGTGTCTACGGATAACACCTTTAGGGGTTTGAGGTGCCCTGAATAAGACAAAGTTGGTTCTGCTACCTACAAGTTGAAAGGGGAGTCCAGGTTGTGGTGGAAAAACTATGTCTATGCACAACAAGTCAAGTCCTCCCCATTATCTGGGAAGCCTTTAAGCCCATTTTCACCAACCGTTTCTAGCCTACCCTTGAAAGGAAAGAGAAACAAAAAAAATTCCTTACCCTTATCCAAGGTACCAACTTTGTGGCTGAGTATAGTCGACAATTCTGTCTCCTGGAGAGACATGTCACTAGCCTCACAGAAGACAAGAAACTAGATTGTTAAATTGATGAGCTCTTTCTAACCCTAAAATCCTTTGTCTCCTCATTTAATCCTAGCACTTTTTAGGATGCCTAAGACCATGCCTGGTCCATGGAGAGAACCATGGGGATGGGATATGTGATGCCACTACCTACCCTTGACTACCTAGGGCTTATTGATGTTGTTCCCACAAAGCTCGAGCAGAAAGGGAAACCCCATAATGGTCTCAATAAGAACAGAAATCGACAAAAAATCCCAAAAATTCACATGTGCCCAAAACTACAATAAAGGCTAGAACCAGAACTTCAATAGAGGCCATGCTCAGAATCAAAATCCTGACCCAAATAAAGGTCAAGGTTGGAATCACAATGTTCTTGGTTGTCGCAACTGTGGTAACCTCCATTCTTTCCAATGCAAGTACTCATCTCCAATCTAGCATTTCTACATAGGAGGGACATTTTAGAGACAATTGCTCTCACCCTCCTCCATCATGGGCCATACAGGACGAGCACATAGTGTCTTTGCAATGAATGCAGATGAGGCAAGTGCCAATGGGAACAAACTCATGTAAGGTACTATTTAATTTGAAATTATTTCCAGAATGTTGTATCACAATTATCTTTTACAAACACCTTACATCGAATATATGTATATGTAGATATGATGCAAATCTATGACCATTCTATTGTCACTCTATTTGAATCTGGGTCAACAAACACCTTCATGTCTGAGAGTCTCCCTCTATGCTCAATCTTGAAACAAGAGACATAGGGTACACACTTGATGTAACTACCCCAAGTGGGAAAATGAAAGTCTCCTACTATATTCTCAAAAAAGTCCCTCTATATTATGTTGGTCATAATCTTGAATCATATTTTATACTCTTAGACATGGAAGACTTTCACCTTATTTTGTGGATGTATTGGCTTCAAAAAAATCATGATATGATCAATTTTTGTGCCAAGAAAGTCATTATTTCTAAACCCAACGTCCCCATTCTTGTAATTTTTGGAAGAAAAGATCAAAGTCAAGTCATTTCCTTGATCAAAGCTCAAACATGGATATCCAAAGGGTGTAAAGCATACCTTGAAACTATAACTATAGTCAATCACGATACAAGTGCCCTTGAACACATTGATGTAGTGTGTGAGTACCCGAGTGTTTTTCCTAAGGAGCTCCTTGCACTACCTCTTGATCGTGACATTGAATTCTCTATTGACTTGGAACCCAAAATTGAACCTATTTCTCGGGCACCCTATCAGATGGATCCTGCTAAATTTACTTAATTGAAAAAGTAGTTGTAGGAATTACTAGATAAGGGTTTCATCCTCGCTAGTACCTCAACCTTGGGGAGAACCCATTCTCTTTTTCAAGAAAAAGGATGGATCTCTTTGCATGTGCATTGGATACCATATGATCAATCAAGCTACTGTGAAAAATAAGTATCTACTTCCCAGAACTAACAACCTTCTTGATCAACTTCATTCTTCTCATCTCTTTTCTAAAATTGATCTCCACTCTAGTTACCACCAACTCAAGGTTAAAGACGAACACATCCCTAAAATCACCTTTTGAACTCATTACATGCATTATGAATTCTTGGTCATTCCATTTAGGTTGACATATTCCCATGGTGTGTTTATGAACTTGATGAATAGTGTCTTCCAACCTTTCCTTAATGAGTTTGTAGTGGTCTTCATTGATGACATCCTGATATATTAAAATGGCATTGACTCACACCATGCCCACCCTAGCAAGGTTCTTGATATCCTCCACATCCCATAAATTCTATGCAAAATTGTCAAAATGTGAATTCTAGATTTCTAAAGTCATGTTATTGGGTCACATAATTTCTGGTGGGAAAATCTATGTTGACCCCATCAAAGTATCAGTTGGTCTTGAGTGGCAAGCCCCGAAAAATGGTTTTAAAATTTGAAGTTTTCTGGGTCTTGCTAACTATTACCTACGCTTCATACCCAACTTCAGCAAGACCACCTTACCCCTTCCAAAGCTCAAGTAAAGCAGAGTAGTTCATCTAGTAGAAGGAGTGCAAGTTTTGTTTTTAGGATCTGAAGACAAAGCTGACAACCGCACCCATCTTGACCCTTCCCTCGAGACATGATTGCTTCATCATCTTCAGTGATGCATCGAGGTTCAGTCTGGGTCGTGTCCTCACACAATATAAGCAGGTAGTTGCTTATGCTTCTCCACAATTAAAGCCAAATGAGGTCAACTACCCAACCTAGGACCTTGAGCTTGCCTTCATCATATATGGACTAAAGATATGGTGACATTACTTGTATGGTTCCACCTTTGACATCCTCACTGACCATGAGTCTGAAGTACATCCTGGCATAGAAGGATCTTAATATCATACAAAGGCAATGGCTTGAGTATCTCAAATACTATGACTTCACCATTTCCTATCACCCTGGTAAAGCAAATGTGGTGGTCAATGCGCTTAGCAAGAAGCATGCTAAATATGTTTTCATTTTCACCACTGAATGAAGATAAATGGAAGTCATGTCACCTTGGGACCCAAGATGTATCTGTGATGGCCTCAGATTGGGCAACATCCATATCAAACCATGCCTCCTATCTAATATCTTGTCAGCCCTAAAAAATAGAAAGAGTTTTGAAGAGATGACTAAGGTCCTAGAGAAACCCCAGACACATTTGATGGTCGAAATGGATGGTGGAATTTGGTAAAAACAATACATCTGGGTCCTAGAGAATTCATATATGACAAACAGTGCTATGAGAAGCTCATGGGTCAAAATATACAGTGCATCCTGGATCAAACATCTACCAACAGACCAAGGCTGAACATCGACGTCCATGAGGCCTTCCACAACCCCTACCTATGCTAGAATGGAAATGGGAAAACATCACCATTGATTTTGTGGTGGGTCTACCCAGGACCAGGAATGAGTATTTCCTCTATTTTTGTTCAATTCCTATTCTATCGTCATTATTTTCACTCATGAACTTGATCTAATTTCCTTGTTTGCTTGATCAATATTAATACTAAAATTTGAAATATAATGATCCATGTGAATTTTATACACTTTGTGACACTACAAATTAGGTTAATTTATCACTTTATACAAAGAAGTATATTTGTCCATGTAACTTTATATTTTGGTTCTCAAACTTTTTCTAACTGTTCTGCACATTGTTTTGAACTACAATCCAAAATTTCACCTCAATTGGACATTCCTACAATTTTCTATGAATTCAAATAGTTAATGTGTTAAAAATCCCTTTAAATTACCCTTTTATTCAACCTTTTCCATGTCAACAATCTAGGGCTCGCTTTGGGGACAAACCCTAGCCCTTGGATAAGCCTTATGTGGATAGGTCATGATCTAATAGTCATTGGTCCATCACCTACCTCCCACTGATTGTGGGGAGGAGTTAATGGGAACGAAAGAGTAATCAAACTCGATGCAACCATGATTTGAAAATCTAAATGAATGGAAAGGCTCATCTCTTAATTTTGCACTGATCTAGCCCTTAATATACTTCAAATCAATCAGTTTTGAGAACACGTGGGAGTAATCTCTCTTGACCTCCACCGTGTGTGCTGTGACCCATTCAAAACTCAAAACCTAGCCCCATCTAGCTATAAAAACATGACATCCACCTTCGTATTGCTCCCACAATTTTAACTGGCACCCTCACATTCCCTCCCTTGCTTTCCTCCTATTTCACCCTTTTTCTACAGTCATTGACCCACTGCAGAGCAACCTTCTTTGTGTGTGGGCTCCTTGATTTGGTTTGATGAACCAAAACCATTAGATCGTGGGCAACTATTGACCAGACCCAGGATCAATGGCCCTGAACTAGTAGAGCCCACCTCTCCCTCTTTTCCTACTAGGGCACATTCCTGAGAGGTCGCCATGTCTCAACTGTCGATCCACCTAGGAAGTCATGGTTTACTAGAAAGATCAACGATCGATATTTTTCCCTATATATTGCTTTTCTGGTATTTACCTCCTCTCTGCTAAAAAAATCAAGTAAATGATAAAATCTTGCAAAAATGGAATCTTTTGATTTCTAGCTCCAAAAAATTATGAAAAAAATAGTTAATTTTGATCAAAAAAACCCAAGTAATCGATTGAAAATACTAATGAATCCTGATTCTTTATATATTTCACTTATATCCTTACATTTTGATAACTTTCTTATACAATATATCTAATGACTCTATTTTGTGTTTAATCTCTGGAAACTCTAATATTTGACTTTGTTGGTTATCTTGAGACACTAAAATTACACTTGACTAATTCAGACTCTAGATCTAACCTTGTTGGCTTATCCACTCTTGAATATGGATCATGTACCTCAAAGTAATGATTAATCTTGATGATGGTATCTTAATATTATGATTGTTATAAATCTTGTGAAATCGTTGATCATTTGACCTAATATCTAATCCATGACTTTACTTTTACATAAATTAATACTTGGTCTAAACTTGAACAAAAATGATGTTAATCCATCATCATGATGATCTAGAGACTTGATAATGACTTGAATAATGATGATAATAATTAAGGTTAGCACATATGTTCCTAAAATACCTGGGTAGGTCATATACTTGAAATATTCTTGACACTATCAATAAATGTTGGATATCTTGAAATATTGTTGATCATAAGTGAATGACCTAACCCCAAGGTTAAATAGGAATGAGTAAGCCTAATCTTGAATATTGAAACATGATCTTATAAACATCATGATCTTGACCGTTGATCCAAACCTTGTTGATCTAGGATCTGACTCGAGGGTATGATTGCTATTTCTTGGAATCTTAACTCTGAATGTTAACCAAGAAGGTACATAATTGTACCTTCTCTTTGACCAGGCTAGTGGTATTGACGATACATTTTATGTACCTCTTTGAATGTATATTTGGCTATGTATTTGTTTGTGCTATTGTTCCCTATTGATTAGTCTTCTAATTTTCTATATTATAGTTTGCAACAAACTTGAAAACATAAATGATATTGCCCATTATGACTTCCAGTAATACTTGTTGATATTGAGTACAAGCGACCTCCTCATTCAGAAGGTGGAATTGTACATGTTGATTGATCTCGAACTTGTACATGTCAATTTCCCTCCTACCTCATATCGAGAGAAGGATCTTGGTGACCTCACCTATCTTGTTGGGGTGATGGAGCCAAATAAATATATAAGCATGCTTCTCGATATCATCCTAATGGGAAACTTATAATAAGATCTTTTCAAACAAATATTGTTTTGTAAATTCACTTGTTGACTATTTCTGAATATAAGTCCTGCCAAGTATATTATTTTGATACAAAATTGTTTCACTTTTTATTAAATAGCATACCATGTAAATTTATTGATTGTGTCATGATTTTCTTGATTTTAGGCAATGTAATGAACTAAAGATTATGCACCTTCAATATACCTCATTTGTTATTTGCCGAAAATAAAGACTACTACATCAATATGGACTTTACATGGGAGCTAATATTAAAGGGGCCTAGTTCTTGGTTTAGTTTCCTTGTCTACATCTTTATTTCAATGTTGCATACGGGCCCTATGAAATAAACATTTTGGTTCATTTTGAATTAAGAAAAAAATTATTTTCTTTTTTGCATATTATGTGTGTGATCATCGGGCCACTAAAGGGACGAGCACTCTAATTCCTTTAACACTTCCCATTTAGATAGTGGGATTGGGATTAGGGTAAGATGGTTCCATGATAACATGTCTCTACATTTGGACACCTACAACAGAAAAGGAAGATAATCTCAAAATCATGTATTATACTTTTGAGTAATGGTAATGTTGGAGCAAATTTTGAAGCTCTAGAAAGAATACCCACATGGATGAGAATTCTACCTCTCTAGAGGATGCAATTATGTTGAGTGGCATTCTATTTCACCTTAGTTGAGTAAATACACAACTTGAGAATTTCACCTATGCACCAAGGTGCAAAATAAGGAAAAGACACGTATTACTTTGTTTAGGGTAACCTCAGAGGCATATGGACTATCATAATCTCATTTTATTCTTGATATCCTATTCATATGATTTTACTGAATTTTTCATGTTTATGTAAACTCTATTGAATTTATATTTCATGTTATTAATATTTTGATGATGAATTCACATTTCCATTTATATGTGCCTAAAGTTTTTAAGAGATCATTACAAGTTGACAGACACACAAAATGCCCCAAATTGGAAACCATGATTTTGTAGATATCATGTCATGTTTCCATGCATTTCAAAGATGAATAATAAAATATTTTTCTGTAAACATGAGAAATTTAATTAAAATAGATAGAAATTTTATGTGAGATAATTAGAATAACCTAAATAAAAAGCCTTCATCAACTATTTTCCCCTAAGGAAACTTAACTGATGACACTATAAACTACGTTGACTATGTTTTTCTGGGAAAGACTCAGCCGACTAGAGAAATGCTACATGCCCTAGATATATCATTGACAAATTTTTCAAATTTAAAACTCGACTAACTAACCTAATAAATTCATGGCTACTAGTTTCATTTGACAAGTACTTCCTAGTGAAATACAACCAACTACATTGTAGTGGCAATTTTTTTATAATGTAATAAATTGTTAGGGGGAGTAAAATAGAAATATATCAGTTGGAAATTTACTTACTCCCCCCAAAATGGCAATAATTCATCTAACTAGCTCTACTTTCTAGTAAGTATCCTTAACTGTAGATAGGACCTATAGGCAAGCTTCCCAATGTTATCAAAAGGTTTCAATGATATAGGTGAGAGAAACTAACCAAAATTGCCTCTAATCACTCCCTTGAGCATGATCGCTTGATATATCACTTAGAGTGAATGTGTTATGTATAATACCTATAGTCTTATTTTTTTATTGTGAATCTCTCCTCTCGCTTCCAATTAGTAGAATAATGGATTTCCTACTCTTGAGGAACTTTTGAAAAGAATATCTAAGCAATAGAGTATCATGTAAGAGTTGATATAGTAGATGAAAGCCCAGTCATGTAATCATGAGCATGAAATGTATGAATTTCAAGAAATAAAGAAATAATGAAAAAGGAATCCTTCTCAATTATAAAATATAGTGAAATTAAAATCCTTTTCAATCTTAATATAAGAAATTTCATTCCATACTTAGCATTATAGGTTGAGACTATAAATCATTAATCATGCCAAGAAATTTAGATTTTCAATTTTAAGAGTATTACCTTGACAAATAGAAATAGTGTTCTCTATATAAACACCTTTTTTTTCAAATCTAAGTTAAAATTTTTCTCCATAAGTTTATATATACTTTATAGAAAAAAGTTGACCTTGTTCAAGTTCATTGATTTTTCTACACAATCCATTGAATAATTTTAGCAAGCTTCTTGCACTTAGACTTGCATGTATCAAGAGAACAACAAGTAGGACGAATGATATCAACTCAAAGCTTCTTGACAAAGTTCATTATGACATACATGTACCCCATCACTTATGATCTCCTTGAGAGTCCCATTGCATTCATCTTGATCACTTGAGCTTGAACTGTTTGAGGCTTGAGAAAAGGAATCCCAAGAAGCATTGTGGGATTTCTCTGTGTTCTTCTTTACTTTATTTTCTCTTGTCTTTTACATGTAATTGATTTTTTAAGACTCTTCTATCACCTTTTATCTAATGATACTTGTTCACCTTTGGAGATAAATTCTTTAAATGCTTCATCTGTCCACACTAATAGTAACTAGAAAAGGAAGAGTTAGTATTTATCTTGAGTGACTTTACCCTTTTTGTACATAGATTATTATTCAATTTATGAATACTCATATTCGTATGATGCAAAGTCCTTCTGCTTCCTAAGGAATCTTACTTCTTTTCTTCATCCTATAGTTTAGCCTCACTTTATAGGCTTTAAGGTTGACTATGAGTTTTTTCACTAATATTTTTGAGTGGTTTTTAGACTCCACTAAGATAAGGAGAATCTTGGAACATTTATCTTTGGACTCAATATTCCTTCAAAGAACCACAAGAGAACTAATGAGGATGGAGAGCCTTTAGTACATTTTGGCTATGGAATTGTTCTTGCTCATGTAGAAGAGCTCAAGTTAGTGAGTAGGCAAGTTGATCTTGTACATGTTCATTTGCTTTGTTCCTTTTTAGGTGATAGGGGTTTCTTCCATATGTCATATTACATATCAAAAGATGATATCTAATTGAAATAGGAGGAATATAGGTCTAACAAGATGATGCTAATAGATTTGCATTTAATTGTGCACTCTTCATTATGTGTGGTCATCTTTCGACTTACGTGGTATAGGGGAGGGCTACGAACTTCCAAATCTCAAAGCTATATCATTGAATGTATATTGCATCTTCCTCTCCTAATGTTCATATTTTGAGCCTCAAAGATCATAGGATAGATTAAGAAGATTCCCTCAAGGTTTTGAGAACCACCACATTGTCGTCCAAACATCTCTTACTCATGCGACTAGTGTCTCAGTGAAGACCTTGTTATGCTACCACCTTTAGGATCTTGGAGAATCTCAAAACATTGATCTTTTGAAAAATGTGCCTTCATAAATCCACAAGGCCACTGTTGAGGGTGGAGATCCTTCAATATATTTTGGCCATGGCATTGACCTTACTCATGTAGAAGAGCTCAAGTTAGTGTGTGGACATTTTGATCTTTTACATCTTTAATTGCTTTGTTCCTTTGTGGGTGATAGAGGTTTTTTCTGTATGTCTTCTTCCATTTTGCAAGATGAGATTAATTTAAATAGGATGGATATAGGTCTATGTATATTATTCATATAGCTTATGCATTGAATTATGCTTTATTCCATGTGGTCATCTCTTGCTAGAGGATGTGGTCATCACACTAAACAATTTCCTAGGGTTGAAATCCATAGGTTTTACCTTAACCAAAAGAAAGACAACTTTACCCTCAAGTAAAGCAAACAAATCTTACCGTAGTACAATTCAGGATTGAACCCAAGGATAAGCATTTAATAAGTAATTTTACAAAGGTAACCACGCATGAACTAGAACTTAACATAAAAGTTAGATGGATTACATAAACTAGTTGAAAATAACAACAAGTCCAGAATAGAGTCTAGATTTATTAATGTATGGAAATAATAAGGTGTACGAGTTACACCACTACTATAAATTGTGCACTCTCTCACTACATCATGCATACCATTGAACATTCATATGTTGAGGCCTGATAAACCCCCCTTCCAATGTCAAAATTGAAATTAGATAGATTTTACTCTATGCTTGTTGTTGTGTGACGTGTATTTTACTACGTGCTAAAAACGCAAGTGTACGCGTCGAGTAATATAGGCCCTTGTGAGGCCCGAGTCGAACACAGCGATACGTTGAAATATTGGAGACTTCTACTAACTATTTGCGATCAGCTAAGCCGGATAACAAAGTAGGGTTTGTTGTCAAAATTAAAAGAAAATAAAAATAAAACAAAGCAAATAATCGATTAAAGATTAATTTAATCAATTCAAAAGGATATCTTTAGGATTGTGGTTTCACCGCGGGTTTTCATTGTATGAAATTCTATTTGTTCACTCAACTTTATCTCTCTATCTGGGTAGTGGCCTGAAAATAGAGTTGCCCACTGTCGTGGTACAACTCACTACCTAGGTTTAGGTCGGTTCCACCGTCATAGTAACCTATACCCTAAACTAGGTGCATTATGAATGGTCTCTCTGTATCCACCATTAATTTTACACCACCTTGGTCAAGGGATTTGTCGATTAATGTGAATTTCGTCTCTTTTCAGCCGTTAATCGTTCTTTCAAAGTGATTAAGGGCGTTAAGTTATTATTATGGTGATAAAGAATAACAATATATTGAGAAAACGAAATCATACCACGGATTTAAGAGATAAAATATGAATTACTATTATAAAATTGTCATACAATGAATTCCCGGGCTACTCCCGGTCCTAAAGACGGAGGGGATTAGCCCCGCATGTTCATCTCGTACAAATACATGGTAGAAATAGGGGAAATCATATGAAAACCATGAATCAAATGGGAAAACCCCTGAACGGAGGAGAACTGGTGGATCCTTTGCATAGAACACGAGCTTTCCCGCCTCTCGGTGGTGAAATTCATCTTCGGCAGCGTCCGGAACGACAGGGATGAGCTTCTGGCCTCCGTTCTCCTTTATCTCCTTCCTCGGCACTTGTGCAATGGCAAATTAGATGATCCTCTCGTCCGGGCGGCCGTCATTAGGTATAAGTCCCTAATTAGGTCTTCAATTAATTCCAGCCGTCCGATTGAGATCGAAATGAATCCAACACATATCTGCCGGCGTCGATACCATCGACGCGGGTCGATGGTATCGACCCAGTGTAATAGCAACAACCTTCTTGTCTTTTCGTCCGAGTGCCTGTATCCATCTCGATACCATCGACTTGAGTGTCGATGGTATCGACCTCCTGTAGCGTCGGGTTGTCGTTTAGCGACACTGTAGCCTCCATGCGCCGATGGCATCGACTTGGATGTCGATGGTATCAACTTTGTGATGCTCCTCTCGGCTGGAAACCTGTTGCCTGGTCGATGGTATCGACTTCCGTCGATGGTATCGACGGAAGAAGATACTTGTTTTTCCTGAAATTTAAAGACCAGATCAAATAAATCCACACAAATTATGATAATGTGATAAATAATGCTCGAAAATGATAAAACTAAGGGGATTTGACATAAAATGATGGCAAAGACTGAAATGAGTGAATTATGCAATATTGACCATAAAAAATGACTAATAAGAGCACAAAACACATATCAAAAAGGTCTATAAATGCGACTCAAAATCATCGCATCAAACTCCCCTAAGCTTAAACATTGCTCGGCCTCGAGCAACTAATCCTTAGAATAGAATTGCAAATGTCAACTCATAAAACAACACACCAACCCAACATCCCATGTGACTCCCACTGAACGTTCTCAAACCGGCCTTCTCTAACCACAGAACGGTAATTACCCTAAAGGCGACATTAATCATCAATAAAAGAAATTATCCTCCAAACAGATGAACACTATCACATAAGGCAGTTAACATAATACAATTCGCCGATTCAACATTGGTGCATCTTGTGATCGCCTATACTACGTTGCTCGCCCTAACTACCATCTACATGGAAGCCATTCTCCTGATAATCATTAGTGAGGAGAAATTCACGGTGGCCTACCAATCCGAGCAACGGGTGGACGAAAATGGGTGGCTCATGGAAAAACTTGGAAGTATTGTACAGTTTCAACATGCATAATACAAAAATGTCCTAAATGATGCCAATGCACATTGAAAATACCCTAATGCCTAAAATTGGGTGAAGTGATGCATGCACTAACCTTCCACCTCAAAATGAGATGGATATCTAGTCAAACTACATCATGTACTCAATTTTCCTGTAATTTGAGTGATATCATGTTCCTTTCTCCTTCTTATTTCTCTTCCTTCTAAATTCTATCTTTTTTTTTCTTTTATGTATTGCAGATTTTTAGAACTTTTTTTTTCTTTAGCCCACATATCCATAATTGCTTAAAGATAAGTTTATTGGGCTATTTCCTTCATGCTCAGAATTTTTTTTTTTTAATATTTAGAAGGTATGGAATAGTTTAATTCACCATTGGGGAAAAATTGAGACACATGATGTAGTTTATGCATGAATATCATGAGCGCAACTACATGGCATGCACCTAAAGGTAATGTGCATGCATCCCTATATTTTTTTCTTTTTATGCACAAGTATGGAAAAATATCAATGCGAGTCCTATCTAAATGCTATGCACACAAGAAGGAATTAAAACTGCATTTTACTTCCAATTCTTAGGTGGATTATGGAAAAATGAAGTGGAATGATCACAAGACTAGATGACTGAACCTTAGAAAGATATTATGTGTCCCTCCTTACTGACCTGTGTAGTGGTTTAGAGGGTTCTCTCTCTTACATCCAATTAAGGTCTCATTACCGTTTGGTTAGGTTAGGCTCAAACAACCATTACTGTCCACTTTGCATGAATCCATAGGAGTACATGTGTGAAATATTGTTTTAAAGTTGACATAATCAATCATTTTCATAAGATGTGTTCCCCAAGGTCAACCAAAGCAAGCTATCTAAAGACACAAAAAAATTTTAAATTTCCCTTAAATTTCCCATGAACAAACAGCAAGATGACAAACTTTTACGACATCCACAGTTACACTAGATAGCACGTGGATCCTACAAAAACTAAAAATGCAACAACAAATAACACTACTAAAAACTAAAAACAATAAAAGAAAAGATAGAGCTGTTCCAACTACCCCCCTAAGCTTGAATTTGACTATGGCCTCATAGTCAAAAACAAACTTAAGAGTGGAACAGAGATACCCGATCAGTCTTGTGGAGGCGGAGGTGGGTACTGTGGGGCCGTAGGATCCCAAGAAGGATACTCCCCCTGGAAGCTCAGATCGTAATGGGTCCTCGGCAGAGGCTGTGGATAGCCTACAAAGTAGCTCTAACTCCAGTAGTGGTCGTAGAAGGGCTCCTGTTGCATCTCCATCCTTTGCAACCGATTGTGTATCTGCTGTTGGTTGTCGAGGAGGAGACGTTCATTCTCGAACATCGCCCTTTGGTTGTCAAGTAACCGGTTCGTAGTATCCTGAATACCGGTATACATCTCTAGATGCTGCTGCTGTGTCTGATGTATGTCCTGCAGCATCGTATACATGCCTTGCATTGAATAGACATCCTCGCTTGGCTGCGAGGGCTGTGGTGATGGCGGCGGGGGCTGTGATGATGAAGACGCACCCGGATGCATCCGAGGACGCTTCCGGGGTGCTACCCATGCACGAAGAGGTGTGAATGCCTCCTCTTCCTCCTCAGCCTTGCCTTCTTGTCTGTCGTTGCCGCCTTCTTCATCATCGGAATCGATGGCTATGATCGGCCATCGGAAGTGCTGTGCGCCCTCGATGTTGAAGACGGGGTCCGACAGTGCGCATTCCTGGTAAGCGTGGTTGACGTGGCAGTGTGCGTACGCCAACCCATCCCGTAGAAGAATCAGGTTGGAACGGTGCAGATGTTGCACATTCACCTTACTCCTTGTGGAAAGCGGGGTCATGGTGGAGAAGTTGAGCCCGAGGTAGTGCGCCAGCTTGGTGATGAGCCCACCGAAGTGAATCGGTGCTTTCCTCGTACTCCTTTTGACTGCCAGGACGCGCTGCAGGAAGAACGCACCCCAGTTGCATTCTTGTCGCTTCAGGAGCATGTACAGAAAGAAAAGGTCGCTCTCCTGAAACTTGCTCAATGCTAGATCGCTACAAGCAAAGAAAGTGAAACTCAACATCCGGTGTAGGACCCGGACGAAAGGATGCTCGAAATCCGCTACCGCAGCATTGTGGTAGCTCACTGTCCTTCCCGCCGGCACTGTCACTAGCTCGGCGAAGATCTTGTCATAGTCGGTGCGGGAATCCAGGCGCCGATGATCGTTTTGAGAGTGGTTCCAGTTGAAGATGTCATTGAACTGCTCAAGCGTGATGTTGTAGTCGATGTTGAACAGTCGGAATGACACCCGACCCTTGATCCACTCACAATCAGAAGCAACTACATCATTGGGCACGACGCAGACGTCAAGGGACGCCATGAACTCCGCCACCAGCTCTTTGTAGGTGGCCCATTCGCCGAAAAATGGCTGCCCATCCGCATGATACTCCAACTCGTCGTCCTGTCTGCCGGTGTGACGTGCTTGTCCTGCCAGCACATAGGCCAAGTTGGCCTCGAATCCAAGCTCTTGGATCATTCCCCGGTCCACATACTGGGTCGGCTCAATCTTCCGCTTCATGATCTCCTCATAGACCTTCCTCACCTCCGCGGATGGGTGAACCAGGCGCGGACGTGAGACTGAAGCCGTAGGGGGTGGCACAAACTCCGCGATCTCCATTGGATTCACGCGAGAGGACGATGCTCCGGCGACATGCACCATTGTTGCAAGAAAGATGGGATTAGAAGAAGGAGAGCTCGGGGAAGATAGAGAATTGATTCTCCGCTCGGTGAAGATCCTTGCTCAATGCTGCTGCTCTTCGATCTGGGATGGCTCGGGGGAGTGCTCGGTGCAAAGGAGGAAGTTCACTCTGAAGGTGTGACGTCAAATGACGTTATAACTCTCCTTATATAGACTTGGCCAACGCTACTGTTGACCCGTCGATACCATCGACGCGGGTCGATGGTATCGACACGTCTTGATGCTATCCGCCTCCCTCGCGAGTATCGACGGTTGACGTTTTCTGGATTGGGAACCCCAGATTGCTGACCTGTCGATACCATCGACGCAAGTCGATAGTATCGACGCAGCACCCGGATCGCTGACGTGGACTTCACGATCGCCGTCGATGTCGTTGCCCGGATCGGTGACATGGATGGTCGATACCATCGACAGGAGTCGATGGTATCGACTTGGCTTTATTGCGACACCGCCACTTTTTCACTTCAACCTGTGACCATGTCGATACCATCGACGAGGCCGTCGATGGTATCGAGTTGACTGAGACAAATCGCTCTGAACTTCTCCAGAGATCTCGACGGTATCGACGGCTGTGTCGATACTATCGACAGTTGTTGCGCGACCTGCCTGTAGGTATGTCGATACCATCGACGAGACCGTCGATGGTATCGACTCAGAACGAACCTTGCAGTTGTCAACCTGAACCTATGTCAATACCATCGACCAGTGTGTCGATGGTATCGACCCTGCCTCAGCCTGCACAATGAACAAACGGATCAAGGTATCTTCTTTACACTAAAAATTGAATGAAAATAAAGCAACCTATGATTATAATTAAACTATCCTAATGTACCGATGGTTGGGTTGCCTCCCAACAAGCGCCCTTATTTAACGTCTTAGGCTAGACGATATGAAGCTCATCATCTTTTCACATTGGAGACTGCGCTTAGAGGATCATGCGGTAATTTGAATTCAACTCGATCTCCTCCAATTCCCAAGGACAAAGTACCTCTCCCTAAGGTAGTCACGACGTCCGCTGTTGCTTGAAATGGTCTTCCTAGAAGAATTTCACAGCTTTGGAGCGGTGGCATATCAATAACAACAAAATCCACCGGGAATATGAATCTATCCACTTTGACGAGCACATCCTCACAAACTCCATATGGTCTCACGATAGACCCATCTGCTAATTCAATTGTTGCGGTTGACCTCTTTATCTCTTTTAGCCCCAACTTTTGAAATGTCGCCAAAGGCATGAGATTTATGCTAGCGCCGGAATCACATTGCGCTTTAGGAAAATGTCAACCACCTATTGAGCACGGAATGTAAAAACCTCCTGGGTCTTTTCTCTTCTTTGGCAAACTCCCGTGTATCATAGAGCTCACCGTCTCATTCATCCGACAAATGTCATTGTCTTTTATCCGCCTCTTCTTATTGATGATTTCCTTGATGAACCTCCCATAGGCGGGTACTTTCTCGATCATCTCCACTAATGGAATATTGATGTGGAGTTTTCGGAATATCTCCAGGAATTTCTTAAAATGACGATGCTCTTTCTTTGACTTAGGATTAACCAAATTTGAAACATCTGTTGCCTCAGCGTGCCTGTGAGGTGGCACATATGAGCTTTTTAGGAGTACCTCCCCCAAGCTTGCTTCAATCACTCCCTCCGACGTGGGCTTTGGCGAGACAACCTCAATGGTAACAACTTGTTGTGGTTTCTCTCTCACGTTCGCTGTCTCCGCACGTGCACAAACAACCTACAATTCTTCTTCTTGCCTACATGGAGATACAATATTCACAACTCTTTGTGATTTTCTGAAGAAAGGGTTTCTACCCAGCAATCCATAGTAAGTGCGTGGATACGGTATTGCCGGTGTCACATGCATATTGAAAGTCATTTTTCTTTCTTCTACAACTCCTTGCACCTGAAATTCCTCCTCATTACTCACCACAGACATATACTTGACCTGATGGTGTGCTTGGGCCACGTTCGCATTCTCGGCTGGTTTCTGTTGATTGGCGTGCTTGATTGCCGCCACTTCACTCGAAATCTGTGCCACGGTGACTTCCAATGCCCGTATTTGTGCTCCATGGCTTTGCAGCGTCTTCCCAAACTTGGTTAGAATATCACCTTGAGATTGCAATTGCTTACCAAACATGGCCATCATCTCTTGGTTTTGTTGTACCATTTGACTCAGTAGTTCAGTGTTCTTATCCTCGACTCTTGGTTGTGGCTTGGCATCCAGATCCTGCAGAAAATTATTCAGATCCTTCCATGAAAACTTTTTGTCCTTTCTCCATGAGTAGTCCTTGTTTCTATAGCCCTGTTATTGCATAAATTTCACTTGGGCCTCCTCATCTTCAGATGCATCTTCCTTAGTTAGCAGCTTATTGGCTAGAAGATCTAACTTATCGTTCATCTCCCTAACTATTCTAGATTCCCCAGCAGCCTTCACCTGTTCCACGGCACCTCTGTCACCCCATGACTGTTTCCTAGCCATGTTCTTTAGTATTTCCCAGCATCTATTGTCAGTGTTATTTAGGAAAAATCCCGACCCGGCTGAGTCCAAATTACTCCTATCATGCTCGGAGAGAGCAAAATAGAAGATTTTTACCTGTGTCTCTTTGTCCAAACCATGATGCGGACATCTCCTAAACATAACCTGAAATCGCTCCCAGGTCTCAGAATATGTTTCACCCGCCTGTTGGGTGAAATTGTGAATCTTTCTAATCATGTCGTTGGTCTTCTCAGGAGGGAAAAACCTCTCGAAGAAAACCTCCACCATATGATCCCAAGACTCCACAAATTCGTCATCGAGGTTATGTAGCCACTCTCTTGCTGCTCCTGCCAAGGAACTCAGGAACAACTTGAGGTACAAAGCATCTTGCGGAAACTTGTCTATCTTCACCATGTCACAGTTTTCGACGAACTGGCTGATATGTGCAACAGGATCCTCATTCTTCAACCCATGAAATGCATTTGATTTTACCAAGTTAATCAACGCTGGATCGATCTTGTATGTCGGTATGTTGATCGCCTGCTTTTTATAGGCCCCTTTGAAGCTGATGAGTAAGAAGCTTTGATCTTCTCCCATATAGTATGTGGCTCGGCCATGTCTTCTGCTTCAGATTCAGAATCTATCTCTTCTTGGTACTCGTGCTCAGAATGCTCCTCGTCTCCAGGTCCCAGAAACGGAACCTCGGGTGTGCGATTGTCGTAGTCTGTACTACGTGTATGCACCATACACATTACCTGAAATAGGAAAATTCGAGTTCAGTACAGTGCTTTGACGAGTATAAAAATGAACGAACAATAGAAAGAAAATATTTGAAGTTGAATGAAAATTATAAAAAAAATGTGGCCTAGAGTGGCCGCTCGTAGCACTCGAAGTGCCAACAATTTTTCCGTATCCCCGGCAACGACACCAAAAACTTGACGTGTATTTTACTACGCGCTAAAAACGCAAGTGTAAGCGTCGAGTAATATAGGCCCTTGTGAGGCCTGAGTCGAACACAGGGATACGTTGAATTATTGGAGACTTCTACTAACTATTTGCGATCAGCTAAGCCGGATAACAAAGTAGGGTTTGTTGTCAAAATTAAAAGAAAATAAAAATAAAACAAAGCAAACAATCGATTAAAGGTTAATTTAATCAATTCAAAAGGATATCTTTAGGATTGTGGTTTCACCGCGGGTTTTCATTGTATTAAATTCTATTTGTTCACTCAACTTTATCTCTCTATCCGGGTAGTGGCCTGAAAACAGAGTTGCCCACTGTCGTGGTACAACTCACTACCTAGGTTTAGGTCGGTTCCACCGTCATGGTAACCTATACCCTAAACTAGGTGCATTATGAACGGTCTCTCAGTATCCACCATTAATTTTACACCACCTTGGTCAAGGGATTTGTCGATTAATGTGAATTTCGTCTCTTTTCAGCCGTTAATCCTTCTTTCAAAGTGATTAAGGGCATTAAGTTATTATTATGGTGATCAAGCATAACAATATATTGAGAAAACGAAATCATACCACGGATTTAAGAGATAAAATATGAATTACTATTATAAAATTGTCATACAATGAATTCCCGGGCTACTCCCCGTCCTAAAGACGGAGGGGATTAGCCCCGCATGTTCATCTCGCACAAATACATGGTAGAAATAGGGGAAATCATATGATAACCGTGAATCAAATGGGAAAACCCCTGAACGGAGGAGAACCGGTGGATCCTTTGCGTAGAACACGAGCTTTCCCGCCTCTCGGTGGTGAAATTCGTCTTCGGCAGCGTCCGGAACGACAGGGATGAGCTTATGGCCTCCGTTCTCCTTTCTCTCCTTCCTCGGCACTTGTGCAATGGCAAATTAGATGATCCTCTCGTCTGGGCGGCCGTCATTAGGTATAAGTCCCTAATTAGGTCGTCAATTAACTGCAACCGTCCAATTGAGATCGAAATGAATCCAACACATATCTGCCGGCGTCGATACCATCGACGCGGGTCAATGGTACCGACCCAGTGTAGTAGCGACAACCTTCTTGTCTTTTCGTCTGAGTGCCTGTATCCATCTCGATACCATCGACTTGAGTGTCGATGGTATCGACCTCCTGTAGCGTCGGGTTGTCGTTTAGCGACGTTGTAGCCTCCATGCGTCGATGGCATCGACTTGGATGTCGATGGTATCGACTCTGTGATGCTCCTCTCGGCTGGCAACCTGTTGCCTGGTCGATGGTATCGACTTCCGTCGATGGTATCGACGGAAGCAGATACTTGTTTTTTCTGAAATTTAAAGACCAGATCAAATAAATCCACACAAATTATGATAATGTGATAAATAATGCTCGAAAATGATAAAACTAAGGGGATTTGACATAAAATGATGGCAAAGACCGAAATGAGTGAATTATGCAATATTGACCATAAAAAATGACTAATAAGAGCACAAAACACATATCAAAAAGGTCTATAAATGCGACTCAAAATCATCGCATCATTGTGTTACCTAAACATCATTTAACTATCACCTCAAGTTATACCTATACATAGTTCTATCAGTCTCTAAATCAAATATATCTGCAAAATTGTTGGCCAAACTAGAAGCACAGGCATAAAATGTATAATTCAAAACATATAATTGCTCATACAGGAGTGTATGTAGTAACAATAATGAAAATAGGGGTATTACAGCTACTCCCTACACTCTAGAGAGAGGACTAGTCACTCGTGGCATCCATAACAAGTACAATAGGGGTAAAGTGAGAGAAAGTCATCATAATAATAGAATATAGAATCGTAATAATAGTATGTAGAAGCATTTCTTTAAAATTATATTTGAAGGTGTCGAGCAAGCATCAAGAATATCCTTAAAAATTTTACAAGAATGTACAGGAAGTTGTGATCTCCTTCTATGTATCTTAGACCTGTCTCTACGAGAGTGGAGCAGGTGGATGATTATGGTAGATGGAAGGCATCATTAGTTTATTTCTTTTCTGAGGTCTTGTGCGGTTGGATAAACTAAAATATGTGTACTAAAACTCGAAAGTATCCTTGCGACATGCATCACCCTATCTAAATAACATGGGAGTCAGGGTACTTTTACCCTTACCTTTCTTATTCTTTCTACTCAACATGAGGAACATCTTTAGGCACACAAACCTCTGACCAAGGTGGATATTTGTGAGTTTTTGCAAAGCATATTATCCATTAACCAACTCATCCAGTTTTTGGGGAACCAAAAAAACTAACCCTAAACATGTGGGCATGAAAGGGACCCTTGTGGCCCTAGAAAAGTTGCTAGAGGAGATTTGTTGAAGGTGTGCAAAGCACCGAAATAGCAAGAAAGCACAAAACAAGGTGCAAAACACATCCTTGGAGGTCATAAGGACTTGAATGATGCTTTGCAAAGGTCGGGTTACCATTGGATAGCCATGGTAGTGAGTGTCAGTGTGATTCATAAGGAGAGGTATAGGTCCTAGAGATTGGGATCTCATGAGACAAAACCAACAACAAGAAAGAGTCTTGGTGTTCTATAGAAGCTTACCCAAGCATCAATTAGTCTGGAGGTGAGGAAGCAAGTCAGGGTTCACAAGGTGTTTGTCAGAGAACACATCGAGTAGGTGAAGTAGGCTTGAGGCACTAGAGAGGATACTGCGAGAGGAGAATGATTGACATTGAGTTTGGCAGTCTTATTAGGTCGTTAATAAATAGGCATGAATAAATGGAGAGCCCTCTATGAGTATTCGGTGACGACGAGGGTTCTGGCCTTAGATGTGTAGAAAACCCATTGATAGATGTCTGTAAAATCTTCATTGGTGGGTCATGCATATGTTGACAAAATAGGTTTTCCATCAGAAGGTAACATAGATTTTCCATTGGTATGCATGATTTTGGAGTTCCATAGGTTGTCACATAGAATAACTTCATCACCAAACAATGTCATGGTTTTCGTCGATGGATGGATTCTACCTTTTTATCAGTGGATAAATTCTTCCATCAAATGTTGTTCAGAGATAGATGTTCCATCTGTGGGAAAATTTATTTATATGTGGAATATAGAACCTTAATTTATAGATGAGTGGAGGTTGTAGTTCCATTGTTTGACTATCAACATGATCTGTACTTGTGCAAACTAATGGTAGTTCTTGTTGAAGGTTTAAAACCCACACTCGGGGTGGAGGTTATTGACTTGTAGTGAAGGGAATGCACCAATAAAGTCACCAACAATAAAGCTCATCAACGGATGAAGGGGTAGTCAGTGAAAATCTGGTCCAATTATCCAAAATTTCTTGTGCATAGGATATGAATGTTGAACCTGCCATAAAAATCAAGGAATTGGATCCAAACATTGATGACAAAATTAAGGGAAACTAAATGTGAGCTAGTTTGGAAGTAAAATAAATGCAAAACTAATATGGAAATTCAACCAAAACTAGGTTGAGTTTAATCCACAACCAAGATGGTGTAAGGCAGAGCTACAATCTTATAAATCTCAAGTCTCAATCCATGAATGTAGAATTACGTCCTCCTATTCCAATGTTTATAGATGGAGCCTCAAGGATCATTGCTCAGGTGAAGAAGCTTTCCTCAAGGTTTAGTCACCCAAGCAAGCTATCACCAAACTTATCTTCCTCATGTGAGTAGTTTCTTGGTGAAGATATTGCTCTGATACCAATTCTAGATATCTACTTCTCAATGTGGGCAAATTGACTATTAAAAACTAAAACTAAAAATGTTTGACCTTAAAATTGTATCCCAAAATATGTAATGCAAGTATAAAAAGCAAGGGGAAGAGAAGTTGGCCAAATACAATATGAAGGATAGAAATTTAGAGCATTTCTTCTTCTCAAGTCTATATCTATACTAATTAGGGAGGTCAAACTCTATGATTTATGGCCCTTGAGAACCACCTTATATTCCACTCAGAAGAAAACACAACAAACAAAATATGTTTTAATATCAAGGATAATTGACTTCCCTTTTCCTAGACAAGGGACCCATCAACATTACATGAAACTTGTCTTCTCGTACTAAGGGACACCTACATTCTCCTTCCTTAGCTAAGGAAAAGATTCAAACCATCATACATTGGTACAGACAAATTGGAAGAAGGAGGATATCTTTACAAATAATGAGTAGGGATAACTTTCTTACAAGTATTCTATTCACTCTAATAATTGTAGCAAGCGATCAAGCTCCATGAGTGGCTAGAGGATCTAGAGGTAACATTTTTGAACTATAAAATAGGATCATATAAGGTAACATGTCGAAGTTGTCATATAGGTTCTATTTATAGATTAATTTCCAACATGTAATAATTGTTAGGAAGAATTATAGTCAATTGTAGGAGATTTATGAGATGCCTAATGGATATCTTTCCATTTTTAAGCCCATCTTATGGATAATTTGGAACTTGGAAATAAGTAACAATTATATTGTAGTTTATGTTTCATGTGGTGTATATCGACTAATGGAAATAGTATCCAAAGAACAATTAGGTTACTCCATTCAATTTCTCCCTAAAAGTATCGACTGATGGCCATGACTAGGCTTTTGACATACAATCGAGCAATGAGAAAGTATGAATTATTTGATTCAAAGGTCAGTGATCGTATTTCCTTATGGGAAACTCTACTGACGACACTTTCTAATCTCGTTGCTTAATATCTAAATAATTGTGATTGAAATCCATTTCAATTCAATCATTTTCACATTTGAGCTTCATTTTTGGTCATACAATCAAGAAAGTAATTTTTTATCAACATTGTAAATAGATAACTAGATGTTCTCTAACTTTGAACATTGATCTAGTATAACATGATTTTCTCTAAATTACAATTTTTTAATTTGAGCAATTTGAGTGCATATATCAATCTAATATGATTTCACTAGAAGTTCTAGAAAAAAATTAGCAAAGCGATGAAGTCATTAACAAACTATGAGTGATCTAGAAATCAACATTCTATGGGTTTCTAGAACTAATGTTAGTGTCATTTTAGACCTTTTATGATATTTTGACTAGATGGAGTACTTTTAACTACCTCATTGACTAGTATAGGGACATGCACAATATATTTTCTAAGAGAGAATAGATCAAATTCATTACTAATAAGCCATACATGATCTACATGAGTAAAAGACTTTGATAGAGCATATAACAACTAAGAACATGAACTGAATTCCAATGCAGTTCATATATGAATCAGAATGAAACATTTTTGTGTATATCCATCTTCCTGATGCTGGAATTGGCATATTTTCAATAGACATACCTTTTACGTAAGAAAAAAGCAATGGTGACATATTTTCAAGAGACATACATTTTCAATAATGCTAGTAAATAGAGAATAGAGTTAGCATACCGCCTAAAAAACTAAGAACAAAAAACATGAAATAAAAAATTGGAAAGGTGAAAAAAGATGACATCCCAACAAAACAACCTGAAGGAGTTGACCCTTGTCACCTCTATACCTTCATTGAGTAGTCGTAGTGTTTGAAAGGAAGCTACCGCTCAAAAGAACCAACCCACTTTGTACAATCTCAGATATACAATCTAGGATCTAGACCTATCAGTAACAAGAATGAAGAGAAGTGGTACACAAAAAATGATAGTCACAACACCTACAAAGGCATGCGATCCACAAAGGAGTGTCTCTCATGAAGTCCATAGGGAGAAAGGTTGTTACACATCATCACTGGCCTTCTCCCCTGATCCATAGAGCCACGTGGAAGACCTAGGTTTTCCTAAAAAATGTGAGAGCTATGATGCATAAGATCTACCCCTACAAGCACAATATCAATTATCACCTATGCATCAAAATCAATATGTGATAGGTTGTGGGGTACTCAATTCATTGGTAGTTAAGTCTTCTATAAGAAGAGTGGGATATTTGTGAAATATTTCATGGTGATGACAGATTACTCTTTTTCATGGGTCAAAAGTGTAAACACAATTTCCTAGTCAAAGATATCAGACTTTAAATTTACACTCAACATCAAGAAAAAATGGCAACTCAATAAGAAGTATTTTGTAATAATATGAGGTCAAGCATAGGGATGGTGAAAAACAACAGAATAAGAACATAAAATCCTTTCTTAGTTTAGTTCAATTAAAAGGAGTATAATTGGTATTCTAGTTAAATAATGAATTAATATAATTAAAATAGATTTTATGTTCTTATTTTGTTGTTTTTCACCATCCCTATGCTTGACCTCATATTATTACAAAATACTTCTTATTGAGTTGCCAATTTTTCTTGAAGTTGAGTGTAAATTTAAAGTCTGATATCTTTGACTAGGAAATTGTGTTTACACTCTTGAGGTGAGGGAGCAGCCCAAGTGGTGTGGCTCGCAATCCTCAATGAAGGGACCCGAGTTCGACTCTAGGCAAAAACCCTCTAGGTGTAATAAAGGCCCCACGTTACTGAGCGCTCCGCGGTGCCCCCAAGTACGTGGCTGGTTCTCGGGTTTACCCTTGGATGGGTGGGGTCCAATAGTGGCCAATCCCGGGAGAGGTTCCTCGTTATCAAAAGAAAATAACATATCTAGATTATAAATGATCAATTAAAGCAAATATAACAAAATGGAATGTTGATTGGGTTTCACCAATTAGACTGGCATCATCAAATCTAATTTGTTATAGTAACCCCTCACTCCTGTGTCTCCTTACTAATCCATACTCTAGATCTTACTAACCTCTTTCTCTCAAATTAGTCCAGATTAAACATTGCAAGAAGGTGGATAATCAAACAATTGACACATTTATATTGGAGTATAGAAACAAAATTGTAAAAACATATGCATTAAATATAAAAAGGAAATATTACATGGTTGGGGGGCCTAAAAACTACACCCAACCCATGTTATTAAGTTTATCCACTCATGGTGCAAGAAAGATATGATGTAGATTAAAACTTGAACAAGCCACAATTCTTGAATGAAAATTGTGAAATAGTAAGAAAAGGGGGAATAATTCGATACAAGAGTAGATTAGGTCTGGAGGTCGATCTACCCACCTTTTGGCCGAAACTGACAAGAAGGTCGATCTACCTGGAAGAGGTCAATACATATCATAGTCTACCATCTTGACAACCCATCTTTGCTAATATTCATGATTAATGCCATTTCTTTGACTAATGATGGAATCCATTCCACATCCTACCCAAATTCAATTTTTTTCCACAATTTCCCAATTGTTTTACTATTTAAAAATAACAGTTTTGTCCATTTTCAGCCAGTTTGCACCCTTATGAAAAGGAACCTTCTTATGTATTGAAAGTGTATTTTTTCTTCAATTCTTATTTAAGTAGTATATATTTTCATAAATTATCCAATTGAATGGGGTGGAATTAAATATTCCCTTTCCAACAATCTTTTTCAGCTAACTCGAGAGATAATCTTTATTTATCTTACTATGCATGTTTTCTCTAATTGTTTTCTAAAATATTCATTAAATTACTAGGAAAATGAGAAATTTCCTTTTTTTCACCATGGGACATTGAGATCAAAGCCATCCACCAGTGCCATGTGGGTAGTTTGCCTCAATCCACATACCCTAGATGGCACATCAATGCCATCTGCACCTCATATTGAAGGTTCTATCAAAAATCCCAAACCCTAATCTCAGATTATAAATAGATCCCATATCCAACATATTCTAGGCCCATTTTGTTTCTCCTGAAGCTAGGGAAACGAGTATATCTCTATTTGTTTTTATATTGCATGTGATCAAAGAATCCTTCCTATGACATCATATACTCTGCTAGATCTGGTAAACTGCTCTAACCGTTGCACGCCACTGCTGAATTTTCTATATGTTTGTAAATGATCTATAACTATTGCGTCTGACCTGATCTAATGCTACATCTTATCTGTTATCTTCTATAACCTCTTTGCTATTTTTCTAATTTTGGCCTTTTTACTATTTCTGAAAGAATCAAATCTATTTTTTATGCATACTTCTACTAGTCATCCTCTAACATCCTACGGATCGATCTAGGTCTAGTAACAAATCTCACTATAGGGGGTTCTGAGGTGACTAAGATCACAACATAGCTAAAAGATAGGTCGTTTGGGGCCATGACAGGAAATACACATACATCTTCATCACTGAAATCCCACCCACAATAAAATCCACCTTTTCATCTTATTTTTATAAAAGAATGATCCTTCAAGTCATCGCCAGCAATATGCTCTGGTACCTTAGTTGAGGAGGCACCCCTTCTCCCTCAATTTCCTTACAACCCAATAGTGGTTTGACATCAGTTTATCATGTTGGATGGGGGTGTTAATCCTCCCCCACTCATAACTAGGTCACCATATTTGATCTCTGATTTTGATTTTATCTTTTTAGTTTCTTATCCATCATGGACTATCACTCATTTCCACCATCACTCTCGTGATACATTTGTTTTCCCAGTTTTCCATACAAAATATGGTGGCTACTCAGAAAAATCTTTTTTTTTTCATGTGATGTGTCTCTATCAAAAAATAATAAAGGTTAATTAGACAAATATCTCTCTTTATTCCCCATTTTTGGATAGGGTGTGATAGACTAGTGACTCGACTGGGGAGTAAATCCAAGTCAATCTGAATCAAACTACTTTTGCTCTATTTTGATGATTGAGCATCCTCAGGATTTTTTTTTCTGCATTTTTTTCTTCTCTAGGATAGTGGGAACATGGTGGTGGTTCACCTTGATCTGCACACTTTAGGTGTGTAGATCGAGTCAATTTGTCATCCCTGGCCCCTTGTTTCTTTTTTTTTTCAAGGTCCCTGATCCTGATCCTATTTTGTCATTTTGGATGCCTTGGTCCACTACTGCTTAGGGTTTTGAATGCACTGCCTGCTTAGAGTTTTGTCTTTTTGGTTCCCTCATTTAAAAATAAATAAAAAAGAAACAAAAAATAAAGGATGAATAACATGTGGAAGTTATAAAAAAAATCTAATCTTTTCTAGAAACATGTTGCTATAATTTCACTATGTACAAATCTTTGACTGTCATGAATTATGGGCTTGCTTCCAAAATTGCTATAAACCATAACATGCTCTTCACACTCCTATAAACCCACCCATCATGGAACGGGTGCCAACTTCAAGTTGGATCCCTAAAAGAGATGTTCGATGCAAATAAAGGTACTGACGTAGCTTTAAGTTGGACACTCAAAGGCCTTGCAAACAACCAACTCTCATAGAACTCATGACTGTTTGTGGCCATCGTAATTACATGGTGTACTAGGAGTAGTACCTTTATGTGTTGAACCCATGATACCCCTCGACAAGTGATATTGATCCATAGATAAGATAAGAACCCACCCCTCCTGTATAGGTCATGCTTGAGTGAGATGTAATTCATATCTATCTCATGGTCTAAAAGGGGGGATCTCTGTTGTTTGTGCATATGTTCACCGCCCACTGCTGAAATTTTATTAAGATTGTTGCTGACCCTTGTGAATATTTCAAACAATCTTTTTCAAAGATTCGAAATCTCAAACTCATTTTTAGAAAAATATTTCTCAAAAATTATCAATCTCAAATTCAATTTTCAAATAATCTTTTAAAAAGATTAAAAATCTCAAACTTAGAATTCAAAAAAATCTTCAAAGATTAACAATCTGAAATTTAGACTTCAAACAATCTTTTGAAAGATTACCAACTCAAACAATATATTTAACAAACTCAAAAAGGGGATTCGTCCCCTAAACTCAACGAATAAGGGGATTCCTCAATGTTGTGTATGACGTCATTATCCAAAGTCAGGTCCTCCCCGTAGGGTATTGTATTATGACATTAAACTAATCTTACTTTGACTTTCAAATCATTTTGGGTCCTGGACCACGACCTAAAACTGGCCCAATCATACACTTTATCTTCATAAATAGGGTGCTCGACTATGACCTAAAACTATACCACAACCTTTCACTGAAAACCATGAATAGGAGAGGCAAAAATGAGGCTTCCTCCTTACCATTTGATCCTAGACAAACCCCTCGATCTATGAGAAAACAAGGGTGTCAGGGATGTTGATAAGGGTTTCAATATGGTAACCTATTGGATGAGAATGCCCTGAGGAAGAAAATAGGTTGAAGAAAATCCACCAGCTCGAAGATGGTCACCTTACTCTTGACCTATCACTAAATTCCCCACCTTCCATCCTACTTTGAATGATTCTTTTGGTGCATTTCTCAAGGATAAAACACACACCATATTTTTCTTTCTGACATGGCAAGCACGTCTATACATAAATTGATAGGTTATCTCATATAGTCCGAGCTAGGGGACCACCAAAAGACTTAGGTGCCTTTGATTGTGAGATAAGTGTAATAAATCCAGAAATATCCCCTGCATACACCTCCCTTACCAAGGGGGAAGTCTTGCAATTTCTTATCTAAAATAGTATGTGTAGAGGAACCTGTCACAAAGCATACAATTTTCTCTCATAATGTTAGACCCTAATTTTGAATCCCACTAGTGTTCTATTTCGGGCATCACGAGATCGGCTAGTAGCATGTACCTCACTTGGTTTTACCAACATTCAATATGGATGGCTAGAGGTATTAGTACAGATTGACAGTCTCATGGTACTTCCAAGGGGGACCATCCACAATAAGCAAGACAAACATGAAGAGGTAGATAATGCAAGGAATTTTTGGTTTTACCAAAAGGAACAATCACCCAAGAAGGATCTCAATTGGAGAAGCCTTTAAGCATGCATTTTATACCTCCATCGAGCTCATCCTATGCAGGTGTATAGCATTATTTGTTGTTCAATGGACAAGGAACAATGCATGCATGATCACACATATATTTCTTTTTCTACATCCTGTGGGTCTCCCATATGCCTCACCCAGAAACACACCAGATGGGACTCTATCAGAGTCTACTCTTCGCAAACTCTAGGTCTGTCTAGATAAAAAAGGAGGAGGAAATGACCTTCTTTAGACATGTAGGAGAAACTGGAGGAAAGAAGAAAGAAGAGGAAGTTGCAACCACACATGAAGAGCCTCAAGTGGATGACACCATCACAAAGGTTCAAATGCAACTTATGAATGGTCGAGGAGAAATCTCCAACCTACACTCATTGTATCCACCACCACACTCTTGGTACAATCTATACATGTAGGAAGGGTTTGGATTTCCACAAAAAGTATATATGGTGTGGCGAATGACGATAAAAATTCCAATTATACCCATGGTGGTCGTACATCAAGAAGCTATCAAACTTGAGTTTGCTGTTGTGGATCCCCAATTTCTCAAGATCATGCAACATATCATACTTCTTGAAGGGAAGAGCGACAGTCAGAAAATATTTTATGATTTTTTCCACTTGCAAGACTCAAATATCCTTGACAACTTCACCACCAAAATTTCATGAATACGAAAAAATGGGGGACCAAATGCCACGTCAAGGTGCATTTCTAATTTATGGTGTAATTCTAGAATAATGAAAAAGAACTAATATGTAATTTTCCTCTTGAATGGTCCCACACTGGCGTGGTGTGACAAGAAGGATATGATTGCCATCAGCACTTGGGCCAAGATGGCTGAAAAAGATCATCTATCAGTATGCCTCAAATACAAACTAAGTCTCGACCAAGGGAGATTCATAAACACTATAATATAAGACATATGAGAGATTCTGTGAGTTCATTGGATGATGGAGGGGTGGATTTTCACTCCTTTGAAATTTAAGATCATGATAATGTGTCTCTAGACATAGTGATCATATACTCCATGCTAGCTCTCACTACCCTCTTATACTTACAAAGGTACAATACCCTCTCAAATATGATGCATGCACGTGTAAAAGTTCAATGAAGAAGGGGCCTAACAAAATATATATCTCACTTTCCATCCATCGCCTACTTCCTCAACTACTATTGATAAGTCCAAATGGGAGAAAGCAAAGACATCAAATGCCATAGTGGGAGCATTACTCATCCATGTTGGGATGAGAACACGACAACCGCCAACCGTATAAGTTTCATCGGTGTAGACTTCTGCAACTTAGGCTATCTAGGTTTTGACACCTCAATGACAACAAGATCAGGTGATGCCACCCATTTGTTCAATTTACTACATGGTCCCATAGTACATGACCAAAAGCTAATATGGTTATGCACCACACCTTTCTAGTCATACCTACAATAGACAATCGCAATCACTCCTCTAGCAACAAATAATGTTACATCTCATGTCAAGCCAACAACAACGCCTCTGTTAGTCGAGGAGCCTCCCAAACCAAAGAGGAAGTTCACACCCTTGGGTTCTTCTCTCAGCACTATATCCCACTAGATATAAATCATCTACTCAACTTTCCATCCATAAGGGATACACTAAATCCCTTACCTAAGAGCTATAGTGCCAACTCCTTTTGTGACTAGAATAGAGAAAAGGGTCACAAGGACTCTTATATCGCACTCAAACACCTCTTGCAAGATCTCATCAATATTGGGGAACTCCACACATTCACATCAGAAGTGGCATTGTCATCCTCTAACGCAGTGGCTATGATATCATCCCAGAGGACATGTCTTATAAATTAGTTCTTCTACTAGAGAAGCAATTTTGAAGTGCCTGGATTGCTACCTCCATCCAAGGATGGACGCCAGTTATTCAAAAAAATGTCAAAAGCTTGACTAGAATGCCCAACACCCACCATGGGAAGAAAGGGAAATTGATCATCATACTAGGGGCATGCCAGGGGAAGAACACACAGCCATTCAATAAACGAAAGAAATGCTTGAAGTTGAAATTATAGAATGTTTGGATTTCAAACTTGCCAGCCCCTATAAATTTTCACCCCACTGATGTGATATCAACCATAAATCTTTACCTACCACAACAAAAGGAGATCAATGCTCTACCTCTCTCCGTCGGTACCACTACCCTTTTAAAAGGGCAAACAAGTGAGTAGATACATAGGAGTCCTTACTTGAAGTATTGAAGAGGGGTCCAACAAGGTCTCCATTCTAAGTATGGATAATAGAAAGATACCATCAATGCCTAAAGTTTGCAAGGAGACTGATCCTAGAGATTTAGACTCTATTGAGTCCTTAGCAAACTAGAGGGGGAAGTATCACTGACAGAAGTGATGGAAAATTCTCCAGTACATCTAGATGATGTCATGAAGATTCTTGAAGGGGCCAATGTCTCCAAGAATGTACAACTAGAAACTCTGGAAACCACTATCAAGTTCATGGTGACTTTTCATTTGATCTAATTTTCCGAAAATGACATTATGACAAGTGGTAATCACATCAACCCCCTATTGATTGTTGTAATATACAACAATATAAATATACCCTCCTACTTTGTCAATTATGTGCATGCCTCAACGTGTGTCCCATAAAGACACTAATCAACATAGGGAAGGATCCTTGTGACCGTCAATTGACAACAAATAAAGAAACCTCGTTTGGTTGAGTGCACAAGGACACATTGGGAGAAATCACATTGAATCTTCAAGTTGGACCCCATGCATTCACCATCCAATTCGTCATCATGGATTACAGTCCCTCCTTCAATATCCTCTTGAGGAAATCATTGATTCATCAAAATCGGGTAGTTGTTTCATCGCTACATCAAAAGTTAAAAGTACCGGTTAGGCCATGTCATCATCACAATTCAGGATAATGATCATGGTACCATAACATGAATCACAGAAGATGATCTATTTATTTTATTTTAGATGCTACACATCACCAACATCATCTATGTGTGCCCCATACAATAGGAGACTTAGTCTTCCCTACAACCCCACATAGTTCACACAATGACTATGGGAGATGAATATCCATCTAGATAGAGGACTGGGACCCTAATGACAAGGATACACAAAGATCAACCAGGTCACTCCCTGATAGAAAGGGGTGGGTATCAGGTTCTATGGAGCATCCTATACAAAACCTCAATTCACTAGGTGGATGTCTTATTGGAAGCCCATAGAGTTGTGGTCCAATATGAGGGACTTAACCCAAAGAGCTTACCTTAATATCCTACCTATGACTAGGGATATAAGACATGAAACCCAAATCCTCCAACTATAAGAGGAGCACCGACTCAGGGTGTTATATTGATGGGACCTGGGCCCTAAGAGAAAAGGTCCATGTTCATGCTTCCCTTGTATGGTGTCCATCACTGAAGACCATTTAGATACAACTAATGTAAGCATTCCCATGACATTGCCTTACTCTTTTCAAGAGGTCAAAGAAGATGACCAAGAGGACTATCCTGGGATCAGTTCCAACATTGGGGAGATCACCCTCAACACTTAGGATGACTATGACATTTGAACCGCTTAGAATAATCAACAATTTGAGACCAATGTCATCACTCCAAATGCGGATGCAATCAATAGAATGTATACTCTAGTTGTCATTAAGTTGTTCCCTAATAACATAGACATTAGTAGAAGCATCACACACCATCAAGATGAACATGTTGGCTGGATGAAAATCATCAAACAAACACCAAAAAGGGTGTAAATACCACCCAAAGAATATGGCTACAATCCCGTTTGGTTTTGTCCCCAATGGCTGATGCGAGTAAACTACACGTGTGCAATGCAAGTGCATGTATCGCGTAATATAGGGCTATGAGGCCAGGGTGTTGAGCTCAGGGAAACATTATCTAGAGACTATTACTAAATGTGACTCAATCATCTATACCTAGTGAAGAACTGATTTATTAATTAGCTAACTAATTACAAGAATTGAAACTAAATTAATGGGGTTTGCGATCAAAGTTGGAATGGATTTCTTAGTATTACAGTTTTCCCATAGTTCACATTACAATTAACATCATTCACTAATATTTATTTCCCCTAACCATGGAACAAGGGTTCTATACCAAGTATTACCCACCCTCATAGAGTAACTCACTACCTAATCTAATATAAATCCCACTCTCATAGCAATTTAAATATTAGCTAGGCACTTCAATGAATCCTTTGGCTATACCCTTCATAATTGTAAGCCCTCTCTTGAGGCACGGTATAGACTGTACAATTTTTGTGACTTTTGAAACCCTGAATCCTCTCTTAAAAGAAATTAATGGTTTGAGAAATTATATATGTTGATTAGGCTTAGTTAATTCATATGCAATCATAGAAATATATCCAAAAATTAGGGAAAACATGTACGTTAATTCATAACGTGAATTATAGTGCAAAACATGGCTACTTCTAGGTACTAAGGAACTAGGGGGATAGACTCACATGATTCCTATCATTTCATTCATAGGTGAAAGAGATAAAATAAGGGAAACATTAAAGAACTAATGAAAACCCCTAGCTATCGTGTCACCTATTATGGTATAGAATGTAGTCAAGTCAAAACAATTCAGGTTTACTTGATCATCTTTACGTGGTGGATGAAATGTAATGAAAAGTGGGTGGAATCACATGATTAAGAGACATTGCCTTTCTTAAACTATGATATGTCCTTCTCCTATCAACTTGTGTATAGGGTAACCTTAGAGTTTCTTTCTAAACAACCCATTTAAGGTCTCGTTACTTGTTTGGTCAATTTTGGCTCAAACCCCATCGTCATCCTAAATTCTTGGATAAATCAATACTTTTCATTCTTATTAAATTACCTAAAGATGACTAACCCATACACTTCCACTAGGTGTTACTGCCTTTAGCCGTTGCAACTAAGCTTTCAAAGATATGATAAATTTTATATTATTTCAAAATTTTCAAATTTTATTACAAAAACACACTCTATGATGAAGGAAGAAATCATATTAATTATTTTCACAATTACACTATATAGATGTGGATCCTACAAATTCAGAATGGGAAAAACAAATACAAAAACTAAAACAATGAAACATGTTTGGTTCAGGTGGGTAGAATGTGCCAGTGAAACTGGGGGGCACAGTGGGCATCTTTGGCAGCTGGGGGTAATTGGAAAACTAGCCCTAGCTCTAGTAATGATCATAATGTGATTGTTGGTAATGCTCAATCTGTTGTAGGTGAGTATGCATATTCTACTGGTTGGTTAGAAGAAGGCACTCATTGTCATAAATTGCCTCCTGAGATGACGAAGCACCCTTGAACATCATGGATCTCTCTTAAGGTGGTTTGATTGTTGTTGCTTCCCTTTTTGAATCGAGTGCAACATCCCATACTTACGTGCCATAGAAAAAAAGTCAACTAGTTGTGCAGGTGGTGTAGTGGTGGAGCTTGATGTTTATTATCTCTGTGAGGTCTGGTAGATAACCCACCACAAAGTGAATGGCATAGTTTCCTCATCCTCATTGGCTTCCCCAATCAGCTATGGCTCAAGGTTGTCCTGCTCTGATGGCACCGATTATACACACTTTGTAGGACATCTCAAGTTGCACCCCTTAGAGACAGAAGATGGGGTCAAGGAGAGCCCTTTCCCACAACTGATCATCTACCTTGCAATAGGCAAAAACATTCCCTCACACTTACTAAAGAGGAGGGCCTCCTGAAATGGTTGAAGTACAACTTGGGGTAGGTCCTCATGGCATTGGTGGTGGAGAGGTCCAGGTTGAGGTGTAGTGCTAGTGATGTAATGTGTCGAACAAAGTGAATTGGGGGTTTCCTATGCTCCTATCACTCATGGATAAAATATGTTGCAAAAAGAAGGAACTGAGATCTACCTTCTCCTATCCTTGGGACAAGAATTTCCATAGGACTAAGAGATCGTCTTGCTGCACCTTCCCTTGCCGGTGTGTATATTTGGTGAAGATGTTGCTTGTGAAATACCAATGCAAAATGTGGGTGGATGGATGCTCGGTATCCATGATTGACGAATGGTGCCAGTTGATTGTGAACCCTGTGGTAGGTCCATCAGAAGCCTCCATGACCAACTTCAGTCAAAGTTTTTGGGGGTGAAACATATGTTCCCTACTGGACAACCATAGATTGGATTGAATTATGCCAATTTGAGGTGTTGGATGGATTTTTGGGGGAGGAAGCACAAACATCATAACTCCTAACCTTCCTCGTGTTAGGGGATGTAGCTGACTTTTTAGAACACTAGGAAATCATGAATGATGTCCAGGTTGTTGGGTGAATCACCAAAGAAAGTGTGATCACCCACCATGTCTTGGCCAACATATACTCTGCAAAGACACTCACTGAAGCATGTGTCATTGAGGAAGTCTCAGTCACCATATACCATATCTCTCTTCATCATGCTACATAACTTCTTTTGATCTTCATTGATAAAATCCATGTGTCCAGACTTTGGCACCATTGGGTTGGCTCCTACCTCCGATGAAGTTGACCTTCGTGAACCCATTGATCCAAATGAGAGAATGGAGATTTAGAAGAGAGCTCACGAAAGACTCAGGGCATCATAGAAAACTGGAACCTCTTAGAATGCAAAGGAGGTGATGTTGGTGTGTTTGAATAGAACCATATGCCTCTCTCATATAGTATATGATTTGGCCTAACACATCATGTTAGTACCACCAACATGGTCATCAGTGCAATGAGTTCTTTCCCAATCTGTGTGTGTCAATATTAGTTGTTGGTACTAACAACTCATGGCCATCAATGTAGCGATGCAAGGATAGCTCCTTGTTGGTAGTAACATCAATGTGTTATTGGTAGAGACACTTGGTAAGAGTTTTTAGATCAGTGCCACTGACCATTGGATAGAAATGATCTTGGTCATCCATCTTGATGTCCTTCAATTTTGTGCTTAATAGTGTTAGTACCACTGATAGGTTGTCAGTGGTACCGAGTTGTATCTTGATCACTATTGTGAAATTTTTTGGTGCCATCAACTATTACAGTCGGTTGTACCAAGTCATTCAATTTTTTAGTGCTCATGAATGCCCCCCCTTGGTATCTTGAAATGGGAACTTCTCAATTTTTTGGTGCAACCAACAGAAGTGTCGGTGGTACCTACCCTACATAGGGATTTTGGATGTCAACTCTACAAGAATTAGATGCCATCGATTGATGTGTTAGTGGTATTGAGTGGTTGGTGCATTTTCCGTATGATTTTGGTGCAAAACCTAGTGCTGCCAACTTTTGTGTTAGTGGTAGAGAAATGCTCATAGATTCTACTATTGAATTGCACATTACCCTTAATGCCACCAATAGGTGTTTTGGTGGTACCGATTTTTCTACTACCTGCACATCAAACAAAGGATGATAATAGTACCTTTTCATATCAAGAGTCTTCTAATAAATGTAATGCAAAAACTAAACAAATTTTTTTTCTAAAAAGCATATAAGAGAAAGAAACAAAATAAAAACCAAATTGGGTTGCCTCCATACAAGTGCCCTTATTTTACATCCTAGAGTCGATGATCAGATCATGTACAATCTTAATGAATCTGCATGAGGTTAAAATCCTCTACCTCATGGACTAACTCTCCTCCATAGTAATGTTTCAAATGCTTCCCATATACTAGAAATGACTTAGTCCCATCACTAATTTCCACTTTCCAAGAGGGAAAGATTTAACCACCACATAAGGGCCACTCCACCTAGATCTTAATTTTCTAGGATGCAATTTCATCCTAGAATTGAACAAAAGAACCCTTTGTCTTGGAGTAACCACCATACAAATCATATGGTAGTCATGAACTTTTTTAGTCCTATTCTTGTAGATCCTGGATCTTTCATAGGAATCTAGAATAAGCTCATCCAATTCATTCAATTCAAACACATTCTTCTTCCCTACACTATCAAGATTTAAATTTAGCTTTCTCAAAGCCCACTTGGTTTTCTGTTCCAACTCCATAGGTAAATGGCAAGCTCTCTTGTAGACAAACCTAATTGAGGTTGTTCTTATAGGTGTCTTATAGGGTGTCCTGTATGCCCAATGAGCATCATTCAACTACATACTCCAACTAGTCTTGCTTGTTGAGACAATCTTTCCTAAAATCTTCTTAATGACTCTATTAGACACCTCAACTTGACCTTGAGTCTGTGAATGGTATGAGATTCCTACCCTGTGCCTCACTCCATACTTACTAAACAAAGACCCACATTTCCTATTTGTGAAGTGTGATCCCCCATTACTAATCATAAATCTCAACACCCCAAAACTTCATAAATTGTGGTTGTAATTACTTCCACATACTTTTTCACATAGTCCACTGCAAGTAGAATATATAAGTTAATATGGGAAGATACAAAGGGTCCCAAAAAATCAATCCCTTACAAGTCAATAACTTGTATTTCCTAAAAGGTATTCAAGGTAATTTGATGTCTCCCACATATATTCCATGTTCACTGGCATGAATCACAATTTCACACACAATTATAAGCATCTTTACATAATGATGGCCAGTAAAACCACCTTCTAAAACTTTAGTTGTCATACTTGAGCAAGCATGGTTTCCCCAAGTAGGTAGGGAATGATAATGTGTCAATATTCTCTAAATCTCACATTCAATCACACACTTCCTCATAATGTCATCCCTATATTTCTTGAGTAAAATTGGGTCATTCCATATGTAAAATATCAAGGAATGGAATAATATTTTCTTATCTTGATACCCCTAATCCTCTTGTATCTCACCACATGCCAGGTAATTCATTATGTTTGCAAACCATAGTTCTTTGTCCTGCAAAGAAAACAATTTTTCATCCGGAAGCTCTTCAATAATGGGTATCTCTAAATATGTCTCATCCACTCTTTCTAATTTAGACAAATGATCAGCTACCAAGTTTTCTGTCCTGACCTTATCCTTGATTTCTATATCAAAATATAGTTGAAGCAAAATTCACCTTATCCATATATGTTTTTGGCATCTTTCTTCTGCAAAAGATATGTTATAGCCATGTGGTCAGTCAAAACTATCACCTTGGCCCCTATTTAATATTGACGATAAATTTCAAAAGAAAACACCTCAGGCAAAGATTCTTGTTCAGTTGAAGTGTAATTGAGTTGGGAATCATTAAGGGTTTTAGAACCATAATAAATATAGTATGGTTTTTATCTTTGCATTGACCCAAACCATCCCCTACTGCATAGTTTGATGTGTCGCACATTCATTCAAACTATTGGCTCTAATCTAGAGCATGGATCATAGGTGTGGAGACCAATTTCTCCTTCACTGCCTAAAAATCCATTAAACATCGATCATCAAAATTAAACTCAACATCTTTCTCTAACATTTTGAAAAGTGATTTTCCAATCTTTAAGAAATCATTTATAAATCAACAATAAAAGATGGCATGTCCTGAAAAACTCATAACACCTCTCACCGATGATAGTGTAGGGAGCTTATAGGTCACCTGTATCTTAATCAGATCAACTTCCATTCCTTTATTGGATAATTTGTGTCCCAAAACTATCCCTTCACTCACAATAACATGGCATTTTTCCCAATTCAAAATGATGTTAGTGTCCTCAGACCTTTGTAAAACTTTATCAAGATTGGCAAGGTGGTCTTCAAAAAGTTGTCCATACACTAAAAGTCATCCATAAAAACCTCAAGACAACACTCTACCATGTCCAAAAAATAGTGAGCATACATCTCTAAAATGTAGACGGTGCACTACAAAGGCCAAAAGGCATCTAATGATAATAGAAAGCCCAGTAGGGGCAATTAAAGGTGGACTTCTCTTGATCCTATGGTTCAATGGAAATTTCATTGTATCTGTAATACCCATCTAATAAATAAAAATGAGAGTGGCTGACAAGCCACTCAAGGATCTAGTCAATATAAGGAAGTGGAAAATTATCTTTTAGTGTGGTGGCATTCATTTAGAGATAATCGATACACACACGCCAACTAGTCACTAGCCTAGTTATAATTAACTCACTTGTGGAATTTGTGGTGAACTCTATTTCCCTTTCTCAAGAACAAATTGGGTTAGGCTACCCGATTAGAATCAGATATAGCATAAATTATACATACCGATAGAAGCTTCACTACCTCATTCTTTACTACCTCAGTCATGACATGGCTGAGACATCATTGAGGTTTTACTATCATTTTAGCTCCTTCCTCGATGCTAATCTTGTGCTAAAAAAATCTAGGAGATATCCCCTTGATGTCTGCAATAGATCACCCAAATGTTTCTCGTTGGTTCATTAGCACAACAAGCAATTGATCTTCCTTGTGCTTGGTCAATGAAGATGCAGTGATGATGGGGAGCTTCTTGTCTATCGCCAAGAAAATATACTTCAAATATGGAGGATGCAACTCCAAATCAAGATCGAGGGGCCACTACAATGACGAGATCAATAATGGTAGAGGTGTACTCAAATCTTCATAGTGCATGGAGTACAAGCATGGAAATGATTTTAGAAAAAAGGCACACTTCTCAAGAGAATGATAGTGAGTGTAATCATCCATCAAGTTCATGATGCATGCATCTAATGGTAGTTGTGGATATGCTTGTGTGTGAGGGGAAGATGTTGCCTCTTCAATTGTCATAGGATATGCTTCTTCTTCTAAATCATTGGTATACTTCAATACACATATCAAGGAAACCATCTTAGTATGTTCCATTATGTCTACTACCAGTGTGCTCTTTTGACTTTTCGTCATGACATGAGCCATATCCAAATATGGCTTCCCCCAAAAAGGATACATCACTGTTCAATCATTGCAACATGTGGAATTGTGACTTCTCACTACTTTTGATTGTAAGTCTGACATTTTTATTTTGATGTGATTATCCTAAATTCCCAATGTCAGTCTTCATATACCCACTTATAGGATCATGTGTATTGTATCTTTGAATGGTCTCCCTAAGAGTATCTCATTGTCGTGGTCATCCTGCATTTCCACGAATACAAAATCTTCTACAAAGATGAATTTGTCAACCTCTACTAACACATCCTTGATGATACATATAGGTCTTACCACTGAATTGTCCACCAATTGTATGGTCATGTTGCCCTTTCAAGATTCCTTCTTCCCTAATTTATTGAATGTTGTCAAGGGCATGAGGTTTATGGTTTCCCCATAGTCGCATAAAGCTTCACCAAATTTAAATTTTCTAATGTAACAAGGTTTATTAAAGTAGCCCATATCTTGCCTCTTCGGTGGCAGTCTCCTTTGTATAAATGCACTAACCTCTTCGTTTAACACTACTAGACCAGAATCAACTATCCTCATTTTCTTGTTAATTATGTCCTTCAAAAATTTAACATACGAAAGAATTTTTTCTATTGCATCTGCAAGGGGTATGTTTACATGAAGTTTTCTAAATGTGTCTATAAACTTCTTAAATTGTTGGACAACCTTCTCTGCATTCAAAATGTTGGGGAATGGTATTGTAGTTAGCATATTTCTCTTGTTAGGTGGAACATAAGACTCCTTTCTAACTTCAGTTGGCTCTTCAACTTCCTCTACTAGTTATTTCTCTTGGAGGTGGTGTCTTGCTCAAGTGGATCACTCGCTGATACTTCTCCTATGTCATCTACTTTGTCATTATTTTTTGGGATTGTTTTCTATTATTTCAGCAACACCTTCCCACTGTAGAGTAGCACTACCTTCACCTGTTGGTTAGTAGATGGAATGCCAGTATTTTTTGGGAACTCTTGATGACTTAGCTTCTTGAATGATGATACTTCTGCTGCTATCTAAGAAATCTAGTTTTCTATGCTGCAAATCAATGCTCCTTGATTCTACAGGTCCATTTGTGTTTTTCCTACAAAAGTCTCGTATTGACTGACCAATTTGCCAAGCATGTCCTCTATACAGTCTATTGTGATGGAGTACACTTTTGGAGTCCTTAATCATCCAATGACATAAGTGAAATCATAAGGTTGAATAATATTTAGAGTTCTAAGGTTTTGACAAAGTAGGTATGTTGATATCATGATTAAGATCTCTCTTTGTATGCCTTTTTGAGGAATTTAATTGGATGGTATAACAGTTGAGTTTTGGCACCATATTTGAGTAGAAGGTAGCTTGAGTGGTAGGAAAGCTATGGTTAAAATTTGGTGGCATTTGGATGTTTCTAGAGAACGTTATTTAGGTTGAAATTCGGGACATAAATTGCCTTATTGATGAACGGTGGAATAAAGTTCCAAGTAATTAGTGTAAGTTGGTGATCAGATGTAATGTCACACACCCCTTGATCTATGACTGGGCTGCTTGGCTCTTATTCTACCAGGGATCCTAGGCCTAGTGGTAGATGCACTTAGTGAGCTGAGGTGCAACGTATAGGCTTATCTAGAGGGTTAGTGTTTGACCCTTGGATGGGAACGATCGCACGTCACACAACTGACCCTTCCTTGGAACCGCTTGGAGATCACAGAGCAGAGAACTAGACAACTTTCATGCATCCACAATCAGCGATTGTGGGATGGAAGGAGGGAGAGATGGGACATTGGTTTCTTGTGTGGAAGAGATAACCTACGACCCTGACCCCTCCCTCATGTAATATGAAGCTGAGTGCCATGAGAGCTCCGTCTCCACTGACTCTCCACAGCAAATTCTATGCAATTCAAGAAAAGAGGGTCCGAAGGAAGAAGGACCACGACATGGATAGAGGAAGTTTTCTTTCCCTAGAGTTCCATCGTCATAGGAGACTAGTTGGGTTTTGAGACCAGTCAACTACGAAGCCGTGCTACCTAGACTCTACACACTTCACCGAAGGTTATGGTAAGACCAGTGGATGGTAGATAAGCCACATTGCTGCATGACCACACACCAGAGGATGGCACCCTGGTGGCAGCCATGGATAGTGAGTCCATCATCATGGATAATTTCGCGATGATCTCCAGGCAAAGGGAACCTAGCAGAGAAGGAGTTGCAACACTAAACCCTGGACCGGAGAATCCACACCAGATGGAGGCAGTAAACCGACGACAGCAAGCCTAGATGCGAGGATGAGAGGGTAGAGAAGCACCTTGATGGGGTTGCTAGGTCACTGGAGATGAGGCTTGCAGCGATAACCCTCACACATCAGAACGAAGTTTCCCCCTCAGGTTTCAGACGAGCCCAGGACGAAGGGCCCAAGAACGCAACAGTGGCGGCAGTGCTTGAGAGCGAGCTCAACGCTCAGGCACACCCAGAATTGAGACATCCCTGAGCCTTATTGTGTGCTTGCCAAAGCCGCTTACGTCGGCGGAAGCTTGGGCAGAAGATTGGAGCCCGCACACACGAGACACCCGACGGCGGCGACGCTCGAACGAGCCCATGTGGGATCGGGTTCACGTGATGCTGAGAAAGGTGACCCAGCCGGGTCACTGGATTGCTAGATCTGTGGATTGTAGGTAGGATTCAGATCAAGAGGGTAGAACCAGCAAGGGATAGCACCAGTCTGATGCCACGTGGTGACACCTGAGTGGCCAATAAAAGGTAAATCTTCAATAATTTACCAAATCTTGCAAAAGCCATAGTAATTAGTACGATTATCAGAAAAATACAAATAAGGTACCGAAATTCTCAGAAAAATGAGTAGAACACAATAGAGCAATATTATTAGGCTTTTGAGGCATTAATAACAGTAATATCATGTAAGATGTGTAATTCTTGTTTAATGGATAATAAATATCAAACAATGTTCTAAAATTATGAGAACATGTCAGTAAATACATATTCATGCTTATAATCCATATGATATCAGTAATTATAATGTTGATGTATGAAATCATGTAATTTGATTAATATGGATAATTAGGGCTATTAACGCTAAAGATAATGCAATTAATGCATACATGCTCAATAAATGATAAAATTTACAAAGTAAGCTCATATCAGTATTTGGAACCTCAGAATTAAATATGAGATTAGGATGATACCCATAATCTATGTTATACAATGATGTTTGCTCTTAATGTGATATAAACCCTAATTTGAGTAATGCATGTAGCCTAGGGTTAATGTATGACATAATGTTAATATGTTAGATGATGAACTTTGATAATGATATGTAATCTGGAAAATTACATCAGTGAGATAATCATAAGATAAGTATACAAGTAATGATATTCATATCCTAATGAACTAAGAGAAACTCTAATGAACACGATTAGGGTTAAGATGAGATGTAAGATGATGAGAACCTGATGATTGTACATGATCTTATCTTTATCAGGGGTTGACAAGGATATAGTTGACATGAGGTATATCTGATGTTTAGGCTTGTTCTTGATCAAGATACGCCATTACCTCTTACTTGGCTTATTATACAATATGCTTGTGTTAAACGAGTAGTAAAGTACTTGGCATATGATATTGGATGAAATGATTGTTCTTGTATGATATGTTGCATGATTTTCTGTACTTATGGGTATGAACACATGAAACATATTATATTTGTTCCATTATATGAAATCAGTAATCTCTTTGGTAAGCATAGTGCTAGTGAGTGATCTATCTCTTTTGCAAGAAGATCACGTGTACAATGATGTATCTCTTTGGTAAGCATATCATAAGGCCTAAATGCATCTATCCCATTGGTAGGATAATGCACGAGCATATAATGGAAAAATGAGCTTAAAATATGCGTTCTCTTTTACTAATGAATATCTTTGTGCAAGTATACACTTTTCTTATATTCTTCTGTTACTGCCAAGTATATTAGTTTTATCTTATTGCCAAGATATGATGAGAGGTATATAAAAGATACGTAGGCGTACTCGGTACAATATTCTTGAATATTGTGCTGATGTGTACCGCATGTAATCTTTTGTTTAGGTTGTGGTTATGCTCTTGAGGATCCAGGATAGTTGAGAGTTGTATGGCGAGCTGATGTACAGGTGGACCTGTTGTCTTAAGATCATGTAGTTTAGTGGTAGTACATGTATATGTATAAGTTTGTTGTTCAATATGTAATATCAAATGTTGTAACAATTCATGTTGTAATTATATGTTGAATGGTGAACATATGTGTATGGTTTTATTATTGTTCATGTACATGTGCTACTGGTCGTTTCCTTCTGACTCCTGTAATTTTCTTCTTCTTAGCCTTGTGTGGGATGTTTAAATTGGGATTCTCATTGAGGCGAGAGTTTCAATTTGGACGCCACACATCAGATTAAGTTTTAGAAAATCCAGGGACGCCACAGGTGGTATCAGAGAATGAACAATACCAAAGCCTGACATTTGCTCATTATGAAACTCAAAACCAAAGAACCTTGAACATAAAAATCTTTTAGGGCTAGATTAGTCATCTTTTAGAGACTATATTTGACCTAGCCTCTAGGTTAGCACCTAGATGTCCGAGAACTAGGTCTAGACTGGTGCTTATTGTATAGGAAGTCCTGAGATGTTGTTCTTTCCTTATAGTGCAACGGTATGGGATGTTGCATTATTTGGAAATGACGTGCATCAAGGGAAGAGAAACCCTAGACATATTGCGCACGTTGTCTAGAGTAGCTACACTAGTCTACACCATGTTCTCACCCTTTTCACTAGTTTTCATGACACTGTACTCTCTACGATGTGTGGGACACTCATTTTCTGGATTTAGTTTTAGATTCCAATCGGATCGAACCTTGATAGTTTTGTCTAATGCATGTTTTATCGAAGAAAAACTATATAATATTTTATTATATATATGTATTACAAAAATGTGTTCCCACACATGTATGAGTAGGAGGTGGCCATGCAACCTAAGTGAAACTGTATGACATCAGTCTAGAAAAGAGAGTAGTTCTAGATTAGATGTCTAGAGCCTTGTTGGAATATATATGATAGATGGAATAGATGAAATAAGTTTTGATGATGTGATGTAAGTCTTATATAGATGATATAAGACGGTTTATGATGATCTATGTTTGTCTTTGAGGACTTAAGTTCAATTTTGAGGATTTGAGATAAGTTTTTGATGATGCAAGTATGAGTTCTTTTATGAAATAAGATATGTTAAGTTAAGACAAGGTTGTGATTCAGCATGAGCCTCAATCTCTTTTACGAAGGAGGACCTCTAGTGTTAGGACCAGTTTCGGGGTTAACTCTAAAGAGAGTGATACCCATTGGGAGAAGGTTAGAGAACCTAAACTCCAAGATATGAGAATTTTGAAAATATGTGTTATGATATGTCCTAAACTAGACTACTCCTAAGTGAACGAGTTGAGTTGCTCTATGCATGATTACTATAGTCATGTTGAACCCTAGATATCCTTGGGAGAACCAAACCCTAGAGACAGAGAGAGGCTGGATATAAGTGTATGTGAATAAGGGAATATGAGTGCCTTCCATCTGGGTGAGGGAGAGAATGTCCCAAGACCCTGTAGGAGGTAACTATGTTTTAGTTTCCGTGAAGCGTCATGCTTGGGTTGGTGGTTTCCCACATAGGAATATAGTGGTGTATATAAGAGAGCTTTGGGTAAGATGTTTCATGGTTAGAGATCTATGAAGAGTATGTCATATCATGTTTGGTTGGTGCTTATGTGGCTAGATCTTATAAAGCAATCACTAGTGCCAATGAGGTATACCTGAGAACCTTAGACTAAGAGAGGAAACATAAAGTTTGTATATGAGATACCCATAGAGTTGAGTTAGCTTAGAGAGACTGAGAATGACACTACCCTCGTGGTATGGGTTATAGGAACCTCATTTGGACTATATAAAGTTTTGATGCATGTTTTACGAGCCACTTGCATAAGTTTGTTTAGCACAACCATGATAAAATATATGTAAGGATGTGATCTAAATTTGAGATGTGATATATAGACATGATATGATGGAATCCTAGAGATGGTTTGATATATCTTTATGCATAAATGGTTAACCATATACATGAATAATGATGATAATGTGATATTATTAATTAATCTTGTGATGAAATCACTATTAAATGTTGCAATTTATTACGAGCAATGAAATAAGATCATATCAATGAAACATGTTACATGAGGTGTTAACCTTAGTGCTTAATAAAGATGAAAAATATAGTTTGACAGTTAACACAACATAATGCTTATAACACCTTGATATGATCTAGATGGATAATGTGGGTTAATTATAGTTAACCCCCTCCTAAAAGACATATGTTAATGTTGAACATGTTCTAACAAATTATCTCAATAAAAGGTTTACAACACCTTGATATAATGGGTTAACTTTGGTTGACTCCTTTGGAACATGGTAATATGATGTTGAATAATAATGTATAGGTTAAGATAAGGATACAACCCTAATATATGAGATATGTAATGACATAACCTAAGCTCCTAAACCTTGAGTTCAACCTTGAATGAAGTGTTTATGCACCCAAGATGGTTGTAAACCCCCTAATAGTGCTTTGTATACATGGTTTTAGGTAACCTTGGTGGATATGTTACCCACAGAATACTACCTACATGTGGATGATAACAAGATAAGGTTTTCCCTGGAGGTATGAGTATGCTTTACTTTCGAGGATGAAAGTTCTTTTAAGATGTATATGATGTGAAAGACCGAATTTTCTAGCTTAATTCTGAGGATGGAATTTCTTTTAAGGTGTGTAGGATGTGATGGAGTGGACTTTTGGAGTCCTTAATCATCCAATGACATAAGTGAAATCATAAGGTTGAATAATATTTAGAGTTCTAAGGTTTTGACAAAGTAGGTGTGTTGATATCATGATTAAGATCTCTCTTTGTATGCCTTTTTGAGGAATTTAATTGGATGATATAACAATTGAGTTTTGGCCCATATTTGAGTTGAAGGTAGCTTGAGTGGTAGTGAAGCTATGGTTAAAATTTGGTGGCATTTGGATGTTTCTAGAAAAAGTTATTTTGGTTGAAATTTGGGACATAAACTGCCTTATTGATGAACGGTGGAACAAAGTTCCAAGTAATTAGTGTAAATTGGTGATTAGATGTAATATCACACACCCCTTGATCTATGACTGGGCTGCGTGGCTCTTCTATTACTGGGGATCCTAGGCCTGGTGGTAGGTGCACTCAGTGAGCAGAGGTGCCACATATAGGCTTATATAGAGGGTTAGTGTTTGACCCTTGGATGGGAACGATCGCACGTCACACAGCTGACCCTTCCTTGGAACCGCTTGGAGATCACAGAGCAGAGAACTGGACAACTTTCATGCATCCATGATCAGCGATCGTGGGATGGAAGAAAGGAGAGATGGGACAGTTGTTTTCTATGTGGAAGAGATAACCTACGACCCTGACCCCTTCCTCATGTAATATGAAGCTGAGTGCCATGAGTGCTCCGTCTCCACTGACACTCCACCGCAAGTTCTATGCAATTCAAGAAAAGAGGGTCTGGAGGAAGAAGGACCATGACATGGATAGAGGAAGCTATCATTCCCTGGAGTTCCATCGTCATAGGAGACTAGTTGGGTTTTGAGACCAGTCAACTAGGAAGCCGTGCAACCTAGACTCCACAAACTTCACCGGAGGTTATGGCAAGACCAGTGGATGGTAGATAGGCCACATTGCTGCATGACCACACACCAGAGGAGGGCACCATGGCGGTAGCCATGGACAGTGAGTCCATCATAATGGATAATTTCCTGATGATCTCCAGGAAATGGCAACCTAGCAGAGAAAAAGCTGCAGCACTAAACCCTGGACCGGAGAAGCCGCACCAGATGGAGGCAGTAAACCGGCGGCAGCAAGCCTAGATGTGAGGATGAGAGGGCAGAGAAGCACCTTGATGGGGTTGCTAGGTCGCTGGAGATGAGGCTTGCAGCGGCGACCCTCGCACATCAGAATGAAGTTTCCCCATCAGGTTTCGGATGAGACCAGGACGAAGGGCCCGAGAACGCAGCGATGGCGGCAGCGCTTGAGAGCGAGCTCAACGCTCAGGCACACCCAGAACTGAGACATCCCTGAGCCTTGTTGTGTGCTTTCCAGAGCCACTTACTTCGGCGGCAGCTTGGGCAAAAGCTTGGAGCACACACACGCGAGACACCCGACGATAGCGGCGCTCGAACGAGCCCAGGTGGGATCGGGTTCGCGTGAAGCTGAGAAAGGTGACCCAGCCAGGTCACTCGATGACTAGATCTGTGGATATTAGGTAGGATTCAGATCAAGAGGGTAGAACCAGCAAGGGACAACACCAGTCTGATGCCAAGTGGCGACACCTGAGTGGCCAATAAAAGGTAAATCTTCAATGATTTACCAAATCTTGCAAAAGCCATAGTAATTAGTACGATTATCAGAAAAATACAAATAAGGTACCAAAATTCTCAGAAAAATGAGTAGAACACAATAAAATGATAATATTAGGATTTTGATGCATTAATAATAGTAATATCATGTAAGATGTGAAATTTTTGTTTAATGGATAATAAATATCAAACAATGTTCTAAAATTATGAGAACATGTCAATAAATACATATTCATGCTTATAATCCATATGATATTAGTAATTATAATTTTGATGCATGAAATCATGTAATTTGATTAATATGGCTAATTAGGGCTATTAACACTAAAGATAATGCAAATAATGCATACATGCTCAATAAATGATAAAATTTACAGAGTAAGCTCATATCAGTATCTGTAACCTCAGAATTAAATATGAGATTAGGATGATACCCGTAATCCATGTTATACAATGATGTTTTCTCATAATGTGATATATGTTGGCTAAATGGACATCATTTAAATCCCTTAGTTTTGATAATGACAAACATTTCATTCTTGTCGATCTAACGTGCTACTTGAGTGTTGCAAGAATAAGGTGGATGACAAAGATTTGGGAAATCTATATGCTTGAATTGTTATTATTTCATGATTGTAATCAATTGTAAAACTTGTACAAGTATATAATGTACAAGTTCTTAGACATCATGTAAATCAAGAGTTAGATCTTCCCTATCCAATCACAACATTTAGATAGGTCATCCCTTAAAATAGTGTCACATCTGCACACTCATACACACACTTAGTACTTAGTTTAAAATGTTGAAACATGGACATTCTCGGTCGACAAATTTCGTGACCGAGACACTCTCAATCGACAAACTTCTCGACCGAGAAAGACCCAAGTAGCCATTAGACACAGCAGACAAGGTAGTTGGAATTTGGAGATGAACGTTTTATACACTTGCTCCAGACAGTCTATTGTTCGACAAGTCCTCGACCGAGAAGGACTCTCGAACAAAAAATCTTCGACCGAGATGTGTTTTGTCTGCAACTTTTAGAATTAATTAACTAGCCATTGCTAAAGCAACTAAAGTGTACCTAATGGCTAGTTAAGCACTTGGAACCCCCTAGAAAGTGTCTAGAATGTCCTTAAGCACTTGTAGGTCATTCCTATAAATAGGACATGCCTTAGGACACCTAAACTCACTCATATACACTTGTTTTATACTTGAGCTTACAATTGCAATTGGCAATCTGTTTTGAGCAATTGAGCAACACTAGCATTGGCTACTCACTTCTCTTGCTCTAAATTCGTGTCCTATAGGCTAGCATCTCCTATCCACTAAACCTACACTTCAATACTAATTGGTTAGGAGATATATACACTTGATATAGGCAAATCAAGCCTTGTGCTTCAAAGTGGTAATTGTAATTTCCTTTTCCTTTCTTGTTCACTCTTATTGCTTGTACTCTCCTTGCTACTCCTAGGGTTGGAGGGTGCAGATTGGAGAGGGTTAATCTTCTTGGTGAAGAAGGAGGATTTGGACTACTTCTATAAGGTTTTTGCAATGGGACGCTACTTCAAGAGGAAGGCTACTTCAAGGGGGAGCTTGAAGTTACTTCAAGAAGGCTGCTTCAAGGTTGGTGCAACTACTTCAAGGTGAAGGCTATCCAAAGGGCGTAGAAAGTATTGTAATTTTATGTAAATTCCTTGAGAGGTAATAAAATTTAATACTTTCAAAATCCCGGTTGGGTAAGTAACCGGGTAGTGGATTGACTGCCTTAGTATTTTCTAAGGTTGGAACCACTCTAAACACCTTGTCTCCTTCTTATTATTTCAATTGTGGTTGTTTGAGTTAAATTACTTTAAAATAATCATAAAACCCTATTCACCCCCCCTCTAGTGGTTTTTCAATTGGTATCAGAGCAGGCTTCAAGGAGCTCTAACCAAGTCTTGAAGAATGGGTGATGGGTTGCTCAACAACCTCCACCTGGAAGGAACGCTTGTGGCTAGGCCTCCTGCATTTGATGGTACTAACTACACCTACAGGAAGAGAAGGATGCAATTTTACTTCCAAGGGATCAGTTGGGATTTATGGAGAATGGTGTCAACCCCTTACGAACATCCCCAAGTGGAATATGCAGCTTGGGATACTAATACGGTAAAGTATGCCCAAATGAATGGAAAGGCTGTAAGTATACTTTATTATTCAATTTCAGTTGGTGAATTTAATAGAATATCAAATTGTGAAACGTCTTATGAAATTTGGCATAGACTTTCTATAACATATGAAGGAATTGTGAAAGTTAAGAATTCTAAAATTGGAATGCTTAAACAGAAATTTGAACAATTTTGTATGGATCAAAATGAATCTATTAGTGGAATGTATGCAAAATTCTCTTCTATTGTAAATGGTTTGAATGCTTTAGGTAAAGTGATTAGTGAGGAAGATCAGGTGTCAAAGATTCTTAGATCTCTTCCTCCCAAATACAAGCCCAAAGTGACAGCCATTGAAGAAGCAAATGACCTCACCCGACTAAGGATGGAACAACTCATTGGCAACCTAGAAGATCATGAGGCAACATTAGAAGAGGAAGAAAGAAGAGAACATGAACTTCAACAAGGGAGAAAGAAAGATGTGTCTCTAAAAGCTTCAATGACCATCACACTGGAAAGTGATGAAACAAGTGAAGAAGAAGGAGAAGAAGCCTTAATTGTCAATGGTAAGAAATATAGAAGATTTAGATCTAACACAATTTCTAGTTCTTCTTCTTCTCCTCCTAGGTGTTTTGAGTGTGGAAAGAAAGGACATCTCAAAAATGAATGTCCTAAAGCAAAGAAAGGAAAGAAAAGCTCACACAAAAAGAAGGGAGAAAAAGCTTATAAAGCTGCATGGGATGAGTCAAGTGAGAGTGAAAGTGGAGAAGAAAAGGTGGAATGTCTTATGGAAAAAGAAGATGATGAAGATTCCCAAGAGGTAAGCCTTCTTGATCTACCTAAAGAAGATTTAATTGCTAGTCTACAAGAAACTCATGACAAATATGTTGACTACAAAAAGAAACTAAAGAAGATTACCAAAACAAATGAGGAATTATATGCTAGATTAAATGATCTTTCTTCTGAAAAGAACAATATTGCTCTTAAAATTTTGTCTTTACAAACATCCTTAAATGATTGTAATAGAAAGTTACTTACTTTAGAAACGAACCATGATCTTCTTTCTCAAGAAAAGGTTGATTTCCTTGCTAAACTAAATAATTTTCAGACTCAACCTATTCTATGTAATCATCTAGATTATGATAATGTTGTTAAGGAAAGAAACTCTCTATTATCTGATTTAGATAAAGCAAGAATAGATATAAATAAGAAGATGGGTGAGATTGCTAAGATACACAGAGAAATAAATGGTTTAAAGGGAAATGACATTCTTGATAATATTCTAAAAAATTCCTCTAGCTACAATGGAAGAAGAGGCTTGGGATATGTTCCAAAAAGTAAAAGAGCTCAAGTATCCAAGACTAAGACCATGTTTGTACCTAAAACTACAATTCAAAATTCTAGAAAAAGAAATAAAATTGACTCTATTTCCTATCACTTTTGTCTACGTCTTGGACATTATTCTTTTTCATGCCCTTATAAGAAGAAGGATTGTGAGTTAGTTTGGGTCCCTAAACCTCAAACTTAGAAAACTTGAATGTAATTTAGTTGAGATATAATCTAATGCTTACTCTTGAAAATCAAAATGTCTTATCTCAACTAAACAAATAGCTTCATGTATTGTTTTAAATTCAGAACTGATTACTGATACAAACAGAAACATTTTCAGTCGACAAAAAGTTCAACCGAGATACTCTCGGTCGAGAAAACTTCGACTGATCAAATGCCTGTGACATACCAAAATATACAACAGAAATCTTTGTGAAATAGAAACTATTCTGATCGATAAATAATAGATCAGAGAAAAAATGGTCAACCGAACAGACTCCTGCTCCTATTCAGTTCTAATCTATAAAATAGCAACTTTCTCGATCGACAAATTGGTCGACTGAGACACTTGTCGGTCGAACTTTTGTCGACTGAATGAGGTTTTGATTAGTTTTCTTTGTTAAAACATTTTCAGTTTGTAATTAAATGTACCTAACCATAACTGACCATCACATGGGTACCAAAACCTACATCTTAATGCATTATTGGGTGGTTGACAGTGGATGCTCCAAACACATGACCAGAAACAAGGAGGCATTTCAAACTTTTGAAGAAAAGAAAAGTGGAACAGTCACTTTTGGAGACAATGGTAAAGGTAAAATTGTTGGAATAGGTAATATTGGTACAAATCTTGAAATAATTTTTTTTTTACTTGTTGATGTCTTACACCATAATTTAATAAGTGTTAGTCAATTATGTGATAGTGGATATGATGTTCTATTCAACAAAAACTATTGCAAGTTACTACTAGAAAATACTACAAATGTTGTTTATGAAGGAAAAAGAGTTGGAAATCTTTATATTCTTAGACCTAACTCTATGAAATATGTAGTTGGAAAATGTTTACTTGCAAATGAAAATTCTTTACAACTATGGCATAGAAAATTGGGTCATGCTAGTTCACATGTTATCAAAAAGCTAGTTAAACAAGATCTTGTTCGTGGTTTGCCTAATTTATGTTTTGATCAAGCTGAAAATTGTGAACCATGTACTTTGGGTAAACAAACAAAAACCTCTTTTAAATCCAAAAATGTACTTAGCACCAATAGATCCTTAGAACTCATTTATATGGATCTATTTGGACCTATGCGGACACAATCTATTGGTGGCAAAAGATATTGTTTTATTATTATTGATGATTATAGTAGATATACATGGGTACACTTTCTTGCAAACAAAGATGACACTATTCAAGTTTTTATTAAATTTTGTTCCAAGATTGAAAATCTATTACAAAACAAAATATGTACAATTAGGAGTGATCATGGTGGAGAATTTGAGAACCATTTATTTGAAGAATTTTGCACATCTCAAGGCTACACTCACAATTTTTCTGCTCCACGCACTCCACAACAAAATGGTATAGTTGAAAGGAAAAATCGATCACTACAAGAAATGGCTAGGACTATGATGCTTGAACATAATACACCTAAAACATTTTGGGCTGAAGCGGTAAACGCAGCTTGCTATGTGCTAAATAGAGTAACTGTTCATTCCTATTTGAAGAAAACACCATATGAAATCATATATAATAAGAAACCTAGGGTTGACTATTTTCATACTTTCGGATCAACATGCTACATTCTAAACACAAAAGAGGATAGAGACAAGTTTGACTCTAAATCATATAAAGCATTTTTCTTGGGATATTCTACTTCTAGCAAAGCATTTAGAGTTTACAACATTATTTCTAGAAAAGTTGAGGAATCAATTCACATCTCTTTTCATGAAGAGCCACAATCTGAAAACCTTGAAGTAATTGGTCTTACTCATCAATTAGAAAATTTATCAATACCTAATGATAATGACAAAAACACTACTAGTGATCACCAAGTTGAAACACAACTTGTTCCTAGACTCATTAAGGATCATCCTCAAGAATTAATCATTGGAAATCCAAATGATAAAGTCAAAACTCGTTCTTCTTTTAAAGATGTTGCAAATATGGCATTTGTCTCTATAATTGAACCTGAAAAGGTAACTAAAGCTCTCAAAGATGACTATTGGATAATGGCAATGCAAGAAGAATTAAACTAATTCACTAAAAATGACGTATGGGACTTAGTTCCTAAACCACAAGATAAAACCATTATTGGAACAAAATGGGTTTTTAGAAATAAATTAAATGAACCAGGAGAAGTGGTAAGAAATAAAGCTAGGCTAGTAGCACAAGGCTATAATCAACAAGAAGGGATAGACTTTGATGAAACATATGCACCAGTAGCAAGACTTGAAGCAATTAGAATGTTACTAGCTATAGCTGCACACAAAAACATCAAACTTTTTCAAATGGATGTAAAAAGTGCATTTCTCAATGGGATAATCCAAAAAGAAGTATATGTTGCCCAACCACCAGGTTTTGAAATACTGAAAAAAAGATGACTATGTATACAAACTTAAGAAGGCACTTTATGGTTTGAAACAAGCACCTAGAAATTGGTATGAAAGACTCGAGAACTATTTATTTGATAATGATTTTTCTATTGGAAATTCAGATTCTACTTTATTCTTCAAAACATATGCATCTGATTTTCTAGTTGTTCAAATATATGTTGATGACATTATCTTTGGTGCTTCAAACGAATCATTATGCAAACAATTCAGTGATATTATGCAACAAGAATTTGAATTGAGCCTCATGGGTGAACTAACCTTCTTTCTTGGTTTTCAAATTAAACAAACGCCTGCTGGGATTTTTATAAGCCAAGAAAAGTACACCAATGAACTCTTAAAACATTTTGGGATGGATCTGTGTAAACATGCTACCACTCCAATGGCTACCTCTACTAAAATTGATAAGGATGAAAATGGGGAACCTATTGATGATTCCTTATATAGAGCCATGATTGGTAGTTTACTTTACTTAACCGCTTCTAGACTGGACATCATGTTTTCAATTGGTCTTTGTGCTCGATTTCAATCACAGCCTATGCATTCTCACTTTCAAGCTGTCAAACGGATTTTTTGATACTTAGTCGGCACCACATGTTATGGTTTATGGTATCCTAAAGGACAATCCTTGGATTTTATAGCTTATACTGATGCCGACTACACTGGTTGTCAACTTGATCACAAAAGCACTAGTGGTAGTTGTTTCTTGTTAGGAAGAGCCTTAGTCTCTTGGTTTAGCAAGAAACAAAATACAATTGCCCTATCTACAACTGAAGCTAAATATATGGCAGCCAGATCTTGTTGTACTCAGGTGCTCTATATGCAACAAATGTTAAATGATTATGGCTTTATTTTTTCATCTATGCCTATCTTTTATGATAACACAAGCGCTATAAACTTAGCACATAATCTCATTCTAGATAGCCGAGCTAAACATATTGAAATCCATCATCACTTTTTATGGGATCATATCTCTAAGAATCATGTATCTCTTCATCATGTTGATACGGAAGATCAATTGGCTGATATTTTCACAAAACCGCTTCCACTAGCCCAATTTAACAAAATACGGATGCAACTACTCATCACTCCCTTAGAAGATGTTTTCTTTGATATTTGTGCATCTTAAAAACATTTTTAAACGTGTTATTTTTGTCTTTCAAATGGACATCTTTTTCGAAAGATTTGATGGCTATCTTTTTATGAGGGATATCAAATTGAGGGGGAATTTTTCTAATTTTTAACGGCTATCTTTTTGAAATGACAAAGGTGGAGAAATAAATGTAAATCTTAACATGGTAACTTTGAAAAACTCAATCAATGAGTTTCATAATCTCTTGGCTTTACATTAAAAGTTGCTATATTACCTAAAGAACTGGATTCTATGTTCCATACTTCTTTGGGAATAATAAGCACACATTTCATAAACAAGAGAAGAAATTTACAAAGTAAATCTCAGGTATGAAACAAAACTCATTTTAAAGACTAGTTGATTTATATTTTGGAAATGTTTGTCATCTTCAAAAAGGGGGAGATTGTTGGTTAAATGGACATCATTTAAATCCCTTTGTTTTGATAATGACAAACATTTCATTCTTGTCGATCTAACGTGCTACTTGAGTATTGCAGGAATAAGGTGGATGACAAAGATTTGGGAAATCTATATGCTTGAATTGTTGTTATTTCATGATTGTAATCAATTGTAAAACTTGTACAAGTATATAATGTACAAGTACTTAGACATCATGTAAATCAAGCGTTAGATCTTCCCTAGCCAATCACAACACTTAGATAGGTCATCCCCTAAAATAGTGTCACATCTGCACACTCATACACACACTTAGTACTTAGTTTAAAATGTTGATATCGGGTCATTCTCGGTAGACAAACTCCTCGACCAAGACACTCTCGGTCGACAAACTTCTCGACCGAGAAAGACCCAAGTAGCTGTTAGACAGAATAGACAAGGTGATTGGCAGTTGGAGATGAACGTTGTATACACTTGCTCCAGACAGTCTTTTGGTCGACAAGTCCTCGACTGAGAAGGACTCTCGGTCAACAAATCTCCGACCGAGATGTGTTTTGTCTGCAACTTTTAGAATTAATTAACTAGTCGTTGCTAAAGCAACTAAAGTGTACCTAACGGCTAGTTAAGCACTTGGAACCCCCTAGAAAGTGTCTAGAACGTCCTTAAGCACTTGTAGTTCATTCCTACAAATAGGACATGCCTTAGGACACCTAAACTCACTCATATACACTTGTGTTATATTTGAGCTTACACTTGCAATTGGAGATTTGTTTTGAGCAATTGAGCAACACTAGCATTGGCTACTCACTTCCCTTGCCTAAATTCGTGTCCTATAGGCTAGCATCTCCTATCCACTAAACCTACACTTCAATACTCATTGGTTAGAAGATCTATACGCTTGATATAGGAAAATCAAGCCTTGTGATTCAAAGTGGTTATTGTAATTTCCTTTTTCTTTCTTGTTCACTCTTATTGCTTGTACTCTCCTTGCTATTCCTAGGGTTGGAGGCTACAGATTGGAGAGGGTTAATCTTCTTAGTGAAGAAGGAGGCTTTGGACTACTTCTAGAAGGCTGTTGCAATGGGAAGCTACTTCAAGAGGAAGGCTACTTCAAGGGGGAGCTTGAAGTTACTTCAAGAAGGCTGCTTCAAGGTTGGTGCAACTACTTGAAGGTGAAGGCTATCCAAAGGGTGTAGAAAGTATTGTAATTTTATGTAAATTCCTTGATAGGTAATAAAATTTAATACTTTCAAAATCCCGGTTGGGTAAGCAACCGAGTAGTGGATTGACTGCCTTAGTATTTGCTAAGGTTGGAATCACTCTAAACACCTTGTCTCCTTCTTATTATTTCAATTGTGGTTATTTGAGTTAAATTACTTTAAAATAATTATAAAACCCTATTCACCCCCCCTCTAGTGGTTTTTCAATATAAACCCTAATTTGAGTAATGCATGTAACCTAGGGTTAATGTGTGACATAATGTTAATACGTTAGATGGTGAACTTTGATAATGAGATGTAATCTGGAAAATTACATCAGTGAGATAATCATAAGATAAGAATACACGTAATGATACATATATCCTAATGAACTAAGAGAAACTCTAATGAACACGATTAGGGTTAAGATGAGATGTAAGATGATGAGAACCGGATGATCGTATGTGATCTTATCTTTATCAGGGGTTGACAAGGATATAGTTGACATGAGGTATATCTGATGTTTAGGCTTGTTCTTGATCAAGGTACGACATTACCCCTTACTTGTCTTATTATACAATATGCTTGTGTTAAATGAGTAGTAAAGTACATGGCATATGATATTGGATGAAATGATTGTTCTTGTATGATATGTTGCATGATTTTCCATACTTATGGCTATGAACACATGAAACATAATATATTCGTTCCATTATATGAAAGCACTATATCTCTTTGGTAAGCATATTGCTAGTGAGTGATCTATCTCTTTAGTAAGCAGATCACGTGTATAATGATCTATCTCTTTGGTAAGCATATCATAAGGCCTGAATGCATCTATTCCATTGGTAGGCTGATGCACGAGCATATAATGGAAAAATGAGCTTAAAATATGTGTTCACTTTTACTAATGAATATGTTTGTGCAAGTATACACTTTTGTTATATTCTGCTGTTACTGCCAAGTATATTAGTTTTATCTTATTGCCAAGATATGATGAGAGGTATATAAAAGACACGTAGGCATACTCAGTACAATATTCTTGAATATTGTGCTGACGTGTACCACAAGTAATCTTTTGTTTAGGTTGTGGTTATGCTCTTGAGGATCCAGGATAGTTGAGAGTTGTATGGCGAGCTGATGCCTGTTGTCTTAAGATCCTATAGTTTAGTGGTAGTACATGTATATGTATAAGTTTGTTGTTCAATATGTAATATCAAATGTTGTAACAATTCATGTTGTAATTATATGTTGAATGGTGAATACATGTGTATGGTTTTATTATTGTTCATGTACATGTGCTATTGGTTGTTTCCTTCTGACTCCCTTGATTTTCTTCTTCTTAGCCTTGTGTGGGATGTTTAAATTGGGATTCACACTGAGATGAGGGTTTCAATTTGGACGTCACACATCATATTAAGTTTTAGAAAATCTGGGGATGTCACATCTATCTTGCTAGAATGCTTGTTGTATTGATAATGTTGTTGTGCAATGCCCTAATGTGGCTTGGCCTGTTGTATTTGAGATGGATCATTTTGAAAATTGTTAGGATCCTTCCATGAGAATTTAGTATCCTTTCTCCATGGACTACCCATTTCTGCACCTACAGTTCTTCTACCACACAAACATGCATTCTTCTTCCTCACCTCTAGATGAGGTTCCTGATTTCTAATCTAATTTACTAACAAAGTTGTCCATCTTCTCTTGTAGCACTCTGATCTGTATGGATACTCTGGGACTTTTAATAGTTTTTAGAGTTTCTCTATATTCTCCCCATGACTTTTTGTTAGCCATGTTCTTTCAAATTTTATGACAATTGGAGGCCATGTTGTTGAGGAAACAATCTTGCCCATGTAGTATCAAGTGTGGTTCTTTCCCTCTTATGAAACTTATAGTAGAATGAATTTTCTTGTTCATAAATGTCAATCCCATGCTGAGGGACATTCCTCAACATATTCTAGAATGTGTCCCACGTCTATGAATAAGACTCCTATGCATGCTACTTAAATCTATAGATCTTCCCAACCACGTCCTGCATCTTCTTTGGAGGGAAATATACTTCAAAGAATGCATCTATCATTCCCTCCCATGTGGATATGGATTCTAAGGGAAGGCTTAAGAGAAAAACCTTTGTCTTATCTTCAATTAAATATGAAAATAACTTTAGATATATCACTGGAATAGGTGACTTGTCAGTCTTCGGTATATCACATCTCTCCATAAAATCATTAATGTGAGACATAGGATCCTCCGTGATGTTCCCATGAAATGCTTGTGATTTCATGAGTTCCACCAGCTCTGGATCTATTTTGTAGCTTCCCACATTTACTTCCTTCTTAACAATTGGCCCTAACCTTACTATACTCGATGAAGCTTTGATCTTTTCCAAGACAATTTGCTCAACTTTTGTGTTGGTATCTCCTATATCTACTTCTTCTGATTGTGTCACTGTGAAAGACTGGATTTCTGGCTTAATTCTGAGGATGAAATTTCTTTTAAGATGTGTAGGATGTGATGGAGTGGACTTTTGGAATCCTTAAAGGTCCAATGAAAAAAATGAATTCACGCATGTTGAATTGTTTTGAGAGTTCCATGTGTCTTTCGTAAAGTTGAGTGTTGATTGATGTTAATATCATGATTAGGATCCTTAACTTTATGCCTACTTGAGGAATTTAATTTAATGGTCTAATATATGAATTTTGTCACCATATTTGAGTAGAAGGTATCTCGAGAGGTAAGGAATCTATGGTTAAATTTTGGTGGCATTTGGAGCATTCTAGATGAAGTTATGAAGGTTTGAATATGGTGAAATAATGTGGTTTTGGAATACAACGTATCAAAATCTTATATCATCTAGCCTATGTTTTGAAATAGGAATGTGATACCGCATCTTCTTTGTTTGAGGAGTCACATATTTACTCATGTGAAGACATCATCCCATCCATGCATGGGTGACTAATGCCTCAAACTATATCACGTACCATGCAGTTATGGTCTTAACACCGGTTGACAACCATGACGTTGTTGTTAAGTGATCGTGGGTTGAGGAGCAGTTGTGAGAAGATATACGTGTGCAAGTGAAACAGAGCATCAACTGACCCCTTTTGTTGAAGACAGACCCAAATGAGGGAATTTCAGTCCTCATCTCTTATCTATCCACTGACAGTATGAGGAAGAATGAAACGTACAGAGAGGGAGCCAAGAGAGCTAGAGCAGTCCTTCTACGACGACCTCCTAGAGAAGGAGATCCACAGCCGCATCCAAGAAGAATAAGCATTGATGGCTAGCAGAGTTAGATGAGGAGATGGAAGCAGTGTCCAAGCCCTCACCAGAGCAGATGGGCCAAGCAGCACCGGTGCACGCAGCAGCCACGGTGCTAAAGTTTGGGAGATTGTGTATGAGCGAAAAGGATGAGAACGGACGAAGATCAAGGCAGTCTAACAAGACGCCAGGAAGTGGCTGCCCTGCCTCATCAAAAATTCAGCCAAGGTGGAGGCGCACCACTGAAGTTCACGGAGAGAAGGGAATCCAAAGATAGCGCCATCGTTCGCCAAGGAGAGCTGATACCGACAAGCTTCTGAAGCCAACAACCTGACGTAGCATGTTAGTGGCGACTGAAGGTTTTGGTGACTAGGAGAGCTTGGCTGATCTCCTGTCGGAGACCTTTTCTTAGCGGCGGCGTCCTCAGCAGACCACGGGCGGCGGCTTCGTGCGGAGAAGCATATGCCACGCAAGCAGGTGCAGTGTTGTGTTCCTATAGAACATGAGAAGGGGATGCACTCATAGGGAGGATGGCAGAGGTGGAAGCTCGTTGAGAAGAACGAAAGGAGATCGACCTCTCGCCAGAGGTCCAACCCACGGCGGTGGCTTGCGCCGCCAGACTCTCACACAGAGCGGGGACAAGGCAGATTGTGTAGATGTGAAGAAGCGAGAACCATGAACCGGGTTCAAAAGCCAAGACCGGTCAACTCAAACAAAGTGCAACACCACTACATAGACACGTGGTTGACGCTCATTGGCTCGAAAGAGGTAATTATCCTAGTAATGTATAGATCTTCAATAAATCATAGAAAATAGATCGATTATCAGAAAAAATATGAGTAATATACTGAACTTCTTATAAAAATGTGTAGAACAATGTGAAAGCATAATATAAGGCTTTTGATGCTTTGATAGTAGTGATATCATGTAAGATATGTAATGTTGAGTTCATAAGTAATAAATATTAAATGATGACATAAAATTATGGAAAAATGTCAGTAAGTCCATAACCTTGTTTAGAATACATATGATGTCAGATATGGTCATGTTGATGCACGAAGTTATGTAATTTGCTTTATATGGCTAATTAGGGCTAATAATCCTAATAAAATGCAATAAATACATATGTGCTCAATAAATCATGGAAACTATAGAAACCCCTCATACCTATAACTGGAAGATAATGTATAAATTTGAGATCAGATATATATGCGAAATTCATTTTATATAAAGAGCACCCTTAATACATGTGATGTAACCCTAATATGATTAATGAAAGTCACATAATGTTAAACATGTTCACATAATAATGTGACACATGACTATATCCAGTTGATAAACTATAATCTGGAATATGGCATTAGTTAGATAAATCTAAGACAAGAATGTAATAATGGAAATATACTAATGAGATAAGGTAAACCCTAAAATGAATATAATTAGGGTTGAGATGATGAGAACCTGATGATGATATGTAATCTTGTCTTAATCAGGGTTGACCAAAGATGTAGATGATATGAGGATATGATTATTAGGTTTGTTCTTGATCAAGGTACACCATTACCTCTTACTTCGCTTATTATACAATATGCTTGTGTTATATGTGTAGTAAATACTTGGCATATGGTATTGGTTGAAATGATTGTTCTTGTATGATATCTTGCTTGATTTTCCATACTTATGGCTATGAACACATGAAACATAAGATAGATAGCACTAAACTCTTTGGTAGTACAGTGCATTGAAGTGATCTCAAACTCTTTGGTAGTAGATCACATGTGTTAGATCTCAAACTCTTTAGTAGTAGATCACACATTAAATGATCTCAAACTCTTTGGTAGTAGATCATAAGGCCTAAAAACATCAAATCCCTTGGGGGTAGATGTACGAGATATATGATGGGAATGTGCTTAAAATATATGTGCTCTCTTTCTTGTTAATGAATATGTTTTTTCCAGTATATGCTTTTCTTTATATTTGTTTAATGCTGCCAAGTATTAGTTTTATCTTATTGCCAATATATGATGAGATGTATATAAAAGACACGTAGGTGTACTCAGTACAATATTATTGAATATTGTGCTGATGTGTACCACTTGTAATCTTTTTTTAGGTTGTGGTTATGCTCTTGAAGATCCAGGATAGTTGAGAGTTGTGTGGCGAGTTGATGTACAGGTGGACCTATTGTCTTAAGATCATGTAGTTCAGTGGCAGTACATGTATATGTAGAAGTTTTCTATTCAATATGTAATATCAAATGTTGTAACAATTTATGTTGTAATTATATGTTGAATGGTGAACATGTGTGTATGGTTTTATTATTGTTCATGTACATGTGCTACCTACTATTGTTTCCTTCTGACTCCCTTGATTTTTTTCTTCTTAGCCTAGTGTGTGGTGTTTAAATTGGGATTCTCGCTGAGGTGAGGGTTTCAATTTGGACGTCGCACATCAGATTAAGTCTTAGAAAATTCGGGGACATCACATGTGGTATCAGAGCATGAACAATAGAAAAGCCTAACATTTTCTCATTATGAAACTCAAAACTAAAAAACCTTGAACTTAAAAACATCTTTAGAGTTAGATTAGTCGTCTTTTAGAGACTAGATCTTATCTAGCCTCTTGGTTAGCACCTAGATGTCTGAGAACTAGGTCTAGACTGGTTCTTGTTGAGTAGCAAGACCTTAGATGTCGTTCTTTCCTTGTAGTGCAACGGTATGGGACGTTGCACTATTTGGAAATGACGTGCATCAAGGGAAGAGAAACCCTAGACATATTACACACGTTGTCTAGAGTAGCTACACTAGTCTACCCCTTTTTATCACCCTTTTCACTAGTTTTCATGACACTTTACTCTCTACTATGTGTGGGACACTTATTTTTAGGATTTGGTTTTTGATTCCAAACGGATCGAACCTCGATAGTTTTCTCTAACGCTTATTTTATCGGAGAAAAACTATATAATATTGTATTATATATATGTATTATAAAAATGTGTCCCCACACAAGTAAGAGTAGGAGGTGATCATGCAACCTAAGTGAAAGTGAATGACATCAGTCTAGAAGAGAGAGTAGTTCTAGATTAGATGCCTAGATCCTTGTTAGAATATTTGATAGATGGAATAGATGATATAAGTTTTGATGATATGATGTAAGTCTTACATAAATGACATAAGATGGTTATGATGATCTATGGTTGTCTTTGAGGACTTAAGTTTAGTTTTGAGGTTTTGAGATAAGTTTTAATGATGCAAGTAAATAGGCTTTTATGAGATAAGATGTCTTAAGTTATGACTAGGTTGTGAGTCAGCATGAGCATCAATCTCTTTTACGAAGGTAGACCTCTAGTGTTAGGAGCAATTTCGGGGTTAACTCCAGAGAGAGTGAGATCCATTGGGAGAAGGTTAGAGAACCTAACTCCAAGATATGAGATGATGAGAAATATGTGATAGGATATGTCCTAAACTAGAATACTCCTGAGTGAATGAGTTGAGTGGCCTAATGCATGATTCCTATAGTCCTTTTGAACCATAGATGTCCATGGGAAGACCAAAACCTAGAGTCAAAGAGACGCTGATTATATGAACATGTGAACATGAATATGAGAACCTACCATTTGGGTGAGGGAGAGAGCCCAAGACCCTGGAGGAGGTACCTATGCTAGTTTTTGTGAAGCCTCATGCTCGGGATGGTGGTTCCTTGTAGGACTCTAGTGGTGTATATAAGAGAGTTTTGGGTAAGCATGTTTCATGGGTAAGATCTACAAAGAGAATGTCATAGCATGTTTTGGTTTGTGCTTATGTGGTTAGAGTTTGTAAAGCTATCGCTAGTGCCAATGTGGTAGACCCAAAAACTCTAAACCAAAGAGGGAAGATAGAGATAGTTTGTATATGTTACTCATAGAGTTTAGTTAGCTCAGAGAGACCGAGCATGGCACTACCCTAATGATACAAGTCAATAAAACCTTAGTTGGACTAGATAAAGTTTTAGTACACGTTGGACAAGCCACTTGCTTAAGTTTGTTTAGCACAACCATGATAAAATATATGTAAGGATGTGATCTAATCCTGAGATATGATATGATGAAATATCTAGAAATGGTTTAATAGATATCAAGGCATAAATGGTTAACCATGTACATGAATAATGATGATAATTTGACAGTGTTGGTTAATCTTGTGATGAATTCATTAATAAATGTAATTTATTACAAGCAATGAAATAAGATCATATGAATGAAACATGTTACATGATGTATTAATCTTAGTGCTTAATAAAGATGAAAAATATAATTTGATAGTTAGCACAACATAATGATTATAACACCTTGATATGATCTAGATGAATAAAGTGGGTTAACTTTAGCTAACTCCCTCCTAAAAGGCATATGTTAATGTTGAACATGTTCTAACAAATTATCTCAATAAAATGTTAATGACACCTTGATGTATGATTTAATCTTATTTAACTCCTTTAGAACATTGTAATTTGATGTGGGAAACCTAATGCACGGGTTAAGATAAGGATGCAACCCTAACATATGACATATGTAATGACATAACCTAAGCTTCTAAACCCTTATTTGAGCCTTCTACGGAGTGAGGTTTCACCCTTGATGCTTCTGAAACCTCCTAATAGTGCTTTGGATACATGGTTCTAGGTAACCATTGCAGAAATGTTACACATAGAATGGTGCCTACATGTAGATGAGAGCAAGATAAGATTTTCCCTAGAAGTATGATTATGGTGTACTTTCAAGGATGCAAGTTCTTTTAAGATGTATATGAGGTGAAAGATTGGATTCTTGGCTTAATTCTGAGGACATAATTTCTTTTAAGGTGTGTAGGATGTGATGGAGTGGACTTTTGGAATCCTTAAAGGTCCGATGAAAAAAATGAATTCATGCATGTTGAGTTGTTTTGAGAGTTCCATGTGTCTTTGGTAAAGTTGAGTGTTGATTGATGTTAATAGAATGATTAGGATCCTTAACTTTATGCCTACTTGAGGAATTTAATTGAATGGTCTAATAGATGAATATGTTCACCACATTTGATTATAAGGTATATCGATAGGTAAGGAATCTATGGTTAAAATTTGGTGGCATTTGGAGCATTCTAGAGGAAGTTATGAAAGTTTGAATATGGTGAGATAATGTGGTTTTGGAATACAATGTATCAAAATCTTATATCATCTAGCCTAAGTTTTGAAATAGGAATGTGATGCCGCATCTTCTTTGTTTGAGGAGTCACATATTTAATCATGTGAGGACATCATCCCATCCACACATGGGTGACTAATGCCTCAAACTATATCACATACCATGCAGTTATGGTCTTAACATCGGTTGACAACCACAATGTTGTTGTTAAGTGATTGTGGGTTGAAGAGCAGTTCTGAGAAGATATATGTGTGCAAGTGGAACAGAGCATCAACTGACCCCTTTTGTTGAAGACATACTCGAACGAGGGAATTTCACTCCTCATCTCTTATTACTCAACCGACAGTACAAGGAAGAATGAAACGTATAGAGAGGGAGCCAGGAGAGCTAGAGCAGTCCTTCTATGATGACTTCCTAGAGAAGAGATCCACAGCTGCATCTAAGAAGAATAAGCACCACTGGCTAGCAGAGTTTGATGAGGAGATGGAAGCAGCGGCCAAGCCCTCACCAGATCAGATGGGCCAAGCGGCGTTGGCGCACGTGGCAGCTGCGGCGCTCTAGTTTGGTAGACCGTGTACGAGCAAAAAGGATGAGAACAGATGAAGATCAAGGCAGTCTAAGTCATGTGCAAGATGCCAGGAAGTGGCTGCCCTGCCTCGTCAGAAATCTAGCCAAGGTAGAGGCGCACCATTGAAGTTCACAGAGAGAAGGGAATCTGAAGATAGCACCATTGTTCGTCGAGGAGAGCCGACACTGGAAAGCTTTAGAAGCCAACAGCCTGACGTAGCATGTTAGTGGTAACTGAAGGTTCTGGTGAGTAAGAGAGCTTGGCTGATCTCCTGCCGGAGACCTTTTCTGAGCGGCGGCAACCTAAGCAAACCGCGGCTGGCGGCTTCATGCGGAGAAGCATATGCCACGCAAGTGGGTGCAACATTGCATTCCTGTGGAACATGAGAAGGGGATGCACTCATAGGGAGGATGGAAGTGGTGGAAGCTCGTTGAGAAGAATGACAGGAGATTGACCTCTCACCGGAGGTCCAAGCCATGACGGTGGCTTGTGCCGCGGACTTTCGCACAGAGTTGGGAGAAGGCAGATCGTGTAGATGTGAAGAAGTGAGACCCCTGAACCGGGTTCAAAAGCAAAGACCGGTCTGCTCGAACAAAGTGCAACATCACTACACAGACACGTAGCCGACGCTCATTGGCTCTAAAGAGGTAATTATCCTAGTAATGTATAGATCTTCAATAAATCATAGAAAATAGATCGATTATCAGAAAAATACAAGTAATATACCGAAATTCTTATAAAAATGTCTAGAACAATATGAAAGCATAATATTATTCTTTTGATGCTTTTATAGTAGTGATATCATGTAAGATATGTAATGCTTAGTTCATAAGTAATACATATTAAATGATGATATATAATTATGGAAAAATGTCAGTAAGTCCATAACCATGTTTACAATACATATGATATCAGATATGATCATGTTGATGCACGAAGTTATGTAATTTGCATTATATGGATAATTAGGGCTAATAACCCTAATAAAATGCAATAAATACACACATGCTCTATAAATCATGGAAACTACAGAAAACCCTCATACATGTAACTGGAAGATAATGTATAAATTTGGGATTAGATATATACAAGAAATTCATGTTATATGAAGAGAACCCTTAATACATGTGATGTAACCCTAATATGGTTAATGAAAGTCACATAATGTTAAATATGTTCACATAATAATGTGACACATGAGTATATCAAGTAGATAAACTATAATCTGGAATATGACATCAGTAAGATAAATCTAAGACAAGAATGTAATAATGGAAATATAATAATGAGACAAGGTAAACACTAAAATGGATATAATTAGGGTTGAGATGATGAGAACATGATGGTGATATGTAATCTTGTCTTAATCAGGGTTGACCAAAGATGTATATGATATGAGGATATGATGATTAGGTTTGTTCTTGATCAAGGTACACCATTACCTCTTACTTGGCTTATTATACAATTTTCTTGTGTTATATGTGTAGTAAAATACTTGGAATATGGTATTGGATGAAATGATTGTTCTTATATGATATCTTGCTTGATTGTCCATACTTATGGCTATGAACACATGAAACATAAGATATCATATCCATCATATGATAGCACTACACTCTTTGGTAGTACAGTGCATTGAAGTGATCTCAATCTCTTTGGTAGTAGATCACATGTGTTAGATCTCAAACTCTTTGGTAGTAGATCACACGTTAAATGATCTCAAACTCTTTGGTAGTAGATCATAAGGCCTAAAAACATTAAATCCCTTGGGGGCAAATGTACGAGATATATAATGGAAATGTGCTTAAAAAATATGTGTTCTCTTTCTTGTTAATGAATATCTTTTTTCCAGTATACGCTTTTCTTTATATTTGTTTGATGCTTCCAAGTATTAGTTTTATCTTATTTCCAATATATGATGAGAGCTATATAAAAGACACATAGGTGTACTCAGTATAATATTCTTGAATATTGTGCTGATGTGTACCACATGTAATCTTTTTTTTATGTTGTGGTTATGCTCTTGAAGATCTAGGATAGTTGAGAGTTGTGTGGCGAGCTAATGTATAGTTGTACCTATTGTCTAAAGATCCTATAGTTTAGTGGTAGTACATGTATATGTAGAAGTTTGCTATTCAATATGTAATATCAAATGTTGTAACAATTTATGTTGTAATTATATGTTGAATGGTGAACATGTGTGTATGGTTTTATTATTGTTCATGTACATGTGCTACCTACTATTGTTTCCTTCTGACTCCCTTGATTTTCTTCTTCTTAGAATAGTGTGTGTTGTTTAAATTGGGATTCTCGCTGAGGTGAGGGTTTCAATTTGGATGTCGCACATCAAATTAAGTTTTGAAAATCTGGGGATGTCACAGTCACCTATGGTGGTGTGGTCCAAAAAGTCTCTAGAAAAAACTACCAGATCCTTTGCTCTATGAAAGAGTTCCTCTTGGCATAAACTCTAAGGATTTAATTATCCATAATTGGTGGTCCTAGTCATAACCATACACAAGTACCTACAAATAATAAGAAAATGTGAGAACTTGATACTAATAATTTTGATGGAGATGTAAAATTGATTAGAGTAAAAATAAATAAAAAAATAAAGTGTGGTGTAGAGTGTCCAGTCACAATATTTGTAGTGATGGATTTGCCATTTCCCCTACAAGAGTGGCAAAACCTTGATGCGTGTAAACTACATGTGTAAAAAGAAATTGCATGTATCATGTAATATAGGCATATGAGGCCTGAGTGTTGAACTCAGGGAAAAGTTATCTAGAGACCATTACTAATTCTGACTTCATCAACTATCCCTAGTGAAGAAGTGATTGATTGATTAATTAGCTAATTACAAGAATTAAAACTAAAATGATGGGGTTTGTGATCACAGTTGAAATGAATTCCCAAGGTTAATGATTATACCATGATTCACACTACAATTAACATCATTCATTAATATTTATTTCCCTAACCCTAGACCAAGGGACATTTAGCAAGAGTCTCCCACTCTCGTAGTGTAGTTCACTACTTAATATAATATAAATCCCACTCTTATAGCAATTTGACCATTATCTAGGCACTTTGATGAATACTCTAGGCTATACCCTTCACAACATTAAGCCCTCTCTCAAGGCACAGTATAGACTTTATAATTTCTATGACACATCTAACCCTTTATCCCTTCTTGAATAAATTAATGGTATGAGAAATTATCTATGTTGATCAGGCATAGTCAATTCATTATGCAATCATACAATTATGTCCAAAAATTAGGGAGAACATGTATATTAATTCATAGCATAAATTAAAGTTCAAAACTAGGCTACTCCTTGTTCCTAGGGGATTATCCCTGCATGATATTCACTACTAAATTCATAGGTGGAGGAAATGAAAACAAGGGGAACATTAAAGAACTAATGAAAACCCCTATAAAAGATGATTCAGATGACTCATCTGACGAACACTACAATCTGCTGTGTTTTGGCTGCAAATCTACCCTCTGAAGGTGTCTGAGTCATCCTGGAAGAAGTTATATCCTCCTCATTCCCCTGTCCCATCTATGTGCTCCCATGAAATGGAAGAGAACAATGATCATCACTCTAGACGAACTCCTCCTAGGTCATAGGAGAGTCTTTGGCCATCATTAAGTCATGATCGTTAGATTGATGAAGATATTTAATCCCGCCTGGTCACATAATTTTGGTTCCATTGACACCAAATTTGTGGCACCAAATCAATCCCAATACTCACGACTTCTTATAAGTGTTGGTACTATCGATGAAGATGTTGATAGAACTGAGTTGCTCTCTTATCTCTCTGACAATTTCTTCATATAAATGTCGGTACCACTGACAACATGTCGGTGGCACTGAGCTACTCTGATGCGGGTCTGCCCCAAAAGTTAGTAGTACCGACCAAGGGGTCCTAGCATGAGAAGTCCTCAATTCAGGTCTTTTCTTTTTCTCCTAGAGTCGACACCACTGAAAATGTTTTTAGTAGCGCCGAGCTGACTCAAAACTACTCAAATTGCTTGAAATTATAAAATATAAAACATTAGTTCAATTGAATATGATAAATCAACATAAAATAGTGAGAATAGATAATATTTGATGCAATACTATGTCACGGGCTAATGATGATAAAGAATGAATAAATAATATCAAAATGAGAAATTATGCATGAAATACATACTGAAACAATCTATGAAAAGAAAATAAAATTCATTGCATCAATAGTGCACCAGAGATGATGTTGCTAGTACAGATGTGAAAGTCACGGAAGAAGACTAAGGTGTTAGATCGGATGACTATGATGATTCCTATGACATGATTGAAGGATGGGGTGTCAACACCATCCTTGATTCCAATGTCATGGAAGATTCAATGATGCTCATAAATCCTCTCCAGAAAGGAGAGAAATTACATAATTTGTGTGCAGATGACCATAGAATCCTAAGAACCAGGTCTCTCCTCTCACCCAAAAAAACCCATTAGAGAAATAATACCCAAATGTAGAAGATATTCCAAAGTGTTTTTTCTGTCATGCTCTTCCACATCCCCACTCATCATCACAAAATCCAAAAAAACTACACGATACACTAAACCCCAAATAAGTAGAAAATATGGAAAATCAAAAGAATTTGAAGAAGAACTGGCTTTCTAAGAGTTTTCAACTACATGACAGAGGAAGAACAAATCTACAATGGTGAAGAAACAAATTTGAATACGTCCTTGTCCCATAATATATGACAAAGAAGCATCAAACTTTTCATATTGAAGAAGAGACATAGATAATCAACCTTAGCTCCCAGAGCTACTTCACACTCCACACAAAGTAAAAGTTTGGGCATGTCTACTTTAAACCATCAACTGATAGAGCTACTTCACACTACATCAATGTGTTTTCCTGTAGCTACACCGACATGAGACAAAACAATCACTATCCATTGAATACCCATCACCCCTTGTACCCATCAAATAGAAGGATAGGAGAATGTGATCGGAATAGAACCTCAAGATCATAGATGATGTTGAAAAGCAATATAATCCTAGTCTCTTAGAGCCAATCAACTATCCTATATGGCTCGAAAACATTGTACCATCTCCAAAACAATACGACAAGGTATAGATGTGTGTGGACTTTCACTATCTCAACAAGACATCTCTAAAATATGACTTCCAACTTCCACACATAGATGTACTCATTGATAACATAATCATCCATGCACTACTCATCTTTATAGATGGATTCATCATTAACAATTTTATCAATTTGGCTAAAGAAGATAAACAAATGACCCCCTTCAACAAAAAATGGGGTTGTTATGTTATTGAGTCATGCCTTTTGGTCTCAAGAATGTCAGAGCGACAAATCTGAGGGTGATGGTTTTCCCCTTTCATGTCATGATGCACAAAGAGGTGGAGGTGTATGTGAATGACATGATCACTATATCTAGAAGTCCTGAAGAACATCTCACCGACAATAAGAAACTATTTTAACAACTATGGTGGTTCTCCCTACGCTTGAATTTTATCAAATGTACCTTTAGTATTAGATATGGTAACATGTTGGGATATATTGACATCCAGAGAGGGATTAAAGTAGATCTTAGGAAAGCATGAGCAAACTGAGAAATGCCTTCCCCCAAAACTAAGAAGGATATATGAGGTCTGCTCGGGCATCTCCAATACATCAGTTGCTTCATTTACAAACTCACACCTATATGTGATTCAGTCTTCAAGATGTTAAAGAAAAATGCTAATTATAGATGGAACCAACAATCTGAGGCCACATTCTAGAAGCTCAAAAATTATCTCACCAATACTCTAGTATTAAGACCATCCAATCATTGATTTTCCTCTCATTATGTACCTATCTATATGTGAGACATCAATGGGTAGATTCTAATGTCAATAAACAACCTATAGGGAGTAGGATATCTACTACTTGGCCAAGAAGTTCAATGACATAGAGGCTCACCACACTGCAATTGAAAAATATTTCTTGGCCTTGATCCATGAAATAAGGAAACTATGACACTATCTAATAGTGTATCCTCTACATCTCATTACCAAGCACAATCCACTCTAATATCTATGCACTTTCCCATCTTTGACCAGACTATGCGCTAAATGGAAAGTGATGTTTTTAGAGTTTGGCATTACCAACCTCGCTATGAAGGTAGTCAACACACATGTTGGTATGTGTGTCCATAGAGTCAATCATATCATGATTGTACTAGGGACTCATCCACTTGACTTGATAATAATAAAAGTGATTTTGTCTATTATGTTTGTCTCAGTCATGAGATGATGACACAAACATGGTATATGTCTAAAGAATTATGTTACTCGATGACACATATCTTCCAGTTGAGGATGAGAACTATGAGATCATATGTATGATAAGAGTACATACATTCTTGCTATGTCCCTAGTTGAATATTATTGTGGAAGAAAAATAGATGACAGTAATACATAAGACTATAATATGTGTTGACTGATGATGTAGTCTGATTAGCCATGATATTGGATATCAAGTCAAACACATAGGTACATGTTAGGGAACAATGTACCAGACAGACCCAGCTTGAGAGTGATACGTGGAAATCATGGAATGATAGTGAAAATCAGATCTCAAAGTGATAGTGGTGATTGTGGTTCTTATACTTGAAGTCACTACACTCATCACATGTTGTCCAAAGAACTTTGACACCATCCAATGTGACCTTGAATAAGGTTTTCCATAAATGTGGTGCTCGGGTACCTTGTGACACATGGGGATTAATAGTGAGTGATGTTGATGGGATTTGTCCCTCCTACCAGAGTTGATATCCTAGACACTTTATAAGAGAAATAGAGAAATTTATGTCCATACGCATATGAATCAATATGTAATATGTGAGCTCACCTACATTTGATATAGTCTGCTCCAATTCAAGGAAAACAGTTTTAACATCAAGAGGATGAAGCTTCCGTGCCTTTGTTAAAATCTATATCAGAGACGAAGGAACTATATGATCATGGTAACACTAACCATAGATGTAGGTTGAAGCTTTTCTCCAACTTTCCAAGTACTTGGGTGTCAATGATGTGTTACTAGATACAACTCATCACTTGTGAGTCATAATCTAGTTATGGACATTCACTGCCAATGTAATTTGAGACCGATAGGGTCTGACTCATAGGATGCACTTCAAATAGGATTTTACTCATGGATAAAGTTTCACTTGATTACTAAAAGTGTTTAGGGAATCAACTTAAACAATACTAGTTGTTAATTGACCAACTAGAGTGTCTAGTCAACCGATTGGTGTGCTAATCGACCGTCTGGAGTGTCCTATTGACCGACTTGACTTCTATTAACATTAGTCAATAGAATAGCTAGTGAAATAGTCAGAGTGTCCAACCAACTGACTGGACAATGTTCCTAGGGTATGAAATAGCCAGTCGATCGATTGGAGTCTCTAATCGATTGACTAGTTCAAATCAACAAAATTTGAATTTGTCAATGTTTCCCAAAATTACACACATTATTACCATTCTTATTGTGTCATTGATCACATGCTAATCGATCGACTAGATTGGCCAGTCGAATAGATATGTGTAGTCGACACCAGCCCATGTATTTTGACCCTTCATATCCCCAAGGTTTGTGACACCCATGCCTATTCACTCCTATGTAAAGGGAAATGATCAATGCTCTCTAGACACTAGACTTCTCACAATTATGGTAAAATGAGAGACCAAGCCATCTTACCCATGAAAGGGGGAAATAGAAAAGGAGAATAGTCGATGCTAGCACATTGACAATGAAGGGGCAACTCCTTTCCACAATCTAAGGAAGCATGGCATGATCCTAGTAGTCTGTGTGGACTACATAGAGGTACAGAGGCTTTTACTGCTATGGTAGGAGGATGTTGTCAACCACCTTCCATGAGTGTTTCACCAAGAGAATACCATTGACTTTCATGTGTGTGCTACTTGTGAAGGAAGTACATCTCCATCCAAAGGATAATGGCTGGACTTTCCCAAGACAAGGTACATCTTGTGCCCACTTTCCTTATATGTCATTGTTGACATGATGGACTAGTAAGGGAATATGGAGAAATTTTTGTTTCCACTACTATCTATGTTCCTCATATTTCCCTACAGATGTATCAAAGTCAAAGATTCTATTATATCACTTATTTTTTTGCATAATGTGAACATTTAAATGGTTAATGTTCATATTACATTAAATACCATATATGCTAGGGAATATCCAATACACACACACACACACACACACACACACACACACACACACACACACACACACACACACACATATATATATATATATATATATATATATATATATATATATATATATATATATATATATATATATATATATATATATATATATATATATATATATATATATATATATATATATATATATGAAATATATGCAATCCATATGCATCACTCTAAAATTGTTCTGATGGTGGATGTATGTGTGATTATGGGAAAAAACCCCTTGGACACTTTAACATGGTTGGTTGGTTTATTTTTTATCTTGAAATTCATTTTGCATAAAGAGCCTCCTCTGTCTCTTCCAAATGTAATTAATTCTTAACTAATGGAGGAGCCAGCCTCCTTACAAAAGGGGGCACACATACAGTAGAATTATAATATCATATGAAAAGTATATTTTTTATTTAAATAAGTAACGGTCTTTAACTATTTTCATTAGATAAATAGAGAATCTCCATCACTCCATGTCTCAAAGACATTATTATCCAGGTTATTATGATGCGTATAGAAAAATCAATGGATCTTATAGTTGCAAAAAAATGTTGAGAACATAGCATGCCACTTTGTGGACTGCCTAAATCCCATCTACAAATAAAGTACCCATTTATCTATAGACATTATTAAATAAAATTATGTATCTTATAACTATCCACACACATTTAAATCATTCTAAACCTCAATCACTACATAAAAAAAGATATATCTTTTTGTATGAATCCAACTACTTATTTAAATTAGGTCTTCATAAATGTAGGTCACTCAGGAAAAACCACTTGCATTTTTCATCCAACATTGTGGTTATTATTTATTTTCTAAGATTGCCATATATTTTCTAATATGAAGATTTTGAAAAATCTAGTAATTATAAAGTAACATTGATTTTAATAAAATTGATTTGTATAAGTGATACCATGTAACAATTATATCATACAACTTGAAAGAAAATAATATAATAAATTTAAGTCAAAAAATGCATACATCATGGTATTAATCAATCATTAATTTTATCTAAATATAGAACAAATTATAAGGCAATTTAATAATTACAGAATTACATATATACCCATATTGATTCAATGTTGAGAATAAAGAAAATACTAAATACATTATGTTGGACATTATCATCATCACCTAACCCTTAGTCCCAACTATGTTGTGGTCAGCTACATGGATCCTTCATTTCCATACTGCTCTATTACAGGCCATATTCTGGTTAAGATGTAGAGATTCAAAATCTCTCTTTATAAGCTCATTCCATGTTAATTTAGGCCTTCCTCTTCTTCAATTTATTGTTCTTCACTCAACAACATTGTTTTGTATAGGCACATTAGTCAGTTTGCATTGCACATGTCTGTACCATCTGAGTTGGCCCTTGCACAACTTGTCCTTAATGCTCGCCACCCCCACTCTATTCCTGATATAGTCATTTTTGAGGCAATCTTTTCTGGTCTTCCCACACATCCATCTCAGTATACACATTTTAGACACGTTCATCTTGTTGAGACCTTGTTTCTTTACCACCCAATATTCACTCCCGTAGAGCATGGTTGATGGTATAAATATTCTATAAAACTTACTTTTTAACCTGAGAGGGATTTTTGATCTCATAAAACTCCAGTTTCACTCCTCCATTTCAACCATCATGTAGTGATCATGTGACAAACCTAATTTTGTACATCCCCATCTATTTGAATAATAGATCCCAAGTAACGAAATTTGTCACATTTTGGTATATCTACTTCGTCCAACTTGGCTCCATCATTCACATTGTGAGATTGGCTAAAATTGCAATGCATACTTAGTTTTTCTCTTACTAATCATCAATCCATTTGATTAAAGTGCATTTCTCCAACGTTCAACTTTATCATTCAATCCATCTTTAGTATCATCAATCAAAACATTATCATTAGCAAATAACATACACCAAGGAATATCATACTGGACATTCTTTGTCAACTCATCCATAATAAGAACAAACATATATGGGATATGTGTTGATCCTTGATGTACCCCAACTATGAAAAGAAAATTTGATGTCTCTCCTCTAAGAGTATTCACACTAGCAGTAGAGATATCATACATGTCTTTGATCAAGTCAATGTATTGGATTGGCACACCCTATTTCTTCAAAACCATCCGCAACACTTCTCTAGGTACTTGGTCATAAGCCTTTTCCAAATCAATAAACACCATATGAAGATCTCATTTTCTTTATCTATACTTATCCATAAGCCTCCTAATCAGAAAAATAGCATATGTTGTTGATCTTTAAGGAATGAAACCAAATTGATTGTTTTATATTTGCATTATAGATCTAAATATCACCTTTGTTCTTGTGGGGGGGACTATAGTACTATTTCTCTACTCATATGACATCTTCTTGGTCTTCATGATCTTGTTAAAGAACTTTATTAACCACATAACTCGTTCATCCTCCATACTCTTCCATACATCAATGGGAATACCATCTGGTCCACATGACTTACTCATTTTCATCTTTTTGAAAGCATTCTTGACCTCAAATGGTGAAACTCATTGTGTGTAAATGATATCTCTTGTATCCATGTCACACAAGTCTCTAACATTATTTACATTATCTCCATTGAAAAGCTTATGGAAGTAATTTATCCACTGGCTCTTGATCTCATCACCAACACTCTAAAATCATCATTCTTAATGCATTTCACTTGACTTAAGTGTTACAACCACAATTTTTGGGTTCATTTGCTGAGAAATGTAATTTCTCATATTAAAGATAAATGAAAAAATAAAGATTGACTACATGAATTTCGTTACAATAGCCTTGATGATTGCTTTGTGGGCTTTATTGGCTATTGGGCCCAAAAACAAGGAAATTCAATTAATAAATGAATAATTGAGTTTTTAAGAAAAGAGAGATGTGGAAACCTCTAGAAGGCAAAAGAATGCAATCCAAGGATGGATTTCGTGCCTTTTGGGTTCCTTGGGTTCCAACGAGTCCAAAGTTGCATAGAGAATGCAATAAGAAAAGAAAAGACCAATTAAGTATTTCCTTGTTAAGAAAGAAATTGCAAATAATGATAAAAGGTGGAAATATGTGAAAAGAGGTATAATTGAGTTATCCTTGGTGGATTTTCATATCCCAAGGATTCCTAATGTTAAAAAGAATTCCAAAAGGAAAATAGAAGAGAGATAAAGAGAAATCCTTAAAAAGAGAATTAAAAAGGAAAAGAAATTGATTAATAAAAGGGAAATATGAGAATTTGACATTAAAAAGAAGATAAAGGAAAACTAATATTCCCTAATGTGGGAATCCGTGCCTTTGGGTTTTCTTGAGGTCCAAGGGACCCAAAATAACAAGATAATCACAAAGGAAAAAGGAATATAAATGAATTTTAATTAATAGGATAAGATAACTTGGGAGAGAAGAAAACCTTATCATCCATTACAAGTTGTTTCCCAAATTTCGTATAAAGATAGGAAATATTAAAAGTAACCTTCCCTTAAAATTTGAGAAAGAAAAGAGTTATGGTTTGGGAGAAATCGTTTTTGCAAATTATCTTCAAATTGGAAATTATTTCTGAATTAAAAGAAAAAGTCCTTTCCTTTGTTTGAATGTGTGCAAAGCGATATGTTGGATTTTAATCCAACATCTAACAGTCAACACCCAAGTTCCACTGGGACTGTGATTCTTCAAGTTACAGAGGGACTTTCCCTCTTGGATTCCTCACAATCCACTGGGTTGGAAAGCTGGCCGATGTTTCCTTTGAATCCAGGAGTTGAAACCGAAGGGATTCATCCCTGGTTCGACTGGGTTTGGTTGACAATCCAGGAAATGCCCAACTGGGCAGGACCTTGCCCCGACCCTATATATAGGGGAGGGTTATGTAGGGAACCAACATCCCTAATCTCTAGCCCAAGCTCTGCGGAAGGAAGCAAGGACTGCTTCAGTGCGTTCAATTGCCTTGTTCGTCTTGACCTACACCCTCGGCATCTCGGAGACCATCGCCAGAGTCCGGTGAGTGGGGGACGATCTTGGTGTGTCCTCGGTAAGTGATGGAAGGCGTCTTCAAGTTCAAAGAGGGGAGGCGGAGCTCCCTAGACCGTCAGCACGAGCAAATGAGCACTACAACCCAGAGTCAACCTTGTGGTTGACCATCGTTGCTACAACAACGAAGTCGAGAGGTAGAAGAAGAGAAGAACTACAAATTGACCAATTTGCCCTTCACCTCCTTCAGTAGTGATGATGTTAGAATCAACCTTTGCTTTCTTTTGATCACACATAATAGGCACGCATATCTATGGCCGTTAGATCCTCAGTGGATCCGTGGCCCATGGATCAGGCGGCCCTGCATTTTTCTAGAAAATAGCTAATAAACCTAAAAAGGAATTATCTTGATAAAATCGTATCGGGTGATAGAAAACTCGGATGTGAAAAGTGAATACATGGAAAATGATCACAAAAATATGAGGAATATATTAAAAATGGTTTGAAAGCCTAAATCTATCTCTTTTTGCATAATTACATATTTTGAATAAAAAGGGGATTAATTTGTGGTTAGAAACCCTAATGGTTGATGAAAGATATATTTAATCTTGCAAATATGTTAATTCGAGTATGGTTAACTTATTTACTGATTTAGATGGTTTTTAACCTATTTTGATGATAGAATTACAAGTTTAGGGTTTTTAACTCAATATGTTAGAAACCCTTAATTAGAGGAAAAGAAAAGAAAAGATATAGTATTCTGAAAATTAGGGTTTTCATGGTCCAAACCTGATCTTAAGGAGCTTAATGGAATATAAGACAAGATAATTAGGGTTTGATGGATATTTGATAAAAGCAAGGTAAAAGTAATTGAAACCTTAATTATGGTCAAAACCCTAAAAAGGGAGTAATAACCCTAGAAGACAACTAGGAGTAATAGATCATGAGGACATGATTAATGATAGAGAAATTGTATGCCTTTTCAGGAACAATTGTGTGTGTGTGCTTGCTTGATTCTTGATTGATTGAGTTATTTCTACATTCAAGTCTGCTTAACAGGTATGTGGTTAATTATGAATAATCGCCTTAGTTTCTTGAGGATTTTCTAGATGGTTAATCACATTGAATGCAAATTATCAGTTTGGATGTTCATACTTGCAAACTATAAAGTCACTATGATTATCGCATTAATAATAGAAGTATGTATTCTCTCACTTACATGCCATCCTAATGGATGATGCCAAAGGTCAGGCCCAGATGGGTAGACCAATGGACACCTTGAGTGGTGACCCCAGGCACCAAGCTCGAGAATGAGAAGGTGGCCTGTGATATTGCATGACTAGTGGGCACCATGAGTGGTGACCCCCAGTCACCAAGCTCAAGATTGAGAAGGTGGCCTTAAGTCATAGGCAAAGGGAACCCTAAGGTGGGTATTCCAGGGTTATGGCAAAAGCGATGGAGAATGTCATACTGAAAAGTGTAAATTGGCTTGTTAATGAATTTGATTGTGATTATTAAATTGTTAGCCATATTTGCAAGTTTTTGGTTGTTCCCACATACCAGTATATTTCTATATACTGACTGACGTTTTGTTTGTCGGCCTTTTAGGAATAACAATTGAAAGAACAAATAGTAAAGTGACACATTGTGGAAATAAGAAATAAAGTGCAAGGAGGATTATATAGAATAATTCAAGATCTGGATAGATAGATTTCTAAATTTTTCAAAGTTAAGAAAAGTTTTAATTTTATACCAAATTCCAGTTAGTTAGTAGAATTTAATAATTATTATTGATTATTTTTTGAACCTTTGATCCTATTAGTTGAATAATGGCTCTGACCTTCGGGTCTCCCTTAATTGGGGGTTACCGGGAGGTGGGGTTGTTACAATTGGTATCAGAGCATAGGTTCCTCATCTAATCATTAATAATTATTAAATTTTTCAAATTCCATAGAACCGAGGGAGTTATTAGAGGATTTTCTAAAAAGATTGAGGTGTCTAGAAAAGGATCACGTCTGGGGGCTGGCAATATTTTTTCCTCTGCACCGCTAGTCGGAATACGAGGACTCCCGGATTGTGTGAATGTCTGGCCGATATCTTAGGATATGACTCGAAATATGATACCTTTAAGACTCTCTCATCTTGTTCCTCCCTTCTCAACTCAAATTCTGTTAAGGACCTTAAGAATTAGGGTTTCCTCTCTTCTCCTCACCCTCTTGAGGTATGGGTAAGGTTAATAAGGTCTAAGGAATCCTCCACCAAATTAATGAAAAGCATGTAAATAAGATGTCATGGAAATAAGCTTAATAATACATTAAGTACAAACTGAAGAATAGATACAAGCTTAGGTCGTATTACATGAGTTGTCATTGCTCCCAGGAGAAACTTGAGGATAGACCTCCTTGTCAGGAGGATGAGTAGAGAGAGTTAGTCTTGGAGGTAGAGACCTCCATTAAAAGTAGAGACCTAGCACATCCTCTAAGGATGATGTTAACCCTAACCCTAAGTGAAGGTTAGAGAGAGAGATGGCATGATGAGTTAGATGTCATGATAAACATGCCTTAGATGACATATGAACCATGAGAAGTTGATGACTGAGTACCTTTGGCAACCCAACCCTGGGAAGGGTCGTGCATGTTTGAACGAAGGATAGCTCCTTCATGGGTGAGGTTAGAGAAGAATCTATAGAAACCTTATGGGTTGTTGCAAGTAGGATATAGCTTGCACCCCGAGTACATCAGTAGTTTGAGAAATAAGTTTAAATCGAGGCTAGAAGGACAAGATGGATGGCTTAGGAGATAAGCATAAGGGGCTATGGATAATCATAAGAAAACACAAGTTTGAGCACATGCTTCACCCACGTAGAGTTATGCTTGTGAGCTTGATCCTTCATGAATAAAGGACCTATTATAGAGAGGTTGGTTGTAGGATTAGCTCTAGAGAGAGAGCAGACCTCGGGCAAGAAGGTTGGAAGCCTAAAACCCTGAAACATGAGGAACCATGGGAGTTGAGAATGATGCGACCTAAGTGGATGATAGTGGTTTCCGTATGCTTGACCCTTGGAGGCTAATGATGTCTTGGTTTCCATGAGAGGAACCAAACCCTAGAGAGAGTATGAGTCTGCTAGTACCTCTATCCTATGGTATAGGTGTTTACCTCCTGAGAAGAGTTTCTTAAACTTGAAGAGGATGAAGTAGCAAGTTGTGAAGCCTTGTACCTAGTTGGTTGATGCGATGATTTTGAGTCACATTTATAGATATATTTTACTTGTATTTTATGCATTTATTGGTCATTTTGGTGGTTAATATTGCATGATTCATTTACTTTGGTCTATGATCCTTCTCAGTGTCAAATCTCTCTTATTTTGATATTTTGAGCATAAATGATTACAATAATATGTTTTATTTCAGCTTATGTGGTTTTGTGTTACAATTTCAGGAAAAAATGCATATTTGATGTTGCCGATACCATCGATAGTGGTCAATACCATCGATGACATCACAGGCAGCCAGCCGCAAGGAGCATCGCAGAATCGATACTATCGACAGGAGAGTCGATGGTATCGAGATACCATCAGGTTACTGGTGAGAAGATAGTCGATACTATCGACACAGAAGTCGATACTATCAACAAGTGGAGCTACAACGACAGAAAAGGACAAAAACTGACCCCTTAGAATGTTGATACCATCGACACTCGTAGATGGTATCGAGTTAGCGTCAGTCGCGACAAAGAAAAGAAAAGAAGACCAGCCGATACTGCACAAGGTCGATACCATCGACTCGCGTCGATGGTATCGACACTGTCAGATACAAGTTTGCTTCAGATTGATCTAAATATGATGGCTGTGATATTTTGGCGACCTAACTCAGTGATTATACCTAATGACGGCGGCCAAGAGTAATGGATCACGTCATTAACCACTGCACACGTCCCAAGAGGTGTGGAGAGAAGAATGGAGCCCAGTTGCATGCCCCAGCCGTTCCGGAAGCCGAAGAAGACGTTTTCCACCGTCGAAAGGCCGGAGATCACGCATTCTACACCAAGGAACGCTTGGATCTTCTCCGTTCAGGGGTTTTACTACTTAATCACGTTTTTCTCCATGTTTCCCCTTTTCTCTACCATGTTTTGCTCTGAGATGAACATGCGAGGCTAATCCCCTTTATCTTTAGGACCGAGAGTAGCCCGGGGAATCATTGCATGACAATTTTATCATAGTAATTCATCTTTTATCTCTTAAATCTGTGGTATGATTTCATTTTCTCAATTATATTGTTATGCTTGATCACCATAATAACAATCTAATGCCCTTAATTACTTTGAAAGAAGAATTAACGGTTGAAAGAGACAAAATTAACATTAATTGACAAATCCCTTGAATAAGGTGGTGTAAGGTTAATGGTGGATACCCAGAGGTCGATTCTAATGCACCTAGTTTAGGGTATAGGTTACTACGACAGTGGAACTGACCTAGACATAGGTAGTGAATTGTGCCACGACAGTGGGCAATTCTGATTACATGCCACTACCCAGATAGAGAGATGAATCTAAGTAACTATATAGAAATTCATACAATGATAACCCGTGGTGAAACCACAATCCTAAAGGTCTTCACCTGAGTTGATTAAACTAAACCTTTAATCGATTATTTTGTTTTGTTTTATTTCATTTTCTTTTAATTTTACAACAACGTCCAACTTTTTAACCGGTCTAGCTGATTGTGAGTAGTTAGTAGTAGTCTCCGATAATTCAGTGTCCCTGAGTTCGACTCGGGCCTCACAAAGGCCTATATTACATTGGCGCGTACACTTGCGTTCGACGCACAGAAAAGACGTGTGAAGTTTTTGGCGTCGTTGCCAGGGACACGACAATTGTTGGCACTACAAGGGCTGCAAGCGGCCACTCTAGGCCAAGAGGCCACTCTAGGCCAAGAGGCCACTCTAGGCCAATTTTTATTTTTTATTAGTTTGAAATCACTTCAAAAAAATATTCATAGTCTATCTTTCCAATTTTTGTAATCGTCTAGCATGGTACTGAACTCAAATTTTCATTTTGCAGATACTGTGCATGGTGCAGACATGTAGCACCGACTACACACAATAGGCACCAGAGGTTCCACAGCCGGGACCTGACGACGAGGAGTATTACAATCAAGACAACTTGGAAGAAACAAATTTCGAATTTGAACAAGAAGAAATGGCAGAGGAACAAACGATATGGGAGAAGATCAAAGCTTCTTCTTCATATGTGTCAAAGGAGCCAATAAAGAAGAAGGTGATCAACATTCTAACTTACAAGATTGATCCTACATTAATTAACTTGGTCAAGTCAAATTCATTCCATGGTCTAAAGAATGAAGACCCAGTCACTCATATAAGCCAATTCATGGAGAATTGTGATATTACTAAAATTGACAGATTTCCACAGGAGACGCTCTACCTGAAGTTGTTCCTGAGTTCTTTGGTAGGAAACACACGAGAATGGTTGCACAATCTGGACGATGAATATGTGGAATCATGGAACCACATGGTGGAGGTATTCTTCTAAAGGTTCTTTCCGCCTGAAAAGACCAATGACATGATCAGGAAAATCCATAATTTTGCCCAGAAAGAAGGAGAAACTTATTCGGGGACCTGGGAGCGTTTTCAGATTATGCTGAGGAGGTGCCCACACCATGGTTTGGACAAGGAGAAATAAGTTAAAATCTTCTATTTTGCTCTTTCCGAACATGATAGAAGCAATCTAGATTCAGCAGGTTCAGGGTTCTTCCTAAACAACAAAGGCACGAGGTGTTGGGAGATTCTGAAAAAATGGCAAAGAAGCAATCTTGGGGTGACAGGGATGCACCAGAATAGGTTAAAGTTGTAGGTGAGTCCAGGGCCATAAAGGAGCTGAATGATAAATTAGACCTTCTAGCCAAGAAATTTCTCACCAAAGAAGATGCATAATCTGATGAGGAAGCCCAGGTCAAATTTATGCAACAATAGGGCTATAGAAACAATGATTATGCTTGGAGGAAGGATAGGAAATTCTCATGGAAAGATCCAAACAACTTTCTACAAGATCCAAATGCAAAGCCACAACCAAGGGTTGAAGACAAAAGCACCGAGTTGCTTAGTCAAGTGGTGCATCAAAATCAGGAAATGATGAGCATGTTCAGTAAGCAGTTGCAATCCTAAGGTGAGATCTTGACTAAGTTTGGGCAAACATTGCAAAGCCATGGAGCACAGATGAGGGCATTAGAAATGACTGTGACCCATATTTCTAATGAAGTGGCGGCCATGAAGCATGCCAGTCAACAAAGACAGGTTGGGAATCCAGAGGTTTTTCAAGCACATCATCAAGTAAAGTACATATCTGTGATTACTGAGGCAGAGCCCTCGGTGGTGGGAGTCCAGGATAAAAGCAAAATGATTTTTGATACGGAGGCTACATCGAAAATACTATATCCTCATAGTCATTATGGTCTACCAGGAGGATATGTCCCATTCACAAAAACCTGCCAAGAGCCCAACATGGTCGCACCTGCACCTAGGCAAGAAGAGCAGTCATGGTGAAGCTACATTCCCTATGAGGGAGGATCCGCCACAAGTTGCACCTGCTGCAAATGATGTACCAAAGTCTACGCCAGTGGGTGACATTGAAGCCATCTTGTGGGAGGAGACCCCGAAAAGCCCATATGTTCCACCTCATAAGCGTCTAAATGGGGCAGGCGTGTCTTTTCCGGACAACCCGAGGCCGAAGAAAGAGCATTGACACTATAGGAAGTTCTTGGAGATGTTTAGGAAGCTCCATATAAATATTCTGTTAGTGGAAATGATAGAGCAGATTCCATCCTACGGGAGGTTTATCAAGGAAATCATCACCAAGAAAAGGTGGATCAAAGACACGGATGTTTGGTGGGTGAATGAGATGGTGAGCTCAATTATCCATGGGAGTTTACAACAAAAGAGGAAATATCCATGAGGCTTCTACATCCCATGTTCCATAGGTGGTCAACATTTTACACAAGCACAGTGTGCCTCAGGGGCCAATATTAATCTTATACCACTATCCATGTTCTAAAAGCTTAGGTTGAAGAAACTGCAGAAATCTGCTATGACTATTGAGTTAGCGGATGGGTCTATTGTGAAGCCCTACGGAGTGTGCGAGGATGTACTTGTCAAAGTAGACAAGTTTATCTTTCCAGTGGATTTCATTGTCATGGACATGCCACGGCTTAAAAGTTGCGAGATGCAATTGGGCAGGCCGTTTCAAGCGACGGATGATGTTATCACTGCTTTCGAGAGAGGTACATTGACCTTGGGGATTGGCCAGGATCGAGTTGAGTTCAAACTGCCGAGTGATCCCCTAGGGACACTCTCCGAAGCTCCAAGATGAGAAGCTTGATTTCGTCTAGCCTAAGACGTTAAATAAGGGCACTTGTTAGGAGGCAACCCAACCATCGGTAGCTTAGTTTAGTTTCTTTCACATTTGTACGTTTGTTTGATTCGATTTTGTTTTTAGTGTAAAAATGATACCTTTATCGTTTGTTGAATGTGCAGGACTGAGGCAGAGTCGATACCGTTGACACTTGTGTCAATGGTATTGAGATGGGTACAGGTTGGCGGCTGCAAAAATCGCTCTGCGTCGATACTATCGACGGCCTCGTCGATGGTATCGACACACCAACAAGTTGATCGCAAAATCGAGGTTGATACTATTGAGATCTCTAGAGATATTCAGACGCAAATTGTCTCAGTGAATTCGATACCATCGACAGGCCTGTCGATGGTATCGACCAAGTTACAGGTAGAAGGCGGCGGTCGGGCCTCGCGAGGGTGTTGCCCTAACCCGAAGTCGATACTATCGACTTGCGTCGATAGTATCGATGCGACACGTCACCGCTCCGCGAGAGGATATCAACGGCAATCGCTGCATCGAGATAGTCGATCCGTGGGATGGGTCGATACCATCGACACCTGTCGATAGTAACGACACGTCATCAATCTGGGCCCCTACATCAAGCCATCGATGACCGTCGATACCATCGACCTGCGTCGATGGTATCAACGGGCATACAGCAGTTTCGGCCACAGTTATATAAGGGATGGATTTTCGTCTTATGACGTCACAACTCCAGAGCAATCCTTCTCCACTTGTGTCGTGCGTCCTTGTGAGCAATCAGAGCCCAGCTACGAGCATCCACGACGCGCGTTCTTCACTAAGCCTTCATCGAGCGGAGATAATCTTCTTTCACCTTCTCCGAGCTCCATCTTCTAATCCTTCTTCTTGCTCAACAATGGTGCATGTTGCCGGCATGTCCTCTTCACGCGCGAATACAATGGAAATTCCTGAGTTCGTTCCTCCACCAACTGCTTCTATTCCGCATCCACGGATCGTTCATCCTTCTGCGGAGGTTCGGAAGATCTACGAGGAGATCATGAAAAGAAAGACTGAGTTGACCCGTTACGTAGACCGTGACATGATCCGTAATCTGGGGTTCGACGCTAATCTTGCCTATGTGTTGAAAGGGCAGGCGAGACACACGGGCAGGACGCCCGATGAGATGGAATACCATGCCGATGGTCAGCCGTTCTTCGGTGAATGGATGACATACAAAGAGCTAGTAGCTGAATTCATGGCATCGCTGGACATATGTGTTGTGCCAAACGACATCATCACCATGGATCGCGAATGGAGAAAGGGTCGTGTTTCTTTCTGATTGTACAACAATGACTACACTCTTACTCTCAGGCAGTTCAACTCCATCTACAACTAGAACCATGGGCGAAATGAGTACCGGAGGCCAGACAACCGGACTGACTATGATGCTATCTTCGCTGAGCTAGTGATTGTGCCTCCGGGAAAATTTGTGAGCTACCACAACGCGGCGGTGGCGGATTTCGAGCATCCATTCGTGCGGATTCTTCATTGCATGTTGTGAACCACCTTGTTTGCCCGTGGTGACCTGTCTCTCAGCAAGTTCCAGGAGACAGACTTGTTTTTCTTGCACAAGTTACTGAAGTGGGAAGAGTGTAACTGCGGAGCATTTTTCTTGCAGTGTGTGTTGGCTGTAAAGAGGAGCACGTGAAAGGCTCCAATTCACTTTGGAGGGCTCATCACACCGTTGGCCTCCTATCTTGGGTTGAATTTCTCCCAGTTGACTCCTCTCTCCAACAGGAGCAAGGTTAACTTGCAGCATCTTCACCGCTCCAGCTTCATCCTGCTGCGTGATGGATTAGTGTATGCACACTGCCATGTTAATCAAACATATCAGTAATGTTCGCTCCCCGACCCTATTTTCCACATCGAGGGTGCCCAACATTTCCGATGGCCTATCATAGCCATTGATGACTCCGATGAAGATGGCAACAGCGACAACAACAACAACGACGGCGACGAGGCTGAAGAGGAAGAGGAGGCTTTCACTCCTCTTCGCGCATGAGTGGCAGCTAGGAAGCGTCCCCACATGCATCCGAGTGCATCTTCTTCTTACCAGCCTCCGCCACCACAACCACAGCAGCCCTCATAGCAAAGTGAGGATGTCCACTCCATGCAAGGAATGTATGCAATGCTGCAGGATATTCATCAAATGTAGCAGCAACACACAACCTCATATGTCGGTATTCAAGAGATGACGAACCGGTTGCTAGATAACCAGCGGGCCATTTTTGAAAATGAACGCCTCCTCCTCGACAACCAACAACACATTCACGACAGGTTGCATAGGATGGAGATGCAGCAACATCCCTTCTATGATCATTACTAGAGCCAGAACTACTTTGGGAGGTATCCACAACCTCCGCCCATGCCCCAGTATGATCTGACCTTTTAGGGACAGTACCCATCTTGGGACCCCACGGCCCCGCAGTACTAGCCTCCACCGGAAGAGTGATCGATATCTCTGTTCCACCCTTTAAGGTTGTTTTTGACTATGAGGCCATAGTCGAATTCAAGCTTGGGGGGGGGAGTTGGAACAACTCTATCCTTTAGTTTTCTTTTAATTTTATAGGTGCAATGACCATAATTTCTTTCTTAAGAGATAAAAGATGAATTACCATTTTGTGTTTAGTGAGGGTTGGACTGTGACCCAGATTTCTACTGAAGTGGCAGCCATGAAGCATGCCAGTCAACAAAGATAGGCTGGGAATGCAGAGGTTGTTCAAGAACATCATCAAGTAAAGTACATATCTGTGATTACTGAGACAGAGCCTCCGATGGTGGGAGTCCAGGATAAAAGCAAAATGATTTTTGATACAGAAGCTACACCGAAAATATCATATCCTCACAGTCATTATGGTCTACCAGGCGGATATGTCCCATTCACAAAAACCTGCCAAGATCCCAACACGGTCGCGCCTGCACCTAGGTAAGAAGAGCAGGTGAAGGTTATGCGTCATGGTGAAGCTACATTCCCTGTGAGGGAGGAGCCGCCACAAGTTGCACCTGTTGCAAATGATGTACCAAAGTCTACACCAGAGGGTGACATTGAAGCCAGCTTGGGGGAGGAGAC